>CM042697.1:462983743-463613743 GCA_023614405.1 Avena insularis | reverse complement strand
ATTATCCTACTCTTTAAGGGGAGAAACTCAGATTCCTCATATATGAGGATCTTGTAGTGGATCTTGTCCGAGAAGAAGAATAATGTTCGAGATCATGGATTAGCGCACCTCGGGATATCATTATCATGATTATTGGCCCAGGCTCAGGTCTATTACTTGAGCGATCACTCAATTGAGGGATCATAGTAGGTCCCCTTTATCTCTTCCTAATTCGAAGATTTGAAAGGAAAATCGAAAACAGAAACTCTACATTATAGAAAAAAGAAATAAACAATAAGACAATAAGAAATGGAAATATCTACTCTCAATTCAAATCATGAATCTAAACACATTCGTTTCAGTTCTATTCGACTTCATAGTCACAATCCTATTTTTAAGTAGGGACCCAACAAGTTGTCATGGGTAAAATACTTCACTTACAACACAACACACATAGAAGTGCCAGCCATTCAGGGTACATGACAAAAGATATCTATGAAACATAAATCCAAGATATACATCCAAAATCCCAACTAGAAACAAAACTCAAATAAGAAAACAACACACATAAACCTATTGAAAACGAAACTATTACTTTCCTTCTTGCAATCTCACAAGGCGGAAATCAGAAACCAATTTCTCAACTTCAGTTTAGGTGTCAATTCCATAGAAGAAGATCCTTTTGAGTGTTTTTTCGATTCATTGAGTTGTGGTGATAACCAAACTCAAGCTAGGAAGGAGCCTTGGCCGCTATTACTTTTAGGCCTCATGGGTCGAGGTGGTGGTGGTGGTAGTTCTTCTACCCCGGTAGAAATCAATATCCAATCTCTGGGTCTCTTTCTAAACAAAATGGATAGAATGCTGAATAATCTCTTAATTGGAAGTGAACGTGGTCTCACGTATTTCATATTTCAGAAATTCTATCAAAGCTCTCAATTCGTTGTTGATTATTTCTGGTTTCTCATACCTATCCCGTTTTTGTATTTGATGCATAAATACATCATCTTCATCTACAATAGATATCGATTCACATTGCAATATAGAGCACCTTCACACAGATTTTGTTATGTAGAGAATTTTGACTATCAAACTGAAAATCAAGGTATCATCATTTTGAGGGATTTCCTTGAGACAAAAAGGGAATTTGTTGGCAGTAGTCAACCTAAAGTGCAATCCTCCAACTATATGAAGTATGCTATTCCAGCTTATTAGAGATTACTCAAATTATGTGAGAGTTTCCGTTTAGGTCTTGTCTGTGTTAACAGGCTCAATCAAGTGTTTGACACTGTGCATCGTACATATGCTGGAGCAGGTTTGAAATGTATTATCGAAGGAATATACTCTTCGATTCTTGTGCAAATCAGAACAGCTTTGTATTCGCCTCGAGATAAGCGAAAAGTCTATATACTATTCAATATTCTAGTTATCGGAGGGATAGGAGTAGTAGTATGGTATAAGTTTGTCAATCATTTCCCGGAACCTTTTCTCATCCCTGAGCCACATGGAAGGTTCTTGAACCCTACTGCTGTGGTTGAAGGTTACAAGAAAGTCACCTTCTGGATTACAGATGATCTCAATGCTATTGTGCTAAATTCTTTCCTCCGCGAGCCACCCTTTCGCGAGATAATTCCACTGAATCAATATTGGGGTTGCTGGGGTCCATCCATGATTGAAAAAGATCGAGTCACATATATAGGTTTAGCTATAATGATAGCAACCTTTATCACACCAGGGATACTAAAAACAGCTCACCCGATGCTGGCGTGAAGCACCCTGCATACATAGGTAATAATGAAGAAAGAAAGTGGTTCAAGTTTCTAATAGTATACCATCAGCTTCCAAGTATAGCAATGTAATGAGAAAGACAGGTAAGAGAAACACATAGCATCGTTTAAGATGCTATTAACTTCTAGCCGAGAAGGATAATATAGGTTTGTCTTGCTTTGTCTTATAGTGATTGTGTGCCAGGGGTCAGCTATTATATGGGACGCTATTGTCCCGGACTACTTGGACTAGTCTACTAGGACTCGGGGGAAGAGACTTGTTTCCTTTGTAACGAATAGCTTAGCTTTCCCGAAACCAGATACAGGAAATGCTGACCCAGAGGTCTCATATTCTATTGATCGATCAAGAGAGATCGGCTGTTGGCTAAGATTAGCCTAGGTTTGTTACACTCACTAGAGCCAGTCGACACGCTTTCTCCTCTGGCACAACAAGAAACGGCTTGCACCTCAAGTGCGTCCCTATTAATTAATTAGTACTTTCTCGAGTTAAAAAGCGCGTCCATCTCTAGATCCGGTTCTTCTCTCTTTTCCAGATCGATAATCAAAGGACCGGGCTCATGTACTTATATATGTAACACAAGCGGCATCACCTTCACATGTACCATTCTCGGTCCATTACTTCAAAGAAGACCACTTTACTTTCCTTGGATTTATTCTCCTGCTTGCTTGATCGGAATCTATTCACATACAGAGGTTTAGCTCTACGAAAGATGGGTCTAGGGGGAATTGAAGGCAAACCAATACTGTTGTAAGTAGTCTTGCCGAGGTAGGAAGAAAAAGTGAAAAGAAGAACTGTTGATGTCATTATATCTTTCTCCAGAGTTCCAGATAACTGGTGCTCAATGCCGTGCTCTAGAAAAGATTTCTCTGTGTGAAGAGAACAATACCTATGAATACCTGTAAATGGACAAGGGTCTCCTCCGAGATCCCGAGAGAGATTGCACAAGGCTCCCTTTTTCCAGAAATAGGGGACTTTCTAAAAACCATAGTATCATAGCTTGTCGGAGGTACGAAAGGCGACTCCTCAGCAGAAGGAAGTGATAGAACAACCCCTTGCTGAGGATCATCTAAATTCACTTTCATCGCTGAGAGCATCATAGCGCTCCATCAATGCACTGTTTTGGTGCCTATGGCTTCAACCACTACAACAGGTGGAAAGGAATGGGATTCCATGAAAGAAGACTGCTTTCCCTTGCTGCTAGCTTTTCTGGCAAAAGACTGATGAGGCATAGGATGGAATGGATCCGCTTCAACCGTCATCCTTGCCCACTGTTCATTCTGTCTTTATCTCATTCGTTGGTGAGTTTCGAGCTCCTTATGAGATGTTTGAGATGTGATCGCATGGATCTTCTTGCTTTGGATCAATTCCTTTGACAGTGAGTGGTTCACCACGAGAAGCACGAGTGAGACGATCTACGGGAAATGGTTTAGATCGTTTAGAATGCGCTTTTCCTAAGCTAAGAATGTGGTGCCTAAGAAGGAAATAGCCTTGATTCCTATCTATGACCAAGACTATGAAGAGTCAAAAGATTCGGATAAGCTGACATAATAAATAGAGTACCAGATATGTTCGCTTCGGATCTGTCTATAGTGTGATGTGGCGCTCTTCTCCAATCGACTAACTCAGTAAGGTTCAAAAGTCTCCCCACCGTCTTGTCGCCTTTACCTCCCCTCTTTCTTTCCCTATACACAGTGTAGAAACGGTTAGGAGCTTTCGATCCCTATTTGCTCGACCTGATCCTGGAACAAAGTGACAAAAAAGAATGTTTAGTCCATTTGGAAAGAAACATGAGGATCTGCGGGTACCGCCGTTAGACGTGGACAAGGTCCGTTTTCTTTAACTAAATCGAATCTCGCCTAGAAGTTACGGCACCTGGAGCATTTCTTTGAGTATATCTCTCAACTGGGGTTAGTTTTGAACCATCCGCAGGACAAGATGGATCTCTAATTCATTCTATATAGTGGAGTCTTTTACGAATCAAAAAAGAGTAGAATCAGGGCCCTACTATGTATATGCGTTTGACCTTACTATTACTTTCATTCCCAGCTTTATCCCAATCTTATGAAGTAGCGCAAAGGCAAACGAAGGATCATAAAAGCAAGGAAATCTTCATTCCTCTAGCCAAGTAACGAGGGAGGTCAGAGCTCTGATGTCGATCTAGTCGGGAAAAAAGACAAATCAAGTAGCAGGAATAGTTGAATTCATTACTCGACCACTCTAATTTTCACACAAGTAGGATAACTAAGGGATTGATTCCATCAAAGAATAAGTACACTATTTCGCTTTGATTCTTGCATTTTGGATTGCGAATAAGCAAGTGCACTAGCAGTTTTGATTGTGTTCTCCGCCTTTTTACCAGGAATGCAATGAGGAAAGACAGATAAACACATCGCCTCGTTTAAGACTTTCAAAGCATCAGTTGAATGACTATTCTGCTCCATTCGGAAATACGCAAAAGTATGTCCCTTATTTGAGATCTCTTAAGATCAGCTATTTGCTAATATGATAAAGGTGGACGTTGTACTTGTCTGAAAACAGAAACTATGATGATTCACATTGCTGGCTTGCTGCGGGAAAGCTAACAGGTGAACTTGCTCAACATAAAGTGGAAGGAAAGTGTAGTAGAGATATTACTCGCTGTATGAGAAGATCTACTTGAGACCTCTGAACCAACTTCATTCCACAGGAACGAAAGCAGAATGAAAGTACTCAAGCTTCAAACTCCTTGCTAACCGATAAAAGGAATCAAGCTTAAAGGACTATATGACTAGCTCTTCCACATCCTCGCCACCATTCATAAGGCTTTCAAGGAATATTGAGATATCTACAGAAAAGAGAAACAAACATTCTCAGTTGGTCCACTATTTGGCACGCCTAAAGTCTTATAGCACTTCACTTCAGTCTAGGAATAACACTAAATTACCCTAACTACATTCTTGTTCACGGAACATAGATCTCTAAAGAACAGTGCACAGGTACACGATATGATCTTAAGATCGTTGGAATGGCAATGATCTTCTCCTCCTTAAAGCTTATGGGCTAACCAGTGTGGATCTCTCATTCTATCTCTGACCATCTTGAGATAGCAACCTTTCTATTCCCTTCCACTGCTTAGTTAGAATGATACGGAAGACTACATGATCAAATGCTGGATCAATCCGTGAATTCGATGATCTTCACAGAGCAGATCCGTAGTTTATCAAGGTCTTGAGAAACCAGAAACGAGTGAAGGTTAGAGCCCTCATTCCTATTTCATTCACCGCTTGACTGACCACATACAGGAAGGCTCCTTATCAAATCTATAAGTAAGTAAATCCGATATCGCATTTCACTAAGCGACAGAGATAGGGGACCTCTCTTCTCAATCAGCTCCTTCCGCTCTGCCTAACCTGGGTATAGATAGAACGTTGGTCCGTGAGGACAAGTATAGTACGCCCCTAGTTCTAGTTAAGTATGTCTTATTGACCGAAAGTAAGGATAAGCAGAAGAAGCAGGAACTTATCTTCCAAACTAGTAGCCCTTACTTTCCTACCATCCAATCTGACTGAACTGAATCCGAATCCTAAAAGGCAAGACCCAAACCACCGGTCGATCAACAGTTCTTCTTTCACTTCCATCTCTTGATACCAATTTGATTGCTTTTCTTACCACTGCTGTAGTGAACCGCATCTCTAAGCACCAGGAGTCGTGAACCGCGCACAAGGTCCTTCTTAAACTAGAAATAAGTGAAATAATTGTCCAGGGTCACCTTGGCAATGTTATTACTAGTAGTTGAGATGGTGAGTTAGAAGCTAAAGGCTGTAGAGCTTATTCGTATTGTCAGCTAGAAACTTGTTATCAGATCTATACGGAACACAATCTTGTGGTGAAAGCCGCCATCAACATTCGCGTAGAGAGGTGCTTCCCAAAAAGGGAGGGGAAAACGAGATGATTGCTTCGCCCAGTAAACTATGCTTGCTTTACTATGCTTGCTCTGATGACCTGGCCTTTCTCCCGTTAAAAGGTGGGTACCTTTCCCTAAATCCTTATCCCGCTAGCTCTTGTTCATCAAAATCGGATCTTCCATATGTATCTTGTTGCGATTTTGATTTATGCGGCTTTTTGGCTTCTCACCAAGTGAGGTATCTCACATTATTCTACTTGATACTTTCTCACTTGGTGATAATCAATATTTCCACTTTTTATTGGGAATCCCTTGTCGTCCTCTATCCAACGCAATTTGAATCGGATCAATCGGAGCTTTCCAGTCAAAAGTTATTGCCGTTTGAGTATTTGTCTGCCAATCTGTTTTCTAGGCCGAGCGGTAGTACCGCCCGGACGGGCCGGTACTACCGCCCGGGCCTAAAAATGGCCCGTTTTCTTTCTGCCTCGCTAGGTACCTAAATCCGGTACTACCGGCCGGTCCGGTAGTACCGCCCGGGTGGGCCGGTAGTACCGGTCGGCCCAGTTTCTTTCCCAGATCCAGATCTAGCTCTCGCCCAGCTCGTCTGCCCCGCTTTCTGCGCTCGCAATTACTTTGAATTAATCTGTATATATATGTTACGACCTAAATTAACCTACATTATGTAACGTGTACAGGGGCACCACGTTGATCCACATCACCTAAATTAATCAGATAGTTGGATCTAAAATCTACCTCTAGGATTTAAAAGAATAAACTCTTATGTAATTGTTTAATCAATCAATTTTTGTACCCTGGCACGTTAGGCTGCAACGTCCCTACGATTCAAAGTTTTATATCCATACGACTTTAGCTGCAATATAAGGATATATTTCGAGGCACCACGATTGATCCACATCACCTAAATTAATCTGATAGTTGGATCTAAAATCTACCGCTAGGATTTAAAAGAATAAACTGTTATGTAATTGTTTAATCAATCAATTTTTGTACCCTGGTACGTTAGGCTGCAACGTCCGTACGATTCAAAGTTTTATATCCATACGACTTTAGCTGTCCGATTCACAGGAAAAGGCCCACACTTGAAATATAAGAGTTGTACAATTGGAAGTCCACGTAAATATGGGACTTTCAGCACAAAAAAAAATTGTGTTTTTAGTTTAGGTACGTGTAAGCAAAAAAGTTAGGGTCAATCAACTAATCCGTCCGAACTTACAAGGAAATGATATGCATGCGAGAGAATATTAGACTAGAAAAACTAATATATACTCCATAAAAAAATTATTTTATGTGCAAATTTTTTCATCCGTGCGACCAAGCAAGGCTTGATAAATATGTGTTTTCAGTTCATATATAAGTTTTTTCGTCGATCTGGT
The DNA here is from genome assembly GCA_023614405.1 of Avena insularis. Taxonomy (NCBI): domain Eukaryota; kingdom Viridiplantae; phylum Streptophyta; class Magnoliopsida; order Poales; family Poaceae; genus Avena; species Avena insularis. The sequence continues at coordinate 463,606,702 of CM042697.1, read as the reverse complement.
CCTCCCTACGATGTATAAGGATATCGCATGGAAAAGACAAAATCTATTATTTTCGGTATATATAGAAAATGATATTTGCATATAAGACATAAATGTATACAAATTTTGTAAGATAATTCTTTTTGCCCTAAAGTCTATTTAGGCTCAATCAGGTCATGCATCCAGACACAACATAAAAAAAATTAGGATATGAAAAATATATTAAATTTTTTGTGTAGTTCATGTACAAATTTTATTAACGACATCTGGCGATAAATAACATATCAACATATATGTTTTTTTACTCTAAACAAATAAAAGTTGATGAGTACCTTGAAGTCACATAAAATAAAAACTGCAACCAAGCTTTATCACCATGTACAAAAGGCATATATAATCAATTATACTACCTCCATTCCGGTTTATTAGGCTAATACGTACTTTAAGAAAATAATTTGACCATAAATTTGATCAATAATATATGAATCATATGTAACATAAATTATACCATTGGAAGTGTATTTTGAATGTAAATCTAACGATATAATTTTTGTTAAATATAGTTTGTTTTGTATTGACCAAATTTATAGTTAAACTATTTTCTCGAAGTACGTATTTGCCTTATAAACCGGAATGTAGGTAGTACATTGTTCTATGGCAATATTAATTGTTCTGCCATAAACTATGAATGATAAACGATGTATCATGCACAAGTAATTTTTTTAGCATAATATTTATGATGACCACATAAGTATATAACCATATTAATTATGATAGCATAATATAAATTTTTAGGACCATACAAAGTTTTTAGGCATTTTCGAACATTGCCCTCGCATTTGCGACGGCCAACATGCTAGTTATGAGCAAAGCAGGACTGCTAGGGTATTCTTTTCCTTACAGAGTTAGGGCTTTTTTTGCTAGGGCGTTTATATTGGAGTATATACATATTACGGCACCATGTTATATGAGACTACGGTCTACGGTGGTGTTACCTATGTTATCGTGTTGGATCTGATGTGTTGTGCCAATTAATTAGAAAACGTGACATATTTGTTACGTAACGCTGGTTGTGATTTAAAATCCTAACCACAATTCTTAGATCTAATTGTGCAAATTAATTCTGATGATGTGGATCAACCTAATGCCTTGGAAAAAAGTAAAAGCAATATAAGGGTATATTTCGAGGCACCATGTTGATCCACATCACCTAAATTAATCTGATAGTTGGATCTAAAATCTACCGCTAGGATTGAAAAGAATAAATTGTTACGTAATTGTTTAATCAATCAATTTTTGTATAGTCTGGCACGTTAGGCTGCAACGTCCGTACGATTCAAAGTTTTATATCCATACGACTTTAGCTGACCGGTTCATAGAAAAAGGCCCACACTTGAAATATGAGATTTATACAATTGGAAGTTCACGTAAATATGGGACTTTCTGCACAGAAAAAATTTGTGTTTTTAGTTTAGATACGTGTAAGCAAAAAAGTTAGGGTCAATCAACTAATCCGTCCGAACTTACAAGGACATGATATGCATGCAAGAGAATATTAGACTAGAAAAACTAATATATAGTCCATAAAAATTTTATTTTACGTGCAAATTTTTTCAACCGTGCGACCAAGAAAGGCTCGATAAATATGTGGTTTCAGTTCATATGTAAGTTTTTTCGTCGATCCGGTCCTCCCTACGATGTATAAGGATATCGCATGGAAAAGACAAAATCTATTATTTTCGGTATATATAGAAAATGATATTTGCATATAAGACATAAATGTATACAAATTTTGTAAGATAATTCTTTTTGCCCTAAAGTCTATTTACGCTCAATCAGGTCATGCATCCAGACACAACATAAAAAAATTAGGATATGAAAAATATATTAAAATTTTTTGTGTAGTTCATGTACAAATTTTCTTATGCGTCCGACTGGCTAAAGCATTAGTAAATTTTGAATTCAGTTCACGTGTAAACATTTTTTGCATTCGATATGTTACCAGACAACCAGACTAATATTTAGTGTGTAAAACATAAAATAAATATTAATTATAATTTTATAAACAACAACAAATTTAATTTTTTCCATCAAGTGTGCATGAGTTAATCATCAAAAAGGAAAAATGAAACAAATACAAATATGTAAGGATTATATTTAAGGATGTCAATGTTAATAATCATTTGTCTTACTCAAAATTATGAAAGGACCCACACATTTTTATTTTATAACATAATGACACACCAATTATGTGACTCATCTAAAAAAATGAGAATATGAAATAGTACATAACGGTTTTGTTACGTCTATATTTACTTTATTAGGTAACAAAGCTGAGACAAGACACACAAGGCGCATGAAGTTGGCGCCGCGGTTGTTCCAAACTATGGGGAGACGACACAATTTAAAATAATATGGATAATTTAATATTTCTTATGTAACTAAACCTTTGATTTTTATGGGTGTAGAGTATGCCCCACTGTGCAGTCAACATCCTCTCATTCGTGTTATACCATAATACCATTAATATTATATTTGGTATTTGATACATACAAGCATGACAAATTATATATATGTGGGCCATAATAGCCTATTTTACATATATGAAAGTTTCACCGAGGTCCACGACAAAGTAATAGCTATCCATCTACCCACATGTCTCCGTCTACAAGGACTCAGAGAAAATCAACTCTAATAGATTGAAACAGAAACTTAATATTTGTTATGAAACCCAACACAATATTTATACGCGTTTAATGTGCACTCAATTTCTCTTTTGCTCATTGTTTACCCACATGTCTCCGTCTACCCACATGTCTCCGTCTACAAGGACTCAGAGAAAATCAACTCTAATAGATTGAAACAGAAACTTAATATTTGTTATGAAACCCAACACAATATTTATACGCATTTACTGTGCACTCAATTTCTCTTTTGCTCATTGTTTACCAGGACATCATTAATATGACATATGGTTTTAATCTTAATCATATACATACAAACAAGCCAAATTATATATGGTAGGCTCAAATTAGTGGAGTTAAATTAATAGCATGTTGTACATGTATGTAGGGAACCCCATGACCATGATAAAGTAAAAAAGGAATATGTGATTATGTGCCAAGCTTTGTAGTTCATTACCCTTAGAATTTAAGAGGATGTGTCATTGATATTATAAATATTATTTCATATTTGAATCTTGTGAATGAAATAATTTCCCTAAATATTTTAGCTGTATGAATAAACTATTAATTAAGGAGTGATGATTACCAACTAGCTTAAAATTTGGTTATAAGATATGAAAATGTCATGTAGTGAACCACACAATAAAAATGAGTATCGGTTGATTAAGATGTTGCCTTATAAATGTTACCTGATAAACAATACATGTAAATGAGAATGTATGAGAGGGTTAAGGATATTAAGTACCGAGGTAACAAAAATAAATAAAAATATGAAAAGTTCATCTCACTAAGTATCACATTGTGGAATATTATTAAAATAGTATTATAAAATCTGAGTAAAATTTCAAAATTAAAAGATTGAACAGAATTCCATTATTTAGAATATATTTATAAAAAATCAAAGTTAATCTTGGAAATGGTGTCTTTGTCTAATAGATTTTCTTGAGGGGGTCTTTGTCTAATAGATGACAACTTCGAATGATCGTGGAATGTTTATATTCCACTGTAGAAATAATGGGAGAAGAAATTGATTATGACAAGATAAAATTCGAATTCCCCCAAAATAGTTTCCTTAATGGTTAACAAGATTTAATCCATTAAAAAGTTAACTAACTCTTCAAATACTTACAAAAGCACCGAATCAAAATTGTGTGTGAAACCATTTCCCCATTAATTTTTTATCCTCATATGTGTTCAGAATAAACCATATAATGAACCAAAACATAGAGAAATAGTTAAGAATATCTAGTGGTAGACCAAAATATTCAACCAGATAACAAAAACCTAAAAAATTTATACGTGAGGTATTGATATCTTGAACCTTACAATGAACAAAGTGAACCAAAATTTCTTCCTAATAGTGCATAACATAATAAAATCATTAATATAACATATTCTTATTAAATACATCATTTATACCTATCTTAGTAACTATATATTAACGACATCTGGCGATAAATAACATATCAACATATATGTTTTTTTTACTCTAAACAAATAAAAGTTGATGAGTACCTTGAAGTCACATAAAATAAAAACTGCAACCAAGCTTTATCACCATGTACAAAAGGCATATATAATCAATTATACTACCTCCATTCCGGTTTATTTGGCTAATACGTATTTTAAGAAAATAATTTGACCATAAATTTGATCAACAATATATGAATCACATGTAACAAAAATTATACCATTGGAAGCATATTTTGAATATGAATCTAATGATATAATTTTTGTTAAATATAGTTTGTATTGTATTGATCAAATTTATGGTCAAACTATTTTCTCGAAGTACGTATTTGCCTTATAAACCGGAATATAGGTAGTACATTGTTCTATGGCAATATTAATTGTTCTACCATAAACTATGAATGATAAACGATGTATCATGCACAAGTAATTTTTATTTAGCATAATATTTATGATGACCACATAAGTATATAACCATATTAATTATGATAGCATAATATAAATTTCTAGGACCATACAAAGTTTTTAGGCATTTTCAGACATTGCCCTCGGATTTGCGAGGGCCAACATGCTAGTTGTGAGCAAAGCAGGACTGCTAGGGCATTCTTTTCCTTACAGAGTTAGGGCTTTTTTTGCTAGGGCGTTTATATTGGAGTATATACATATACGTATACGTGCAAAGGGAACCACGTGTAAAGGTACTTTGTGGGGTTTCTTTTTTTTGAGGGATCAAATCGTGTTGTGTTCGAACATGGTTACGCACCATGTTTTATGAGACTACGGTCTACGGTGGTGTTACCTATGTTATTGTGTTGGATCTGATGTGTTGTACCAATTAATTAGAAAACATGACATATTTGTTACGTAACGCTGGTTGTGATTTAAAATCCTAACCACAAATCTTAGATCTAACTGTGCAAAATAATTCTAATGATGCGGATCAATCTAATGCCTCGAAAAACACCCTTATATTGCTTTTAGTATATAATAGATGTGAATCTAATTTATTTGACAAAAATAGTTTGGCACATTATACATATGGCCTTTGGTTTGGCACCTCCCACAAACATCACTAATTTATTTGGAAATTGGTTGCATGGAACTAATAAACACACTAAAGACCAAATTAGAGTTCGCGTGTGCGCTTTGTTATGGGCTATATGGCATGTCCGAAATGATTTAACTTTTAAGACTTCAAAACGTGCTTCCTTTTTGCAGGTTATCCCTCTTACCACACATTGGATCCATTTGTGGTCATGTCTATAGCCGGAGGCGCACCGACAGGCCATGGATTTTGGGTGCAGCAAAATGGTTTCGGTTGCGTGGGATTTGTTCAGCCAGTGTGGCTTCTAGCTTATTAGCAGGCTGACATGTTGATCCTTTGGAGCACTGCTTTACTTGCTTTTTTTAATGGCTCATTCATGTCAAGACTTTGGCCGACCCATGGTTTGTAATAAGTTGTAGCTCAGCGGTGACTGAGAAACTTTTTCCAATAATACAATAAAGGCCATATGCATTTTTTCAATGCAGAGACCTGGGTCCTATCCCCATTTCGCAAAAGATATATGTGAATCTTGATAAATCGAAGTCACTTATTTTCGTACCGAGGGACTACTACATTGGTCGCTACAACAAAGTTGAGTGATTAAATAGAGGATCTTGTCTTCGGAACTAACATGCTTTGTTGTTGTTGTTAATATGGTGATATTTTGCTGTTTTATTTTCTTGAAACAACTTATCCGATGATAAAGCCATGTTGTCCTATAAAAAAGTGAATATTAGACGTGGACATAAAAGGATTGTCATCAATTAACTCTAGAATACATGTAAACAATGAGAAGGTCATGACATTGACATTCTCCTTATAATTAATCCCCATACGGCCATACCAGTACATCAAGCCGTTTGAAAATGAATACTAGAATGGTGGTCAGTTCAACTATAGTCCACTTCAGAAGAGGATCTAGATATTTAGCAAACGCGTGGGCTTCGGTACGAACTAGGCTAGCGAGAAGCTAGCTAGCTCCTTGCCTACTCCAACACACGGTACAAAGTGTTGACATGGCTCACCGCCGAAATGCCATAAGAGGTCAGGTAAGGGTCATGCTGACGGCGGTGCAATAGGCATTTTCTACAGGCCTATCTGTCAACCTTGTACCCAGATATATCACTGTGAGCCAACGGTGGCATAACCTGTTGCCTCATGTTATCCATGTGAACTTGATCAAGTATTGGGGACGAAACATCATGTGCATCCACAATGGAAGAGCATCTTGTTTGTCTTTCCTAGTAGGTGTCACAGGCATATCTTTGCTTGCCCTGATGCCTCTCATGCCAAAGTATATCAGCTAAATGAGCTAGCCAAAACTAAAGTAATACTACTCGTCTGTCGGGGAGGTCTGTTGATATCTTGTTCAGAAATTACGACGCATAGTTGGGCGAGAGCTGAGGGTTTTTTCTGAACTCAAACTTGAGTTCACAAAGGTAGTAGTTGGCACTTCCGGTGGTGGACATGGGGACTTGTATATATAAAAAAAAAGGCAAGGGGAGGACATTTTTTTTTGGAAAGGAGCATATAATAATAGGGAGTGTCTAGATCTCAGGCGTCTGAGAATTAGTTATGTCTAAGTCGCTGATGTCATTCTAATATTTGTGCTAATTCTCAGTTACAACCTAGTTATAACTCATAAAATTTGTACTAGTTCTCAGTTACAACCTAGTTGCAACTCATTAAATTCTCAGTTACACCCGAGTTGTAACTCATATGTAGCACGAATCACGAGGTAAATCAAACGGTGAAAGAGACGACTGAGACTTAAGAAGTTCTCAGGCGCCTGAGAACTAGCAAATCCGATAATAATATCAGATGATACCAATTACACCCAGCCTCTGCAACAACGCATTGTCCTAGCGGCCACACGGATACACACAGCCAAAAAAAGAAAGAAGAATTACAAAAAAGAAAAGTCCCGCTACAGTGACTCATTCATTGAAACAACAGTACTACCACCACCAAGACAGCACCAGAAGTCCAGCTTCTCCAAAAACAACGCCTCCAAGAAGGGAACAGTGCACAAACACCGTCATCGCCCGATCAAAGATCTAGGTTTTCACCCTGAAGAAAGTCCGCGCTCTCAAAACAATACCTTCAACAAGACCATTGCCAGGCACAACCAATTAAGGCCAGACCCTGGGTTTTCACCCTGAGAGGTAGAACCATGAAGCTCTCCTATGCAGTCGCCCCACTTGTATGCCACTGCTCCAATTCACAAGTCACCTAGCCAAATTCTTTATCACCACCCAGATTCGAATCACCATTGTCTGTCCTCAGATCTCGGTCTCCATGACTTTCTCCGTCAGCACCATGGAACGAGAACATGCCACATGATAATAATAGCCAACAAAGCTTCGAAGCACATCCTCTGAAACCAAACGGTCAGGGTAAAACATGGGTGCGTACGACCGAATTCAATCCTTCCAGCAAACTCACGGCATGATAGCACTTATGGAGTTCGCCGGTGGAGCCTGTCAAGCTTAATGCACTAGCCAACGCAACCAAAAGTCCGAACTGATGGAAAGGGCTAGTGCAATCCACTTATACACTTCAACACCCCCTCTCACGTGTGACGGAGAGAAGTCAGCACGTGCAATCGGAAGAGAGCGACGGCGCGCGAAACTCACGTATGACTCAAGAGGCCTGTACATGGACACAGAGGGGTCAACAGCAATTTTAGGATAAATTGCGAAAGCCAGGACTCGAACTCAAGACCTTAGGCTCTGATACCATGTCAAGCTTCATGCACTAGCCAACGCAACCAAAAGTCCGAACTGATGGAAAGGGCTAGTGCAATCCACTTATACACTTCAACAGAGCCTTCCAGAACACAACATAGAAACCAGATCAATGGAGACCAACATCCGGCAGATCATCGTCTTGGCTTGAGAGGGATCCAGGACCACCTCCTTTATTGAAACCGAGCCAGCAGCCCCCACGCCACCCGCCGAAAACTAGCAGGATCCGCCGCAAGACGGCAAGACCACCCGGCCGAACATTCCGACGGAGAAGGAGGCCACCACCACCATGCCGGGGGTAGATGCCCCAAGCGCCCTAGTGTCACGGACAAGGCCCGGGTCGCCTGGGCGCCGACGTCGAGGCCAACGTACGGGATAAATCGCGGCTAGACCTAGATCCCCGCCGCCGCCTGCCGCCATCTGGACCGAGGACCACCGGCCGCCGCTCGTCGCAGCACCACCGCCAAACCAGCCGGGATGGACGCCGCCGCCTTCCCGCCAGATCGCGATCAGGGCCTCCGCCGCCGCCACGCCCCCAGGTCTTTGCCTGGCGACGATCCGGACGGCGACAGCGGGGAGGAGAGACCACGGGAGGAGGGCTTGGCGGGAAGGGGAGGCCGCCGCGCGGGTGCGGGCAAGGGGAGGACATGTAAATAAATGGGTGGTTGGTAAGAAATGTAGAGAGTACTAAGTAATTTGGTCAAATAATAATAACATCAAATATGTCATGATAGAGTGTAAAATTATTAGTGAGAGATGAACTACAGGGAAGTGATATGTTAACCAGAATCCCACAATGTGACACTGATATTGTGAAAAATAAAGAGAGTGCAAAATATTTAGGTCAAATAAGAGTAGCGTAGAATAAGCCACTCAATAGACCACAAAATCATTAGATTCAAGATGAATTAGAGAAAAATGATGTTGATGCCAGGTTGTCGAGCCCATTGTTCGGGCTTTTTGCCCATTTTCTCTAATACACTGGACAACTCTCCTTTTTATACTGAAATGGAGGAACTGCGGCCCGGTTTGTGCTTTTGGAGAAAAAATGAGACGCTATTTTTTTTACTTATGTAATAAAAGTAGAAAAAAGAACTGACCTAAATCGATTTCATATGCACGAACATTTGGTCATATAAAGTGCATACAATGCATTTCTTCCTATGATACTTGAGCTCATCTTGTGAAGTTACTACATCCCGAAAATGATAATTTGGGCAGCTTTGCCAAGTCCTTGGAGAAGCCACTCCTAAGCCCCATGTGGAACATCTAGTAACTTTAAATTAAAGAATATATTTTCATAGATTATCTTATTTTTCTTTCTTTATTTTTTATTCTTTCTTTCATTCATTCATGGCACAAAGAAAAATGCTAGGAGAGTGCACACTTCCATCAACCGAACCATTATATTATACCAGCAAGCAATTCATGACATCAGAGTATATCACCCATTTCGATTTTTATCGTTTGGCTCTGACGTTACCCGTTTTAAGTTGGCATCTTGATTTTCCCAATACTTGACCTTCTTCTTGCTCGTTTCGGGTCAGCCCATGAGTGCCAGCACTTTTCTCAACGGAGTCTCAGGGATATCATGCCGATCCTGAACTCTAAAGTTTTTGAGAATGTCTTTAGCAGGAGTCTGTAGGTCCTTTTCCAGCGCCTTTCAGGTCCGACCAGGAGTCTCTGAGCTAAACCGGCCACACACTCCTGATGATGTCCGGTCACAGTGCCAAATTGGCGGATAACAAGATCCAACATATGCAAGTGTCCTGTCATGTGTGACCATCAAGCACATCGGTAACGTTAGTGCACTATATGGCTGGCTAGCTTTCATGGACGCAGGAGCTCTGTGGAACCTCTTTGTCCACATGTTAATTTGCACGTCCCGGTACCTCCCATTCCAATGGACCTCACGAATAACTAGGCTAATGATATGGCAAAAGGAAACATGACCAAGTGGGGAGTAAGAGATGGCAGCGAAGAACAAGTTATAGATAAAACATGGAGGAGGTGAAGAGAGCATGGAAAGGGGTCGCTGAAAAATTAATAGAGAGGAATTCAGGGTGAGAATGAGGGGGGCTAACTAGGAGCATAAATAGAGAGGGGGATATATATATAGGACGCTGCAATCGGTATTAATGACTGCACATGTTAAATCTATATTCAACCCAAATGGGAGGTCCCTTTGTTACCATGTTGCACATACATTATCAATACTCTAAATAACCATGGATAATACTTAATTTTATTTGTATATTAGTGAACCCTAGGCATGGATGTCGGGAGGAACATAGATTATAGGAGTTAGGAAGATCATGTCCAGGCACAGTGGAAGTGGACATAGACGAAGAACGTCGCGAACATGATTGTAGAGCGAACAAGAAGTCTATAGCGTGCTGCCAGGTAATATATGTTGGCAAACAGATCATGTGCCCACACATCAGTTTAGTCATCTATAAGGAAGGGAGCAAAAGATAGAAAAAATATTTGTTCTCAATAACACGGTTCACATACACATATTGATTAGTATTATCCATGACGAACCTCTAACCCTAATTTCGCAAGTTGACAGATAATGCCACGGTGGTCACGCCGGCGAGCAGTGTCAGGTCCAGCCATTATTTGTTTTCTTCGGCAGTAACCGCAGGAGCAAGATGGCTAAGGACGAGAGCACAATCCCAGACTTTGACTATAATTTGCAAACTAAGAACCAACAATCCAGTGAATCAAATCCATCATCCTTGTATTGGATCGATCATGCATGGCAGAAGGGAGACAGTCCGGGAATAAAGAGTTGCTGCAACTTGCTGGCAGCGTGCAGCTGAACCAATCGTGGCGGCTGCTGGTAGCGGACATGACGGAGTTACGGAGAAGATAGACTAAGGGAGGAATATTCGGGGGCGATGGGCGATGGCGACGGCAGTTACGAGCGCCAGGAAGACGATGACTGGTTCAGGGGAATTGGGTAAAAGACTGTATTACCCTTTTGAATCAATGGTTAGATTTTACTAGTACTCCCCTCCCCTGGTTAGGAATACTGGGTACCGTAAAAACGCACTATAAAACAACCGTGCTTTGTTCAAGTCTTTGGAGGTGGCGAATGACTGAAATTGAATACTTTCTGCAACATCGAATTGTCAAAAGCGACCACTATGAACACCGAAGGCCTCACCACTCACCAGCTTGAACGTGAGAAACCACCCAATCTGAACACCGTGAGCTGCAATAATTCATATCCACCCATCATCCTCACCACCTTGTGGTCTTCACACGTTTTTAATCTTCACGCACCAGGCACAACCACAGCTTGTTTTCAGCTTGATATTCCTATGGGTGGGAGGACCAATGTGTCGAACGGAAGAAGGCGGAATGTAGAGCACCCTTAATCCATCACCACCCAGGCCATTATCCCAGAGTACTTTCGCTGTATATTCCTGTCAGGGGCTTCGACTTCATGATAGTGCCTGATTTTGATTCTCCTTCCAAGCTTTGTAGGGCTGTTGGCTCCAGATTCTTTCTCATCGGCACTAATGTGTACCACACGTTGCAGGCGGAACAATATAGGGCAATATATTCTCACTTCTTCGGTTACTCTCTCTAGGTTCCATCACATCGGCGCTGTTGTTGGCCGGTTGGAGTTTCTTCGTCCGAGGCATCTCACTTTCACCCGGAGTGCATTTAGTACAAGGAGACATGCCTTCGTCGTGTGTCTTGAGCATGCTACAGGATCCAGCTTCCGTCTCCATCTCTCGTGTGGCACGCACATGAGCCTGCACTTGGCTATTCTTCCGCTTGGCTCCTGCTCTGACCTTCGCCATGTTAGAAGACGGAACATCAAAGGACTATCATCAGTTAAGCCTAGAAATAGAATACGTGTAAACAAGGATAAAGTCATTCTCCTCCTAAGTAATCACCATACACTAGTGCAGGGCCCCCCCTTTAACTCCGGTTGGGAGGGCCCTCTAACAGCGGTTCCCCAACCGCTGTTGAGGGTCGTGTTAGAGGGGTTTTTAACACCGTTCTTATACTGAACCGGTGTTAAAGGGTGGCGACGTGGGGCTGCCGCAGGCCTTAGCCCTCTTTAACACCGGGTTCAGACCGAACCGTTAGGTTCTTCTGCCGCAGATTTAGGCTGTTTTCCGCGGCAGAACTCGTCGCGGCAGGAAAACGGCCTAAATCTTCGCCGCATTTCTGCTCGGGTGTATTTCTGCGGGAGGGGGGAGCGAGGGGGAATCGATCGGGAGCGGTATACACATAAATCGTCATCGGTACATACGAGTACATGAATAATTAAGCAACTATTATTATACAGAAACATCGTCATCGGCACATACATCGTCATCGTTCATTTTGGTGGATATCTAAAGAGTTCTCCGCCAGGCGTGACGATCTCATCAAGTATGAACCCCGCCAATTCCTCTTGAATGGCTCGTATGCGTTCAAATGGTAGGAGTTGGTCCTGCATCCGTTCGATCTGAATATATATGAAGAATGGGCCGTCAATATATATATAAGAATAAAACTCAACACAATTGATGGTAATAAAATAATATTATGGACTTTGTTTACTTACTCTAAGTTGTTCTAGTGCGGCTTGGCCCGTCGCACATATCGTGTTGCGAATGAACTCGCAAACATAGTACCCACATAAGTTATTGCCGTGTCCCTGATGCGCGCACTTTACGAGAATAGAGAGTTCAATCAAAATAATAATCAATAAAGCATGATATAAGGGAATTGGAAGCTAGCTAGTATTACTTACATTTTGGTCTACAAATTTTAGTTCTTCTGACCATTCACCCACGGCCCTGCCCGTAAACCTTTTCCAAACCCTGTCCGGCAAAGAAAATGGATAAAGGAGTAATTAATTACTTATTGTCACGAAAGTTGCCGATCTAGTGCGATAATATGATTGAAATTACCTTTGGAGCATCTCTCTAAAGTTTGCCCATATCTCTTTTTCTTTTCGTAACGAGTCCATGACAAGGACTTTTCCTCAGTCGGGTTGAATGACTAGCAGAATAAAGTGGAACCTACGCATAACTCATCATCACTTACACTTAACATCGAGTAAGCTGAAATAGAATGTGTACAAGAGAGAGGGTAACAGTACTCACGAGAAGTTGTAAGGCAATAGTATTTCCCTTTTGGTTTGTTGTCTCAGTAAAGACGTTAGCAAGTAATCTTCTGTTTGCCCGGGTTTGGTTTCTACCACTCCTTCATGAACTCTATTTGGGTCAACGAACCCAATGTCAAAAGGGCCTCCTTTCCTGCATTCCATAACCTTTTTCCTGCATAATAGTATATACATATATGGTGAGCATATATATATACATGCAATTAATAAAGTGAATGAGATGAGATATAAATTATAGAAATAGTACTTACACACAATAAAGGCTGATGGCAGCTTTGTCAAGTTCCTTCTGATTGAATAGAAAATGCAAGTCTTGAATGTTGAAGTCGATCGCGTCATCTCCGCAGAAGAAAATATCATCTCTTATATGCGTCGTGATCCATTCTACCTTTCTCGTCTTGCAGAAATGAAGGTACCACTTGTGCAATTTTCGCATCTTTGTTGGTAGATTCTTGAGCTCCTCTTTCTTGACGAGATTCTTCCCATACTTTCATGGTTGTATGGGGTTGGCATCGCATTTGGGCAAGTTGTCTCCCATGACGTTCAAGTATGCAATGTAAGTCATCCCCATCTCATTGGCATTTCTTTGTAGCTCTGCCTCGTAATCATTTACGGGAGGAGCGTCCCGTGTGTCGAACATTTGGAGCGGAGCACATGATTGGTTTTCCTGCTCTCCGAGCATGGGAACTGTTTTCTGGGGTGCCTCACGACTGCTACTTTCAGTCTCCCTACGGCGTCTTGCATCCGCCTTCAAAATCTGGCGCTCGTAGTCCGGCACAAGTGGGGTTTCAGGTTTCAAAAGATTTTTGTAAACCTTCTCCACCACCGCCGGATCTATTTTCTCCTTTGGCTCGGCCCGTCTAGGTGCAAAGAATTTCTTGACCTGTTCTTCCGAGATCCTATTGGTCTCCTCGTCGCTGCGATTCCACGGTAAAACCGACAATGGCTTGGCGGAAGGCTGAGGGACGTAGTTTTTTGAACTCTTTGGCGTACGGTTTCCTGCGGATTTCTTTGTGGCAATGCTACTGATGCTCTTTGTGGCAGTGCTCTTCCGCTTACGCTGAGGAGATGGCTGAAGCACCGGAGATGGCTGACGGGCCGGAGATGGCTGCCGCGCAGGAGATGGCTGAAGCGCCGGAGATGGCTGCCAAGCAGAGATAGCTGAAGCGGCTCGTGATCACCGCAGAGTGCCAGTGACCTCCAATTTGGAAGCACAATGTGTTCCTTCTTCCAAGGAATGGTTGTTTTCACTGCAAATTTGAGTTGAGTTTCCCCTTCACCTGTAGCATGGTCAAGCTGTGCTTCCTCATATTCCTTCACAACCTCATCCACCCCGACAATAGCATAGCCATCTGGAATCGGTCGGCAGTGGTAAGTTCCACCAGCTACAGGAGGTAAGGCATAGCCGACAGCCACCTTAATGGATAAGCCCATTAATCTCACATGCAGCTCAGCGTGTTCGCTCTCCGTGATCTCATCCACGGGTATCGAGACCCGCCATTTTAGCGTGGGCTGCGTTCTCGTGGAAGCCACGCTGCTTTTCCATGTGATGCGGGCCGGAAGCTTCCAATGCAGGCTCTTCGTGCCGCTGAGATGGGCCGGTAGCTTGATGGCTCTGTTGTGCATTCACTTGCGCCTGCAGCGCCGCAAGTGCATATTCTATCTGTGTCATCCACTCTGTACGCTCTTTTTCTTTTCTGCCGCGCCATCTGTAAGAGTCGCTCCAGTCGGCAAACCCACCCTTCCACGTCATACCCCCTGTGCCTCGTGCATGTCCAGCGTGTTCTTTTTTACCGATGGCGCGTGTGAGCTGGTCATTCTCTCTTTCGGGATGGAAGGTCCTGGCGGCTGTTTCCTCGTATGTCGTGATGAGTTCAGTGACGGGTTTGGCAAGGAGTGTTGGGAAGATACACAATCCTGTTTCTAGGTCCAACCTTGCCCCGATTCCGTAGAACCAAGTCTTTGCACGTAGGTCTCATCCATCTGTCTGGGGTGTGATCCCTCTCTCGCGCAGGGCCTTCTCAGCTTCCTCCCACTTAGGCCTCTGAGATATGTAGCCACCTGACCCCGTCCTCTGGTGATATTCCTTCTTCAGGGCATTAAGCGTATTGGTTTCTGACCTCTTTTTAGCTATAGCACTTTTTTTATATGTCTCAAGTTCGGGCCAGTGAGGTCTTATCTTCGTATAATATGCGTCTTCGAAATTTGGAGTCTTGCCAGATTTGACAAATTTGTTCAATTTTGTCTTCCAGTTGCAGAAAGCGTCACCCATCTTCTTTAGAGTCCACTCTTTGACCTTTTCCTTTATAACCGGGTTGTTTTCATCCTCCTCTGGCGGAAGGGTGAAATTTACCAGCAACAAATTCCAAAGCGTTTCTTTGGATCTGTCATCGACAAAATCATCGCCCTTCTTTGGCTTATTCCAATTTTCAATTATGATTGGGATTTGGTCCCTAACAAGAACTCCAGCTGACATACAAATTTGTGCGGCCTTTTGGGCTCCATCGCCTACCATCAACACGGAATTTGCCGATCGTGAACTTGACACGATCTTTCAACCGCTGGCTCGCGCCTCGCTTGCTCTTTTTCGTAGAAGAAGATGGTTGCTGGCTGGTCGATCCAGAGGGCTAAAAGAAGAAAGAAGCGTTAATTAATACATGTAGAAAAAGATTGTTGATGGAAGTCAGCAGAGGCTTAATCAATGCATATACCTCGCCGGACTTTGTAACCATTAAATTGCGTTCACCGGAGTCTTCATCTTCTCCATGACTAGTACTTGAGTTGTCGTCATCATGTCCCTCCAAGTTCAGATATTGTGAGGTGTCCTCATCAATAATGTTCTCCATTATTTCTTCTTCTTCAAGGTTTCTACTAAGTGGATCCATAGTTTCTAAAACAATAATATTATCTAGAGTAAGAGTGTAAACATTCAAGTGGACTTGGATTCATACACAAATATACATATTATTCATACAAAAATACACAAATAAATACACAAATGAGTCAGAGGTCCAATTTGTATACAAGTTTTAATCTATGCATGTAGTACAATTTATCGAGCAAACAAGTTTTAATCAGGATGAGTCAGCAATCACACACGTTGCACTCCTCGCAATCTATCGAGCAAACAATTTCATACAACATAAACAATAGCACATAGAGATCAAACAAATGCATGCATGGCAATTTAATAAGTCACAATGGATAGAGGACATTAATACGAACCAGTAGGCGTTGGATTCACCCTAATCAGAGTTACAAATCTTTTTCTTATGATTTAAATAGTGTTTAATGGGTTTTAAATCATTTAAATAGTTTCTGTTGTCTAAAAATCAAACTAAAATCAGATATATAATCCCCACGGGGTTGTGATTCCAGGGACATATTATTTGTAATTTTCTGAACATTATTTATTTTCTTATGAATTTATTACTCTAAATAAGCCATTCTACCATTTATTTAATTGCTGAAAAACCTTATATTATTTGGCTTAACCATTTGCATATTGATGATCTACACACAATTGTGAATCCATAGGTATATTATTTGTGATTTTTGGACCAGGAGATATTTTACTATGAATTTATTAACCTAAAAGACCATTAAAACTAATTAAATTATTACAGTAAACACGTACTGTAAAAGTTAAATCCAACTTGATATTAATAATCTACTCAATTTTCTGAATTCATTGATACATAATTTGCTATTTTTGGATCGACGAATCTTTTTATATGATTTTTGCAAGATTATACAATTTTCTGCAATTTTTATCTTTTCTTCTATTTTTCAGGCTGACGTGGCAGACACGTGGCGCTCACCGGTGGGGCGGCGGTGTTCGTCGGGCGGCCGTGCTCGTCGGGCGGCGGTGGTGCTCGTCGGGCGGCGGTGCTAGCGGCGGGCCCGTCGGGCGGCGTCGGCGTTGGGCGGCGTCGGGCGGCGTCGGCGTTGAGGCGTTGAGGCGGCGGTGCTAGCGGCGAGCTCCGAAGCGGCGGCGGCGAGACGCTCCTGCACGGGGAAGAGAGCGAGGTGGTCAGGGCGATGCGGTCGGGGGCGAGACGGACGGGGAAGAGAGGGTCGGGGGCGGCGGACCTCGAGCTTCTCATGGCGGCGGACTCGAGGGCGGCGAAGGCGGCGGACTCCGAGAGCGAGGGTCGGGGGCGGCGGACTCCGAGGGCGGCGGCGGTGAGACGCTCGCGGGCGGCGGTGGCGGCGCTTCTCTCTGCGCGCGGTCGGCGGTGTTCTTCGATCGATTTGGCTCTGGGGAAGAAAGGAAGGGGAAGGTGAATTAAATACCCTCCCCCTTTAACATCGGTTCCAGCCACGAACCGGTGTTAAAGGGGGGTGGTGCACGCGGGAAACGAAATAAATGCCCCCCCTTTAACACCGGTTCGTGGCTGGAACCGGTGTTAAAGGGGGGGCATTTATTTCATGCATTAAAGGGGCATTTTTAATTCAAAAAATATGATATGAATTTAGAAAATTCATATCTTTTTCATTTCAACTCAGAAAAATATGAATAATATATCATAATTTTCAGAAAAATAATATCTATCCATTCATGTAAATCATTTTATATTTACTTTACATGAAAATTTTCAAAATAATTAAAACACTTACATATAAATTTTGATTATTCAATTCAAACAAAAATAAATTGTTAAATCCTAAAACTTTGAACATAAGAAATATTAAGCATCTAAAAAATGATTTTTATTAGATTAAATCATATTTTAATGCCGCATCTTTTGTATTAACATTTTTGAATTGATTGGATATTTAAATGTCGCATCTTTTGTATACACTTGAATCTCACCAAGCCTCGCTCAACTTGCATTGTTTTTTGATAAAATAGCATATTGTGAATCTAAAAATGATTTTTGTAAAAAATCATGAGCATCGTATCATGTACTTGTAGTTCATATCTGACCCACTTCCTGCCGATTCGGTAGGAATTTGTCTTTTTCACCAGAGGTGGACGGAAAGGTTTCAGATCCTCCTGTTGGTACATTGTGCATATAAGGTGGTCTAGTATTTTTGTAAAATGTGTTGGTCGTTTTTTGAATTAGCCATTTGGTGGTTGCTTCACAAAACCGTCCGTTTTTTATGCTCGGAAAATGGAAAATGCCTTTTTGGTGCGATAAAAAGGAAAACTTCCTCTTGCAACATTGTTTGCCATGCCATGATGCACATGTATGCACAATATGGCCATGTTATTACAAACTATGCCTTGATTCTAGCCATAACATTGGTCATTTGACCCGAAAGCCAAGAAACCTCGAATGAGATAGGTCATTTTGTGAAGGTTTTTTCGAGACATAATCAATATACCAGATAAAGCCGAACTAATAGCCAACTAATAGTAAGTTACATAAAGCCGAACTGGAACTGAAAATTAAGATACATAAAAGAACTGAAAATTAAGATACATGGCCAGATTAAGTAACAATCGGCCGAACTTGTTTCGGAATGTTGGAGTGATTCAGTCATGCTCCTGCCTACACCTGTAATACTTCGCCCTTTAGTCGTAAGTCGCCGTGCTATCGCCGCCCGCCATCGTCGGTCGTCGCCGTGAACCTCTGGAATTGAACCTCCGAGCGTGGGCTGGACTTGAGGGTAGCGCGTGGGCTGGACTTGAGGGTAGCGCAGACGGGGGTTAGAGTCGGCGGCATTGTCATAGGCCATGACGCTCTGGAAAGTCCGACCACGCCACCATAGCCGACGGCCGGCCTCGTTGAAGTTAGGAGGAGGTGGGCCGTCCTCCTCGTGCCTGGCGAGCGCCCTCTCACGCCGATCCACAAAGAAGGCTTCCCAAGTAGGAAAATAGTCGGGATGCCATCTGGGATTCCTCCGCTGCTCCGGCGTGAGCTCGGAGTAGTAGTGGTTCGTGATGGCCATCCAGCGCGCCACACCTAGAGGAACAGGAGGAACCGGCACGCCTCCGACGCTCAGCATCCAGCCGACGGGGACACGAGAGTTCGGCGGGGGGTAGTTCGAGGCGCAAAGCGCCTCCGCCTCCCTGGGGGTTAGTGCTACGGTGGAAGCCATGGGAAAGAGAGTGATGAGGTTGCAGATATGAGTCTAGAGATGTGCAATGACAATGGAGGCCAACCCTACATATATATATATAGTGAACTAGCGGGAAGAACTGGAGGGAAGAACTGGCGGGAAGAAAAATAGCGGGAAGAAAAATGGTGGGAAGAAGAACTAGCGGGAAGAAAAATGGCGGGAAAAATGGCGGGATGAACCTTTAGTCTCAGTTGGAGACACCAACCGGGACTAAAGATGAACCTTTAGTCCCGGTTGGAGACACCAACCGGGACAAAAAACACGAGTCAGCACTAATAATAGGGGTGAGTGTCGACATTATGTCGTGCGGCGTGTACCTTGTCCCGGATGGTGTCACCAACCGGGACTAAAGATGAACCTTTAGTCCCGGTTGGAGACACCAACCGGGACTAAAGATGAGTGTCGACATTATTTCGTAAGTGTCGACACTATGTCGAGCTGCTTGTACTATAAATAGGCATCCTTGTGAGTCCAGTCCTCCAGCCAGTTTGAGGCTATGCCTTACCTCCTTTCGAGAGCAGGGACACCACTACGGCCAGTTTCAGGGAGATGCCGATGGAGCCCAGTCCTCCGGCATCTCCGAGAAACTGGTCATAGAGGCACTCCCTAATATGTGAAATTAGTTAGCTCCCAGGTGTATTGATCTAGTTAGAGAAGTTACAAAGCTGCAAGATGGTTTTCGAGAGCAGGGACACCACTACGGCCAGTTTCAGGGAGATGCCGACGGAGCCTAGTCCTCCGGCATCTCCGAGAAACTGGTCATAGAGGCACTCCCTAATATGTGAAATTAGTTAGCTCCCAGGTGTATTGATCTAGTTAGAGAAGTTACAAAGCTGCAAGATGGTTTTCGAGAGCAGGGACACCACTACGGCCAGTTTCAGGGAGATGCCGACGGAGCCTAGTCCTCCGGCATCTCCAAGAAACTGGTCATAGAGGCACTCCCTAATATGTGACCGCGCGCGTTTGGAGATCAGATCTTAATGGTAAGTACGAATCGGGACAACTTCTTCTCATAGTCCCGGTCCATCCACAAAACATGACTAACACTCAAGACATGTATTAATATTAAAAACATGAACTAGAGTTACATAATATGAGCATGAACTTCTTGGCATATGTCCTTCCTTATGATCGCTTGGGCGTAACCATGGAGCATCTTCTTTACTTAACGGAATGCTTGGGTCAGTTTCCTTTGTGAAGGCGGAATTTCATCAAACTTATTATAATCTTCGACATGTGCATCTTTTCCTCGATTCCCACGATGTTTCTTTTCCCTGAAAGAACTATGTGACGCTTTGGCTCATCATATGATGTATTCGTTTGCATATTTTTTCTTTTTTTGGTCTGGAGGACATGTCCTTCACATAGAAAACCTGAGCCACATCATTGGCTAGGACGAATGGTTCGTCTAAGTTCTTCATAAGATTGTTGAGATCCACCGTTGTCATTCCGTACTTCTTGTCTACCTCAACCCCTCCTCCTGTTAGCTTGACCCATTTGCATCGAAACAAGGGGACCTTAAAATTAGGTCCATAGTCAAGTTCCCATATCTCCTCTATGAACCCATAATACGTGGTCTTTTGCCCATTGTCTTCTGCTGCATCGAAGCGGACACCACTATTTTGGTTGGTGCTCTTTTTATCTTGGCCTATCGTGTAAAATGTATTCCCATTTATCTCGTACCCTTGGAAAGTACATAGAGTCGAAGAAGGTGTCCTGGCCAACAAGTACAGACTGATCCCAACAGTGGTGTTATTCGTGAGAAGTCTTTGCAGCCAGCCGCCAAAACTCGCCATGTGTTCACTTATAATCCATTCATCAGACTGCCCCGGGTGTTTGAGGCGTATTAAATTCTTGTGTTCATTGATATACGGGGCAACCAAGATAGATCTTTGTAAAACCGTGTAGTGTGCTTGATTGAGAGAATGCCCGTCCCTACATATCATTGCTTTACATCCTAGGGTGCCTTTTCCACGCAGTCTTCCCTCATGTCGTGATTCTGGAACACCAATCGCCTTAAGGTCAGGAATAAAATCAACACATAACTCAATGACCTCCTCATTACATAGCCCTTGGAGATGCTTCCTTACGGCCTAGCACGGTTATGAACATATTTCTTTAAGACTCCCATGTACCTCTCAAAGGGAACATATTGTGTAGAAATACAGGACCGAGAATGGCAATCTCTTCTACTAGGTGAACCAGGAGATGCGTCATAATATTGAAGAAGGATGGTGGGAACACCAACTCAAAGCTGACAAGACATTGGGCCACATCTGTCTGTAACCCCGGTAGGCTTTCTGGATCGATTACCTTCTGAGATATTGCATTGAGGAATGCACATAGCTTCACAATGGGTACTCGAACATTTTCAGGTAGAGGCCCCCTCAATGCAATCGGAAGCAATTGTGTCATAATCACGTGGCAGTCATGAGACTTCAGGTTTTGGAATTTTTTCTCTGCCATATTTATTATTCCCTTTATATACGGGACCTTGATACTGCTCAGACATTCAAAAAAGATTTCCTTCTCTGCTTTGGTAAGAGCGTAGCTGGCAGGAGTTAAGTGGCATCGTTTACCCTTCTCGTTCTCAGGATGCATAGGCTCTTCAGGGGCCTTCAGACGTTGCTGGTCCTGCCGTGCTTCCGGTGTATATTTTGTCTTCCCATACACTCCTAGAAAGCCTAGCAGGTTCACGCAAACATTCTTCGTCACGTGCATCACGTCGATTGAAGAGCGGACCTCTAAGACTTTCCAATAGGGTAGGTCCCAAAATATAGATTGCTTCTTCCACATGGGCGCGTGTCCGGCATCGTCATTCGGAACAGATAGACTGCTAGGACCTTTTCCAAAGATTACTTCTAGGTCCTTGACCATACCAAATACCTCCTCACCGGTACGGAGGACAGGCTTCCTCCGGGGTTCTGCCAGACGTTTGAAATGCTTGCCTTTCTTTCTTACTGGATGCAGGTTCGGAAGAAATCGGCGATACCCTAGGTACACAAACTTCTTACATTTATCCAAATATACACTTTCAGTATCATCTAAACAGTGTGTGCATGCATTGTATCCCTTGTTTGTTTGCCTTGAAATGTTACTAAGAGCAGGCCAATCATTGATGGTTACGAAAATCAATGCTCGTAGGTCAAATGGCTCCCCTTTGTGCCCATCCCACATACGTACACCTGGTTTGGCCCACAGCTGTAAAAGTTCTTCAACTAATGGCCTTAGGTACACATCAATGTCGTTGCCGGGTTGCCTCGGGCCTTGGATGAGCACTGGCATCATAATGAACTTCCTCTTCATACACAACCAAGGAGGAAGGTTATAGATACATAGGGTCACAGGCCAGGTGATGTGACTGCAGCTCTGCTCACCAAAAGGATTCATGCCGTCTGTACTTAGACCAAACCTTAAGTTCCTTGCGTCACGTGCGAAGTCCGGGTACTCTCGCTCGACTTTTCTCCACTGTGACCCATCAGCGGGGTGTCTCAACATCGCGTCTTTCTTACGGTCTTCCATGTGCCATCGCAACAACTTGGCATGCTCTTTATTTCTGAAGAGACGTTTTAACCGTGGTATTATAGGAGCATACCACATAACCTTGGCGGGAACCTTCTTCCTAGGGGCCTCGCCCTCAACATCGCCAGGATCGTCTCGTCTGATCTTATACCGCAGTGCAGTGCATACCGGGCATGCATCCAAATTCTCGTACTTCTCACCGCGGTAGAGGATGCAGGCATGTATCTTCTGCACGTCTAATCCTAGAGGGCAGACAACCTTCTTTGCTTGGTATGTACTGTCGGGCAACTCATTATTTCTTGGAAGAAGATTCTTCATTTTTACCAACAACTTTGAAAATGCGTTGTCAGTCACACCATTCTCTGCCTTCCATTGCAGCAAATCCAGTGTGGCACCTAGCTTTTTGTGGCCATCTTCGCAAGTTGGATACAACAATGTTTTGTGATCCTTTAACATCTGCTCCAGCTTCTCCTTCTCCTTTTCAGTTTCACATTCTTCCTTTGCATCAGTAATGGCCCGACCAAGATCGTCATCAGCGGGCCCATCTGCTCCCTCTTGATCTTCATTATCTACCTCCGTTGCATTATCATCATATTCAGGATACATATTATGATAGTTGTCATCATCCTCTTCTTCTTCGTTGTCTTCCATCACAACCCCTTTTTCTCCGTGCTTGGTCCAACAATTATAGCTGGGCATGAAACCGGATCGAAGCAGGTGGGCGTGAATGGTTCTGGTATTTGAGTAGTCTTTCTTGTTCTGACAGTGAACACACGGACAACACATAAAACCATTGTGACCACGGTTTGCATTAGCCACAACGATGAAATTTTGGAGGCCCGTAATGTACTCAGAAGTGCGGCGGTCACCGTACATCCATTGTCGATTCATCTGCATTAATATGTAGTATATATCAAAAAATAATAGGGAGATGACCATTTATATATATAGTACATCAATGACACATGAAACTATAGTTGCCGACCTCGACCGAGACGGAAAGAGCAACAAGAAAGCTTATTTTGAGCTCTCGGGCATTTCACCGAACACCTCTAGTGCATATGAAAAAAACACAAACTAGCACTCTTCACACCCTCTTGCTAGGCTCCAAAATATGAAAGAATGGAAGAGTGGGGTGTGTGGGCTGGGGTGGTGCCTTATATAGCCCCCCCCCTTTAACACCGGTTCATGCCACGAACCGGTGTTAAAGGCCCCTTTAACACCGGTTCGTGGCACGAACCGGTGTTAAAGGGGGCTCCTTTTTTGCCGCAGGGGCCACGCTGGTACGGCCCCCCCTTTAACACCGGTTCGTAGAAGAACCGGTGTTAAAGCCCTTTTTCGGAATCAACAAAAGACCTCGTTTCCACTAGTGATACCAGTACATCAAGCCGTTTGAAACTCACTATAATACGAGTGGTCAATTCATCTAATCGACTTTAGAAGATCTAAAAAATTCAGCGAATCCATCTGCTTCAGTACCACATCAAACCGGATTTGCCCACCCCTATGCAGTGGGGACGTGGCTCTCACTACACAAAGGCAACTAGGGTACCACATCAGACGTCACATATTTCGTGAGCATGTATCTGACGGGCCCTGCTGACTGTGGTGCAGCAGGTATTTGCTAGTACAAGTCCGTCAGCCTACAGGAAGAGCAATAGCTGCCTCCTGTGACTCATGTGAACTTGATCAAGCATTGGGGACGAAACCTCACGCACATCCCCAATGGAAGAAGATTTTCCTTGGCTTTCCCAGTATGTGTCACGGGCATACTTTTACTTGTCCTGATACCTCTCATGCCAAAGTCGATCAGCTCAACGAGCTAGCCAAAACAAAACTGATTCTCATCGTCTATCTTGTTTAGAAATTACGACACATAGTTGGGTGAGCAGCTTATGTTCTGTTCTGAACTCAAACTTTGAGTTCACAGAGGTAGTATTAGGAACTTCGTATGATGGACATGGGGACTTGTATAAAAATAAAGAAGCCAAGATGAAGACATGTAAATAAATGGGTGGTTGGTAAAAATATGAAGAGAGCACAAACTGGTTCGGTCAAAATTTTCAGTTTAGTGATGAACGTAGCGATGTGCTAGGTGTTAAAGTGTATAAGTGGATTGCACTAGCCCTTTCCATCAGTTCGGACTTTTGGTTGCGTTGGCTAGTGCATGAAGCTTGACATGGTATCAGAGCCTAAGGTCTCGAGTTCGAGTCCTAACTTTCGCAATTTATCCTAAAATTGTTGTAGACCCCTCTGTGTCCACGTATAGGCCTCTTGAGTCATACGTGAGTTTCGCGCGCCGTCGCTCTCTTCCGGTTGCACGTGCTGACTTCTCTATGTCACACGTGAGAGGGGGTGTTAAAGTGTATAAGTGGATTGCACTAGCCCTTTCCATCAGTTCGGACTTTTGATTGCGTTGGCTAGTGCATGAAGCTTGACACTAGGGTGGTAGAAAAAAGTGTTTTGTAACCTGTAGTCCACAATGCAACACTAATGTTGTAAAAATTGAAGAGAGTACAAAATAACCGGGTGAAATAAAATTAGCACAAAATAGGGCATGACAGAGTACAAAATTATTAGGTTAGAGAAGAATTTCTGAAAAAAGACACTTCAACCAGAAGTCCACAATGCGACACAAAAAAAATTATTCATGCAACAAACAAAATAAAGTGACTGGAACATATTGAATATGATTAACATGTCCCCCACAACAAATTACTATCGAATTAATTCAAGACAATACATATCCTTCCAATGATTTTTTTAAAGAAAGGAGGATAAACCCTCGTTATTGCTTCAATTGATTGACACAGGTGACCTAGCGCTAGCTTGGTGGCTTGATCTCACGGTGGTGAGCTCGCCCAACCGGATTCGAGTCGCAGGTGCGACCGAATTAAATAGGTGTTATCTAGCGTGTATTAATCCGCAGTTGGAGAGATCCCATCTATCTAACAAAGTATAGCCAATAGCCAAATGGAGGAATCCTTCCCCGTTGGTCAACGTTTTTTATCAAAGGGGCTGACCTAATTGCTAATTAAACCTTCTGCATGAGTCCTGTAATATTTGTCCACGGGTTTTTCCACAAAACAACCTTAAAAATCGGATTCGGAATAATATTTGTCATAGTCGCAATAAAACTAGTGTCACCTCAGCTCTTTGCCTATGAACAGGGTGAGCTAGTTGCTGAGGAAACTCAGTTCTCTCTTCAAGTTTTTCTTTCAAGTCCATTTCCTGTCCATCAAACCCGGAAAAAATTCAGACCAGAGCATAGGAGGCCGCCCCGTTTTGAATCCTTCCAAAGAGAGTCAGGAAACAGCGGTGGTGCAAGTGAGCAGGAGCATGATGACATCATCGATGCTGCTCTTTACCTTAGAGGGATCTCTACGACGTCCCGGCCCGTGGCTCCCCCCACCAAAAGTAAAAGGAGATACCCAATTTCATTGTGACTAAAAAGTGAAGAGGAACAATGTTGAGAATAATTTAGACGAACTTTCCTACGTAGTAGAATCATCCCTGGTGAACTATGAGATGAATACAATGCTGAGGATCATAGCGGAGAGAAAGAAACACAAATGAGGTGTGCGTCCCCCCCTAAACTTAAGATGCATGGGCTGTTTTATTTGTTTTACCCGTCGAAATCCATATCGAGGCCACGTATATCTCCGTATATGTGTACTCGGTTGAACTGGGTACAATCCATGTTTCGGTCGGCTGATCCCACCTCGTATTATCGCGATCTACGTCTTTGCATGTCATATTTTAAATTTTTTTTGTTGCTGTTATATAACTTCCAATTTTCGCCTTCCACAGACATATGAGTATGCGTATACGGTGAGTATACGTCTAAAAAGATCATACGGACTTCGGGTGGGTTCGTACGGTCCTCTAAACAATCGGTATCGAGTTTTTGTTTATCAAAGTTTGAAAGAAGGGGGAGAGGAGGGGGGGGGGACCGAAGCAAAAGTGAACACAAATAGGGAACGTAGGATGCTTGGCCGAGCAATCTCACATCAGGTTATCTGTGAAGTTGAGGTTTCACGTATCTTTTTGTTCTTCGGGCTAATGTAACTTTTGTGGCTTTGTACATTTTGTTTTTCCAATACCTCCCACACCGAACTAATGGTCAAATGGACTAGCGAAATATAATTGATTGGCCATCTACTCGAGGTATTGTTCTGAACTACAATCCAAAAATCTTGAAACAATGAGATGATGGAGATGAGTGGAGGCAATGAAGCATCGGTCGAGATGCGATGATGCTATTATAATTGAGCAAGGAGGGATGGTGGTTGAAAGCGTAACTCTTTCCTCTGGAACATAAACATGACATGACGTGGTCATGTGGAGGGCTAATAGAAAGCCGTAGTTGGTACTACTTCGCATATGCCAAGAAAGTAAAGGAATGTTGGCATTTATGTGCTTGTTTTTTACATAAGAAATAGTAAACTTAACCACCTAGGAGCTATCGTAGCGATTTGACACTCTCAGCCGTCTGATCATGTAATTGGAAGTCCTAGATCTTCTAGTCGTCCCACCAACCATCCATGAGTATTTTCACCGCACCTACAAGCATGCCACGGCCAGCTCACCGTGATATGGCATCTACTTCGGAAAATGACAGTCTGGTGATCAACATGGCCGCAAAGATTTCACTGTCTCATGTTTATCTCCTTGCATCCGAAATTTGTTGGCGTTGTACTGAGTTAGTTCTCTCGCCATCTCAGGATTGCACATCCCATACTAAGGCCATCAACCTCACCTTGATTCCTTTTCTCGGCGGGCCCTCAGCCACTCCCCTGCTCTTGCTACATATTACAAGTTACAATGTGTTGCCGCTGCCACTTCGGGAATACCATGGAGTATGTGAGGGACAGAAGAAAGTACATGAGGAAGTGGCAAGGCCAGGGAGCAACATGGTACCAGCATGGTACCACAGACACCTGAAACGGACTGTCCGCATGTCCATATCATCGGCAACCTCAGAAACGGCCATGACAACCCTTCACACTCCATCTTGTTGAATCTTTGCAAGCCATATGTTGTCAATTGGTTGGTCCTTCTCTTATCATCCACGAGGTGAAGCTAAAACCTGAACCCAAAAAATGGTGTGATTTTCCCGCTTGGTGGGATAAGCAAGGAAAGGAAGAAGCCTTCTCCGAGCGGACCTCCATAGAGGAGAGGGGAAAACAGCTTAGATAGGGCAATAGCTCGGTTTTTATTGAATATCCTTTCCAGTGCTTGTTTTGTATTGAGGTACTCCCTCCATACCAGATTATTGGACTAAATTAGCAAAACTCTAGGTCACTGATTGGCTATGAAAAAAGAGAGATAGACTATTGTTTACATTGATTAATGTCGAAATTCAAACCGAAAGCCATGCATGACCCCTCTCTTCTCCTTTCCCTAAATAATTAGCGCATGCATTGGTCAGTATCCTATCCATAAATGGTAAGACTATTTTTGGAGAGTAATTCAAGGCAATTAATGCATACGTTAGTCTAATATATCGGTATCTCTTCAAAATCTCCATTAGCCCAACAATCCAGTATGGAGGGAGTACAAGAATATATGAGTCAAAGTAGGGAATAGAAGGGGACTTTCACTAATATTAAGAATATATGAGTCCTTCCTGGAGGCGCTGCTGAAGTCCCTTCTCCCCACCCCCTACCACCATCCTAGGCGAAAGCTCAAAATCCATCTGGATTGGCTAGCGCCGGCGCTGTGGGCGTCGTGTCTTCCTTGGAGGCGCTAGCTGGTGCTCGGTGTTGTATCCGGTGAATGCAGGCATGGGTGTTGGAAGCCTGTTTGGCGGTGTGGTTGAGGTGCAGCTCGGCTCCGCTGCTTCTTCGAGTTCTGCGGCGGCTCCCAAGTTTACCCTTTGTGTCTTAGTCGTAGGTGAGTTGTATGTTTTGGCGGTGTGCAGTGTTTGTTGGTGCGCCCAAGCTCTAGGGTGAGCTCCGGCCTAACAACTTTGCCCACCCAGCGTGCACTCAGTTTTTTTTCTTGTACGCTTGAGTTGTGCGAAGAATTGTAAGCTGATCAGCATCCTTGTATCTTTAGATTGTTGTGGATTTATTATTAATTTAAAGCCGGGCACATTGTACCTATTATCTAAAAAAAAGTAGGGAAGAGTACATTGCCAAACCCCAACTCGAGCCACACGAATATATACATCCAAGCCAAACCCTAACACCACCGCCCGCCGCTCGCCTCTTACCGACCGAACTGAACCGAGTCCGTCATACCCCTCATCAGCGCCATGGATTCGGGCTTTGTGGTGATGGACGGAGCCGGGATAGACCCCAAGTACGCCGCCGGGCGAAAGGGCTGGACAGCCATCAACTGCGCAAGTAAGCGCGCCTACGGATGCGGGGATATCGGCAGCTCGGCGGTGCAGGATCTCGATCTCCTCTTGCACCACGACGGCGATCTCGAGAATCTCTCCTCCTCCTCCTCCCTGTCCGTCCGTGCGGGCGACCAGTTTTTCCGTTGGATCGACCATTTAATCGCCACCAAGGGGGCCAGACGCCCGGCCGATCGCCGCTTGAGGTCCAAAGTCGAGGTCGTGGACAAGGGCCTCATCGTCGTCAGCTTGTCCTACTCCCTGTATGCTGGTTTCGACTACTACCTCGTCTTCGACTCGGTCGACAGCTCGCTCTCCATGATCCCCTACATACCACAAAGCCGGGCGACCTGCAATACCAAACGCCCCCTCCCTCTGCGCCACGACGACGGCGGCGGCGGCTACACGCTGTTCCTCTTCGGGGGCGAGTTCGGCTTTGCCCGAGAGCGGCCCAACAAGTTCCTCTGGCAGTGGTCTCCAACGGCGGACGCGTGGCAGAGCAAGAAGCTGATCTTCCCTTCCGAGATCAAGAACAAGTTATTCTCCCCCGACCTGCTCTTCTCCTGCAATGGCTGCGCTTTCTGGACCGATCTCGCGCTAGGCACTCTCAAGTGCGACTGCAGCACCCTGCTCAGCGACTGCCATCTCGTCAAATTCAGCTTCATCAGCTTGCCCCCAGGGTGCCAGCTCGAGCGAGACGAGGATACATGGCCGGTGCAGGTGTTCCGGACCATGGGCTATGCTGGAGGTTCCGTCAAATTCGTCGCCATAGACGACCCTGATGACCCTTGTGATGGATCATGCGTAGGTAGGGTCAATGTGTGGACTCTGGCACCACCATCTGGCCGCGACTGGAAGTTATGCTCCGACTTCCGATTGAAAAAACTGTGCAAGGATTTCAAGAGGGCTGGATTGCCCAAGAACTTGCCCATCTGGCCAATGTTGAGGGAGCAGGAGGGTGATACTCTCTACTTCATACTGGAAGAGGAAACCCAAACAAGGGATGGGGGGCAAAAGCATCACCTTTGCCGATTGGATAAGGGCCACTTGCAGTCCAAACTTCTCGCACACAAGTCGTTCATCCAGGGACCTGTTATGTTGCCTTCTGCTTTCTTCAAGTACCTTGAGCCTCTTCCTTCCAGTCCGGAGACCATCTTGATGGAAGTTTGATATCTGATGGATATGACGTACGTCCTTGCATTATTGGTCAGGTAATTCTACTTATAATATTGAAAGCATCATTTGGACGACTATGTAATTCATTACATCTTAAACTCTTGCGTGTCTTGCTATAAACACTTAAGCAGCATTGGATAGCTAGTACTAGTCATCTGATCAACTTCTAGGTTGTTATGTTTGGCTGCAATACCAAATTTGTATGTAGGGTTCAGAGATGTTCTGGTCGAGTTTGCTCGATTTGGTTGGAATACCAAATGAGAAAAAACATATTTGTAATTATCATGCTGTTTTATTTTATCAGCTTCTTTATTAAAGTTGGGAGCTATGCTCCTTGAGTCAAAAAAAAAATAGTTTGGCTGCAATAAGAGGATTCAGGCTTTGAAGTTTGTGTTTCAGGGTTGTTGATCCTGGAATGCTATCAGCTACTATCCTTTGCCGCTGAAGTCCATGTCCGTGTTTCCTTCTTGGATTCCCAATTGGCTCTGTTCTATAGGAATGCAAAACATGTTCTGATGCTTCAAAAGTCATATGTGTTACCAGTTCATGTTTCTGTTCTGTGTTTCGAAGACTTATATGTAATGACTAAAATGGTGCTTGATCAATGCCATGAATCATACTTCCATATCTGCTAGAACACTAATAAATAAGGCGCTAAACAGAGTTAGCTTTCACTGGTTTTGTGACTAGTTTCAGACTAGCTGCAGGTTTAGTGTTTGTTACGTGCTGTTTTTTATTTTATTTGTGAAAGTTTTGTTCGTGTACATCTAAATTTAATTGCACTGAACAACAGTATGTAGATTTTGCAGTCAGTACTAAGAAAGTCCACAGAAATCGAACGAAGTGTTGCTCATCACTACTTCTAGATCTGTTAGTATTAGGTGTTAAAGATGACATTAATACCGTTTCTAGACATGGAGGGGGTACTAGCGATGATTATGATTCCTACCTTGGAATATACACGGAGATCCTGATTGTGATATGATGATGTTTTAATTAATGCTTTTATATGGAAATTATTTGTTGTGAGTGCTTTTGGTGTGCTGTGTTTCGGATGGTTCAGCCGTCCAACTAGAGATGATTTGGAAATTCATTAAGCTGCAATCGCCTTAGTTTTAAGTAGAACTCAGATATGGTTATGCTTACTAGGACAAGAATGACAGAAGGGAGGGAGTAATAAATATGTAATACAAGCATAATAGTAATAATTTTAGAAGACAGGTTATCCAATGCTTCAGGTTTAAGTTACCCTGTAATCATTATTATTCATCTCCTTCATAGATCAATATTAGCCTAATGAGGTCAATTTCTTGTGCCCACGGCCCCTTAAGAAAAAAATTGTATGGGGGGTTGGGGGTCTACCCAGCGCTCTCGAATCTCGATGTGAGCTTGCTGCTCCCATGCCTCGCCGCCCCCAACCCAGCAAAGCTGATGTTCTCCTCTTCTGCTTGGACATCCCCAGACACGACACTATCCTTGCTCAGTCTGTTGTTGTAGTCGACAGATTGCAAGCTGTGATCAATTTAGTTATCTGTCTGAACATAGTTTTCTGCATGCATATCTTCTCTGGCATTTCCATTAGGCCTAGAAAACAGCAGCAGCAGCAGCTTTAAAGCTCAGGTCACCATTTTACTTGCTAGTACTCCCTCCGTTAGGGAGTATAAGGCCGGAGACGTTTTCCAGATATTTCAGGATTCTAAGTCCGGAGACTTAATTCTCCTTAATTCCCGTGCATATATTTATTACCCAGCGTGAATTAGCCCATTTTTTCTCTCCACCGCGTCGTCTCCTCCTCCTCGCTAAGTGAGTCTCCTTAATTCCCCTCCCCGTCTTCCTCCCAAGGACCGTTAGTCCATGAATATAAAAAGGAGTTGCAGGACGTACGGCAGCTCAATCATCCATCGCCGGAAAAGCACCCAAAATCCAAAACAATGGAGGAAGCCAAAGATGGTGATTTAGGGATTCCAGATCAAGTTTCCTGGGCATGGGTACAAGCTCTTGATCCGGCCATGCAGTCCTATATCCAGAGCTTTGACGGAGGCATCCATGTCGCGGCGGAGGAGGTGCCCGCAGGTGTGGTGGTGGGGGCCGCCGTGGACGTCCAGCGCGAGGAGGAAGCTGCTCTAGTAATGCTCGCCCATGGCGAGGACGCGCAGGAGGTGGCACGCGTCGAGGATAGCGAGGACGCAATGGTGGTGCCTGGCCATGGCAACGACGCGCTGGTGGTGCCCGGCCATGGCGACGACGCGTTGGTGGAGGCGCACGTACAGGATAGCGAGGAGAAGCTGGTGGTGCTTGGCCATGGCGACGACGCACTGGTGGAGGCGCACGTGCACGTGCAGGATAGCGAGGAGAAGCTTGTGGTGCCCGGCCATGGAGACGACGCGTTGGTGGAGGCGCACGTGCAGGATAGCGAGGAGAAGCTGGTGGTGCTTGGCCATGGCGACGACGCGCTGGTGGAGGCGCACGTGCACGTGCAGGATAGCAAGGAGAAGCTTGTGGTGCCCGGCCATGGCGACGACGCGCTGGTGGAGACGCATGTGCACGTGCAGGATAGCGAGGAGAAGCTTGTGGTTGGCGTGTTCGGCGCCGGCGAGAACAACGTGTTGCAGGAAGGAGAGGATGCCAACGTCCCAGCAGGTGCTGAGGTGCATGTCGATCCCATGCATGTGCATGCAGATTGCCGTGCATGTACATGTAGTGGACATGCATGCCAAAACAGGATAGATGCTGAGAAGAAGGTCTTAGTGACGAGCAAGGACAAGGATAGGGTGAAGATGCCAAAGTGGAGTATGAAGAATCTGGCTCCACTAACAAAGTGGCTGATGGAAAGTGAAGATGTCGTGGACGACGACGACGATGATGAAGAGGGCGTTTTCATCGACGATGTGACTGAGAAATCCCACCCGGTGTTGCATTCTTTCCTCTGCGATGGTGGTGCCTGGCCATTCTCTTCTTCAACTTGTTCTCCATTGCCACCACCGTCCTCATCCATGTGATCTCCTCCTCCAGCAGGACCCTCGGCTCTACCCCGTTTACGTCCAGTAGATGGACTGAAAGAAACCCCTCCGCGCACGTCAAAGGAGCCTTGGCCACGCCCGGCGAGGCCTAGGCGGCATGTTCTTAGACTTGCACTCGCGTCGAAATTGCTCCTACCGGAGTTGTACTGGAAACAACCTCGGCCACGACCAGTGAGGCCTAGCCGCGAGCTCCTGCTGCCAATACCGACGCCGCCTGCTCCGTAGTCCTGCGAGGCGGCGAAGCCTACATGGGACTGCCTCGCGCTCCCGCTTCCGCTGCCGCCGCCAAAGCCCAGCGACGACTGCCTTGCGCTCACGCTTCCGCTGCCGCCGCCAAAGCCCAGCGGCGACTGCCTTGCGCTCCCGCTGCCACCGGCTTCATGGTCATGCGCCCCGGACCAGATTCCTCCAAGGCCAACGCGCGCAGGACTACGAACGCTGGCGCGGCGTGCAAGGCCGAGTCGAGGCTGTCGGGCTACTCCACCTCCATCACCACGTCCTCCACCTGCAGTACCTCCTCCGTCTCGTCCTCCCCCCACTACTTGTTCCTCTGGTAGCAAGTTTAGATCGAATCCAGCCATGGTGGTGTAGTAGAAGGAGACGAGGGATCAGTGAGTTAAATAGGTGGAGCATGAAGACGATGGCCATGGCGTTAGCTAGAGGAGGAAGGGGACGATCCGTGGCAAACAGAATTGCCCAATCAATGCCCTTTTATTCCGGCCATGCATTGGCCATGCAAGGCTCTCGCGGATCACTATCTCTAACTGCCGTGCGATGGAAAATAGGAAGGAAATACGCCGGCCTTAAAGACGCAGGTTCTTCAAATACTCCAAGAGAGTTTGTGCATCTTTGGTTTCTAAGTACTTCCTGCGCTCAGTTCTGATATAATTATTGGAATCCATTTCTAAGAAAGGAACATTTTCAGCTCCACCACACCATTCTTCATAGAAGTTGTATATTTCAGATGGTCGAATTCCCGCTGTACGCATCTGGTTAATCATGTGCTTGTCGGCATCTAGCAGCTTCCGTTGGGATCTCAGCATGTGTGACTTGTCCGGAGTTACCATTGGATGGTTGTGCTCAAGGATAATTTTCTGAATATTCCAAATTCCCTCCCGAGTGATACGAAACTGAACACGAGCCTTGCAAGATGTTCTGGTAGCAGCTTGTTCTTTCCTAGTCTCATGTGTACAATGTTTATCCTTTACACCATCCTTACTACAAACTAAATATCTGGCAGATATACTACGGTCTGCTCTAATTTTTTTGTGCGTCCACCTAATACTGAATCCTGTCTTTCTGGCATATGCATTATAGAACTTGTACGCCTCTTGTTCGGACTGAAAACACATTCCTTCCATTGGCACATTTTGACATGAAGATGCAATTGGATTATCCTGCTAAACATGTGGAATACACCAATGTCATGATCCGAGTAGTATATATAGTTAGTTCACAAAATGGAAAACATTTAGGATATACGTCTAACCTTATTTGAACAATTTCCTTCTCCTGAATGATCATCGACGAACTGTACGTCAGGATCAGGAGTCACCATGCTACTCGCCAACATAGGCTCACGGCCGCACTCGCCTGTCATCATGCTTGTCGAGTCCTGATCCATCATGCCGGCATGTCTGATCGTCTCCGGCCCATGTCCAGTTCTATGATTCATATGCACATTCTCAACAAATACCATCCGTTCTTCTTGGCTTTGGAACTGCACAGCCTTCAATATTACCAAAATGATTTAGTTCATCACGAAACTAATGCTATGAGAGTTTTATCTAGCAACAGACTACAAAAACCAGTCACCAACTTTGGTACCGAGATAGGGTATCTTATATTTGTTTCAGACTCACCGTAAGAGGAGTAGTCCTTGACGGGCAGGTTCCTGAGATCGGAACTTGCACGACCGGTGTGGAGTTTGCCGCCATGACCGGTGGCGGACTTATGGAGCAGCTTGATGCTTCTTGCCGCATCGCCGGCGGCGGCCGGAGTGTGTTGTACTGCCCCGCGTCACTGTTGCCAACAAGGTCTGGCCGCTCGGCCGCCATGGACGAGAGCAACAACAAAAGCCCTAGCTCTGTAGTTTATCTCAGATATTAAGTAACCGTCCATAGAATCTTAGATATCTACTCCACGGGAATAAACGCTGGGAATCGCTGCTTTGAGATTGTAACATACACGTGTCCAAGGTCTATGCTGCTGGGGTGATAGACCCTGTCTCATAGGATTTTTTCCCGGAAGGGTGGGTGTCGTCCCGTCTCCCTCCTGTGTGATGCAGTGCCACTTGGCTTTGATGGATGTGGCCGAACCAACCTGAGTGGAAACCGTTCAACCTGTTACTGGTTCGACTCCACTACCCCGCGTTCGATCGATTCTACACGAGGCGCGCAGTGCAGGTGTGATAGTTAACAGGTGGAACTCTATCTATGCCTTGCCTATTATCAGAGGTGAAGCATGTATCATGACCTACACTGAATTGGGGTCGATCTCTTTTACCTCTGAGCCGGAGGATTCATTTTTTTCGCTATAGTTTTGTGCATGTGTGGGGCATGGGAGACGCCCTGGCGCTTTGGTAACACGCGCCATAAATTGTCTCAACGCACACTCTCCCCTTTCACACCGTCCTCTCATTGTCGGCGGTTTCTGCTGCCGCCGGCACATCCAAGAGCACCACTACGACTAGCGACAGCAAAAGATCAGGCAGGCGACCGACGTTCCCCGTTGGCAAGCCTTCACCGACACTGTCTACGCGTTTCGTCCGCACGCAAGCTCTACTCTGGACCTCCGTCAATGGCGGTAAGCCCTCACACCACTCAAAGGCGATTGTACGATTGTAAATCTATGTGGATTTTCTAGTTATGTGCTATGTGATGACATGCACGGTAGACCTTTAGTGGTAGATCTTTTGTGTGTCCAAGATCACAATTGGTTGCATCAAGTTCATGCCAATTATGATTGGTCTTCAAACAGACCTATGCCCTGCATGAGGCACTAATTTAGCCAATTTATTAATCTATAACACATTATATTATAGTGATGGTGTTGTCGAACCTAGTGTTATGTACAAACACATTGCTTATGCATGCTCCAATGTAAGTATGGGGAACTGATTCATGCTAATGTTCTTTACGATAGCACAAGATCTATACATGAAAGCACAAAGGTGAAGATACAACCATCTAGCTACTACATGGACCCATAGTCCAATGTGGAACTACTCACGCATCATACCGGAGAGAAGGCCTCCGGGATGATCTCCCCTCCAGCAGGGTGCCGGGAAGAACTTCAGATCCCCCCGATCTAGGGACGACGATGGCGGCGGCTACAGAAGGTTTCGTGGAATATTGATCGGGTGCTTAGGGTTTCTGCATCGGGGGCTTCTTATAGGCGAAGAGGGAGGCCGAGGCGGTGGCCAGGGGCCCCACACCCTGCCTAGGCGCGAGACAGGACCCACCCGCGCCTAGGGGGGTCTGGGTGCCCTAGCACCCCTCTCCGTCTCCCCTATGGACTTCTTGTTCCCCACGAAAAGTAATTGACTTTGACGTTTGTCCCGTCAAATTCCGAGAATATTTCTTTACTAACTTTTCTAAAACCAAAAACAGCAGAAAACAGACAACTGGTATTGTGGCAACTTGTTAATAGGTTAGTACGAGAAAACATGTAAAAAACACCTCAAAGTGCAGACAAAGCAAAGCAAAGTAGATACTAACAATCATGGAACATAAAAAATTATAGATACGTTTCCGACGTATCAAGCATCCCCAAGCTTAACTCTTGTTCGTCCTCGAGTAGGTAAGTGATAAAAGAATAATTTTTTAGGTGACATGCACCCTCACAATAAAGATCCAACCATTTGTAAGCATTGAAAGCTGGGATCAAAGAACACTAAATATGTGCATGAAAGATGGAGTTCTAACAATAGGACATAGCAACTATGCATGCAACATGAAAGGCTACAAACAAAGATTGTGAATAACATGCATTGAAAAACATTTGTTTGTTCCACATACAGAAAACATAACATAGTGGCAATCAGCTTGTCTCTCATATAGTAGCAAATAGATGCATGGGACACCTTCAAAGTTCACAAGGGTGACTAGAAACAAATAGCACAAGAACAAGTGATATCTCAATATGCATCAATCAATAAGCTTTGGAACACTGCACACAGAATTGCAACTATGCTCTCTTAATGGTGCCTAAAGGTAGAAGGTGGAGACTCAAGTAATGGTGGAAGAAAGGCCTTTTTGTAAAGGAATCAGGGATTTCAAGTTTCAAAAAGAGCTTCCAAAAATTATGGTACTTGTTAGCTTTCAGCCCTCATTGCCCCTATCATAAGCATCTTGAAGTGATTAAGGTTAAAGTGACAAAGATGGAGTATATGCTTGACGAAGTATAAGTTGGCAATCTCAAGTCCCTTGAATGCGAGGGCCACACCTCATGCTACTCAACTTCAGTCACAGTAAGTTCTTGTCATTATAAGTATTTGCATATCATAGAGAACCGCCAACGGGGTACCCCTTGCACATGGTACAAGAGCTTTCGCATAACCAAAATGACAAGGCAAGCAGACAATGAGCATCTCAGCAATCTTTTTATTTACTATATGCATAGCTTTTTATTGAGGATGCTTCATAGATAGCTCACTATGGTGATGCTGCAAGTTTCCACCACGATTAGGCATGGCTTAGGCTAGCGGCCCAGGCGTTTCTCTAACGCAGAATACAAACTTCATGGACTTACAAGTTTCCTCTTTATTTCACACCGGTGACATCCATAGACAAAAGAGCATGATAACAATTGAGTACAAAGTATAAGTGCAATGTTGAAGACGTTCCCCGTGACAGCACGGTTCTGCTAATTCGAACGTATAAGTGCAAGCATATACAACATAGATGACACAATGGTTCAAGTTTATTAGGGGCAAATAATATAAAGTGTGCCATCTGTTGGAATTATGCCCTAGAGGCAATAATAAAGATGTTATTATTATAATTCTTGTTCATGATAAAGTTTATATTCCATGCTAGAATTGTATTAAGCGGAAACATTAATACTTGTGTGGTTTGTGAACAACACCGTGTCCCTAGTACGCCTCTATGGACTAGCTCATTGATCAATGATGGTTAAGGTTTCCTAACCATAGACATGAGTTGTCAATTGATAATGAGATCATATCATTGGGAGAATGATATGGTGGACAGACCCAAACTAAGCGAAGCAATTAGATCGTGTCATTGTGTTCATCTTTGCGAAGCTTTTCTTATGTCAAATATTGTATTCCTTAGACCATGAGATAATACAACTCCCTGGTATCGGAAGAAAGCTTTGAGGTCATCAAACGTCATCCTATGAGAGGGTGATCATAAAGGTGTCTCTCAGGTGATCGGAAAGTATCTGTTGGGTTGTATGTATCGAGATGGGATTTGTCCCTCCCAAGTCGGAGAGATATACTTCGGGCCCACTCGGTAATCGATATCAACACCGCTTGCAAGCATGTGGTTAAGGAGTTAATCACAAAGTGATATCGGATTACGGAACGAGTAAAGTACTTGTTGTGAACGAGATTGAACTAGGTATGACGGTACCGATGATCGAATCTCGGGCAAGTAAAATATCGCGAGACAAAGGGAATATATATATGGGATTGATTGAATCCTGGCATCGTGGTTCATCCGATATGATCATCGATGAATGTGTGGGAGTCAATATGGGTGCCTGGACCCGCTGTTGATTATTGATAGAAGATCATGTCGCATATTCTCGAACCCGCAGGTCACACTTAACGTATCTCGACGCTAGGATAGATTGGATACTTGGTTTATGAATTTTTGTTCGAAGTCTCGGATGGGATCCGGGACATCACGAGAGGTTCCGGAGTGGTCCGGAGAATAAGATTCATATAAGGCAGTGCAGTTTTTGGAGTTCGGAATTGTTCCGGGTTAATCGGTATTGTACCGGAAGCTTCTAGAACCTTCCGGAAAGGGGCCAACGTGGTCCCACCTTCCGGGAGGGGGCATGGGCCTATGAGGGAGTGTCCTGGCCGCATTGGGCCAGGGGCACAAGGCCCCATAGGGCCCAGCCGATTCTAGAGAGATTTAACTCGTTTAAATCTAGAGATAGAATTTCTAGATAAGGGAGAGTTTAAATTGTTTAAACTAGAGATAGAGCCCTAGCCCCCCACTCCTCCCTCCCTTGGCCGCCGGCCCAAGGCTTGGAGGAGGGGCTAGGGTTAGCCGCCCCCTCCCCCTCTATATATAGAGGGCTAGGGCGCCCCCTCCCTCTACACCTTCCTCCAAACCCTAGTTGCCCTGCTGCCCTCCTCTCTCCCTCCCGACTGTTTGTAGGCGAAGCCCTGCTGCAGAAATTCTCCACCATATACACCACGCCGTCGTGTTGTAGATACAATCTATCTCTCCACCCTACTTGCTGGTCCGAGGAAGGAGGAGACGTCGAGGTGCTGCATGTGTGCATCTCACGGAGGCACCGCCACTTGTGGTGCTAGATCGGATCAGATCGCGAGGAGGAGAAGCGAGTACGACTACATCACCCACGTTCCGAAGAACGCTCACTGCATGAATCTTCAAGGGTATGAAGATCTAATCCAATCTCTCTCGTTGTTTGCATCTCCTAGATTAGATCTTGGCTTTCCTTCTGTTCGCTTCCATAGAAAATTTTGATTTACTATGCTGCGAAATCCTTCACATAAAAAAATAGTTTTTAATTGGAAGATAGCTGAAAACAAGAATATACTTGGAATGGTGTAACACACCATGCATAGGAGTTTATAGTGGACACTTTGGAATAACTTGGTTTCTTGGGGGTTGGAAGCATGAGTAGAACTTACTCATACAAGTGGAGGCTAGCAAAATACTGGGAGCAACCAACTAAGAGAGCATAATGGCCATAATCATGCAGAGCAACAAAGAATTACTAATCAAAGCATATAGTGGTACTACATGTCAAGGACTAAATGATCATAGAGGCTAATGGTGACTTATCATAGTCATAACATGGTGTGAGCATGTGCCAAGTCAACCCAAGCAAAGCATTAAAGGAGAATACCACAATACTATGTTTTTGCATGCTAAAACAACGCATAATTTCTTCAAGGCACACTAAGCAATCCCAATTGTTTGGAACAAGACATGATACACCAATAATCACTAAGCATAAGGTTAAAACAACACCTAGCATGTCATGCTAAAGTCTATGTCACAGTCAATGCAAGCTCCTCTTGCACTTCAAGCAAGAACTTACTACTCCTTTCCAACACCAAGCAAACTTATTTGCAAAACAACACAGCGAGAACGGGGGTCCAAACTACTTTATTCAAGCAAACTAAACAACCTAAGCAAAGCAAACAAAACTAAGACGCTGTAAGAACAACACAAATGTGCATGAAACAATAAAAACGAAGTGTCTAGATAGACCGGAGCTTTTTATTGATAAAGAAGAGGATGCCTTGGGCATCCCCAAGCTTTGACGCTTGTACTTCTTGGATATTTCTTGGGGTGACACCATGGTGGAATCCCCAAGCTTGAGCTTTTGTACATTCTTCATCTCATTACATCATTCTTTCTCTACACCTGAAATTTTTCCTTCATACAAAACTTCACACAATCTTCATTAGCAACATTAGTATATTCAAAAGATATTAGACTCCTGGCAAAGCTTTGGAACAGCAAGGCTTTTCACTAAAAACACAAGCTACTATAGTAAATCTTTCAAAATGCTCAATTCCCCAAAAGAGAACTCAAAAAGGAATCAATAAGAAGCAAATGCAAATAATGGCAGAAATCTGTCAAAATAGACCAGCAGGCAGAAATCGATTTTTTCGAACATCTTCTGTTGCTCAAATCAAAAAGTGTTGAACTAACAAAAGTTAGCTAACATACTGGGGGGATTTATTCATAAATTTTGAGCTCAGTCCGAGTTACAGAGACTCCCCACGAATTTTTATGGTGGAGGACGGAAATCTGTTTCGGGACAGCAACTCCCCAAATCTTACTTCCCTCTCATTAGAGGTCATCTTGGCACAAAAATCAAACAAAAAGGATAAGGAGAGGTCATTAATGAAGTAATAACTTCCAATACTCAAGGAAACTCTTGGGTTATCTCCCAACAAGTACTTTTCTTTAACGCCTTTAAGTTACGCACAAGAAGCAAGAAGAATCAAGTATTTTCAAATGAAGAAGCATTAACATCAAACCTAGCTTTCAAAGGAGGAGCAAAAAGCAACTTCTCTCTCCTCATAGGTAAGTGTTCAATACCTTTCTTGGATGGAAAATGATATTTAATGGTGTCTTCTTTCATATCAATGATGGCACCAACTATTCTAAGAAAAGGTCTTCCCAAAGTAATAGGACACGAAGCATTGTATTCAATATCCAAAACATAGAAATCAACAGGGACATAAGCATTGTTAACCAAAATGAGAACATAACTAATACTCTCCATGAGTTTCTTCTTAGCATTATCATTGAGTGGGACATCTAAGTAACAATCTTCCAATGGTGGCAAATCAAGCATTTCATAAATCTTCCTAGGCATAATAGAGACACTAGAACCAAGATCACATGAATCTTTGAGATCAAAGTCATTCACTTGCATATTAATAATGGGTTCCCAACTATCTTCTATTTTGCTAGGAATAGAAGCTTTGTGTTTTAGCTTCTCTTCCTTAATTTTCACAAGAGCATTTGTAATGTGTTTGGTGAAAGCAACATGTATATCAC
Source organism: Avena insularis (assembly GCA_023614405.1). Taxonomy (NCBI): domain Eukaryota; kingdom Viridiplantae; phylum Streptophyta; class Magnoliopsida; order Poales; family Poaceae; genus Avena; species Avena insularis. The sequence goes on along the minus strand of CM042697.1, from coordinate 463,564,763 downwards.
TAGCATCAGGACTTCTAGCAAGCTTTTGCAAGAACATAATCACTTCAGAAATATTGCAACCATCAATATCAAAGTCAAAGTTAGCATCACTAGTAGTAGGCTCAATAGGCTTAGGCATAGTAGGAGGAGGAATAGGGACTAGTGGTGATGGTGCACACACTATTGTTTCTATCAATTTCAGCTTCCCTTTCCCACTTAGCATGAAGTTGAGCTAACAGCCTAACATTTTCATCAATAGTAACTTGTATGGCATGAGCAATAGCAAAGGTGTTTTCCATAGTTTCAGGTTTAGCAGCCATTTTATTAATCAAGAAGACTGAGCTTTAGACAAACAGGATATATTTTTCTCAATAGTTAAAAGCTTTTCCTCTATAGTCTTATTGAAAGTGGTTTGTTTACTAATAAAGTCCTTGAGCATGACTTCAAGTTCAGAGGGGGCACTTCTAGTATTATTGTAAGAGCTTCTATAGGAATTGCCATTATTAAGAGGATAAGGCCTATAATTGTTGTTTCTACCAAAATTATTCCTATAGGCATTATTGTTGAAATTGTTGTTTCTAATGAAGTTCACATCAACTTGCTCTTATTGAGAAACCAAAGAGGCTAAGGGAACACTATCAGGATCTAAAGGAGCTTTCCCATTAACAAGCATAGCCATAATAACATCAATCTTATCACTCAAAGAGGAGGTTTCCTCAATAGAATTTACCTTCTTACCATGTGGAGCTCTCTCAACATGCCATTCAAAGTAGTTAACCATCATATTATCAAGGAGCCTTGTTGTAGCACCCAAGGTGAGGCCCATGAAGGTACCTCCAGCAGCTGAATCCAACAGATTTCTTGAGGAGAAGTTCAAACCTGCATAAAAAGTCTGGATAATCACCCAAGCAGTGAGTCCATGAGTGGGGCAATTCTTAACCAAAGACTTCATTCTTTCCTAAGATGGAGCAACATGTTCACTATCAAGTTGTTTAAATTTAATAATGTCACTTCTCATAGCTATAATCTTAGCAGGAGGATAGTACTTTCCAATAAAAGTATCTTTGCACTTAGTCCAAGAATCAATACTATTTTTAGGCAAAGAAAGCAACCATTCTTTAGCTTTTCCTCTCAAGGAGAAAGGAAAATGCTTGAGCTTAATAATATCTCCATCTACATCCTTATACTTTTGCATCTCACAAAGTTCAACAAAGCTATTGAGATGGGCAGCAGGATCATCAGAACTAGCACCATAAAATTGCTCTCTCATCATAAGATTCAACAAAGCAGGCTTAATTTCATAAAAGGTAGCATCAGGAGCAGGTGGAGCAATAGGAGTGCTTAGGAAATCATTGTTGTTGGTGCTAGTGAAGTCACACAACTTGGTGTTCTCAGCAGAGTTCATTTTGGCAAAGGTGGGCAAGCCAAAAACAGCAGCAGCAGCTAGAGCAGGAACTATTTTTTTGTGTTTTTGAATAAAGCAAGCAAACCAAACTAGACTAAAAAAATTTGGGTTTTTTTTAAAAGAGGCAAACAAAACCAAGCAAAAGAAACAAAGCAAACTAAAAACAAAGTAAAGAGAAAGGAAGTGAAGGACTCCCCTAGTGAAGACGTCCTTAGCCTCCCTGGCAACGGCGCTACAAATCTTGATGCGTGCACCCAGTGTTGACGTGGGACACTTCGTTGGAACCCCAAGAGCAAGGTGTGATGAGCACAGCAGCAAGTTTCCCTCAGTAGAGACCGAGGTTATCGAACCAAAAGTAGGAAGGAAACATCTCAAAGGTGTTGCAAGCAACGTGGAAGCCTGCACAACACAAACTCAAGACTTTGTCCCAACGAATCAATGAGGTTGTCAAGCTCACTGGTTTCCTGTAACAAAGGATTAAACGTATGGTGTGGAAGGTAATGGTTTGCAGCAAGTAAACAAGTAACAGTGGAAGATGCATCAATGGTAAAGATTGGACCGGGGTCCATAGTTCACTAGAGGTGCTCTCCTTAGATAAACAACATGGCATGAAGGGTAAACAAATTATAGCAGGGCAATTGACAGGAACTGAGCAACGCATAACAATGCAATACTAGTCAGAAAGATCCTATAAGATTCGATTGGGCAATACAACAAGATACATAGACCGCCATCCAACTGCATCTATGACTAGAAGTTGCGGTGACCCAGCATACCACTGCATGTGTAGTACACTATAGTCGTTGACATGACATCCACAAAACACCATTCCGTAAATATCACATCCCTCAGAGTGGTATAACAGAAACATTGCGGGTCCATATTACAAAGGTACACACATTATTATTATTACAATACCGGAAGTTCAAGACTTCCAAAAGATCCAACTTACAAACCAAAATATAAGATGTTCAGCGGAAATTTAAAAGCAACAACTCCGACTAAGAATGGGGCTCAACAACTTATTTTATAGAGTTCATGTTGTTCGGCTCCGTTGGTTACTACTAACTTCTTGGACTCGTTCTCATCGACACCGTAACGGATCTCGTAGTCCACGCCTTCAACTCCTTCGGATAGGTCAGGTTCCTCGTAGAACACGTCTTCTTGGCATTCAGCTACATACATTGGCACGTCTTCGGAATCCTCAGAGTCTAAGCAAGGGATCAAAGGAAAGAATGAGTAACAGCGTTACCCAACAAGTTCATTATATGCAAGGTGGGAAGTTTGATGCTCTATCTACCACCTCGGATTATAAATCCTTGGCACTATGCAGTTTTTGTAAATCTTTCTTCAAAGATTGATTTTATTCTGAAAAACTATGACAATCAGCCTTCACAGGTTTACTAGAACTTTCATGGAGTTCCTTTCCTGCCGCGTTCGTAGCTCCTTCCCGGAACAGGGAGTAACAAGTTACAGTTCTTACACTCTGCAGAGGTGCGTTTACTTTACCCATGAGAGATCAACTCCTTGTTGCACAATCGGGCGTACTTTCCCGTCCACAATTCCATGATCTGGGGCCTAGTAGTTGGTCCAAGCCAATCACTGCCCCCTTCGCGACCCTGCATGCCTCCTTGGTGTACACCATGCCCACATAATGAATTACGGCAATGGTTTGTACAAACCGTTAGATGCCAGAACTATCATAGGACGTTGAGGGTTCCCACCCATATGATGCATATCCTCTACGAATTACCAATTAATATGCACGCTACGAGGATAACAACCACGACCTGCACATCCGGCTTCATGCGAGAGGAAGAAGATACAGCTGACTTCTCTGTCCCATTCCAAATCTCATGGCTAACGCGTAATATACGGTGCTAGAATCACTGATGTCAGGGGTTATTAAGTTCCTACTTGATCATCATTGTTGCAATTATAACTCTAAGTTCTATTGCTCCATTATATCACCACTTAGGATGATATTTATAATTTCTTTATTTGGGAAAATAATATTTTCTTTCTTTTATAGCATATATGATAACACACAATTTGCAAATACTTTGATAAAGACTCTTCAAAGGATATGAGCAGGTGATGAACTTGCCTTGTGATGGCAAGGTAGTGAAGTGTGATGCTTGCATTGGACCTTGAGCTTCTAGTTCTACAAAAACATCATTATTGCCCGGTAAGGACAATATTTAAAGAAGCAAAATGATTATGCAAGTAATGTAATGCATTATTTGAATTTGTATGCATTTATCCCAAAAAGTTTCTTTTTGAGTAATAAAGGCTTATAAATATTATTATTATTTTAATATTTTATAACATATATTGAATTATTTTATTTTATTTCCCTTTATTTGACTTTTATTTATTTAGGAATTATTAATTATACCTTAATTTTATTACTAACTATTTATTTAGTATTTTTAAAAAATACTATAATATTAATAAATAATGAAGGTGATTTTTATTTATTTTTATCACCTTTCAAAAAAATTGTAAAATTCCATAAGGAATATTTAAATTACAAAATTCTTATAAAAATCTGAATATCCAAAATTTGATATCTTATTTTATTTGTATAGAATGGATTATTGTGAATCCAAAAATATTTTATTTATAATTTTTGGAATATTATTCTATTTTCTAGAATTTTATTAAGTCTAGGGGTATTTTGGTCTTTTCCTTTTTATTAAAACAGGCCTGAAAGAATTTCTGGGCTGGTTATTTTTATTGGGCCCTGTTGGCCCACTAGTACTAGACAAAAGAGCCACCCCGAAGGGTCTGGCCCAGCTCAGCCCATTCCTCTCTCTCTCTCTCTCTATCTATCTATCTCTCTCTCTCTCTCTCTCTCTCTCTCTCTCTCTCTCTCTCGCGCGCGCGCGCGCAAATTCATCTTCTCCTCCTCTGACCCGACCTCGTGGCCGGCGATGCCGCCACCGGCGATTCCCGCCGCCATCGGCCGTTCTGGTCGCCGCCGTGGTGTGGTAGGGGGTTGTCGACGACGCCCGTTCGTTCTATCCAATTGTATTCGAGCCTAGGGCTCTCCTGCGATGGATCAATGTTGTCCCGAACCCTAGGGTTTGGGGATTGGCATGGATTCAAGTGCGGCCGTGGTCGTCGTGCGTTGAGGTGATGCTCTGCACCTCCAGGCGTGATCAGGGTTGCTGCTGTGGTGCCGTGCGGGTTGCAGCGCACCCTCTGGGGTGCTCCCCGTGCCGCCATGGCCGTCGGCCCCTCTGCTTCCTCTTCTATCCTTCAGCGAGGACCTATGGTGAGTTTGTTTCCCCTCTCCTGGTGCTCTCTGTGCTTGCTGATTCGATGCTAGTTGTTAGCAGTGTCCTCTCTGTCTATTGTCTGATTCAGATTAGGATGATTATCCCTTTTGGTGTTTCTGTGATGTGCTTGTTCATGTACTGGAGGAATTGATTCATGCTTAGATGGTCTGTACCCATACTGAATGCTTATTGGCCCGAGGCTTGTTGGTTGACCTGATGTATGGTGTTTCTGGTGGCTTACTTGATGATTTGATGCTTGGATTGCATCTGATTTAGATGATGTGGTTGTATGGGAACCATGTTTGGTAAAACTAATGATCTTATAGCTTTCCACTGTTTATTTGATTCATGGTCATGATTATGATAAGATACAGCTAATGCCCTAGTGCTGTTAGCTTGGAAATTAATATGTGGATTGAGATCCTCATGGTCTCAAACAGTGAAGTGTATTATAGGAATATTCTAGTTATGATTCCTGTTTTTTAACAGGAAAATGATTAGTTAGTTGATTTTCTGAATCCAGGATGATTTACTGTTGTTCCTGATTCATATTGAATTGTTCTTGTGACACCATCATGTATGGCACACAGGTTAAATTCTAAACCATGGATTTGGTTAGTTGATGCTTGAGACAATCTTGGCTTTGAAAACTAGAGATGCTCATATGTGAATTCCCTATGACCAATGATGTTGGTCTGAGGCTTATGGATTCAAATCTTATCTAGTTGTTTCATCTAGATAGTCCTGGTAGTGGTACCAGCTATTCTTTATTGAATCATAGCTTGGCAAAATGATAGTGAGCTTGATCAATCTATGGATCCCAAAGATTTGTTTCTAAGGTGCTACTCTTATTTTAGAGATGTGCCTAGAAATAGATCATAGGTATATGTATGATTGAACTGTACAATATGGTTTGACAACCAGAGCAAGGATGTTGCTCTGAGCTCTTGTTGGATTCTGGTGCTTTGCTGTTTGCCTTTAGATTTTCAGAAATCCCTATGATGGATTCACCCCACTTGGGTGTCTTCTGAGGATTTGTTTTGTAAAACAACACATGCCTTTCTCTAAATAAGATGATTAGATCATGTGAAGGTTTTATGAAACTCGCCACAAAAGCTGATATTTGTGGAATAAGTTGGTGATGATCTTGATCTGGTTTTGCTAGACTCTTGTGCTTGATCTAGAGCTAGCCTGCTCCTCCTAGCTCCTGGGCTTGGCCTTGTTGTCCACCTTGTTCATCCCCCTCCTTATGTCACCATCCTGGTGATGTTTGGGTTAATCTGGTGGTTGGTTTGGCTGTTGTTCTTGGTTTACTTGCTGTTTACCCTGGTTGTGTTGTGGTGTGGTAATGCACTAGGGTGCTTCCCCACGGCTGTGTTCTGGTTTTGTTTGATCTGGCTATGCTTGTGCAGTTGACAGCACACCCTTGCATGCTTGTGTGTGTGCAACCTGTGTGCCTGCTATGCACATATGGATAGGTTCATAAGATTTGATCTTACTGTTACCAATCTACTTTTACCTTGGCTGGTGAATTGATCCCTTTTGGCTACCCTTTGCATTCCGGCTGTGAATTTATGAAAGCTGAAATCTTTAATATTGGTGAAACTTGCCCCTCTTTAACATTTCTCAATGATGAGATTGTCAAGTGCACCTCACTGACATATCTGAGAAATACATACTAACACTAATCTTGTTTTATTTCTGTTTATCCTTGTTTTGCAGGTTCAAAGATAAAGATGAAGATTTAGTTTAGGTTTTAGATATAGGATAGTTAGTAGATGTAATTTTCTTAATCCTTTGTAAAAAATTATAGTTCATGTAATCTTTATTTTATTCAATTGTAATAAAGATTATGTTATTATTAATAAAGAAGATTCTTATTCTTTATTCTATTGTATCTTGTTTATGTCTTTATAATATGAAAATGAATTTCATAATTTCTATTGTTTTAAGATTTAAGCTATACTACCTATATCTTAATTAATTTAAGATTCAAATCTTATATCTAAATCATTTAAATTATTATCCAAACACTTTAAGTTTTTAAATTCAAACCCCTTTTAAAACACACATAATTCTTCTAAGATCACATCAAATTTTATAACAATCCTACTTTAAGTCTAAACCTAATCTTAAAGTAAGAAAGAAACATTGATCACTTAAGATTTTGTTTGGCGAAAAAATTTCCCACTTTTTCACAAATAGATGCATGCAACAATACATAATCCTAAATCTAACATTCGTTAGGTTCCTAAATGTTGGGATGTTACAGAAGTCCACCTTCAGGTTATCATCCGAACCCCCTCCAGTATTAAGTTGCAAGCAACAGACAACTGCTTTAAGCGAAGTGTGTAAGGTAAACAGTCCACATTGAAAGTACAAAGGAAGTCGCCTAAATAGGTGTGAATAGGCTTTTAAAATTATTACGTTTTAGGCTCAAGTAAATGCTCACCCAATGTCACTCACGGCTCACCCTATTCTCTTGGGGCTAACTCCATAACTCAATTGGAGGCTCCCAACAACAAAGCCACAAAAGGCTACAATGCCACAAAAGGCCAACAAAACCACAAATGGCTACAAGACCACAAAAGGTCAACAAGACCACAAAAGGTCAACAATCCAACCACATTCCAAGAACCAAGAGAAACAAGCTTGAACTCGCTGAATCTTCGAGGAGAACTCAAACCTATGCACCAAATGCAAGGGCGAGTCCTTCTCTCACAAATTCCAAGAAATCTACAAAATCTATTGGGGGAATAAGGGAGGAAGAACACAAGAGGAGAACATAAAACTCTCCAAGATCTAGATCCCATTGATTCCTTCACAAAGAAGGGATTTAGCTTGGGGGGTTGTAGATCTAGATCTCCTCTCTCAAATCCCTCAAAAAGATGCAATAATCATAGGAAAGGAAACATGAGTCCTGGTCAGAGACGGTTCACCGGTGAAACTTTCGGTTAACAGACACCAACCAAAAGGTTACTGAATCGTGAGGAACAAGAGCCGAAATTCAACCGAAACTTTCACGCACTAGGTCGAACTTCCGTCAACTTCGCCGGAACTTCCTGATGAATTTCCTAGTTCGTTAATTAGCAATTCGAATCGATGAAGACTGAACTTCCACTTATGGCGTAACTTCGATGGCGAGTGATCTTCGTTCAGGAAATTCAGAGAAAAATGAGATAACTTTTGCATCCGAACTCCAAACGGGATGAAACCAATTTTGTTGGAAAGATAACGACGAATAGAAACCAACAAGAGCCGGAAAGGGCATGCATGCCCCCATGTGTGGTTTTGGTAATTAATGACCGGAAGTTCGGATGCAAGGGTTTTAATCCCAATATTTCGTCATTATCTTTCGAACAAAATTGGTTTCATCCTGTTTGGAGTTCGGATGCAAAGTTATTATGCTTCGGTTTTCGTTCGAATTTCCGACCGGAAGTTCCGCTTGCCATCGAAGTTCCGCTTAGGTATTTTTGCCGCCAAAGTTCCGTGGAAGTTCCGGTCTTTCCGCCACGCCAAGAACCTTCTATTTTGATGTGCTATTTGACTAACTTCGCCGAATTTCCGGAAGTTCCGCCAGGACCGAAGTTCTCAGCCGAAAGTTCCTGAATTTCCGCCTTGTGTTCCGCCACGCTCAAGAACCTTCTTCGCTGTGTCTATTTGATGGAACTTCGTCGAACTTCCACCGAAATTTCGCCCCACCGAAGTTCCGTGAACCGCGGAAGTTCCACCAGGATTCGCCAGTTTCGCCCAGCTTTTGACTGCTGGCTGTGCCACTGAAGTTCCGCCTCCCACCGAAGTTCCGCCAGAGTCGCGAATGCCCATAACGGCAGATATGGAAGCCCTTTAAAGGGCCTCTTCCCTTCGTGGGTACTAGCTTTTCTTCTTGGTTCTTGGCTTTCTCTCTCCTCCATTCTTAACCTTGAAGAATCTTTCCCTCTCCCTTTCCCTTCCTATGATTCTTGCATCTTTTTGAGGGATTTGTGAGAGGAGATCTAGATCTACAATCCCCCCAAGCCAAATCCCTTCTTTGTGAAGGAATCATTGGGATCTAGATCTTGGAGAGTTTTGTATTCTCCTCGTGTGTTCTTCCTCCCTTATTCCCCCAATATCTTTTGTAGCTTTGTTGGAATTTGGGAGATAAGGACTTGCCCTTGCATTTGGTGCATAGGTTTGAGTTCTCCTCGGAGATTCGGCGAGTTCAAGCTTGTGAGCTTGTTTCTCTTGGGTTCCTTGGAACCCTAGACGGTTGTGTGGTTGGGTTGTTGACCTTTTGTGGTCTTGTAGCCTTTTGTGGCATTGTTGGCCCTTTGTGGCATTGTAGCCTATTGTGGTTTTGTTGTTGGGAGCCTCCAATTGAGTTGTGGAGTTAGCCCCAATCTTGTTTGGGTTCGGTGACCGCCCTCAAGCGTCCCATAGTAGAGCGAGTGCCCGACTTTTGTGGTGCGCACTCGGGAGAATAGGGTGAGCCTTTTGTGGCATCGGTGAGTTGCATGCTTCCGCATCCGGGGTGAGGCCTTGTGTGGCGTTGGGTGAGCATCGAGCCACCAAACCTCGAGGTGAGCCATTTGTGGCGTTCGGAGAGCATTGCGCCATCGCACCTCTCCAACAGAGACGTAGCTTCTTTGGAAGTGAACTTCGGGAAACAAATCTTTGTCTCCGCGTCCATCGGTTATCTCTCAACCGAGCCCTTTACTTATGCACTTTACATTGTGATAGCCATCGTGCTTGAATTATTTATATCTTGCTATCACTTTGTTGCTTGTATTGCTTAGCATAGGTTGTTGGTGCACTTAGGTGAACTTAGTGGCTAGGTTTTGTGCTCAATAAATTAAACGTTAGTTTTATTCCGCATTTACTTGAGCCTAAACCGTAATATTTGAAAACGCCTATTCACCCCCCCCCCTCTAAGCGACTTCCTTTGTACTTTCACTATAGAAACTACATAAATCAACAAGATGACAAACATGTAATGTACTATAGAAATCAAGTGAGGTACTACATAAATAAGGTATTAGCAGCTTACCAATCTGACTTTGAAGCCATGCCAAAGCACTTCCATCTTTATGACGACATTGATGAAAATCTTGCAGTTTTTTGGACATTTAAAGATACCATAGCATTTGACTTTCGGATCTGGTGTGACCCCTTCCAATTCTTTCAATTCTGTCATGCATCTGGTTATTGAGAAGTCCACTGCCTCCTCCTTCTTGCTTTCTTTTTCTTCAGCTTCTTAGGAATTTTCTTGGGCCTGGTTTTTGCACCACCAACACCACTTGTTTCTGCTTGATCTAACATTTGCAATTCATCATCGGTTTGCTGGACAGTTGCTTCCTCTTTCTCCAACTCTCTTTTATCCTCAGACTCACCATCACTTTCTATGTTGTTGACATCATCTCTCTATGGTGGCTCAGCCATAGAGGTAAAGTTGAAGTCTCCCTCGGCTATTTAGCCTGCAAAAAACATGTGAGTTACTAAATTATGTGTAGGCAACCATGGAAGTAAAATAAACGATTGTTAATATGATTGAATGAGCTTACTTTCATAAATTTCTCCTAGCAAATCATACAGAGGAAACCTTGAGTCCTCCGTTCTAAATTCTCTGATCTTATTGCCAAAAGACTACAAGAGTAAGATAAATGAATGTCAGTATGATTAAACTTGTGACCAAATTCTATAACAATAGATGATCAGAATGGAGCAACTTACAACTTCTAAGTTGTCCCAAAGATGTGGCTCGGCTTGTATCATGCACCGGTGTTCATTCCACCGAACGCCACTTTGCTTGCGTGCATCCCTCAATATTCTGTAGTCTCTTTTGAGATATTTTTCCTTATTTTGAATTTGAGTCTCTGTGAAGTGCACATGTGTGTATTTGGATTTGAAGATTCCAACCATCATGTTCCACGTCTCGCTGCTCCACCCATTTTGGCTTCTGTGATAAGTGTTGTTGTGCTCAAGAAGTACCTCCACGCGAGCCTTTTCAAGTCCACGATTTCACAATGCCCTTCGTTTGCCATCTACATAGTTTAAAGATGCTGTAATAAAGCTACTAGAGAATATAAGAAACATGCCATATTTGTGAGAAATGAATACCTCTTGGAGAAGCATCCCTATTTGAAGCCTTTGGTGAAGTTTTTTTCATAAGTTTCTTTCCCATTGTCTTCGACTGCATCAGGTTATACTTCGGAGATCCTTTTGGGTACATTGGAGAGCCTTTTCTATACTTTGGAGAACCTTTTGGATACATATCCACTGAAAGATACATTATATCATGTTTAAAGATGACAAATAGTTCATTTTATTACAAGAGATACATCATTACATGAAAAATATTACAAATAGTTTCTTAGTTTCAGAGATACATTATTACATGACAAAGACTACATCTATGACACTAGGTATTGTTGGTAATCATTCCACATCTCCCATGCAATTTGGTCCCTCAAGTTGTTGCCATTGAGGTTGTTCTCTAAAAGATTGTTCTCTTGGTGGTTATCACCGTCATCATTGGGCAGATTCACAAATGTTGTTGGGTCAATGTTATCCTATTGGTTGTCAAGCCATTCCTTATCTCCACCATGTATTTTAATAATATTATGGAAGATCGCCGCAGCTGCTGGAATCTTGACCTGATTTTCTATTTGATGGAAGGTTGCAATATTAAGAATAGGGAATCGCTTCTTTAGTATGCCCAAGAGCATTTTGACATGATTTCTAATCATTGCATGATGGAGATTAAACAATTCTTTATGGTTCTATGGCCGACGGAGACCATGTCCCCACTCTTTCAAGTGATAGCCCACACCCCGGTACGGTGCAAGGAAGGACTATGTGTTTGCGTAACCACCATCAACTAGGTAAAATTGCAAGGAAGGACTGAGTATTGCAGAACTCGGAACTCTTGCATCGGTGGCAGAACCCTCATAGCCACATGAAATGAAAGTGATGTTTAGATCAAAATCGCAAGCAATCATGAAATTCTGGCTAAGAGATCCTTTCCTATTCCTCCATGGAGCTTGGTATTAAGGAGATAGACTGATAGGCACATGATACCCATCTATAACACCTATACAGTTCTGCAATGAAATGAAATGGAAATTATTTTTTAAGATTATACTAATAGGTAAGAGAAGAAAATTTTGAAGTTGTCACAGAAGAAGATGGAACCTTGAAGTATGGAAAGAAGCGATCGTCCATAGAAATCTTGGGATGCGGTTCATCAATGTACCGAGGCCTCACAAATCAAGTTGCTAGGATGGGAATAATGTCAAAGAACTCTGATATATACTTGTGGAAGGTGTATCCACTATGCTCAAACTCCAATTGTAGATCTTCAAATGATGCATATAGAGAAAGTAGACCAACTTCTCTTCCACCTTCAGTCTACTATCTAATATCAGGCGCACATTCCTAAGATATGATGCCAACCACCTGAAAATTTCTGGTTCCATCCTAAAAGCTACCCGACAGTTCTTAACATGTCCATCTAGGATTTTCCTAACTCTCTTCTTTCCGTAGAGAATGGAACCGTGGCGTTTGATTCTTTCCCTACTATCCATCAGATGTGAATAAAGTGCTAGAAATATGCAGACCATCATCTCATCGTCATCCTCAGCCTTCCTCTTCCTAATACTTTCTAGGATCCGTGGATTCATTTCAGGACTATTAAAAAAATAAGAAGTGCCAAAATAAGCAGGACAGAAACATGCATGTTCGTACTTTAAAAATGTCTAAAGTGAAGGTCATGCACATACCGAAATCAGGTGTGCTGACAGGTTCCCACGACGGCGGAGGCTCGTCCAACCCCACTAGAACTAAAGGAGGAGGAACCTATGAAAAGGAGACATATGTAGTCACGTTCGTGTCTTATATCGTGATTTCTCGCTAGATCATATTTTCATTTCTAGAGAATTATAGCAGGATACAAATAAACAACCGAATACAAATACACACTAATGTTAGAGAATTTTCTCCACTGAAAGTAATCTTATATCAAGAACAAAACACACAGTTATTTAGAGTTAGTAAAAGATCAGTACCTCAAGTGCTAAATTCCAAGTAAGACTTCTCATTTTAGTTTGAGAGATCACATGTGTACTAAACCAAGCAGTACGATTTTGAGTAAAAGTGGCACTAGTGCACTCGGCAAGAATACACGTGCTTACAGAACAGTGTGCAAATGTGCAATCCAGATTTGGACAACTATAAGCCTTCTCTGAAAATTAGCTGTCCACTCCCGGTAAATATCTAGAGGAACTCCAAATCTTATGTTGTAATAATTAGCAACCAAGAAAAAATTTACTGGGAAAAACTTCTCTAAAAATTAACTATGCACAGCTGAATTAAGGCTTTCCAGTAAATTTCAAACTACAAACATAAGATTCGAGATCCATCATCTTTTCAAGACAAAATCCTCATTCTAACGCCAAGCTAACACATTAGATCAATCAGCAAGCAAAGTCATAAGCATTGTGCTGACTTCCCGGACCAAATCTAGTTGGTAAACAACTAATGTCGCTATGCAAACAACTAGCTATGCAAACAACTGGATATAAACATGCTGGAGTAATCACCACACAAACATGCTGGAGGTTTTCATTCCTTTAAAAAATAAGTACGTACAAGAGCTAAGTGATCGGCACTTTAGATATTTTATAAAATTCTATCATTTTGTGAAATGGTAACCGAAACCATGTACAAGCTATTAGAGTTTTATTTGTAAAATGTATTCCAGCAGTGAAAGTCATTGGCAAGATGTTTGATGGCCAAAAAATCTTGAATCAAACCCATGTAAAATTAATTCATGCTGCTACGTGATCAAATCTCGCTGGATAATCAGTACACGAGGTCGAGTGACATTCAATAACGTTAGCTCAGTGCTGGTTGAGTGGAACCTGAACCGAATTACAGAAACTATAACTGAACGATTTGGACTTGTGGAGAGGGATTACAAACAGAGAGGGTCTGAACCTCCTGGGGGTTAGAGTGAGGCTCCGGTTCCACTTAGACCCGTGGTGATTAGTTCCCAAAACCTAGAGAACCGAATAAGGCCTACCTAGGAATTCCTCTCACCATACTCAAGCCCACATCCTCCTAGATGCAACCTCTCATCAAGAAACTAGCAGCCAAGCTCCCTACATAGGAATCTATCATGCTAAAAGAAGAAATCCCAAGTACCAACAGGATGTGAAATATAATTGTGCAACAACAGGTCAAGGACCAGCAAAAACTAACCAAGAAATCATCCGGTTTGAATCAAGAACCCTAGGTCAAGAATAATATCTACAGAGGAATCGACCTAGGATTAATCTAGCAATAGATGGGAGAGGAGGGGACGAAGTGGAAGGACTTACAGGAGAGAAGTCCAGGACTGCCAGAGAAGACGGACGACAGAGGGATCTCGGAGTAGGCGCCGTCGGTGGCGTCGGAGCGGCGGCGGATCTCGGTGTTGGCTGTGGGGTGGGAAGACGAAGGGATGGAGCGACAGAGCGGCATAGGGATGGCAGAGGGACGAAGTGGCAGCCGCGAGGCGAGTCCCTGCATCGCCGCCAGCACGCGAGGAGGAAGAAACGCGAGGGGAGGTGAGCTTTTCGGTTCCACCCCGATCCCCTCGTGTTTCCTAGGGTTGAGCCTGCACTGAACTGGTCGACCCACCTATACAAGACGGCCTTAGGGCTTGTTCGGTTATTCCACTACCCAAGTGGATTGGGGTGGAACGGAGGGGAATCAAGGGGATTTTGATCTAAAAGGGAATTAATCCCCATCAATCCCTGCCATCCCCGGCCAATTCCCTTAAAACCGAACAAGGCCTTAAGTGGTTTCGGGTGGATTAAAAGTGGACCGGGATTAGACACGTAAAACCCGGTCGATCCACTGCAAAAAAATGAGGCCTGAGTGATTGTGATTGTTGTTTACTTTTTTTTTTCTTGTGTGTGCTTGTTACTCTCAAGCTCTTCTCTTGCATTGGCACGACACATTGCCAGCGATTACACTGTGGTTTGTGGACATTTTGCATGGATATTTTCAAAATGTTGTGATGTTTTTATAAGCCTTTTACACACCCAGGGAAATGTTGTGACAAAGATGCGGAAGTACCACAAATAAATTATGGTTGGCTCAGATCTGACGCTTAGTATGAACCATAGACAAGGAGACGGCCAATCTGAGCACTTCTCAGTCCAAAGTTGCCCATTGACAAGCAGACACGTGCTTCTCAAACACGGTTGTAGAAAAAGGTTTTCCTATTGAACTAAATGACCAGGGTAGCAAGACACTTTCCAAAATTTGGTAGCACTTGACAAATTTAGTAACGCAATAGAACTATAAATCACATATAAAGAAACCAGAAACTGGCTGGTACAAACAATCAGCAAGGATGAAATAGAACATACAAAGCAGGCAACAATTGACAAAGTAAAACCGCAACGTTACGTGATGAAGTGCTACCATCTCAGTGAGAACTACAACACAACTGTTCTCCTGACCACTGTAACTATACATGTACAACCTACTCAATCTGCCCTCCCCTGCTACTCTTCCTAGACAGTGCAAAATAGGAAACTCAAATGCTTTCTACAACAAAACCGCCTTCAGCTAGTACAAAATGAATTACAAAAATGGCTGAACCAACATCTGCTCATCCTTGGCTAGAGCAAGTTCGTCTCAAGTTAATAATGGCCCATAATTTTTGTTTCTCGCATTCCAAGTTAAAAATGTTATGACAACTTGTATAACGACTATATGGCCCAGATGTTTGTTCCTTGCACTCAACATTGTTCATAACAATTTGCATCTGAACAGCTATGTTGTGTAGCATCGATGAAGTACAGCTGAAGGATTGATCATGTGCCCCCTTCAGACCCAGCAAACCTTTCTAGGAAACCATGGAGTGAGACATACACACTCAATGGTTCAAATATGCCCAGATAGAGCTTCCCGCTACAAGAAAAAGCTATTGTTCACAGCTCGTCATGGGCGCCCACAAGTGAAATCTTCTTATGTGGCAATCAAAATTCTTGCAAGAACCTATTTCCGATGCTTTCTTTTTGCTTCAGTTCTTAGCCGCTTTTCCTCTTCCCTTTCTCTATCATGCATTCTGCAAGTTAACCAGGGTTTGTCAGAGAAACATATGATGTTGCATTACATAACTATTGTGAAGAACTAGAAAGAAAAAAATCCTAGCAATCATTTTTCTGCAGCTTTATTTCTAGTATACCTTATGGCTGCTACATATTTAAGGCACGATATTAAGCCTAATCATAACTCACAAATTCATCAAAAAAGCTCAAAGTATACATTAAGCGAACACAAGAATCAACACATTTTTAAACACATAGCTGAGAGCATGCGGAATCAAGCAGTTAAAATTGCTTCAAGACAACAAAGTGATGCAAGCGTACATTTCATTTTACATGTGTAAGCATTAAATGCTCGTTTCTTTTAAGATGCTCTTTCATGCAAGGAAAAATAGTCATACCAATTCTACATACACGATCCATTGATCTATCTTTTGGCAGCTACTATGATTTAACACGGTGTCAACCCTGATGACTAAATAGGTCATAAATATCATTGTTCTCTATCAATGGAAACAAATAATTTGGATACTACAAATTCTTGGTAAGAGATTACTATCTTGAACTATTTGTGTCGTGCAGCTATCTGTGTTCTAATAAATGATAATTATTTTGTTGTGTCTATTACTCATATTGCAATACTCTTAAAAGTGAGCCATCTTTGAGGCAGTTTTCACAATAATGCTACCTTAGAACATAAGTGGTTAGTTGCCAGCCACACAATGCCTCATTAAGTGCATGGTACCATGTTATCTATTCCCTCCATCCAAAATTAATTGACTCAACTTTGTCTAGATACATATGTATCTAAACGCGTCTAGATAGTATCTAGACAAAGTTGAGTCAATTAATTTGGGACGAAGGGAGTACAATTTAGGAAGGTGAAATGGTGAGCATATGACTTGTAACTTGGGAACATGATCATTATTCTATTTGACTAAATGTTTCTTCAATATAGAAAGGGGCAGGGTGGGTGCATGAGATATTGCAGTTCGCGATTTTGTATTTAAAGATCATCTGAACTTTAAAAAAATCTGTTAAAGCAATGGTTTCGCAACTTCATTCAGTCGATACATGGTTGATCCTTTCCATAAAATAGATTGTGTTTCACATGACAGCTAAGATAAAAGGAACACATTGCAAAGTGAAAAGTGTTGTAAATTCTAGGAAAGTGTGCAATGCTTAGTTCAATGAGATCATTCCTAAACTTACTGATCAGCCTCTCTACGACTTGTCTTGCTTGTTGAATCCTTGGCATGCATCCTAGGAAGGTCATCAGCATGTGATGGCCGATGCTGTGAAATAGCACCCTTTCTTTCTCTCTCTCGTATTTCAGATTGCGAGCTACCAGTTCCAAGGCTCGGAGGCTGTGGAGCAGAAGGTGCATATTCTCCAGCTTCTAAAGTAGACTGTTCTCTCTTAATCTTTCGCCGTTTGGAAGCACTATTAGGGTCACTATCTTCCTTCGTAGTACCTTTGTCCCTATCCCTGTCATCTACCTATAAAAATAATAAAGCATTAAAGGTTATACAAGAATGTTCAGTCCATCAGTAACAAGATGCAAGATCCCAAGTGTGATCGCACCCCTCACATAATTACAGTAATAGAAGTGTTGACTGACAAGATGAATACATGATGAGCACAAGACACACATCAACTTTTACCGATATAACCGAACTAGTGAGCAAAAATTGATCACACGTCATAGGAGAACATTAGGGAGAAAGAAAGATTTACCTTGCTTGATGAAACATCCCTGTCTTCACGCTTTCTATCCCGGAGATCTTCCTCTTTTCTATGTTTCCCATCATCCTGCGAGAGCGAAGCAGTATCCTCCAAGTGCCATCTTTCTTTCTCATCACGCCTAGGAGACGACCTTTGAGTATGCCTGGTGCTGCCACCCCTTCTGTCACTATCTTCATCTCTTCGGTTGGCAGCGACTGATTGGGGTACAAAACTTGTTGGAAGAGGTGGAGGTGGTGGCAAGCTTTGCCCTCGGAACCGTTCGTCAGAAGTATGTGTCCGGTCTATGGAGGGTTCAGCATGCTTTGTTTTGCTCCTCTCCTCCTTATTCCTGTCTTCTCTTCCTTTTTCAGGAACCCTGTCTGACGCTCTGTCTTGCATCCTTTCAATAGAACGCTCTCTCCTTTCAGATAATCTGTCTGTTGGTCTCTCAACCACATCTTCTCCACGGCGCCTCTCAGTCCGGTCTGCCTTTTCTCTAGGATCTCTGTCATATTTCTCATCGAACTTTTCTTTTAATTTCTCTGTCCTAACTAGGTTTTGTTCCTCACTAGCACCTCTCTCATGATCCAAAGAACGAAATTTATCTACTGATCGTGAGTCCAACTTTTTTTCTTTGTCCGTATGGTGTTCTGTTAAGTCACCATCACGGCCTTCAGACTCCCCTTTCCTTCGTTTACCTGTTCTCTCTTGTTCTTCAACGGGAACAGATCTTTTTTGCTGTTTCACGGTAGCATCGATCAAGTCAGTAGATTCACCTTCACAGGCGGGATTAGCTGTTCCACCAGTATTTGCAGCCAACACCGTTGATCTTTGGGAGGATGCCGATATCTTCCGTGGCGCCACATGTACGTTACCATTGGTGCCAACCAAGGAACTAGTGGTTTTAGTATCCAGCACACCATCAGCTGCCTGAGACAATGCTTCTCTATCGATAGAAATAGCCGAGGCTTGTTGATTAAGACTCCTGGTGGTTGATTTCCCGGGTTTTGCATCTTCCTTCCCCGCATCATGCTTAGATACCTTAGCAGCATTGTGTGCAGCACGCTTCTGTGGCCCTCTTGTCTGTTGTAGTGAAAATGATTAGAAATAATGCAAACAAAATGCCCAGCACAAAATTACTCAATGGTCACTGCTATGTTCCATGACATACTCAAGGACACCTGAGCCAGTTATTTTCAGGAAACACGTGTTATAAATTTCAAAAAATCCTAAGAAATTTACACATGGAAATACAGTCATGTACTTGCGACCAATTGTGGGGAAAAACTATCAATTTGACATCAGAAGAAAAAATAGGAGGATGAAGGGCTGCAATTAAAAATTGCACCGTTTTAGCACGTGCCCAGGCCATAAAATGCAAATTGCACGAAAATCTACAAATACACATTCTATTGCTACATGCTCCCTTTTAGGAAATTTTTGCAATTCCAAAAACCTTATTCAACCGAAGCTCACATGAGCGACCCTACTGTTACTTTCCACATGATAAACTGGGAGGTACCTCAGATTCTGCAGTAGGCTTCAAAACCTTGACTCCCTCATCAGACAAAAGTTTTGGAGGTTCATCTGCACCATGTGCAACCCCTGAAACTTTTCCTTGTGCAGAGGAAGATGGTATTTGACTATCAGATCCATTTGCAGTCGAGGCATTCTTCTTGTGTTGAGTATCAGGCTTCGTCGCATTTTCTGACCTTTCATGCCTACCCTCAGTAGATTTTGCACGAACGCTGTGATCCTTTGCTGTCGTAGGGTCTGCAGACTGATTTCCTGTAGGATCCAAAGAATAGTTATACTCCAGCTAATCATAGTGGGTAAACAAAAACACCTTCTGTATCTTCTATTTACCAGGATTAGTTTTTGCGGGCACTGGCTTCGGATCAAGGTGGCCCATGCCAAACTCTTCTTCAGATAGCCATGAGCTCTGCATAATAAAAAATAATTGGGCTCTCCACGCATACATCTCATAATCATACACAAATGGGTGCCTCCTGATAGGAAGAAAAAGGTACCAGTGAAGATGTAACACTTACCTTGCGAGCTGCCAGAGCAGCAGCTACACCAGTGGCCAGTACTTTCAAGTCTTCCCTATCATCACTCCTTAGCTTCGCTACCTGGTAAAAATATTTGTGAGCAATAGAACAGCAGCATATCACATATGGTGACTAGTGATGTATTTACCCTTTTCTCGATGTTGATACCACTTTTTCGCATCACGGGGAAAATACTAGTTATCTTTGTAAGCACAGTAAGGGCGTTTCTGATTTCCATGTATTCTTTTGATTCCATACACTGATTAAGCACCTTGGTAATTCTTCCACTCCATTTCCAATGAACCTTTCAAAAGCACAGAAAAAAAGATGTTCACAAACATATGTAAAGAATATAGCAGATAAAAGGACAACTTAAAAATTTTGATATTAGACATTCACTTATGATTGTTTATTAATTCAGGTAGCATGTATACAGAACAAAGCAGCAATGTGTCAACAATAAAAACTAGAGTCAATGAAACCATGATGAGTTCATACCAGGATTCAAAGAACAGAAATTCACCAGAAAATGGGCAGATGCTTATCAATAAAAAGTACATGCACTGGATCATTTTTTAGATATAGATGCACATAGTATGGTAATCTTGCAGGTTTTAACATTTTATAAAAGAAGCAGCCACTACACTTCTGTTGCACAGCTCAAACATGGGCAACTGTACAGCTCAATAAAGCCAAACATGTCTAGCACCAACTGACACATCTGAAATCCTCTTTAAATGAAAAAAAGCTGCATGACAGGACAGAAATGCTTCACGAAACGAGCTCCGACACATTTGGCATGACAAACAACAGATGGGGCCAGCTTACTAAGAATGAACTATCTTGCCACACTTTTCCAAATGTGACCACTAAGATACTACAAGGATTGGAAAGATTTTATGCCCTTTTCCCCCTATGTGTAGAACTAAGGTGAAGTATCTGTATCTGGGAACTAGAATGCTAACACAAAATGTGCCATTGTATGAGCATTGGAGACACCCGATTTAGATTGAATGAGGAGCCTGGGATCCTCTAACATAGTTTGTGATTTTGTGAACGAGTTCATTTGCAAAATTGTAAACCCATTAACTAACTCATCAGCATCGGGCATGCTAACAGCTCACAGTAAAGAGTTAAAGTTGGCAGCTAAACATGGTTTTGTGTATCAAACTATCAATATTCGTCACAGGATTAATTCTGAACTGAGACAGAACAGAATTTGTTTATATTCACATCTATGAGGCCTTTGTTGATCTTGGTGAGAAATCTAGTACAAAAGCTTTGGTTTGGGTACCAAATCAATATAAGATATTTAGAGAACTGTTCACATGGACTTGTGAAAAAGTTATAACCAACAGAAAATGATTCATTTTTGTTTATTTTAATACACATTATGTTTACAGTTATTCTAAAAGGTGACAAAACGTCATAAACTACATAGTATATTAACTTTTAGTTTACTTGTGCACCTGATAGTACTTTTATGCTACAAAGACCCCTACGAACTCTTAGGATTTGCCATATCACTGTGATCATGCTACATGAGTACAACTTTTTTTCTTTTCTTTTCTCGAACCACAAAACAGGTTATCTATGTATCGATCACTAATTCTAATATTTTAGGACTACGCTGCACTAAAGGATGACAAACATAAACTGAATTATGCGACACACCCACTAGCAAGAACTTGTTTCAATTGCATAACTTCAAGGAGTGTGCAAACCGTACTTTAACAAACTGAGTATAAGATACACGTTGACTATCTGGATATCTGAAGTATACAGCGAATCCCGGCTTATTTCCACATTCACGTTCATATATTGATTCATCACTCTGCAAAAAGTCGTATATGCAAACTCAGAAGCACTAAACAATGTATAAAATCAGGAAAGCTATGGTGAAGAGTGTCTAGCACAATTGAATCAATAGACTACCTTCCAATAATAGGCCGTCTTAAGTGTCTCATGAAGAAACCTTCCAAGCCTGCCAGCCTCATATTCTGTACAACAACAGATCATTGGCTGTAGCGTCTTGCAGATGAAAACATCTATATGATTCACTGTGTTGAAAAGTGGAGTCCCCAGTGAATGCATCATCTGGACGAATGTAGCACAATACACAGCATCCTGCATGCTGAAAACACAA
Source organism: Avena insularis (assembly GCA_023614405.1). NCBI lineage: Eukaryota > Viridiplantae > Streptophyta > Magnoliopsida > Poales > Poaceae > Avena > Avena insularis. The sequence goes on along the minus strand of CM042697.1, from coordinate 463,543,095 downwards.
CGTGGATATATGCACCGCTGGAGAAATTCCATGTTGATCTTCAGTGCATCCGGACTGGAACTCAGCCATTTATCCTTTTCACGGGCTAGCCTTTGGAGCACTGATACAACGTGTTGTTTATGCTTGTCGGATTCATTGTTCAATTTGTCAAGTAAATCTTGGATTCTCTCCTTGTCCTTCTTACGTCGTGATATTGCAATGCTAGAGTTATCTGAGTTATCTTCGAGTTGTTTGAGATTTTCATGCAGCTTCTTGATTTCTGCATCATAACGATCTTTCGGAAAATGAAGATCATATAGGGTTAAACCCCAGAAAGTAGCATACAACTCAGGTGAAAGACTGTTCCAGGCTTTTGTTGGCAAAATTGTTCGGATTGTGTTAAGAAGATCTGACCACCTGTAAGAGAACAGAATACAGAGAACTAAATGTGAATAGAACCTAAAATACAATGGATATGTCAATGAAAAAAAATGAACTAAAGCTTTCCTCAAGGAGGCTTATACAGTTAAACTGTAAGTTTCTAAAAGCAACCATTGTTATTGGTATAGTAGCTAGTCCCCTACCAGCTTCCAAGGACCACAAGATCTTCGTTGATATTTTAGTGGCAAGAGGGGATCAAACTTTCATAATTGTATTCAGATATTCTAGGGAGTCAATATTTTTTTCTGAACTTAACTTGTAATTTACTTTCAAGTTTTATTTTAACATGAACCAACAGGTCTAAATGGAATAACTAAGACATAGCTCCCAAGTCCCAACACACTTGTATCCTTTGTTTTGAAATAGAAAAAAGTCAAAACATGTTCATTTGTGGTCTACACAAAAATGACCAAACTAGAAATAATCTTCTTTCAACAAAAAATGCCTATATTTTCAACTGCACAAAGTGCTCCATATTTACATGTGACTTTTTTCGGAATATTTGCAGAGTGGATTTCGTTAGACAGGTGTAGGGGTATTGCTGGCGATGACCCATAACGTTGAATTGATGAGACTCGTTGAAGATGTTCATAACAGACTTACATGATTGACTTCTGAGATGAATCACCGTGCAAGATCATATCATCACTTGATACAGACTCCCCTTCTTCATTGCCATCCAGAGGCCAACAGGCCTCGCCACCATTAGCGCTTTTGAAAAGCCTCATTACCGGGCGGTATATAAGAAAAGCAACCTAGAATAAAGTAAAGTGCTAAGATGTTTACTCAAGTCGGGGTGTATAAAATAACAAAATCTGCGCATTAAGAAAAATAGAGCGCACAAGACACGAGTGTATTACCTCTGGCTCGATATGATACTTATAAACCAGATCTTCCAGCGGAGGTATTAGCTGAACATATGTTGCTGGAGTTAAAGCACTTGAAAGAAACTCGGCATACTGAAGTAGTATCCCATGGCATCTATCAAACTGCTCGCTAACCATTTTGATATACGTGGCATCTGCATTTATTATAATCCTGAGAACAATAGCAGAATTATCAAGTTTAAAAGAGCAGAGCAAAATGTTAAAACTGAAAAGGAGCAAAAAATTAAAATTGAGATAATATAGCTTTAGCTAATGATTGCTTTCTGGATATTGTCAGCAGTATGTATTTTCTAAGTAAATTATTGGATAATTCCATAGTCAAGAATTTCATTCAATTATGATACTCCCTCCGACCCATATTAGTTGACTTAGATTCATCTAGATACATTCGTATCTAGTCAAGTTTTAGTGCTAGATACATCCGTATCTAGAAAAATTTGAGTCAACTAATATGGGTCGGAGGGAATACAATTATAATAGCCATCAGTATGTCATCTATATTACAAATAATCATATAACATAACTGCACCAAGACTAAAGTCCACTTAGTCGAGAGAGCAGAACAAAATAAAAGCAGGGATTGGGCACAGAGGATTTTGCAAATTGAAATAAAACCTTACTTGGATCTGTGCTGGGCAATAAGCAGTAATAGAGGAATTGCAAGTTTAGGTTCATCTTTTGGATGCAAAGAATCCCGCAACTTGTTCATAGACTTATTCAGGACCTACAAAAATTCGATTTGCTTAACTGTTTTTTTTTAATATCATGAATAGAGAAAGGAGCCTTGGTTCCTCATGCAACCTTATAGTTCCGTGTCGATCCAAACAGTGACGATTGAAGCCGCAACGTTTCACTCCCTGCCATGGCATCAACCTGTTCATCAGTCATGTTTTCAGTGTACTGTACATTTGCCATTTGCTGAATGAGTTCCTGCATGGTACATCATTTTAAAGTTTAGATTCATACAGTTCAGAGGGAGCAAGGCCATTCGACAGTCAACAAACCTCCAGTACAACCAGCTCAGTGCCCAATCCTTTCTTCAGTTGATTAACTATGTATTGGAAAAGGCATTTTAGCTCCATGGAAAGATGCTTCTTGCAGCTGTTAAACTTTATTGGTTCAGAATAGGAGCATAAAGATTTAAGAAAGTAAATAACAATACTGAGAAGAGAAACAAGAGTACCCTAGTGATTAGAAAGTTATATAGCACTAGTAGAAATATTTCTTGCATTTTCAACGCATAAAGATTTGCTCAAAGAGTCAGACACGGTAATTATCCGTCAATCAAAGGTCAAGATCAAATGTGATTAACAAACATTAACAAGAATATATGGAGTGAAGTCTTGGCAAATCAATGGTATCTTCGTTGTACAGAATTTTTATAGATGCGATGTCAAAATGAGCAAACAAATGGGAAGAGAGGAGCCCAAGATTCTGCACAAGATAACAGCTGAGTCCTAGTTGTAACAAAAGGTAAACCTCTAAATATTTATGGTATAAATGAGTTACCTTATGCTGCATTAGTGTATCTAATAGCAGTGGCACGTATGTTCAACATAATGTATAGTATGCTTGCTTTACAAATAAATCTGCGAAACTTCATAAAAAGAAACTGCATCCTACACAGAAATTCATTTCACATAGTTTGCTGCTAAGCACTACAATAAAAAAATAATGTCAACAGCTAAAAGAAAAATTTAGATAATAGTGGATCATTGTATGAACCATATGACAAAAGCACTTACATGTGCCTCATAAGCAAGAAAATACATGATTAAATATCACTATACCATCAGGTTTGACTAAAAACTGGTCAGTACATCAATTCATGTGTTATGCAAATAATATAATCACAGACAGGAGTCAAAACAACATACAGGTGTCCCCAGAATGATGCAAGACACTGAAGCCAGTCTGACAGATTAAGACCGTCATCTTTTACTTTCTCACGGCCACCTTGAGCCAACCGTTCAATTACAATATATTGCAAGATATCATACTCCAGCTGTAAACGAAACACATTCAGGGAATGCTGTTAATTTGACTTGCAAAAACAATTCAAATCATCTACACATCACATACGCAGCTAGTACCTGAGTCAAGTATTTAAAAGCATCCACAACAGGATTTATCATGTCCCTGTATGCTTCGACCTGAAAATTGGAACAATGTATTTTAGATGTGAAAACATGAAAAGATAAATCATAATTAAATAAGTCGACAAAGCATTACAGATATAAAGGTGGATTTCTGAATTATCACAATTAACCAATTAAAATAATATATTCAGTCCACGTCAAAAAACAATATTCAGAAATAAGCTGACCAGACTCCCTCTGTTGCTTCATTAAGTGCAGTGTAACCCTAAGGGCCACGTTCCCTCTACGCATGCACCGTAGGACTGTAAGAGGCTCCGATATTTTTTTTGGTCCCAAAAAAGACTCCCTCCATTAACATATTCTCAGCACCATTATTAATTTACAGATTTAAACATTAGTGACAATATGAGATTAGTGTTCTCCTTTGCCACTTACAATTTTTACTATCCTAACCACACCAGCATATATAGCAAAAATACATACTATAATGGATTTGGACACAGCCAGGTTGGTGCAAATTGCTTTGCGTATTCCTCAACCCACCAACCAACGCACCAGCATATATAGGAAAAAATACATATAATGGATTTGGACACAGCCAGGTTGGTGCAAATTGTTTTGTGTATTCCTCAACTCACCAACCTCTAAACTCTTCCTGTTCAATGAAAAGAAATGCAAATTGTTTTGCGTTTTCTCAAAAAAAAAAGTTGGTGCAAGTAAATTCCAGCGAAGATAGAAGAGCCTAATACAGTCCAAATGGAGCTGCAGCTGATGTAACAATGGTTGCCATCTCCAACATCAAAGAATTAAAACACAACAAGGAGAATAAGTTACATGCAAAAGGCAAAGAATATCATAGATGCTAGTCCAAATGGAAGTGGCCAAGTAGGTACATCACATGTTTGAGATATGGCTGCTGTACTTATTATTGCTTTTGAATAAATTGTATGTGCATTGTTGGGGTAAAATACCTGTTGGACAATTGTCCGAAGTACAGTCATAGGATTTGCATGAGCAAGTTTAGCCACCATGCGGCCAAGCTGCTTCAGATTTTCCTTGGCCAGCCGCTTTAAGAGCCTTCTGGTGTCCAGCTAATTGAGAAAACAAGGACTTAAAGCTCAAGATAAAATGATTGGTGAAAGAAAGAAAACCCAGGCATGGAATAAGCAGGCAACCTTTGCTGTTTGCCTTGCAGCAAGGACAATTGGGTTTTGTTCAATGTCCTTCTCCCACTCACCATACAAACGATAGCGTACCTAAACATGAACAGTGCCAGATTAGATAAAAAGGTAGTGCAAGAAGAACAAGTAACAACCATGAAGAAAAACAAACCTCATAAGGAAGAAGCGAAAGAACTCCCCATATCTCCATATCAACAGCAGGATTGGCAGGTATAAGCTGCAATGAAGGAAGCAAGCACGATCCAAGTGCTTCTTCAATCCGAGATTCTGGAGACATTACGCCTGCTGTACGGGCTGATTCTTTTGACGAAGCATGGTACACCTTTAGCACTCTGCAAACCTGGAAGTTAACACATTGAATGTGCTATCAAATAAACAACACCACAACAATTTTTGCCACTAGATGCTTCAAGCGGAACTGCATAATTACAAGCAAAGATGTTCATAGTCATAGGACCTTTCCAAATGCTTTTAAATGAATGCAATGAAACCTTTTTTTGCCATAAGAAGAAAACTATACTCTTTATTTTTAAGTAACAAGCACAATAAGTGTGAATGGTACAGGTGCTCGTATGCACTAAGGAAGGGGGTGCTCTAGGCTCCATCCCTGGCGCTAATTATTGGTGTGTGCTAATCCATGATATTCTGCGGAATGGTTAGGGTGTTTGTGTACTATGATTATATGCTAATCAGTGATGATTGGTGCTAATCCTTTTTTTACAACTTCACTGCAGGAGAAGCCCCTAAGGTGTAGATTTTATAAATAAATTAGAACACTGTACAAGGAGAACAAACAAAGAAAAATTACATCAGGGTGGGAAAAAGTGTGGAAGGAACAACATAGGAATTACACAAGTTATTAGACAGCCAGTCAATAAGGGCTTGAACCAAAACTGCCTTCAGCTTAAACTGATGCAGCAGAAGATCACTCTGAAAACGAACATTCCAGCAATTAAAAGAAGGGTCCTGGTCGTTGAATATGAAACTATTTCGTTCTTTCCAATAGTGCTAATCATTTTGTGGATAACCATGCTAATTTGGTGCTAATGTTTCTTATCAGGTCTATTCTTACTTGCAATTAGTAAGTATCATGTTTATTGGTATTTTGGATGTGGGTCAGTACCATTAGCATGCTGAATTTTGGGAATTGATGCCACGTGTCTATTAACAAAATGTTGGGAGTCCAATATGTTGTGTTACAAAAATGTTGTTAGTTACAGGATATAAACAAAATCTAGGTAGTCCAATATGGAAAGTCTGTTGGAGTGGGAGGAACCATAGGCAGGGCATCTTTTGGGGGAGGTCAGATATAGGGGTGAGCTAAGGGGAAGCTACTGGAGATGATCGTAGAGCATTGAATATGACAGCTGTCCCGTGCCCATATCGCCACACATGCTGGATGTGCTAGATAGGTCCAAAAAATCTGAATTGCATTATCGGTGGCCATTTTTTGGCTTCTTAATTTGTGAAGGCGACACACGTAAGAAAGGAAAATCCTAGTCATCATAACCACTGATGAAATGAAGAACTTTTGATACAGACATGGTATCTTTTGTAGTTTGTACAAAACAGATATAACAAATCAATAATGTATGACATACACACAAAATAGCAATCATGTCTAATAGGGCAGGAAGATATCAAGAGAGTACTAAACTACTAATGCAGAAAAAAACATTAAAAGAGTTAACGGTACCTTCTGAAATAATTGTGTGTCACGATGAAGGTATGGTCCACAGGCAGCAAGCATTTGGAAAAACTCTTTTGGCAGATCAACCAAATAACTTGGTGAAGAGACAGATGATGCATCCATCATGTGAGTGTCGATGTTACGGGAGATTTTATGATGTGTTTGACAATATGTGCTGTAAGCTGACGAAATAGTCTTCTCAATAATTCTGCAGAAATGGAAGTAGAATTGGACAACATAAATCAGGAACTCTACTATTGTACTACAACAAACATACTCTGGCACGCCATAACATACCATGTTTGCACAGAAGTACAGGCAATAGTATATAAACGATGAGGCTGCTAACAGAATATGCATGGGAAGATGACAAACCTAAGTAAGCCATCGCAAATGTCAACATGCTCAACAGGATTTAGCTGTGCAAGACGTTCAAAGAGTAGCTGTGCATGGTCCCTGGCAAATAACAGCACAAGTCGATCAGTGACAATTATAGCATACCAAAGAAGGCAGATGTGTTTACTGCAGGAGCGGAATTGCGCAATTGAGTATAACAATGAAATGTTATTAAAAGAAACTTCGCAGTATGATAATAGAACTTCTAAAATAATAGCATGCAGGGTATATACCAATCATGAACAGAGAGGAAACCAAGAAGAAGTCCAAGCTTCTGGTTCTTTTCTATCTCAGGACCTCGCTCCTCAATTATATCATTTTCCATCTCCAATGCTGTGTGCAAATCGATCGTTATTTCTTGTTTCTCGTCGTCCATAAGGTCCTTTCCAGTAGCAGCGAGATTTATTTTTCCTATTTTAGTAGCCTGTAATCAGGAAAGAGATGAGTAAACTCCATAAGTTGAAACTCCGACGCGTACATAATTATTGAAATATATTGAACAATGCAGACATAGCATAAATGTAAGACCAGATCTATAGTGTACTTCAAATATGTTCTGACAGTAGCTGTGAGTTTAATAACATATTGCCTTCAAATATACGGGGATGCTCACGATAGAGGGCACGTAGGACAAAGATGGAAGTGCTACTAAACCAGAACATCCAGCCAGTGAACTTCATGCTGACTCTGACCGCGGCATAGGACTACATGCCCAAGAACAAGGAACTGCTCAGGGCCAGCAACAAGTATGAAGCCAAGGACATTAACCAGATGACGACGCTGGAATGGACTAGCAGTGGGGTCAGGGAGTTTGCTGCCAGCTTCATTTCAGCAAAGAAGGCCAGATCATTCACAAGAGGATGGTGCTGCCATGGAGCAGAGGATGGAGATTCGGGAGAATGAAGAAGAGTTCAGGTCAGTGCATGTTGGAAATGCCACGCTGGCAAAACAATCCACGCCAGGATTGACATGTCAGTTTTGACATCAAACAGGGTGTTCAGGAGTTGCGTGAATGATAAGCATGCTAATGTGGTTACATAAAAAAACTCAAACAGTGTGGCAACTTGCTATTAGTCCTCATGAAGCAGTAGTTCGAATAAGAATTTTCATGGTACTTTCATAAACTTTAAACAGTATTCGTTTCCTTTTTCAAATGGTAGATTTTGTGAAGTCTAAGAGTCAAAGCATAAAAATATAATGTCATTGGAAATCTGTGTGGTTGTATTTTTATTATTTGGGTGCATTGTAGCGACTTGCATGTGATTCTTCTTTATAATCCTGTGAAATACAGAAAATCTTTTTTCAAACAGAATGAATTCACAAGAACGAAGATACTAACCTCATCAATTTTCCTTGAAACAAAAGAGCCAAAATGCTCAAATGCCTCATCATCATTTGGAAGTAAATGAGCATAGCTGAAACAGAAGTCATAAACATGTCATGATTCATAACATCTGAGGTGAACTTGAAAAGGATATTCCCATGCAAATACATCCAGCAAAAACACTTATTCATACTGATACAGCATAGTAAGTACAGAGGAAATAAAAGCAAACAAGGACTTGACCTACAGTTACAGTCAGTCAGCAAAATAATTACTCCCTCCGATCCAATATTAATGGACTCAACTTTATTTAGATTCGTATGTATCTAGTTAAGTATTTAGACTAGATGCATGCGTATCTAGACAAAGTTGAGTCCATTAATTTGGATCGGAGGGAGTAGTGATTTTCGTACTGCATACGAATTTTTTCTCAGTACCACAGTACAGCACATTTGAGTAAATGACCTAGTACTGTTCATAAAAAGCATCGCATAGTACTGTTCAAAGAGCAGAAGTTGGAGAGCATCACCAAAAATGTAATGTTACAATTACCAATTTTGCATGTATATAAACCTTACAAAAGCCTGATCTGTTTTTTTGCTGTAATTTTTTTCGAGAACAACATATTGTAGAACTATTTTATGGAGGATGTCCAAAATTACAGTTTGTGTTCAGAAAGTGAAGAGAAACACAAGTACAGCTAGAAAACTTACAGATTATCAAGGTCAATAAGACCAGATTTGACCAACAGGGCTGCTATTCGGAAAAGACCAGATGGAACAGGGCTGTTTACATCCAATTGTTGATAGTATTGGAACTTGAATCCCAAAATTTGAGCAGCATGGGACTATAACAAAAAGAAGTCGTAAGATGGGCTGAAAATAGTACATGGAGTATGGTAATAATGTTTATAGGTTGTCTAAGTATCTTATTAAAACTACAAGAATACCTTTGGAAAAAGAGGTATAAGCTGATAAAATGTACTGTTATCTGGATATAGTTCAAAACATTCCAACACCTGGCAAGGCAAACAAGAAAAAACATAAGTATTATATTGTAACAATGACATACTTTTACAATATTAGATAGTAATACTCTGTATGAAAAAAATGAAAACTCACAATGTCAAATACACGATTCGGGTCCAGGTCAAAATGTCCAATTAATGACTGTCACAATAACATTATGTTATTACATAATACCGTTTACACGCTCAAATAATAACATAGGAGAGAAAATGATAATTCTAAGACCAACCTTTACAATGCTGATAGTAGCTGAAGAAGCATTTTGGCAAGCCAAATCTGAACCGACTTGACAAAGTAGGGTTATCTGAATTCCAGAAAAACAAATGTAACTAGGTTAAATATTACACCAAGATCCAGTGGACCATATTAGACGCATCATTTGAAAACTAAGTGAAGAATGGAAATAGCCATGAATCCCACATGATTGTGATATATTCTCAATAAAATTCAAACTGGGAGTATGAGAATTTAGAACACATGTGCTATATATACATCTGTAATCAAAATTAAAATTGTTTGTAGAACTAATCACAGCCATCACAAGAACAAAGGGCAGAAGTTTCACAGGCAGATATACGTACCAACTTGGCGTAGCCCTCACTTTCCTCTCTTAGAAGGTTGAATTTAGTTTGCTGATAAAGGAGTCGTGTGTTGACTCTGACCTGTTGCCAATTATTTTAAGCAACCATAAGAGAATGATGCAGTAAACAGGTAAAATATGAAACAGTGTAAATAAGGAGAAGGGAGTTGCAGAGGGAACCATGTTTATAAGATATGTGCATTACTTGTGACATGGTATATTGTAATTTACGGCACACAAAATATCAGGAACCAATGATAGCAACATGATATCCTAACAATATGCATGGTATTAGAATGCGACACATACCTCTTTGGCTTTTAAATCCTGGCCCTTTGACTTACTCTGTTCAACCTCCCATAGGAATTCTTCCTTCAGATGTGCACATACAGGAAACAGAGACAGCATGTGTCAGCTACCTTGAATCATGATTCATGAACATGTGGTATCAACAAAGATGTGGTGCCATAGTATGATGAAGAAAAATACTCACTTCACATCGCTCTTGAAGAAGCCTAGGCATAATCAACGAAGACTCCACAAATGACTTGGTCTGCAGCCCAGAGTATTTAAAAGGAAATTGGTGAGCACTAAATCCTCCACCAGAGAAGGTAGGGGCCAAGAAGATAGACAGCCTATAAATATGCATTGCTAATATGAATAGGTGAAGTATCAAAAAATATTTGTTACCATTTTGACAAGACGGTTGCGGTATTCACCAGAAATTGTCATCTGCACATAAGTACATGTTAGGTCAATTAATAATGCAGCACTCAGTGCTTCTGAGAAAATAGCAACACAAACAATGGTGGTAAATCCAAGCTACATGATTCTGAAATAAATGCATCTTGAACTTACAACTTAGGCATCAAGTGTGCATGTGAGAGTGATTTCATAATATAGTAGTAGAAGGTGCAATACATGAGGTGGAGCATTGTGCAATGGCAAGACACTAGAGAGGGGCGACAACACAACAGCAGCGATGTAGCCAGAGGCAAAGCTGGTGGATGGACAAAGAGGTGAGGGGGAGAGAGATGACGCCTTTGATTTCTTAGAGTGGGGACGGAGAAGGATACGTGTGACACTGAGATAGAGAGGAGGAGGATAAAACAGGACAATGCCGCTTGGTTTATGGTTTAAAATTTTGTTTTGTTCTTCCGTGGCAACGCACAGGCTTCTAACCTGTAACTGTAAGCATGTAAAGCTAAAGATTCCCGCTCTAGAACTCGAATAATGATGAATAGGTTTGCAAGGTTTTGTTTTCTGCGAGCATAAGCTAAGTATGAATCCTTGACTCTCTAACGATATGAGGTTTGCTGATGTTATTATTCCAAAAGCTGGCAGTTTCATGTGGCGTAATTTAACCTTTTTTTTTCTTCTACAACTTCTGTGGGGTTTTTTTTTTCCAAACATAGCCTTAGAACTTGTCCATGGCTACCACACGTTATTGGTTCCAGTGGGATATTGTTCATCATAGAAGCATCTTACTATCCAACCAGGTTCTCACTTCAGCTGGCACAACAAGTAACACACGCTGCACACTGGTCAATTCAGCTAAGTATTGCACACAGCATAGGTAGCAAAATTGCCTAATCAGACACACTTCATCGAGCCACTCGGTAACTAACTAGTCAACCACACAGCACAGCAGCAAAAGGAAAAGGGCTCGGGAACACTCACATCCTGCCCTAGGTGCGCGACGATGTCGGCGAGCACCGAGCCGGACTCCTCCTGCCATGGCTCCTCCACGAACACCACCGAATCCAGCGCCGCCCGGCACTTCTGCGGCGGCAGCTCCCCCCGCACCTGCGCAGCCCAAACCAACGCAATCAGCACCCGAGAGCAAGAGCGGCAGAACCAACGAGGCCGAGCAAAACCTAATCCCGCGGTGGTAAGAAGTGGCGGGGAGCTCACCACCGCCCAGCAGAGCTCGTAGAGGAAGCGCGACATCGGGACCGGATCGGGGAGGCGGAAGGCGGCGGCGTTCTGGCCCTTCCATTCGCGGAGGCACTCCTCGGTGACGTACTTGTAGTCCGGCGCCTGCAGCGGAGGCGGCATGGCAGCGGGTGCGGTGTTCGGGTCAGGGTTTTGGGGGAATTAGGGTTTCATGGGAGGTGGCGGGGCGTAAGGGAGGAGGAAGGGGCGGCGGTGGTGGTGCTAGATGGGGAAGAGCGGACGGAGGAAGGCAGAGGTGCGTGCTAATGCGACGGGCTGTCAGGCGTGATGCTACAGCAAGTCTGAAGACGCAAGTGTCATCTGAAGAATACCGGTTGGATCGAAGTTCAGTTATCGGACGGCTACGGTCGATTGGCACCCCCAATGACCAGGATGCATGTGACGCTCTTACCTTTACTTCCTCGGTCAGGAAAAACATAAAAAAATGCAACGTTATGCTCACTTGAATTTTATAACATTTTTATATGCACTAAAATTTGTTTGATTTAATACTAGAAAAAGCAAGAACTTACAAAAAAGTTTAAGTGGATGTTAGATTTCTTACAAAATATAGTGCAAATGAGTCCTTGGAAAGAACCATATGTGATTCAATCCTACAAATTAAACAACCACCATATAAATTATTCCTAAGAATTTAAATACTTAAAAATTCTTATATAATTATTTTGAATCAAAGAAACCATATTATCTGCAACACCCGGAAACATATCCTACATATACTCTATACTCCTAAGTTCTACTAAATCATCGATACTTATTATGGATCAGAGGGTAGTATATTCCATCGATAAGGACAATTTTCAATCTCAAACTTAGGTAAATGTCTTAACTTCTTATCGTTTTCATGTCGCAAAAAAAACTTCTTATCGTTTTCTTGTTACACACATCCGAGATACGACAACGGGTCAATTCTTGTAAGCTTACGCTAGAGCTCTAGGTTGTAGCAAAGACTGTGATGTAGGAAGATAGGATCATCTCAAAGGATGGCAATATAGAGTGGTGCGTGGAGAGTAAGCCGATAAGAAGACTGGTATATTTTGTGTGGCGACTGGGCTAGACAGGTAGGCGGAAAAGCGGTGCTGACAAGCGGCGGCAGAAAGCTTAGGGCGTGTTTGGTTACTCGCATGGGCTTTTCTCTCTCATGCGAGTTGCATTCCCTCAGACTACACGCGTGCATTCAGTTTGTTAGCCAACTTCGTCATCGTGTTTGGTTGCTCACAAAGCACTTCTCCGCAGGCTGGCAAAAACTGTTGCACGTTGTATGGTGAGATGTTTTACGCTTCGCAAAAGCTAAACGCATTGTAAGGTTATGTGTAAAACGTGTGGTGTGATAACCTTCTTCCCAAGCGGTGAGGTGACTATCCATGTGTGCACAAGTAAGCAGCAATATAAGACTACAACCATATTAAACCAGAATGAAATATAGCACCACTACGGAACATAGTAACAAGTGAATGCATGTGTGTCCCATGTGTGGTTTTGGTGATTAATGGAAATCTCTATGGACTAATGGTTGCATTGAGTTACACTTGTAGGGGTTGTCCATTGGCATTGCTTGAACCATGTGTTGGAAGGTTGAAGGAAGAAAAAAAGTGAAGAAGAATAAGCAATGACCAAGAAGATATTCAAGGTGTGATAAGAAGAATGATCATGAGAAGGAGATACAAGGTTGATCAAGAAAATGTGTAAAGAGTGGATCAACACACAAACAAGAAATAAAATACAAGTTTAAGATGATCCATTGATAGCTGTGAGATTCGACACATTTTTTATGGTTTCTATCGATGGTTTTCGTTTGGATTTGATGGTTTTCTAGCTTTACCTAATGCTAATACTTCGGTAGCAAAGAAAACTTGGGTTTTAATGTGTGTTTCAGGGTCTGAATATTAATGGAGGGTTTTAACAGCAGAAACACAATATTCAGACGAAAACAAGCAAGTCTCGTTTTGGAAGCAATCAAGGTGAGCATACTGAAGCTTTAACGAGCAACTATACGCCGGGAACATTTTCCGGCCGTATAGTTCCCGCCATATAGTTGTCATCTGCTTCGTCTTATTAAAAGGGGCAACTTTCATGAAGAGGCGGAGGACGAAAATAGAACACACGAGCCGTCATCCCATCCAGAAGAGAGAAAGAAGAGATCCGGAGAAGAAGGGGAAGACGTTCTCCATCTCGCTCCACGATCTTCGATATCCTAGCCATCACACCTCCATAGCCATTACTTAGACTTGAGAGAGAGAGAGAGAGGGAGAGAGATTTCCACCTTGCAAGATTAGGGTTTGAGATTATTCTTCCCATTTTGAATTGTGTTGGATTTATTTCTATTCTTATTGTGGATCTCCACGGTAATATCAAGAAGAACTCCATTTATTTAATTATATCGATGATGCTTTCTTCTCTCATGTGTGAGTAAGTTCCCTTGGGCATGGGAGATGTAAGGGATTGGTGAGATGTGATGTGCCTATACAATTTCCATTAAGTTTGTGGTTGATTTTAATTACTATATTATGTGTGCTTGACTATCTGTGGGATGATTAATGCTTGTTGTCCAATTAAGGGCCCACACAACATGATGCTTTGTTCTATATAGATAGAATCTTGTTCGCTGGAAGACGGTGACCCCCGAGTGATACGGGGATATCAATAAGAAACTAGTTTGACTCAAGGATCACGAGGAGCCACCAAGCTTATTGCATTAGTCCGATCCAAGGAGCTTAATTGCTAAGCAACCTGAAGGATCTTAATCGTCTAGTGACTGACCATGGTTGTGGTAATAGGCTAGTAGGATTATTGAAGTTGGGATGAAATCTACCAAGATGAGTTCTGACTAATTATGGGTTGCTCGCCTACACATATACTTATAAGATTATAATTGTTACACTTATCACTCATCCACCTGGCACATTCACTATGACCATGAACTGTATCTCCCCGCGCCTATTTTGTCATCTGCAGAAAACAACAAATAAATCGTTCTTTACTTTTATGCTTTTTATTTATGAAGTTTACATTTTAGTTTTATTTAAATACATTCCTTTAATCCAAACTTTTATTCTCATTTGAACACTTGCAGTCAATTCACCCGAAGACCTATAACAACTTCGGGTGTGACAGAGACTTCACACATAAACACTTACCTTTGTGCTTCATGTGGGATCGATATCTTAACTTCGAAACTAGCTATAAACTATCTGTGTATTTGCCGCCATCATCCATCTCATGAAAATCGTATGCTTGAAGCTTGCCATCTTTACGGTGATCATGGATATGCGAAGACATGTCCAAAGAAGAGGCGCTCCCACAATGGAGTACGCGGGAGAAATTCACAAGTCTTCATCAAGAAAGCGCAAGCAAGCTCAATCAAAAAAGGTGTTTCATCTTGAGGATATCAATATCGTCATCATCAAGCCCAGGTGGAATGCACAAGGAAAATGTATGATCTTGATAGGTTTTTTCTTTTGCTGGTCTCATATTGTTAGTTGGGAGACCGGATTATAGGTTAGATAGCCGTACTATTAAGAGGGGTTCTCGTGTGAGTAACTTGATCACCTCCTCATAGAGATATCAAACCTTTGCATCTTCCATGGCATTGTCTTGGTTGTTATTTGATCTTATATATGTCAAGTTCTAGAGCTTGTGGTTATCTTTATAACAAGCTCCAGTTCATGAAAAGGGATTTTTCATGTACATCTTATTGAGTTTTTATGTTGGAAGTTTTACCGGTTCCTAAGTTAGGGATGTTTCACACATCTATCCCCTATATTTTCTCACTTGGTGATCCTTAATATTTCCAACAAAATTGGTTTCATCTCATTTGTAGTATGGATGCGAAAGT
This sequence comes from Avena insularis, assembly GCA_023614405.1. Taxonomy (NCBI): domain Eukaryota; kingdom Viridiplantae; phylum Streptophyta; class Magnoliopsida; order Poales; family Poaceae; genus Avena; species Avena insularis. The sequence continues at coordinate 463,527,699 of CM042697.1, read as the reverse complement.
TATAGTTTTTTCTATTTCTTTCTTCTGCCTGCCCAGAGTGGACTGTTGTGACACCTCCGGGATCAGGGCTAGACAAATTCCAGACCTTCGTCTGATCATAAGCCTAACCTAAATCTCGGAAGCGTACAGAGAAAGAACCGGTAACATTACAATGACCCTACAACTCAAAAAGAGATACAAGATCGTAACTGAGCGAAGAAGCAAATTATTACAAGCAGAGGCCACTGGCCACAAACATCAAACATCGAAAGGCAGATTGTGATAATTAAGTATAGCAAACTTAACAGATGGCCTAAGAGGCCTAAAGCATAATGATGATGTCTCATTCCATAGATCCCAGACTGCCTCCTAGGAACCCCAAGCTACTCGTCAATATCGTCTAGGAAGGCCGTGAAACAAAAGCTAGATTGCGAAAAGGAGCTATTGGATAACCGACAAGCATAGATTCGTATGGTACCCGAATACGCCCAAAAGACTCGGTGATCTAGGCCCATTGGCATGCGGGCGACGAATCTCTTCCACTCTCCAACCTCAAGGCCTCAAGTTGTCGATACTCCACCGAGGGCTCCCAATATAGGAGGGCTGGAAACACCAGCTAACACGGGAATCGGCTCATTGGTGGCTGCAACGGCTAACCCAGTGCAACAGCCAGCACCGCCCAAGCAGCCGATGCCCCCGCCAGTTAGAACTCCAATCAAAGAAGGACACTATCCTACTCCGGCCCAGAACCTTAATGTAGCAGTCCAGGGGTCCAAATAATCGGCAAGGACGCCGAAGCCTGTTGGATGTGTTGAGCAATCGAATTACTCGGCATAGCTGGGACACAACAAGAGGAATAATCGTCGTCAGCAAAAGATCGCGTGGGCAGTAGACCACCTTCGGCCATGAGTCATCCATGCCCTATGTCAGTCCCAGCAGCTAATCCCCGCCTGGATAAGGAGGTGTCTTGTAACGCCCGAAGAAACCAGCACCGGGAGCCAAGAACATACATCAAGGTCGAGGCCAACTTCCGACTTGCGGGATACCATCACCACCAATAGCAAGGCTCACAACACGGGTTCTTGGTGCCGCAATCTAAGAGAAGTTCTCGACGATCGGTGTGGCTCCATAGTCATCCCATAGTGTTTCATAGTGGAGGTGATGTGCGAAAGATTCTCGAACAAATTCAAAAAAACTAGGATGTTCCCAAGTACGACGACAAGACGAATCCAGCCAACTGGCTCGAAGATTACATGATGACCATGTCCATCTAGAACAACGGTGATATGATCATGTGCCGATATCTTCCACTGATGATAAAAGATGGAGCACGCACATGGATCTAGTGTCTGCCACGAGGTAGCATCCACTCATGAAAGAAGGTGAAGAAGATCTTCACAAAAACTTTGAGGGAACATACAAGCGTCCAACCTCAATAGAAGACATCATGGCCTATTACCAAAAGAGGGGCGAGCCGACCTGTAACTAACTAACGGGATGGGTCGAATTATACAATGGTGCGACCCACATTAGTGCGGAGGCGGCATGCCATGATTTTGGGAGAACCTAACGGTACTAGGCCCTGGTTGACAAGCGCGCCAGGAGCAAGCTGAAGAAAGTCGGCGTAGATATAGTCACCAAATAAGTTGCTTCAGATTGAATGAAGGTAGAATCTGACAATGAGGGGAAGTCCAAGAAAGACAAGGAGCCCAAAAGAATAACCCATTTCTAGCAGACACCCCAAATCCCAAACCCCCAAAGCACGTATCCGCTAAAGCAGATTTACGGATTGAAAAACGAACGCACTGATCAGAAGCTGCAAACCGAACTGTATAATTTAAAACAAAAATTCGCGCGAGAGTGGTCGCTACATTTCAACAAAAAAAGGAGATGAACGGCGGAGCCTAGTGCTCCTCTTTCTACGTTAATGGCGTTGTCGCGGCCGCTGACTACCAAAATACAGCTCACCGACGTCGAAGAGCTTCGTGTCGCGGTGGCAGAGCAAGCTGGAGCTCACTCACTGTCGTCGAGCTCGATGTAACAAGCGTCTTGCGTCGCCTGCTCCCGGAGCCATTCCGCCTTCTTGTTGGCGTCGCGGCGGCTCTGCTCCTCCACCAGCTTCGTGACGGTGCCCAGGATAGAGTCAGGGATGAAATCACCGGCCATCAGTGCGGGGGCGGTGAGCTCGAGCTTGCCGATGAGCATCGGAATGTCGTTATCCTCCGCGTAGTCGCTATAGGGGTTCGTAGCATGGAAAACAAAAAAATTCTACCACATGAATGTAGGGTTCACAGCATAGAAAACAAAAAATTCCTACGATGGGAACTAAGTACCAACATCCATCTACTAGATACAAGCAACGGGTGGATATACATCCATAGAATACATACCTCGAAGACTGAATAGCGTTAACGAGGTTGTACTCATGGATGATGTAGTCGAACGCTTGCCGATCTCAAGATCGTGATGAAGTCCATCTGGTCCAGTCGGTCCAGCACTATCAAGTCCAACATGGCAAAGCAGTGGTGCATCCGTGATTGCACACACGTCTGGGTACCCTGACAACCTCCGCGCCCTCGCTCCAGCGAAGCAGCGGAAGCAACAAATCCTTCCAGAAAAAGGCACCGGGAACATGTATCTCGCTGATCCGAGACCATGGGAAAATTCTAAAGGGGCGAGAGAGATCCTTCGCGAGGAGGTGTGCTTTGAGAGGAGGAGAGGGAGGCCTTTTATAGGGAGAGGGGGAGCACCCAAGGGGCATGGCGCCCAGTGATACGTCCAAAACGTATCTACTTTTCCGAACATTTTGCTATTGTTTCTCCTCTAAACTTGTGTGATTTGGATAAAACTAACACTGACTGACGCTGTTTTCAGCAGAATTACCTTGGTGTCTAGTTTTGTGCAAAAAATGAACTATCAGGAAAAATCCCGGAAAATATGCCAAAAATTACATTTCACCAGAAGATCCACGGAGCCAGAAGATGAGACGGAGAAGGGGCATGGGGGGCCCACACCCCTTCCAGGCGCGGGCCCACCACTGGCCGCGCCTAGGGGGGATGTAGCCACCCCAGGCACCCCATCGGTCTTCCTCTGCACCTATAAGCTGTCTTTTGACCTAAAAACCGAGAGGGGTTCGATAGTTTTCCAGAAAGAGTTTTGCTCCGCCGCCACCACCAGAAACCAAGATTCGGATCCAGAAACTCCGTTCTGGCACCCTGCCAAAACGGGGAATTTGGAGAGGATCATCGCCATCGTCATCACCAACGCATCTCCATCAACCACCGATGTTTCCCTCATCCACGAGTGAGTAATCCCCCGCTGTAGGCTTGGGGATGGTAGGGATTGGATGAGTTCTATCATGTAATCGAATAAGATCTGTTAGGGCATAGTGCCTAGTATCTCTATTAGTGCTATTTGACTTTGTTGTAACTTATTGTGCTTAATGCTTGTCACTAGGGCCCGAGTGCCATGATCTCAGATCTGAACTTATTATTGAATCATTATGATAGTATTGTTTGTGATCTTATCTGCAAGTTGTGTACACATATCATTGTCCGGATCCAAAGGCCCCAAAGTGACAATAATTGGGACAACCGGAGGGGATGGCTGTGGTGTGAGGATCACATGTGTTCACGAAGTGTTAATGCTTTGCTCCGGTGCTCTATTAAAAGCAACACCTTAATTGCCCGTAGTTCCCTAGAGGCCCCGCTGCCACGGGTTGACTGGACAAAAGATGTTGTGCAAGTTATCATTGCGAGCACGTATGACTATATTTGGAGCACATGCCTAGGATTGTTTAGTACTAGGATGCTTGTTATTATTTATCTACAATGTGATACGTTGGAAACGTAACTATAATTTTTGATGCTCCATGCTTGTTTTGTATCTACTTTGCTTTATTTGTCTCCACTTTGAGGTGTTTTTTACATTTTTTCTGGTACTAACCTATTAACAAGTTGCAACAGTGCCAGATGCCTGTTTTCTGCTGTTTTTGGTTTCAGAAAAGCTAGTAAAAAATTCTCGAAATTGGACGGGACAAACGTCAAAGTCAATTACTTTCCGTGGGAAACAATAAGTCTAGAGGAGAGCCGGAGGGGCCATCCAGGGGGCCATACCCACCCCAGGCGCGGGTGGGCCCAGCCCCGCGCCCCACCCGCGCCTGGATAGGGTTTGCTAACCCTGGTCGCCTCCTCGGTCTCCCCCTTCGCCTATAAGAAGCCCCCGATGCAGAAACCCTAAGCACCCGATCAAATATCCACGAAACCGTCTGTAGCCGCCACCACCATCGTCCCTAGATCGGGGGGATCTAAAGTTCTTCCCGGCACCCTGACGGAGGGGAGATCATCCCGGAGGCCTTCTCTCCGGTATGATGCGTGAGTAGGTCCACCTTGGACTATGGGTCTGTTAGTAGCTAGATGGTTGTATCTCCTCCTTGTGCTTTCATGTATAGATCTTGCGAGATCCATTCATGATCAAGATCTAATCTATTTGTAATCATGCATGTTGTGTTTGCGGGAATCCGATGGATATTGAGATTATTATGTTGGTTTAATTAATGGTTTTGTCTTTATGATTCTATCATGTCTGTGTTGTTTGTGATCTTGCATGCTCTCTGTTGTTAGTAGCTATCTTGGCCAAGTAGTTGCTAGTGACTCCAAGAGGGGGTATTTATGCTCGATAGTGGGTTCATGCCTCTAGTTTCTAAGGGAAGTGACAATAATCTCTTCGGTTGTACATGTGCTATTTCTACTAGGGAGAAAACAACGGTCTCTTGTTCATGGAACACGTAGACTATTTACCTTACATACTTTGCTTAAAGCAGTTGTCTGTTGCTTGCAACTTAATACTGGAGGGGGTTCGAATGATAACCTGAAGGTGGACTTCTAGTCATAGATGCAGTTGGATGGCGGTCTATGTATCTTGTTGTATTGGTCAATCAACCTCATAGGATCTTTCTGACTAGTAATTGCATTGTTATCCCTTGCTCAGTTCCTGTCAATTGCCCTGCTGTAATTTGTTTATCCTTCATGCCATGTTGTTTATTTAAGGAGAGCACCTCTAGTGAACTATGGACCCTGGTCCAATCTTTACCATTGATACATCTCCCACTGTTACTTGTTTACTTGCTACAAACCATTACATTCCACACCATACATTTAATCCTTTATTACAGCAAACCGGTGAGCTTGACAACATCACTGTTCATTGGGGAAAAGTCTTGAGTTTGTGTTGTGCAGGTCTCCGCGTTGCTTGCAACACCTATGTGACGTTTCCTTCCTCCTTCTGGTTCGATAACCTCGGTCTCAACTGAGGGAAAACTTGCTGCTTGCTGCTTCACACCTTGCTGTAACACCCTCAGAATCGGACCTATGCAAGTTTTAGCGAAACCCGCCAAACCCGCATAGAAACGATTCAAAGGTGCCCACCAGGCACTTTCGTGCGGGTGGAAAACGAAGTAATAACATTACACAACAGTCCTCGATGGGACCCACAGAACAGATATATATATATATATATAACAGCGACTCAATGAGTCAAGAATACAGATATACAGAACAACGATTCAAATCACCTTGAAAATGATAGAGCGTCCGACTACGGACAAGATGCAAATGGGGCTAAGAGCCCTGAAGAATAACCAATGGCGTCCATAACCACCTTGAGCCAAGCGGAAGGGTAACCACTGCTAACGACGTCGATCTCAAAACCTGCTTAAACAAAAGGGTGCCGACAAAGGGCAAGGAAAAAGAGGAGCGTCGATCTGAGGCATCAGCGAGACTAGAATTGGCGGTCCGCCTACATAGGTATGGTGGACTAAAGCGGCGTGACATGCTAAACAACCTATAGAGACTCGATACAACCGCTTACTGTCGAGAGAGGGATAAGAAAGACCTATTGAACCAACTGGTACTAACACCAAACAATCCCATCTGGTATTCCCCTCGAGACCAATCGAGGAAGTCAACCGAGAACTCACAGTTGGCGATTTAATTATCCAGTTATAGTTGCGGCACTTTACTAGTCAGGTTTAGATAATCATCCTGGTAAAGTAAGCAGTGGGCACTTTTAGTTAACCATTCCGTTATAGTTGCGACACTTACTAATCAGATACAATTAGCATGAGATAAACCCAAAACCCAGCAGTTGTTGGTACTTTTATTCAGCCATTCCGTTGTAGTTACAATACTTACTAGTCAGATACAATGGTATGGCGACACCAAACAAGCAATTGTTGGCAGTTTTATTTAGCCATTCCATTATAGTGAAGCTGATTACTAGTCATTATAAAGTCAAATTTATAGCAATAAACTTTAGTTATGCTTGTCTATGGTCGAGAATCTTGTGCTCCAAGTCGTCCATAACCGCGGACACTTTGAAAGTTTTTACCGCAGGTGCACAAATAGCAACACACACTCGATATGCCTCGGAAAAACCAAATCAAAACCCAGCAGACATCCACGACAAAGCAATTACAGGATTCAGAAATATTTCAGGGGCCACCCATTAAGCTACCATAGCGAAGTTAGCTGACTCGAGAGCGGACTCAAGGTTTGCGCCAATGGCAGAACGATGCCAGATCCCAAACTGGGATGTCGATACCGCGAAAACACTCCGCTTCCTAAGCGATGCAGCGTGCTCCTCACACAATCGTAAATAAAGCAGTAAAGCATGGCATAAGTACAGGATAGTAAATAAAACCTCAAACTAGTTGTGGCCCCAAGAAATAAGAATGAATCAAGCTCTGGCTCAGGGGGGTCCATAAGCCTCCCGAATGTGGATAGCGCGATAAATCAAGGAACAGGTATCAAGTACTCGGGGTCCTCTGAGGACACAAGTGGCGATTGAAACCAAATATTATCTATCACCCACCGATGCCTCTGCTTATTTCAATTTTAGTTGTTTAACAGGAATCAAAGTGAGCGATAAGTAAAACTATGATCGTCTCCAACATCAACATGCAGCAATACATCAACAACTGTGGCACTTGACGACACGCAACAGCACTTGAGCAAGCGACTTCTGACAGCAAGTCCAACTATCTACCAAACAACGGTAATAGGGTGTGTCCAAGGCAATATAGGGCTGCAAGGATATCACTACGGAAAACTAAAGCATCATAACCACGAGATAGCAATAGATCAACAGGAGAAATAAATACTATAAAAGTAAGATAGGTAGAAAGGGAGATGCTGCCTTGAAAACATTGTCGAAGGTTCAGCGAAGATCGGTGACTCACATCAACTCAACGACCTTATCATGAAGAAGCAAAACACTAGAAGAAACACCGGATGCAATATTTAATACATCGGCAGAAGATCGGGCATGATGCATGTATGAGGTATGACATGGCAAAGGTGCGATGCAATTGAGCAATATTAAGCGGAACCGGGGTCCCGACATTTAATTAGGTGGTTCCTGTTGTTTAACTACCCCGCAATTTAAATGTTGAATTAACATGGTAAAAGATAGCACCGGTTCGCTACACAAATTTAAATGAGGCCAATATAAGACTAGATTTGCCCGCATATGGGCCCCATATTTAATTTAGGTGAATCGGCATAGGGCCCCCAAACCACACACAAATATGCATGCGAGATGAATGATTTAATGCAACAAGTTTATATTTCATTTATAAAAAATAGGGCTCGAGAAAAGGGGTCACACATTAGGGTTCGGCGATCTTGGTCCGGGGGTTCGGGGTTCGACAGGGTTCGGGGTCGGGTCTCGGGGTCCGGATCTGGGGTTCGGGGTTCGACGGAATCAGTCTCGACGAAATCGTTCTCGGACTCCGGGGGAGTACTCGGCGTCCTCGGGGGAGTACTTGGCGTTCCGGGAAGAAGCACTTGTCGCATCGGGGTCTCGGTATCCGGGGTGAAGTACTTGGCGTCTTTGCGTCGGCGACCTTGGCGTCTTCGGGCTCGGGTCGGTTGGGCCTTGGCGTCGCGTCCTTGAGGCCATGTTGTGGTACTTGTCATCCATGATGAAGGTCTTGTCTATGGTTTGTCAAGTGCTACCGGTCTTGTTCCTTTGCGAAGAACTTGTCGGAGATAAGGGCCGAGAACTTGATGGTTCACATCTTGACAGACACCGGAACCGCTGCCAAAACCAGCGGCACCTTCTGCAGAGGCGTCAACGTCAGCAGCCCGCTCGTCGGCTCGGGAGATGGTCTGGCGGCGGCAAGACGGAGGCACGAGAGCAGCGGCCGCAGAGCGCGGTGGGGAACAGCCATGGCGAAGCGGCGACAAGAGAGCGGCGTGGCTGGGAACGCTGGCGGCCGGCGGGCACCTTGTGATGGTTAGAAGCAGGGGTCCGGCGGAAAGGGGGCGGCTGAGGCGCCTGAGGCCGAGGCGGGCCCGAGGAGGATGGCGGGGCAGGGTGGAGCAGAGGGTCCGGGGAGGCAGGCGGTGGCCTGGCTGGCGGGAGGGGAAAGGCGGTTGCTGGGGAGGTGGGGAGAGAGGTCAGAGGTGGTGGTGGGGAGGGGGAGGGTGGAGGGGGGGTTGGGGCAAGGGTTGGTGGGAGCGTGGGTCCGGTCGGGGTCGGTGTGGCAGGGTGAGAGAGGAGGGAGTAGGTGACGTGGCAGCTAGGGAGTGGTGGAGGGAGGGAGAGAGGTGAGGTGGCAGCAGGTTATTGGCCAGGGTGAGGTGGAGGCTGGGTGTGGGTAGGGTTTTAGGTAGCTGTAGGATTTGTCTGGTGGACCGATTTAAAAATGGGGGTGGTCGTTCGGGTCGATTGATTGGTTTGCCCGCTAACTAATTAAACTTTTTATTTGTTTTAAACGGGCCGTATGCAAACCGATAGCGGCCAAAATAATTAATCCGGAGAACCGGGCTTTGCGTTTGAATAAAGATGGGGCATTTTTGAAAACAAAACGGGCTTGCGAAAATAGTTTTATGCGAACAATGCATGATGACGACGATGCAATGCACAAATTCAACGCGATTTTCTAGTGGTGGTTTTGCGGGATGCCACAATTCGACACCACTAACAATGGATCTCGCCCTCGAGATCCGCCTCATGGTACCGGAAAGAAGGTCGGCGCTCTGCGTCTTCTCGCTTCGTGTAGATCCTCGCGACACCACTAACAAGAGGTTGTTGTCCGTGATCGTCGGGAGAACACTCCGGAAACAAAGGACGAAGGCAGAGGTATCAACAAATAAAGCCACCTCTAACTTCGATAGAAAGAGGGAACCGATGCATTCTCATCCACTTCAATGTACAAAAGCGAATAGAAGGGGTAGTCGGCATGGGGGCCAATCCATCACGCACCCCAACTATTACTCACACAATCAGTGAAAAAGAGTGCGGCTATTCTCGGTCGGTGAAGATCTCGGCAATCGAGGTTCGGAAACAAAGGAGTGATGAGACTCGCATGCGCCGGATCTAGCGTAGATGATATCGCGTCGGAAAACACCGGAAGACGAGAAGGAACCAAGAAGGCCACAGACGAAGAATTCCTCGGAGACCACGAAGATGTAGCAACACCGTTACCAAGGAGGAAGCGAAATCTGAAGGTGCAAGAAACCCAACCACGAATCACGGACTCGAAGAAAAGATAAGAGGTGGATTCAAAAAGCGTAGAGGTAATAGGAGAATAGCAGAGGGTTAAGGAGTAAAATCAGACCTAATCAGAACTATCCAACAGATATTGCAAAATAGTTTTTGACACTCTACTTGACCGTTAGCTAGGTTATCCACAGGCTGGACTTGTGAATATCATAGCTGGCGAGCTCGATACCACTCAGTAACACCCTCGAATCGGACCTATGCAAGTTTTAGCGAAACCCGCCAAACCCGCATAGAAAGCGATTCAAAAGGTGCCCACCGAGCACTTTTCGTGCGGGTGGAAATCGAATTAATAACATTACACAAAAGTCCTCGATTGGACCCACAGAACAGATATATATATATAACAGCTACTCAATGAGTCAAGAATACAGATATACAGAACAACGATTCAAATCACCTTGAAAATGATAGGCGTCCGACTACGGACAAGATGCAAATGGGGCTAAGAGCCCTGAAGAATAACCAATGGCGTCCATAACCCCTTGAGCCAAGCCGGAAGGTAACCACGCTAACGACGTCGATCTCAAAACCTGCTTAAACAAAGGGGTGCCGACAAAGGCGAGAGGAAAAAGAGGGCGTCGATCGAGGCGATGCAGCGAGACTAGAATTGGCGGTCCTCGCCTACATAGGTATGGTGGACTAAAGCGGCAGCGGCGCATGCTAAACAACCTATAGAGACTCGATACAGCTGGCGGCTATCGAGAGAGGATAAGAAAGACCTATTGGAACCAACCTGGTACTAACACCAAACAATCCCATCCTGGTATTCCCCTCGAGACCAATCGAGAAGTCAATAGGAACTCACACAGTTGGCAGTTTAATTATCCGATTATAGTTGCGGCACTTTACTAGTCGGTTTAGATAATCATCACGGTAAAAGCGATGGGCACTTTAGTTAACCATTCCGTTATAGTTGCGACACTTACTAATCAGATACAATTAGCATGAGATAAACCCAAAACCCACGGTTGTTGGTACTTTTATTCAGCCATTCCGTTGTAGTTACAATACTTACTAGTCGATACAATGGTCATTTGGCGACGACCCAAGCAAGCAATTGTTGGCGGTTTATTTAGCCATTCCATTATAGTGAAGCTGATTACTAGTCATTATAAAGTCAAATTTATAGCAATAAACTTTAGTTATGCTTGTCTATGGTTAGAATCTTGTGCTCCAAGTCGTCCATAACCGCGGACACGGCTTTCAGAAAGTTTTACCATAGGTGCACAAATAACAACACACTCGATATGCCTCGGAAAAACCAAATCAAAACCCAACGAGCGATCCACGACAAAGCAATTACAGGATTGAGAAATATTTAGGCCACCCATTAAGCTACCATAGAAGTTAGTGACTCGAGACGGACTCAAGGTTTGCCAATGGCTGTAAGCGACGAGATCCCAAAAGCTGGGATGTCGATACATCAAAAACACTCGCTTCCTAAACGATGCAGTGCTCCTCACACAATCGTAAATAAAGCGGTAAAGCATGGCATAAGTACAGGATAGTAAATAAAACCTCAAACTAGTTGTGGCCCCAAGAAATAAGAATGAATCAAGCTCGGCTCGGGGGGTCCATAAGCCTCCCGAATGTGGATAGCGATAAATCAAGCAGTATCAAGTACTCGGGGTCCTACGGGACACAAGTGGGCGTTCGAAACCAAATATTATCTATCACCCACGATGCCTGCTTATTTCAATTTTAGTTGTTTAACGAGGAATCAAAGTGAGCGATAAGTAAAACTATGATCGTCTCCAACATCAACATGCAGACAATACATCAACAAGCTGTGGCACTTGACGACGCAACTGAGCACTTGAGCAAGCGACTACTGACGCAAGTCCAACTATCTACCAAACAACAGGTAATAGGGTGTGTCCAAGGCAATATAGGGCTGCAAGGGATATCACGGTACGGAAAACTAAAGCATCGCAACGAGATAGCAATAGATCAACGGGAGGAAATAAATACTATAAAAGTAAGATAGGTAGAAAGGGAGATGCTTTGAAAACATTGTCGAAGGTTCAACCGAAGATCGGTAAGCTCACATCAACTCAACGACCTTATCATGAAGAAGCAAAACACTAGAAGAAACACCGGATGCAATATTTAATACATCGGCAGAAGATCGGGCATGATGCATGTATGAGGTATGACATGGCAAAGGTGCGATGCAATTGAGCAATATTAAGCGGAACCGGGGTCCCGACATTTAATTAGGTGGTTCCTGTTGTTTAACTACCCCGCAATTTAAATGTTGAATTAACATGGTAAAAGATAGCACCGGTTCGCTACACAAATTTAAATGAGGCCAATATAAGACTAGATTTGCCCGCATATGGGCCCCATATTTAATTTAGGTGAATCGGCATAGGGCCCCCAAACCACACACAAATATGCATGCGAGATGAATGATTTAATGCAACAAGTTTATATTTCATTTATAAAAAATAGGGCTCGAGAAAAGGGGTCACACATTAGGGTTCGGCGATCTTGGTCCGGGGGTTCGGGGTTCGACAGGGTTCGGGGTCGGGTCTCGGGGTCCGGATCTGGGGTTCGGGGTTCGTGGAATCGATCTCTCGAAATCGTTCTCGGACTCCGGGGGAGTACTCGGCGTCCTCGGGGGAGTACTTGGCGTTCCGGGAAGAAGCACTTGTCGCATCGGGGTCTCGGTATCCGGGGTGAAGTACTTGGCGTGCTGCGTCGGCGACCTTGGCGTCTTCGGGCTCGGGTCTTCGGTTCGGGGCCTTGGCGTCCGCGTCCTTCGAGGCCATGTTGTGGTACTTGTCATCCATGATGAAGGTCTTGTCTATGGTTTGTCAAGTGCTACCGGTCTTGTTCCTTTGCGAAGAACTTGTCGACGAGATAAGGGCCCGAGACGAACTTGATGGTTCACATCTTGATGCAGAACCGGAACGCTGCCAAAACCAGCGGCACCCGAGCTCGCAGGCAGGCGTCAACGTCGGCAGGCCGCTTCGCGTCGGCTGGGAGATGGTCTGGCGACGGGGCCGCACGGAGGCACGAGAGCAGCAGCTTTGCAGAAGCCTTGGCGAAACGGCCATGGCGAAGCGGCGACAAGAGCGGCAACGCCTTATTTGAAACCAGCGGCGTGGCCGAACGCAGTGGTGGTTGGGGCAGAGGGGTCCGGCGCTCGGCGAAGCGGTAGGAGGCTGGCCCAGGCCGAGCGGGCCTGACAGCGAGATGGTCGAGACGCAGGGTGGAAGCGAAGGTCGTGGGAGGCAGCGAAGCGAGGCGGCGCTCGGGGGGCCGGGCGGGGAAGAAGGGCTGCTTGAATTGGGGAGAGAGGTCATGAGGTAGGTGGGGAGGCTGACAGAGGTGGAGGAGGGAGGTTAGGCGCGGGGTTGGTGGAGGGAGCGGCCGCGGAGGTGGTCGGCCCAGCGGAGGAAGGGAAAGCAGAGAGAGAGGAGGGAGAGGGAGGGCGGAGGTGGGGGTTCGGGGGAGACGAGGCAGGGGGGCGTGGGGAGAGGGGGCTGTGGGTTGGGTGTGGAGCGTGGGTCCGGTCGGGGTCGGTGTGGCAGGGTGAGAGAGGAGGGAGTAGGTGACGTGGCAGCTAGGGAGTGGTGGAGGGAGGGAGAGAGGTGAGGTGGCAGCAGGTTATTGGCCAGGGTGAGGTGGAGGCTGGGTGTGGGTAGGGTTTTAGGTAGTGTGGGATTTATGCGGTGGACCGATTTAAAATGGGGGTGGTCGTTGGGTCGATTCGGCCCGTTCATTGCCCTTATCACAATTAAACTTTTTATTTGTTTTAAACGGGCCGTATGCAAACCGATAGCGGCCAAAATAATTAATCCGGAGAACCGGGCTTTGCGTTTGAATAAAGATGGGGCATTTTTGAAAACAAAACGGGCTTGCGAAAATAGTTTTATGCGAACAATGCATGATGACGACGATGCAATGCACAAATTCAACGCGATTTTCTAGTGGTGGTTTTGCGGGATGCCACACTTGCTCTTGGGGTTCCCAACAGGTTGTGCGTAGACAGTCGTCAAGCTTTTTCTGGCGCCGTTGCCAGGGAGGCCAAGGACGTCTTCACAAGAGGAGTCCTTCACTTACTTTATCTTTACTTTGTTTTTAGTTTTCTTTGTTTATTTTGCTTGGTTTTGTTTGACTCTTTTCGAAAAACACAAAAAAAATAGTTCATGCTCTAGTTGCTGGTCTGTCTTTGCCTTGCTTGGTCATACTTTCTATCAATGGATGGTTTCTTTGAAACTAGTTTTTATTGGCAAGGTGGGTTCATGGAAGAACAAAAGTATTATTATAAGGAACACCGTTTGTCACAAAAAGGGAAACACTTATGGGAATAATTTGATAGGTTCAATACTATTGCTAGAGACGTGTGCTCTACTTATAATGTTACTTATTGCTTTGATAAAGCTTGTTGCTGCAGGGGTATAAACACCTACCCTTTTAATGTGAGTATAATGATAATGTTACCATATCCTCTTATATTAAAGGAAATTATGACTTTTATGATGTGAAACAAATTGAAGAATTTATTGCCTTTAAGGGTGCATTTGAACTTGCCAGTTTGCTTGAAAATACTGATCATGCACCTTATGAATCTGAGGTTTATGAGATACTTAAAATTTGCTTTGATATTTACAAGGAATAAAATGGCTATATTCTTGAATATTTTAATAGGATTTTTCCACAAATGGAAGAGACTAATGCCTTGCAGGAGCCTATGAAAGAAGAAATTGTTGAAACTGGAAGCTCATTAGATGAAAAAGAGGGGGAGAGTGATGAACAAAAGGAGGAAGAATGGATTATCTACCCATGCTTACCTTCTAATGAGAGTAACTCTTTATCCCTTACATTATTTGATTGTCCCCCATGCATACCAAAGGAGGATGAATGTTATGTTCTTGTGGATCCTTTTGAAATATCTACTTTGGATAAAACCTGTGGAGGTTTTAATCCCACTGTTTTTGAGCTTGATAGAAATTATAAGTTTGTAGATCATGAAAAGCATGCTTTATGTGATAGCTATATTGTTGAGTTTATTCATGAGGCTACTGAAAATTATTATGACAGAGGAAAATATGGTTGTAGAAGTTTTCATGATACTGAAACACCTCTCTATGTGCTGAAAGTTTTAAAGTTGCTCTTGTTTCACATTCCTATGCATGTCACTTTGTTCTTTGTGAATTTATTGCATACAAGATTCCTATGCATAGGAAGTGGGTCAGACTTAAATATGTTTTGAATTTGCTTCTTGATGCTCTCTTTGACTTCAATTCATAATTCTTATGTGAGTATCTTCTCAAGCTATCAAACCTAACTTAAAGGCGTTAAAGAAAAGTACTTGTTGGGAGATAACCCAAGAGTTTCCTTGAGTCTTTGAAGTTATTACTTCAGTAATGACCTCTCCTTATCCTTTTTGTTTGCTTTTTGTGGCAAGAATGACCTCTAATGAGAGGGAAGTAAGATTTGGGGAGTTGCTGTCCCAAAACAGATTTCTGTCCTCCACCAAAAAAAATCGTGAGGAAGCTATGTTACTCAGATTGAGCTCAAACTTTACGAATAAATCCCCCAGTATGTTAGATAACTTTCGTTAGTTCAACACTTTTTGATTTGAGTAACATAAAATGTTTGAAAAAATCGGTTTCTACCTGCTGGTCTGTTTTGACAGATTTCTGTCATTATTTGCATTTGCTTCTTATTAATTCCTTTTTGAGTTCTCTTTAGGTGAATTAAGCTTTTTGAAGGAGTTACTACAGTAGCTTGTATTTTTAGTAAAAAACCTTGCTGTTCCAAAGCTTTTCCAGAGGTCTAATATCTTTTGAATACACTAATGTTGCTAATGAAGATTGTGTGAAGTTTTGTATGAAGGAAAAAATTTCAGGTGTAAAGAGAGAATGATGCAATGAGATGAAGGATAGACAAAAGCTCAAGCTTGGGTATGCCACCATGGTGTCACCCCAAGAAATATCCAAGAGGTACAAGCGTCAAAGCTTGGGGATGTCCAAGGCATCCCCTTTATCAATAAAAAGCTCAGGTTTGTCTAGACACTTTTTTTTTCATGCATAGTTGTGTTGTTGTTAGAGCATATTAGTTTTCGTTTGCTTTGCTTAATTTGTTTAGTTTGCTTAAGTAGTTTGGACCCCCGTTCTCGCTGTGTTGTTTTACAAATAAGTTTGTCTGGTGTTTGGAAAGGAGTAGTAAGTTCTTACTTGAAGTGCAAGAGGAGCTTGTATTGACTGTGACTTAGACTTTAGCATGACATGCTAGGTGTTGTTCTAGCATTATTCTTAGTGATTATTGTTGTAGCATGTCTTGTTCCAAACAATTGGGATTGCTTAGTGTGCCTTGAAGGAATTATGCGTTGTTTTAGCATGCAAAAACATAGTATTGTGGTATTCTCCTTTGATGCTTTGCTTGGGTTGACTTGGCACATGCTCACACCATGTTATGACTATGACAAGTCACCATTATCCTCTATGATCATTTAGTCCTTGACTTGTAGTACCACTCTTTGCTTTTATTAGTATGCTTTGTTGCACTGCATGATTATGGCCATTATTGCTCTCTTAGTTGGTTGCTCCCAGTCTTATCCTAGCCTCCACTTGTATGAGTAAGTTCTACTCATGCCTCCAACTCCCAAGAAACATAGTTATTCCAAAGTGTCCACTATAAACTCCTATGCATGGCGTGTTACACCATTCCAAGTATATTCTTGTTTTTGGCTATCTTCCAATTAAAATCTATTTTGTTATGTGAAAACTTAGTGATTAAAGCCCTCACGAACTTGATGGCACACTTTATATTCTTTGCCCCTAATAAACTTGAACCATTGTGACAACTTTGTTGTATATGCTTGCACTTATAAGTTGGGATTAGCAGAACCGTGTTGTCACGAGGAACGTTTTTAACATTGCACTTGTACCTTGTTGTACTTAGTTGATATCATGCTCTTTTGTTTGTGGATGTCACCAGTGTGAAATAAAGAGGGAACTTGTAAGTCCATGGAGTTTGTATCTTGTGTTAGAGAAACGCCTGGGCCGCTAGCCTAATCCATGCCTAATCATGGTGGAAACTTGCAGCATCACCATAGTGACATCTATGAAGCATTCTTCTTATAAAAAAGAGACACATTGAGAAAAGAGGAAAGAAAGAAAAATGCACCATATTCCCATGGTACATAAGAAGATTGCTGAGATGCTCATTGTCTGCTTGCCTTGTCATTTTGATTATGGGAAAGCTCATGTACAATGTGCAAGGGGTACCCCGTTGGCGGTTCTCAATGATATGCAAATACTTACAGTTACAAGAACTTACCTGGACCCAAAGTTGAGTATGCATGAGGTGTGGCCCTCGTATTCAAGGGACATGAGATTGCCAACTTATAATTCGTCAAGCATATACTCCAGCTTTGCCACTTTAACCTTAACCACTTCAAGATGCTTATGATAGGGCAACGAGGGCTGAAAGCTAACAAGTACCATAAATTTTGGAAGCTCTTTTTAAAACTTGTAATCCCTGCTTCCTTTACAAAAAGGGCTTTCTTCCACCATTATTGAGTCTCCACCTTCTACCTTTAGGCACCATTAAGAGAGCATAATTGTCATTCTGTGTGCAGTGTTCCAAAGCTTATTAATTGATGCATATTGTGATATTACTTGTTCTAGTGCTATTTGTTTCTAGTCACCCTTGTGAACTTTGCAGGTGTCCTATGCATCTATATTGCTACTCTATGAGGGACAAGCTGATTGCCACTATGCTATGTTTTCTGCATGTGAAACAAACAAACATTTTTCAATGCATGTTATTCATGATCTTTGTTTGTAGCTTGCCATGTTGCATGCATAGTTACTATGTCCTATTGTTAGAACTCCTTCTTTCATGCACATGTTTAGAGTTCTTTGGTCCTAGATTTCAATGCTTGCAAATGGCTGGATCTTTATTGTGAGGGTGCATGTCACCTAAAAAATTATTCTGTTTATCACTTACCTACTCGAAGACGAGCAGGAGTTAAGCTTGGGGATGTTGATACGTTGGAAACGTATCTATAATTTTTGATGCTCCATGCTTGTTTTGTATCTACTTTGCTTTACTTGTCTACACTTTGAGGTGATTTTTACATGTTTTCTGGTACTAACCTATTAACAAGTTGCAACAGGGCCAGATGCCTGTTTTCTGCTGTTTTTGGTTTCAAAAAAGCTAGTAAAGAAATATTCTCGGAATTGGACGGGACAAACGTCAAAGTCAATTACTTTCCGTGGGGAACAAGAAGTCCAGAGGAGAGCCGGAGGGGCCAGCTAGGGGGGCCAGACCACCCCAGGCACGGTTGGGCCCAACCCCGCGCCTGGCTAGGGTTTGCCAACCCTGTCCGCCTCCTCGGTCTCCCCCTTCGCCTATAAGAAGCCCCTGATGCAGAAACCCTAAGCACCCGATCAAATATCCATGAAACCGTCTGTAGCCGCCACCACCATCGTCCTTAGATCGGGGGATCTAAATTTCTTCCCGGCACCC
This sequence comes from Avena insularis, assembly GCA_023614405.1. Taxonomy (NCBI): domain Eukaryota; kingdom Viridiplantae; phylum Streptophyta; class Magnoliopsida; order Poales; family Poaceae; genus Avena; species Avena insularis. The sequence continues at coordinate 463,509,663 of CM042697.1, read as the reverse complement.
TGCCGGAAGGGAGATCATCCCGGAGGTCGTCTCTCCGGTATGATGCGTGAGTAGTTCCACCTTGGACTATGGGTCTGTGTAGTAGCTAGATGGTTGTATCTCCTCCTTTGTGCTTTCATGTATAGATCTTGTGAGCTCCGTTCATGATCAAGATCTAATCTATTTGTAATAATGCATGTTGTGTTTGCGGGGATCCGATGGATATTGAGATTATTATGTTGGTTTGATTAATGGTTTTGTCTTTATGATTCTATCATGTCTGTGTTGTTTGTGATCTTGCATGCTCTCCGTTGTTAGTAGCTATCTTGGCCAAGTAGTTGCTAGTGACTCCAAGAGGGGTTATTTATGCTCGATAGTGGGTTCATGCCTCTAGTTTCCAAGGGAAGTGACAATAATCTCTTCGGTTGTAGATGTGTTGTTGCTACTAGGGAAAAAACAACGGTCTCTTTTTTATGGAACATGTGGACTGTTTACCTTATACACTTTGCTTAAAGTTGTTGTCTGTTGCTTGCAACTTAATACTAGAGGGGGTTCGGATGATAACCTAAAGGTGGACTTCTAGTCATAGATGCAGTTGGATGGCGGTCTATGTATATTGTTGTATTGCCCAATCGAATCTCATAGGATCTTTTTAACTAGTAATTGCATTGTTATGCCTTGCTCAGTTCCTGTCAATTGCCCTGCTGTAATTTGTTTACTCTTCACGCCATGTTGTTTATCTAAGGTGAGCACCTCTAGTGAACTATGGACCCCGGTCCAATCTTTACCATTGATACATCTTCCACTGTTACTTGTTTACTTGCTGCAAACCATTACCTTCCACATCATACGTTTAATCCTTTGTCACAGCAAACCAGTGAGCTTGACAACCTCACTGTTCGTTGGGGCAAAGTCTTGAGTTTGTGTTGTGCAGGTCTCCGCGTTGCTTGCAACACCTGTGTGACGTTTCCTTCCTCCTTCTGGTTCGATAACCTCGGTCTCAACTGAGGGAAAACTTGCTGCTTGCTGCTTCACACCTTGCTCTTGGGGTTCCCAGCAGGCTGTGCGTAGACAGTCGTCACAACGCCCTAGATCTTGAAGTTACATGTTTAGAATCTTCCATGCAACGCCCGTCCATCCATCCCTATGCCTACCGCACTCGAATCCCACTGTTACCGTTACTGTTACTATTGCTCCTGTTTCATTGTTGCTGTCGCTGTTGTTGTTGCTTTGCTGTTGCTACTACCAAACTGTTGCTACTTATAAAATTCTATGAGCAAGAACTATTTCAGTAAATTTGAATTGACAACTTCGATTGTTAAGGCTTGCAAGTATTCTTTGGATTCCCTTGTGTCAAATCAATAAATTAGGTAATACTACCCGCAAAGACTGTTGCGATCCCCTATACTTGTGGGTCATCACTCAGCCCATGGTGGCTGCCCCCACCTCTTACACATTCATGTGGGTGGAGCTCCCACTCAAAATAAAAATCCTCCACTCACATAAACATGCCTCCACTCAAAAATCCACTCACATGCATTAAATTTTCACCAAATTTAATGCAAGCTCTCATTTAAATAAGACTCTTTTATTTATTTATTTAGTTATTTATTCAGAATTTTGTGAATTACTCTAATTAACAAACATTCACATAAAACCCCTTATAACATTTCAATTTCACATGCAGAACCGGTTTCAACAATTTCAACTGAAACAGTTCCGGTGTCTAGTGAAATAAATTCCCGCGCTTTCCTTTTTCTTTCTCTGGCATATTATTTGCTCCAAATGGTGTCAGTGTCCCTTAAGTGTGTCATCCTACAGTTCACGAATAATGTATACATGATCGAGACCCCTCTCCGATCAATAATTAGGAGCGGGACCTAGAGATCCGTACCGACTCCCACATATCCAACGATGACTTCTGTGATCGTGTGAACCTTATACGCATGTAACTCAATCCCTTTGTATCGTGATATATTAAATGTCAGATATTCGATCAGTGGTATCTCCATACCTAGTTTGATCCCGTTATCGACATGTACTCTTTTCTCGTTCACGTGATATAACATTCTAGTGATCAGATCACTTGCTTGTAAGCTAACTAATGTGATATCACCGAGAGGGCCCAGAGTATATCTATCCATCATCGGTATGGACAAATTCCACTCTTGATCCATGAGCCTCAACATAACACCTTAGTAGCACTGAACCCATCTTTATAGTCACCCTATTACGGTGTGACGTTTGATTTTATCAACATACTTTCCCGGTGTCAGTGATTGACATGATCTCATGGTCTAAGGACTAAGATTACTTGTATGATGTTATAGCAATATAAACACAATGACCTTGATCATAATGCTATACTTTGGATGAATGTTCATCACATCATTCCAACAATGTTGTGACCTCGTTATTATCAACAGCCAATGTCCATGATCAGGAAACCTTTGATCATCTTGTTAATCAACGAGCTAGTTTATAAGAGAGGCATAACTAGGAACTTTCTTTTTGTTTATTAAACACACATGTATTAACGTTTCTATATTAATACAATTATAGCATGCAAAATAAATATTTATCATAAATAAGGAATAAGATAATAACCACTTTATTATTGCCTCTCGGACATATCCCCTTTAGTCTCTTACTTGCACTAGAGACAATAATCTAGTTTAGAAACTTTGCGTATTGAACACCTATGGCTTTGTGGAGTTCCATATACGCGATTGCAAGTGGTTAACATAATCTACAGATCTGACGCTTTCAGGTCCGTGTGTATTTGCATGTCTTTGCGTCTTCACGCATCACTCATTCTCCAATGAGATGGCATTATATAAATTTGGTCTTTTGGTGAGACCTTTAGTTCCTTGGGGTTAAAACATGTCGATACTATTGTCGTACAATATATATTTAGTGTTATCCCGTTGCGAACCATACCTTAGTTTGATAACAAACTACTTGACACAAATGCCCTCCTTTGCTGCTACTATAGTAGTCATATACTTAGCCTTTTGTTGTAGTATCCGTCACAATGTCTTAACTTTGGAATTCATCCAAATCCATCACGGAATATCCTTTCCATTACATTGTGCGACCCATAGTTTAAATTGAGATAAATTTAATTTGTATCTTGTGACAAAACTAGTATCATTTTTCAATGAACTATTTGTCTCTTATACAAATTGAATATATTCTTAATTCTTCCAAAAGATTATAAGAATATCCTTACTATCATCCAATGATCATTTTATGATTCATTCTGGTGTATGCTCATAACACTTAGAGCATATGACATATTTGGATGTGTACATATCATGGATGATTGATCAAAACATTCTTGTGATTTCGCTCATCAAGTGTCAAAGCACTTGAATCTTGTTTCACTTATCAAGTGTCGATACACCTGAATCTTGATTCAATTATTTTCCATGTGACAAGATCCTTTTCTCGCTGTTTCTATATTGAACCCCTTCAATATCTCATATATATATAAGTTTGGCATGACCATATTAGCGTTACAGTCTATCCATGTAGACATTCATGCTAAATATTTGGGTTTTGCCTAAGTCTTTCATCAAAATGAAATTCTTAACCTTTGTCAATAAAAGATACATCATTTCCAATCAACAAGATGTCCTCCACATAATGTATTAGAAATATGTCTCAGCGCTCCCACTTAATTTCTTGCAAATGCAAGCATCTTTATCGTTTCCAGATGAAAAATCCTTTAACAGTTTCATCACGGTGAAGATTCTAATTCTGTGATGCTTACTTCAACCATTAAATTTTGCATGCCCTTTTTAGCATCCTTTGAATTAACAAAACCCTTTGGATCGTGTCATGCACACGTCCTAGGTAACCATTCTTTTAGAATAACTTTGTTTTGTTTATTCATCTATCATATACCAAATTATATGTAGTGGTTGCTACTTTAATCCGTCCAGACTAAATATCGCTATGAAATATCAAATCTTGTCATAGTTAACTCTTTGAACATTGTCGTAAAAAACTTTACGACATGTCGACTATTTCATAGATGTGAAACATCTATGTCTGTTTCTTTATAGATCCAAATACGACCGATAGGTTTTTACACCTTTTCGGAGGGTCTTCCAAGTTCAAAAAACTTGATTTCTCGTGTATGAAACTATCACGGATTTTATGGCTTCAAGCCATTTGACAGAGTCAGGGCCTATCATCGCTTCTTTGCATGTAGTTGGTTCATCATTGTCAAACAACAATGAGTTACTCTCAAATTTCAGCATTTGATTGTTTATCCGACCTACTTGGTTCAATAGGAACTTAGACCTCCGTGACCACAAACTTTGAGGCACGTGATCCATGAGCATTGTGGCTGCCTGCGGAACGTTTTCCGGCGCTGCGCAACTCATCACATATAGCTAATCAAAGTTCTGTTGTCCTCCCACTTAACTTTTGCGAAAAATTCCTTTTTCAAGAAACTTCACGTTTAAAGTGACAAACCCTTTTGTCCTCGGTGTTATGGAGGAATACCCAATGGTTATTCGAAATAACCTACAAAGACATGCTCATCCGACTTTGGTTGTAAACATCTTACTTATGCTTAGTATACCAAAATTTAAGAAAGGACAACTATGGTTTTACTCCAAACAATAACTTACATGGTGTCATTTCAACGGATCAAGATGGAGCTCTTTTCAGTGTAAAAGTAGTAGTTTCTAAAGCTTTTAATCTTTTAAAACATAATAGCAGTTTTATAAATAACACCTTCGATCCAACCATGTCAAACAAGGTTTCATTACAAATCTCAAACACTCCAGATTCCTATGGTGTTTCGGGAGATGTAAATCTAGGTGTTTTTCTAAACTTGCAACTCAAATAAATCCCTTTATGATAAAATCATAAATCATTTATTTTCTTGTTACACTTGCAACTCAAATAAATCCCTTTATGATAAAATCATAAATCATTTATTTTCTTGTTACAATGATTTTCGACTTCATCTTGAAAGTCTTTAAACGTTTTCAAATATTTCATACTTCTTTCTCATTAAGTGAATATTCACTCAAATTTCTGAAGAAAGCATATGAAGTTGAAATCCATCGCTTACGACTACACATAATGGACTATATACATCAATATGTATAAATTCCAATAATGTAGTCGATCGTTCTTCTTTGGCTTTTGAACGAAGTTTCAATTATCCCGAGAAAAGTCTCACAAGCGTCATTTGATCAAATCAAAGACTCCAAAAATCCATAAAAATGGAGTTTCTTCATGTTTTATTTCCAATATAATTTAAACGGTCGATGTCACTTCATAAATGATCTTCCAATTATTTGTCTTGCGACATTTTAGCATTAGTTTTATGGATGTGATTTCTCCAACTAGATTTGTAAATCATCCATCTTATATGGAACACGGTAATTATTTGAACAATCTTTGTTCCCATAATACCTGATTTAAATAACTATTATTAAAACAAATCTTGAAGGCAAGCTTTGATGTCAATGAGAAATACAAACAACGGCTTATTTGTTTTCGATGATCATCATCACATATTCTCTTTCTAGTTACTTAGGCCATTGTAGTTCATGAATTGCGTCGTTCTGTATAAAATTTCATACCAACCAATTCGGTATCCAATACCCAAGAACCACATTGTTTAACAAGCAAAGAATACAACCATAACATGTATATCATCTATATACCTAAACTGGATATTTCCAGTCTTTTCTTTTCTGCCAAATATATTTTATAGATTCTCTTTCAGCATTTCGTTTTCCTTTTTAAAATAATCTAACAACATCAATAGTGGCACAATATACATGACACATAGTCCAAAGCATGTATATTCAAATACTAATACCTTTGGACTTGCACTTTGAAGTAGATCGCCATCATCAAATGATCGGCATTCTTTCAAAATCCATTCTTTAGTAATATTCTAGTGTAGTAAATACTTTACATACATATTCTATTCATCCTTATCATGACGACTTTCATGATAAAGCTAATGTAGCTTATAAAGGCGAATCGTGAGTGTAACATTACTTTCCAAAACCCTTTTGAATGATTAGGATGTCTAGCATCTCCAACCTTTGCAAATTCTCATCCAATATGAGAACATATATTATACTCTACCATATTACAACCAAAACATTGTTTCAGATATCGTTATATCTTCCACACATGATGGTTTCTAAAACAATTCTTTCATCTCCTAGATAAACTTGATATTAAAACAATCAAAAATCATGGAGGCAAACATGATACTTAAGATACTAACACTGGAATCGTTACTCTCGATTTAATACCAATTATTAAATTTCACGGGGTAAACAAATTTTGTTGAAAGTTTGCAATAGGACTTTAAACTTTAGATTGACACTTGACACAATATGATACCAGTTCGTAAAGTAAATATCCAGAATTCTATAGTTCTATTATCTCAATTACAACTAAGCATAAGGAGGTGAACGAATGCCAATGACTACAACAAATTATGCAAATTCACTTTGATTTAATTTATAATAAATTGATTTCTACTAATCCAAATTAGAAATGAACTCCCACTCAAAAACGACATCCCTCGTGTCTTTTTGATGATTACATGAACCAAATCCACTACACCAAGTCCGATCATCACGTGAGTCAATGTAGCTTCAAAGGCGAGCATCCATATGGTCATCATATCAAAACATATGACTCATGCTTAACCTTTCGGTCTGTGTTCTGAGGCCATGTCTGCACATGCTAGGCTCGCCAAGTAAGAACCTTAGTATTCGCGTGTGTAAAACTGTCTTACACCCGAGATATGCTCGTGGATTCAAGTACACCCGATCGTCACGTGATGTCTTGAAGCGACGTAACATTGTCGGTGCATACTTAAGGAAGAACACGTTTTTATCTTGATATTTAAAAAAGAGGGATCATCTTATTATGCTAATAAAACGCCAAACTAGCAATATAAGATGCAACTGATATGGTTCTTGCACTTGATCTCCATCATGTGCATCGTGGTATGATCCTCATCATTCCTTTATGTGTAAGGCCAAGGTCTATGAAACTTACACGTTATGTGTGTTGTAAGAGTATCGACTTATACTTTTACTTACAACATCACCATATTATGACACTAGCCCAACAACAATCTAAACTAAACGCTTCTAATTTATCCATTGCAAGTTTTACGTGGCTTAGGGCTTTCGAAGATAGAACCTGAAAGGATACAGATGTCGCCTAGAGGAGGGTGAATAGGCGATTAAACTTTTCCGAGAGTGGCTTGACAAAGGCGGAATTAAACTAGCGTTTACTTTGTCAAGAACAACCTAGAATATGATAGCAAGATATAGATTACTTCAAGCACGAAGGCTATCACAATGTAAAGTGCATAAGTAAAGAGCTCGGGTATAGAGATAACCGAGGCACGCAGGGACGATGATATTTTACCGAGTTCCTCCCAACATGGAGTACGTCTCGTTTGGAGAGGGGGTGGTCACAAAAGGCCTCCCTTATTCTCTGGTGAATCTCACCCCAACGGGATCGATCCACACTTCCACTATCGATGCACTTGTCGGTGGTAATCGGAACCTCTCACAAGGTTGGGGCACTTCTCCACAACTTAATTGGAGGCTCCCAACAAACGCCACCAAGGCCACAACCTGCAACACCAGCAAACTGTCTAGGGTTCCAATAACCCAAGAGTAAAAAGCTTCTTAACTTTCACTCACCAAATCCTCCGAGAAGAACTCAAACCGATGCACCAAATGCAAGAGACAAGAACACCACAAAGATGCTCCAATCCCTCACTCTCAAGTTCCAACAGAGCTACTAAAGCTATTGGTGGAACAAGAGAGGAAGAACACAAAGAGGGACACAAAATCCCCCAAAACCTAGATCCCAAAGATACACTCACAAAGAGATGTATTGGTTTGGTCAAAACATGGATCTAGATCTCCTCTCTCTTCCACTCAAATATGGGCAAGAATCATTAGAGGGGAAGAGATTAATAAAGCTAGAGAGTAAGATAAAATGGGGGCAAAGCTTAGACTAATAAAGGAGGAAGAAGCAGTCAAAACGCTAAAAGGATAAAGCTATTTAAAGGGCCGGGCAAATTCTGCCCGTTGGGGCGTTTTAACTGAACGGACCGGTAGTACCGTATTGGTCCGGTACTACCAGACCCAAATGTTGGAGATATGCCCTAGAGGCAATAATAAAAGTGGTTATTATTATATCTTTGTGTTTATGATAAATGTTTACATTCATGCTATAATAGAATTAACCGGAAACATTAATACTTGTGTGATTTGTAAACTAAATTAGAGTCCCTGGTAAAGCCTCTTTATAATACTAGCTTGTTGGTTAATAGATGATCGTGGTTTCTCGATCATGAACATTGAGATGTTATTAACAACAAGATCATATCATTAGGAGAATGGCATGATGGACATACTCCTATAGATAAGCGTAGCATAAAGATCAAGTCATTTCAATAGTTCATTTGCTATAAGCTTTCTGATACATAGTAACCTAATTCCTTCGACCATGAGATCATGCTAATCACCATCACCGGAAGGATGCTTTGATGACATCAAACACCACACCGTAACTGGGTGGCTATAAAGGTGGCATTGAGTGTTCGGAAAGTGTGAGTTGAGGCTCATGGATCAAGAGTGGGATTTGTCCATCCATATGACGGATAGATATACTATGAGCCCTCTCAGTGGAATGTCATCCAATTATCTTGCAAGCATGTGACTGGCTCACAAGGGATCACATATCATGAGAACGAGAAAAGAGTACTTATCGGTAATGAGGTTGAACTAGGTATGCAGAGATACCGACGATCAAACCTCGGATAAGTAAACTATCGCGAGACAAAGGGAAATTGGTATTGTATGTAAGTGGTTCATTCGATCGCAAAGTAATCGTAGAAATATGTGGGAGTCATATGAATTTGCAGATTCCTCTATTGGTTATTGATCGGAGAAGTGTCTCTATCATGTCTGCTGTCGTGGTTTTGTCGACACGTACGCCATAGGGGTATCCCAATGGCGAGTTTAGAGACGTGGGGGGAAGACGGAGAGCGTCCGAGTCGGCTTGACACGGTTTACCCAGGTTCAGATCTCACGATGGTGGCGAGATCCTACTCCTGCTATAAATCACTATAATGGCAATACACGCCGAAGTTCTGTGATTAGGGGTTATTTGTGAGTTGTGCTATGCACTTGTCTATTGTTTAGCTTATGCCCTAAAGGCTCCCGTAGGCCGGCTTATAAGGACGCTAGGACCTAAGGTTACATGGAGAGTCCCAGCCGGATACGGTTACAGAGTCCTAGACTAACATTAACTAGTCTTCGTGTCCTCCAAGGCACCGACTTCCATCTTAGGCGGTGGCACGTCGCCTTCCTTTATCCCTGCTATCCCTCCGTCTTGTCTATCAACAACTGGGCCGCCCGGTTATGCCATAGGCCTAACCACCAACTGTGGGCCACCCTGGCTTGTCGGTATGAGACTATGTCGTAGGTGTACCCATTTGGTATATTCACAACAGTAGCCCCCGGAGTTCTTCAAGATCCTCGCGTTCCTACGTCTAGCTTTGAGCGTAAGCATCACGTCGTCTTCAACTTGTAGGCGTGCTTCATGAAGAATCTTGGCGATCTCCCATATCATATTCTCATCCGACTAAGCCTAGCCAGAGAGTTGCTTGTATGCTTCTGCGGACAAATCCAAGGCGGATAATTCTCTAACGAATCGTTAGTGATTCTTCCAAGCTCTAGGAACGTCTTCAATATCATCATCCATGCAGGACGATATGTAAGCCGGAAAAAATCACGGCTACTAGGCCACGGTCATAAAGGCTGCCAAACTACCGACCTAGAGCCAGCAAAGTCACATACATAAGAGTTTGCCGAATTAAGGTCTTAGAGCCTCTCAATTCATGGATGTTCAGGCCATCGAGCCGTGTAACCCAGGAAACTTCCGTGAAGGCAAAGTTAATCTCAATCCCCCAAGTTTCGCTAGTCAGATTCTTCACCGTCTTGAAAGTTTCTTGACATAACCATATGTAGCCCCCGAGCATTGAGTCGGCTTCGTCGAAGGCGACTTGATGCTCAAAAGAACATGCATAATTCTCGAACCGTAGGGAGACACACTTAAGGATTCAATGTTGTTTAGTAGATATGGAATGTAAGTAGGTAGACCGAATGTTGTTCGGAGTCTCGGATGGGATCCAGGATATCAGAGGAGATACGGAATGGTCTGGAGAATAAGATTCATATAAGGAAAGTCCGATTCCGGAGTTTGGGAATGATTTCGATATTTTCATCGGAGAGGTTCTAGAAGGGTCTAGAAGGTTCGCCGGACCGAAAGGGTAATGGTTCATGAATGTGTCATGGTTAAGTGGAATGATTGGATCATGTCCTAGGTAACTTGGTTGGGCATTTGCAAGGGAGAAATAAAGCTCTAGATTGAAAGTCAAATGGGAGGTTTGAAAAGTCAAACTAAAACAATAGTTTCCTAGTGGAAAAAGGAAAGGGTCCTTCCTTCTCTCCAACTTGGGTTTGGGGAAGGATTCAAACTCCCCTCTCCCAAGCTGCCCCCCCTCTCATAAATAGAGCGGAGGGGCTGCCCCAAAGCAACACAACCAGCCCTCCCCACCTTGCGTTGCCGCCGCCCAAGCCGCCGCCAGTCGCCGCCCAGCACCGCCGCGCCATCGTCGGCTCGTCGTCGTCGCCCTAGCCGCCGCCGACACCACCCCCTCCTCTCTGGCCTTCTAAACCTAGATCGCCGGAAACCCTAGATCCACCATAACCTGCTCCGGCTTAGGCGAAACCCTGCAAGATCTTACCTCTACTTACGACACCATGCCGTCGTGCTGCCAGAATCGCGAGGAGAGAACTACAACCTCCGCTGCCTGCTGGAACAAGGGAGAGGAAGGTCTTCATCGAGTACCGAGTACTCGTGCACCACCGCCCAGAATGCAGCGCCGGAAGGATCGTCTACGCGATCTTGAGATCGGCAAGTGTACGACTACATCACCCACGAGAATCTGCTCTCGTTAACCGCTTTGGAACCTTCGAGGGTGAGTACTCTAATCAACTCGTTGCTTCAATCTAGTAGATAGATCTTGGCTTGTTTGTGTGCATGCAGTAGAATTTTTTTGTTTTCCATGCTACGAACCCCTATAGTGGTATCATAGCCGTGTATATATGTAGATTTGTTGCACGAGTAGAACACAATGGTCATTATGGGCGGTGGTGCTTTTATTATCAATTGCTTTTTGTGTACTTTGCATCTTGCGGTATGATGGGATGAAGCGGCCCGGGCTAGCCTTACATGACATCGTTCATGAGACTTGCTCCACGCTCAACATGCAACTTGTATTGCATAAGTGGCTTTGCGGGTGCTTGTCTCTCCCATCATAGTATATATTCAATTTACAACGGGCACTTGATAGTTCAAGCATCAATGTTGTGGTTCTTGTTCGTAAGTTAGAACGACACTTATTGAAAGCCCCAAACCACAAAATATGCAAAGAAAATTAGAGGCGTCTAACTTTGTTTTGCAGGGGTGTGCTGTGATGTGACATGGCCATGATTGTGATTATATATGATGTATGCAATGTTCCTTATTGTAAGTCGGCAACCGGCAGGAGCCATATGGTTGTCTTTTAATTTCGTTAAGACATGCGTGTCTATTATTCAAAGTAGTTGTAATAGTTGATGTTGGTGGACGACAACCATGGAGCGACGCCATTGACCTTGACGCAATGTCGGTGATGATGGAGATCATGTTTGTGTTTGAAGATGGAGATCGAAAGCACAAGAAGAAAGGCCATATCATATCACATATTATGAATTGCATGTGATGTTAATCCTTTTATGCATCTTGTATTGCTTAGTTCGCGACGGTAGCATTATAAGATGATCCCTCTCACAAAATTTCAAGTTATAAAGTGTTAATCCTTAGTAGGCGCCATTGCTAAAGCTTGTTGTTTCGAAGCACCACATGATGATCGTGTGTGTTAGATTCTGCGAGTGTATATTACGGGAGCAAGCTAGATTTGCTTATGCGGAAGCTAAGGTTTGGTCTTGACGAGCCTAGCATGTACAGACATGGTCTCGGAACACGGATCACCGAAAGGTAAAGCATGAGTCATATAGTAGATATGATGAACATGTTGATTGTTCACCATTGAAGCTACATCAACTCTCGTGATGATCGGTTTTAATGTGGTGAATTTGGTTCGTGTGATCACTAAAACAATGTGAGGGATATTGTTTTGAGTGGGAGTTCACATAGATTAATTTAACTATTAATTAGAACTCAATTTGTCATAAACTTAGTCTAAACTATTGCAAATATGTTGTAGATCAATGGCGGCCCCTACCATCAATTTTAATGTGTTCCTAGAGAAAGAAAAGTTGAAAAACAATGGAAGCAACTTATGGATTGGCTCGCAATTTGAGGATTGTCCTCAATGCTAGTAATTTGACCTATGTCTTGGATGCCGCATTGGTGACCCACATGGTGATGCTACCGATGAGGTGAAGAATGTTTTCCTCACTCGAAGAATCAATACTCCACAGTTGGTGCTATCTTGTATGGTTTGGAATCGAGCTCGTAAAAGGTTTGAGAACCATGACCCACATGATATTGTCCGTGAACTCAAAATGATATTTGAGGCTCACGCGGCAGTTGAGAGTTATGAGGCTTCTGAAAAGTTCTTTAACTGCAAGATGGAAGAGGGCAACTCCATTAGTGAGCACGTGCTTAAGATGTCTGGGCACGCTAGCAAGCTTCAAAGCTTGGGTATAGTGATTCCTAATGCTTTGGGGATTCACCGTGTCCTCCAATCACTACCACCAAGTTACAAGAACTTTGTGATGAACTACAATATGCAAAACATGGACAAGTCGTTCAACTCTTCTCCATGTTAAAGTCTGCGGAAGTGGAGATCAAGAAAGAGCACCAAGTGTTGATGGTCAATAAGACCACCAAATTCAAGAAGCAAGGCAAGTCTAAGAAAAAGTGAAACTTCAAGAAGGGCGGTAAGAAAGTTACCACGCCGGCGAAGAAGGCCAATTACCACGCCGGCAAAGAAGGGCGAAGAAGGCTGGGCCTAAGCCTGATACTGAGTGCTTTTACTGCAAGGGAGAAGGTCACTGGAAGCGTAATTTCCCTAAGTACTTGGAGGATTTGAAGAACGGCAACATCAAGAAGAAAGGTATATCCGATATACATGTTATTGATGTGTATCTCACTAGTAGTCGTAATAGTGCCTGGGTATTTGATACTGGTTTGGTTGCTCGTATTTGTAACTCGAAACAGGTGCTACAGAATAGACGGAAACTAGCGAAGAACAAGGTGACGATGCGCGTTGGACATGGATCAAAGGTTGATGTGATCGCGGTCGGCACGCTACCTCTTCATCTACCATCAGGATTAGTTTTATACTTAAATAATTGTTATTTTGTGCCTGCGTTGAGCATGAACATTATATCCGGATCATGTTTATTGTGAGACGGTTACTTGTTTAAATCCGAGAATAATGGTTGTTCGATTTATATGAGTAATATGTTTTATGCACATGCACCTTTGATAGATGGTCTATTCTTGTTGAATCTCGATTGTAGTAACACACATATTAATAACATTGAAGCTAAACATTTGAAATTGAGCGATAACTCGACATACATTGAAGCGTATGAATAAACTCCATTCCGATGGACTTCTTGAATCACCTGAAAGATGCGAAGCATGTCCGATGGGAAAAATGACTAAGACTCCATTTTCTGGTATGATGGAGCGAGCTACGGACTTATTAGAAATCATACATACCGATGTGTGTGGTCCAATGAGTGTAGCATCACGTGGTGGTTATCGTTATGTTCTTACTTTCACGGATGACTTGAATAGATATGGGTATATCTATTTCATGAAACATAAGTCCGAAACTTTTGAGAAGTTTAAGGAATTTCAAAGTGAAGTAGAGAATCAACGTAACAAGAAGATTAAATTTCTATGATCTAATCGTGAAGGTGAATATCTAAGTTACGAGTTTGGCGAGCATTTGAAGAAATGCGTAATACTTTCACAATTGACACCGCCGGGAACACCACAACGTAATGGTGTGTCCGAACATCGTAATCGAACTCTCTTAGATATGGTTCGTTCTATGATGTCACTTATAGATTTACCACTATCGTTTTGGGGTTATGCATTAGAAACATCCGCATTCCCTTTAAATAGGGCACCATCTAAATCCGTTGAAATGACACCGTATGAATTATGGTTTGGGAAGAAACCTAAATTGTCGTTCCTTAAAGTTTGGGGTTGCAAAGCTTATGTAAAGAAGTTACAGCCCGACAAGCTTGAAATCAAAGCGGGAAAATGCGTCTTCATAGGATACCCGAAGGAAACTATTGGGTATACCTTCTATCATAGATCCAAGGGCAAAATCTTCGTTGCTAAGAATGGATCCTTTCTAGAGAAGGAGTTTCTCTCAAAAGAAGTGACTCGAAGGAAAGTAGAACTCGACGAGGTTGTTGAACCTTCTCTCGAAATTGAGAGTAGTGCAGCACCGGAAGTAGTTCCTGTGGCGCCTACACCAATAAGAGAGGAATATAATGATGTTGATCATGAAACTTCGATTGAAATAACTACAGAACCTCGCAGGTCAACAGGAACTCGTACCACTCCTGATTGGTATGATCCCGTTATGAGTGTCATGTTGGTGGACAACACCGATGACCCTGTGACATATGAGGAAGCGATGATGAGCCCAGATTCCAATAAATGGCAAGAAGCCATGAAATCCAAGATTGGATCCATGTACGAAAACCAAGTATGGACTTTGGCGGACTTACCGGATGGCCGGAAGGCTGTTAAGAACAAATGGATTTTCAAGAAGAAAACATATGCTAATGGTAATGTTACTGTCTATAAAGCTCGACTTGTCGCAAAAGAGTTTCGACAAATTCAAGGAGTTGACTACGATGATACTTTCTCACCGGTAGAAAAGCTTAAGTCTATGAGGATTTTGTTAGCAATCGCTGCATATTATGATTATGAGATATGGCAGATGGATGTCAAATCGGCGTTCCTCAATGGAGACATTGATGAAGAGTTGTATATGGTACAACCCAAAGGTTTTGTAGATCCTAAAGATGCTAACAAGGTATGCAAACTTCAACGTTCCATTTATGGATTGAAGCAAGCAACCCGGAGTTGGAATCAACGTTTTGATAAGGTGATCAAAAGCTTTGGTTTTATACAAACTTATGGAGAAGCTTGTATTTACAAGAAAGTGAGTGGGAGCTCTGTAGCATTCCTAGTACTATACGTGGATGACATATTGTTGATTGGGAATGATGTAGACCTTCTTAATAGTGTCAAAGATTATTTAAATAATAGTTTTTCAATGAAAGATCTTGGCGAAGCAGCTTACATATTAGGCATAAAGATTTATAGAGATAGATCAAGACGCCTAATATCATTGTCACAAAGTACATATTTGGACAAAGTTCTAAAGAGGTTTGGAATGGAAGATAGCAAGAAAGGGTTCTTGCCCATGTTGCTTAATCGACCTTGAGTAAAACTCAAAGTCCTCAAGAAATACGTAAGATAGAGAAAGGATGAGTAAGACTCTATGCCTCAGCCATAGGATCTATCATGTATGCCATGCTATGTACTAGACCCATTGCATATGATGTTAGTTTGACTAGCAGATATCAAAGTGATCCAGAGTGGATCATTGGACAAATGTCAAAACATCCTTAAGTACTTGAGAAGAACTAAGGATATAGTTCTTTCTTATGGAGGTGATGAATAGCTCGTTGTTAATGGTTACACCGATGCTAGTTGGAACACCGATCCGGATGATTCTAAATCTCAATACGGATACGTGTTTACTTTGAATGGTGTAACAGTTAGCTGGAGGCGTGCAAAGCAAAGCGTTGTGGCGAGATCTTCAACTGAATCGGAATACATAGCTACTCTGGAGGCTTCACAAGAGGCGATATGGATGAAGGAGTTCATTACAGATCTCGGTGTGGTTCCCAGTGTGCTGGACCCAATGTCTATCTACTGTGATAACATGGGCGCCATAGCCAATGCGCAAGAACCAAGGTCACACAAGAAGCTGAAGCACATCAAGGTACGTTTTGACGCTATTCGAGAGAGTGTCCAAGATGGTGACATAAAGTTTGCAAAGTACACACAGATCTAAATGTGGCGGATCCGTTGACTAAACCTCTCCCGAGGGAAAACATGACCAACACCAAAATGCCATGGGTGTTCGGTATATTACCATGTAATCTAGATTAGTTGACTCTAGTGCAAGCGGGAGACTGTTGGAGATATGCCCTAGAGACAATAATAAAAGTGGTTATTATTATATCTTTGTGTTTATGATAAATGTTTACATTCATGCTATAATAGTATTAACCAGAAACATTAATACTTGTGTGATTTGTAAACTAAATTAGAGTCCCTGGTAAAGCCTCTTTATAATACCAGCTTGTTGGTTAATAGATGATCATGGTTTCTCGATCATGAACATTGAGATGTTATTAACAACAAGATCATATCATTAGGAGAATGGTATGATGGACATATTCCTATAGATAAGCGTAGCATAAAGATCAAGTCATTTCAATAGTTCATTTGCTATAAGCTTTCTGATACATAGTAACCTAATTTCGTCGACCATGAGATCATGCTAATCACCATCACCGGAAGGATGCTTTGATGACATCAAACACCACACCGTAACTGGGTGGCTATAAATGTGGCATTGAGTGTTCGGAAAGTATGAGTTGAGGCTCATGGATCAAGAGTGGGATTTGTCCATCCATATGACAAATAGATATACTCTAGGCCCTCTCGGTGGAATGTTATCCAATTAGCTTGCAAGCATGTGACTGTCTCACAAGGGATCACATATCACGGGAACAAGAAAAGAGTACTTATCGGTAACGAGGTTGAACTAGGTATGCAGAGATACCGATGATCAAACCTCGGATAAGTAAACTATCGCGAGACAAAGGGAAATTGGTATCATATGTAAGTGGTTCATTCAATCACAAAGTAATCGTAGAAATATGTGGGAGCCATATGAATTTCCAGATTCCTCTATTGGTTATTGATCGGAGAAGTGTCTCGATCATGTCTGCATAATTCTCGAACCATAGGGAGACACACTTAAGGATTCGATGTTGTTTAGTAGATATGGAATGTAAGTAGGGAGACCGAATGTTGTTCAGAGTCTCGGATGGGATCCAGGATATCACGAGGAGATCTGGAATGGTCCGGAGAATAAGATTCATATAAGGAAAGTCCGATTCCAGAGTTCGGGAATGATTTTGATGTTTTCATCGGAGAGGTTCTAGAAGGGTCTAGAAGGTTCACCGGACCGGAAGGGGAATGGTTCATGAATGTGTCATGGTTAAGTGGAATGATTGGATCAAGTCCTAGGTCACTTGGTTAGGCATTTGCAAGAGAGAAATAAAGGTATAAATTGAAAGTCAAAAGGGAGGTTTGAAAAGTCAACTGGAACAATAGTTTCCTAGTGGAAAAAGGAAAGAGTCCTTCCTTCTCTCCAACTTGGGTTTGGGGAAGGATTCAAACTTCCCTCTCCCAAGCTGCCCTCCCTCTCATAAATAGAGGGGAGGGGCTGCCCAAAGCAACACAACCAGACCTCCCCACCTTGTGTCGCCGTCGCCGCCCAAGCCACCACCGCCTCGCGTCGCCTCTTCGCCGTCGCCCTAGCCGCCGCTGACACCACCTCCTCCTCTTCGGCCTTATAAACCTAGATCACCGGAAACCCTAGATCCACCATAACCTGTTCCGGTTTAGGCGAAGCCCTGCAGGATTTTCCCTCTACTTCCGACACCACGCCGTCGTGCTGCCGGAATCGTGAGGAGAGAACTACAACCTCTGCTGCCTGCTGGAACAAGGGAGAGGAAGGTCTTCATCGAGTACCGAACATGTGACCGATCATGAATCGCTGCACGCTGAAGGATCGTCTACGCGATCTTGAGATTGGCAAGTGTACGACTATATCACCCACGAGAATCTACTCTCGTTAACCGCTTTGGAATCTTCGAGGGTGAGTACTCTAATCAACTCGTTGCTTCAATCTAGTAGATAGATCTTGGCTTATTTGTGTGCATGCGGTAGAATTTTTTTGTTTTCTATGCTACGAACCCCTACACAAACCAGCACAGCAGCGCACGCGAGCAAGGGCAAAGCGACAGGGAGCAACACGCACGCGAGGTGGGGCCAGCTGGGCGGTAGGCGCACGGGTCAACACGGTGATGCAACAACGCGAGCGCACGCTGGGCGGTAAGCGGGCCTGAGCATGCAAGACGATCGATGAAGGCGCGAAAGCGAGAGCAATGGCGATAGCAAGATTGGGTCGCGCGTGCAGGTGAGAGCAAACGCAACTGTGTGGCGCTGGGCTGGGAAGGGTGCAGATGGGCCGGCCAATAGTACCGGCCCACCCGGGCGGTACTACCGGGACAGGCCGGTAGGGCCGAAAACAACTACCCAGGGAGACAGTGGGCTGGTTGCACGTCTCAGGCTCGATCGGATCGGCGGAATGGACAAAAATAACCCTTTTTCAAAAGGATTTCACAAAATGACCCATCTGGAAAACTATTTCACTAGACTAACCCTTTGGGTAACTCCCAACAGCTAGGCGCTACACTCTACAGTGTGACGCCTTTCAGCTAGGCGCTATGCTCCCTGCCAGCGTGGCACCGCCTGGCCCCACCCGGAGGCATAACGCCCAGTCGCTATGCCCAAAGTGTAGCGCCTATCTGCTAGGCGCTATGCTCTGATGTGTAGCGCCTAGCAGATAGGCGCTACACTTTGGGACTTAAGCTGTCGCGCCAGCCCCTCGCCCACCTCCCCATTCACTCCTGTGCAGCTAGAAGAATGCATGTAGGGCGGTTCCTCCTTCCTTCTCTCTCAAATCCCCACCTCAAATCCAACAGATCTTAGGGATTTCACCGTGGATTTGCTCTCCCATCCCTCCCTCAAGGTAATCCCCTCCTTTCCCCTCTCTTTCATCCAATGAATCTTGCACATTATCCTCAAACCCTAGGTTTAGTTGGATTCATAATATGACCTATTTGTGTATGTTTTTGGTTATTTGGTAGTTATATATTAGTTGTATTTGATGGGGAATGGAAGTGTGCTGTTGATTTGCATTGTGTATGATGGTTTTATATGGATTTATATGGATGTGTGAAGAATATGCTCCCATATTCTTTGTAGTTTATTGTATAAATTGAAACAGTGGCCACATACCACACACATTTTTATTGATGTTTGGAATATATATGTAGGATGGTGTGGCTACTTGAGGACTACTATGATCATGAACACCGGGCATACTTGATGGCGGAGAAGCATATGGTAATAAAACCATGGTTGAACTTCTTTGTTTTTATTTTTCTATTGATTCAATTATGTTGGAAAAAGCATAATGTTCGATCTTGTATGTATGCAGAGGCTTCGTCCCCTCAAGCTGCCGTCTCATGGCGCGTCATCGAATGACATGTCGTACGACGAGCGGTACACTGAGTACATCAAGCGGCTAGGCATCCTCCGTTTCATCACGCTTGTGAGCCGGTCAATGCCGAACCTCAACGCGACTGCTATCACCACACTTGTCAACCGGTGGAGGCCGGAGATGCACACTTTCCACCTCCATACCGGCGAGATCACCCCTACTCTTCAGGATGTTTCCATGATCTTTGGACTTCCTATTGCGGGGGAGCCTCTCTGTATGAGAACATATTCCGATGGGTGGCGCAATGCGATGCACCTACTTATTGGCATGGCTCGTGAAGAACTTGAAGATAGGAGCAAAGATAGAGTCCCAGCAGGCGCGACATATGCGTGGATTGTGGAGAACTTTGCAGAATGTCCGAACCCTGCCGAGGTTGAGGTGATCGAGACACATGCTCGTGTGTACGTGTGGTATGTCCTTTCTAGGACTTTGTTTGTTGACAGCGGAGGTAGGACCGCTCAGTGGATGTGGCTAAAGGCACTAGCAAACTGGGATAGCAATATCAGCTGGGGTTCGGCGGCTCTTGCCTACTTGTACCGGCAGGTAATCACCTGTGCACTCTACATTCATTTGTATATGTCGAGTCCACACATATGCTATGCCTGACCTCTTTTTTGTTCACTTGTAGTTGGACGATGCCTGTCGTAGGGCAGGCCAAACTGCCGGAATAGGTGATGCTATGGTTCTTCTCTCGATATGGAGCTGGGAACGCTTACCAGTTGGGCGTCCAAAGAGGTGGGCCACTATCCTTGGCCGGAGTATAATAGAAACCCTCTACGCCTCCCGACTTGGGCTTACAAGTGGGACGTGGTATCGGAGATGACAAGCGATGTCGATGCCATGTACCTCAAGTACACGAACGAGTTCGATGCGATTACGCCCGATCAGGTAGATGTTTGTTTGTACGTCACTACCCATAATATTTACTTCACGGGTCAAAATCGATACCAAACATGTTCTTGTGATATGTTGCAGGTGGAGTGGGAGCCTATGGTTGTGGCGACGAGTTGGGTATTTCTCCCGGGTTTGATATTAACCCGAAGTGCTTGGAGGAACAATCTCTCTGGCTCATGTGCTGCCCATTGATTTGCAATTGGGCGGTTGAGTTTCATATGCCACAACGGGTTATGAGGCAGTTCGGGTTGTTTCAGTGCAACCCTCCTGTGTGGAAGGACACCGACAAGGAGCTTCATCGGTTAGTTAGCACGAGAACTTGTGCTCGGTTGCTTTGGATGGTACTAACATGGTTCTTTGTTGTTATTCAGGTTGGACAGAAAGAGGCAGAGGAAGATCAAGAATTGGGATCACCATCATAGGAGGCACGTCATGTAGTTCCTCATTTGTGTGGATAATGCTCGACGAACGGAATTGAATAGTGGAAGAGCTCATTGCCCAATTGCATTTAACAACTACATCCATTGGTTTCTTTCTAGTACCCATGTCTCCATTTGCCCGCCTTCCTATGAGGAAGAAATATTGGACGAGCCAGTCCAGTTCGATGACCTTGCCTACACTCAGTACAACCGGCAGGTCAGGGAGGGGACCGACATCCCGCTTTCTTCCTCACTCAACTTTGCGGTAAAGTTATCGTTGCCTTTGCATTACTTTCCTTGCACTACCATCTCTTTCTTGCCTAACATGTTCTTGTTCTTGACTCTGTAGCGAACGGAGGTAAAGAAATATGCCAACGATACCGAGGCGATTCTTTTTGCTGCCCCTAAGGGGAAAAAGGGAGAAAGCATGATAAGAGACTTCCTTAAGGTATGGATGCGAGACTTCCTCAAGATAGGCATGTTCTTGTTCTGACTTATGTTGTTATTTGTTACAGCGCTCAGCCCAAAAGATGCGTCGGTTATCTAACCTGCTAGGTTGCCGCGATCCCGAGTACACAACCCTGTCCGGTTCTAGGTCCAAGTCGACTACTGATCCGTAGGCCCATCTTCAGGATGACGTTGAGGATGACACCACTTCGGCGATTCGTTCGGAAGATGAGGTATGGGACAACCTTACATGCATTTAGTGTTTTCTGTTTCCCATGCATTTCTCATAGCCATACAATCTTACATGTAGCTGCCTCATATGGAGAATGAGATGGAGGAGGAGTACCGGATTCATTCCGCATACCAGCTGAAGCCAAGGAAACAGTTCAATCGCTGGACGCCAGACGACTTCCGTAACAAGGGAAAGGCCAATGTTGTTGAAGACGAGCCACCGTAGAGGTCAAGAGCGACTAGAAGGATGAGAGGCCTACAGTATGCTAATGAAGACGAGTCGCAAGAAGAAGAGGTGACAAATAAGATACCTCCAAGGAGGGGACGAGGCCCAAGGACGCGTGGACGGAAGTAAGTCATGTATGACACAATGTTGATGACGATGCACTAGGTTTGAGACTATGTATGGGTTGATGTATGGCACTATGTTGATGTTGTTTAAGACTATGTTCATGTATGGCACTATGTTAATGTTGTCTAAGACTATGTTCATGTTGTTTGATACAATGATGTTGTTTAAGACTATGTTGATGTTGTTTGAGTATATGATCTAGTTGTTTGAGTATATGTTATAGTTGTTTGAGACATATGTGCACTTGTGCTGTCAAACAGCTGAAACTAGTGTAGTTCAGTAGTGTAGCGCCCAGCAGAAAGGCGCTACACAACCATAGCGCATGTCTGCTAGGCGCTACACTAGCATATTTCGATTGCTCCAGAAATAACAGGAGCTAACTGAGAGCAAACCGAGGCTAGCCAAGCGAGGGAAAACTCTTAAGTCAGAGTGTAGCGCCTACCTGCTAGGCGCTATGCCCCTGCGTATAGCGCCTAGCAGACAAAGACTACACCGACTTAGAGTTTTCCTCGCATTAATAGGCCTCGGTGCCACTGGAGGGGTATAGCGCCTAGCTGAAAGGCGCTGTTGGGAGTTACCCAAAGGGTTAGTCCAGTAAAATAGTTTTCCAGATAGGTCATTTTGTGAAATCCTTTTGAAAAAGGGTTATTTTTGTCCATTCTGCCACTGGGCTGCGGTAGTACCGGTCGGCCCAGAAAAATAAAATGCCTTTTCTTTTTCTGTTTTAAACCAAATAGAGGGCAAACTCAAACTGCTATATCTTTTGATTGGTAACTCCGATTGACCTGATTCCAATTGCGTTGGAAAGAGGACGACATGAGAATGTATCAAGTATAATAATGTGATATACCTCACTTGGTGAGAAACCAGAAAACCGCATATATCAAAATCGCAACAAGATATAAACAGAAGATCCGATTTTGATGAACAAGAGCTTGTTATGGAGATTACCACAAGCTCTATATACTCACATGGATAAGACCAAATACGATGATGCAAATATGCAAAGGTTTGAGCTCTCTCTGAACAATGTGATCGAGTTACTCATTCGAGAGCCACTCTTGATAGTACGGCTATCTATCCTAAACCCGGTCTCCCACTAACAACATGAGACCGACAAAAGGGAAAACCTATCAAGATTATACCTTTGCATTGAGCATTCCACTTGAGCTCGATGTAGATGAACTTGACCTTCTCAAGATGGAACGCCTTTCTTGATTCCTCATCATCGATCCATGATCACCGAGGATGGCAAGCATCAAACATGAGATCTTCTATAGATGGCGCATTTTGAGCTTGCGCAACATATCTTCTTCTTCATCTTATCGACCTTTAAGCCAACACATGCTCCAAGCGATGCCAATGGACAAATCCTACAAGTATAACTTAATACACACATTAGTCCATAAATGTTTTCATTAATTACCAAAACCACACATGGGGGCCCACATGTTCTTTCAGAACCGTTCTTACCTACGAACATAAACCACAACGAGGATAACAAAATTGTTGACAACTCGTTGCAAATTAGATATTGACTATAGTAGGAGAGACAGACACCCGCAAGCCACTTATGCAAAACCAGTTGTATGTCAAGCGTGGAACAGGTCTCATGTGCGAGGACATGTAAAGTTTGTCCGGGCCGCTTCATACCACTATGCCATCAATATCCAAAGTACAACTAAGAAGCAATAAAATGATCACCATCACCCACATATACACATGTTTACTACCCGTGCAAAGCATCTACGCATAGATCCGGCTCTGATACCACTATAGGGTTTGCAGCATAGAAAACAAAATTTTCCTACGATGGGAACTAAGTACCAAGATCCATCTACTAGATACAAGCAACGGGTGGATATACATCCATAGAATAAATACCCTCAAAGACCGAATAGAGTTAACGAGGTTGTACTAGTGGATGATGTAGTCGAACGCTTGCCAATATCAAGATCGTGATGAAGTCCATCTGGTCTAGCTGGTCCAGCACCATCAAGTCCAGCACCGCAAAGTAGTGGTGCATCCGTGATCGCACACACGTCCGGTATTCGACAACTTCCGCCTCGCCTAGCGGCAAGCGGAAGCAACAAATCCTTCCAGAAAAAGCCACCTGAAACATGTATCTCGCTGATCCGAGACCATGGGGAAATTCTATAGGGGGAGAGAGATCCTTCGCGAGGAGGTATGCTTTAAGAGGAGGAGAGGGAGGCCTTTTATAGGGAGAGGGGGAGCACCCAAGGGGCATGACGCCCAGCCCATGGTGTCTGCCCCCACCCCTTCCACATTCATGTGGGTGGAGCTCCCACTCAAAATGAAAAGCCTCCACTCACATAAACATGCCTCCACTCAAAAATCCACCACATGCATTAAATTTCCACCAAATTTAATGCAAGCTCTCGTTTAAATAAAACTCTTTTATTTATTTATTTATTCAGAATTTTTTTAATTACTCTAATTAAAAAACATTCACATAAAACCCCTTATAATATTTCAATTTCACATGCATAACCAGCCAAAGCAATTTCAATCAAAACAGCCTTGTTCAGTGAAATAAATTCCTGCGCTTTCCTTTTTCTTTCTCTGGCATATTATTTGCTCCAAATGGTGTCAGTATCCCTTAAGTGTGTCATCCTACGGTTCGCGAATAATGTAGACATGACCGAGACCCCTCTCCGATCAATAATCAGGAGCGGGACCTGGAGATCCGTACTGACTCCCACATATCCAACGATGACTTCTATGATCGTGTGAACCTTATACGCATGTAACTCAATCCCTTTGTCTCGCGATATAGTACATGTCCGAGATTCGATCATTGGTATCTCCATACCTAGTTTGATCCTGTTACCGACATGTACTCTTTTCTCGTTCATGTGATATAACATTCTAGTGATCAAATCACTTGTTTGCAAGCTAACTAATGTGATATCACCGAGAGGGCTGAGAGTATATCTATCCGTCATCGGGATGGACAAATTCCACTCTTGATCCATGAGCCTTAACATAACACCTTCGTAGCACTGAACCCATCTTTATAGTCACCATGTTATGGTGTGACGTTTGATGTTACCAAGATACTCTTTCGGTGTTAGTGATTGACATGATCTCATGGTCTAAGGACTAAGATTACTTCGTATGATGTTATAGCAATATAAACACAATGACCTTGATCGCAATTCTATACTTCGGATGAATGTTCATCACATCATTCCAACAATATTGTGACCTCGTTATTAACAACATCCAATGTCCATGATTAGGAAACCTTTGATCATCTTGTTAATCAACGAGCTAGTTTATAAGAGAGGCATAACTAGGAACTTTCTTTTTGTTTATTAAACACACATGTATTAACGTTTCCATATTAATACAATTATAGCATGCAAAATAAACATTTATTATAAATAAGGAATAAGATAATAACCACTTTATTATTGCCTCTCGAGCATATTCCCTTTAATGAACACACACAAGCCAAGATCTATCTATTAGATTGTAGAAACAAGTCGATAGAGTACTCACGATCCCAAAGCAGTTAACGAGAGTAGATTCTCGTTGGTGATGTAGTCGTTCACTTGCCGATCTCGAGATCACGTAGAAGATCCTTCAGCGCCTGCTCCGCCAAGCTCCTCAGCTTGGTCACATCGCTCCTAGACTGATGAAGAACTTCCTCTCCCTTGTTCAAGTAGGCAGCGGAGGTTGTAGCTCTTTCCTCGTGATTCCGGCAGCACGATAGCGTGGTGTCGGATTTAGAGGGAAGATCCTGCAGGGCTTCACCTTAAGCCGGAGCGGGTAGGATGGAGTAGAGGGGTTCCCCGACGTCTAGGGTTTAGAGGCCTAAGAGGAGGAGGTGGCCGACGACGGCTAGGGCGACGGCGGCTTGGTGCGGCGGCGACGACTTGGGGACTTGGGGTTTGTGGTGTAGGTCTTGGGGCAGCCCCCTCCCCTCTATTTATGAGAGGGAGGGGCAGCTAGGGGAGGGGGAGGCTGTATCCTCCCCCAACTCCCTCTCCTTGGCCGACGATGGAGGGAGAGGAGGTTTCCTCTCCTCACTCCACCACGAACCATTGTCCTAGTTTGACTATTCAAACTTGCCTTTTGACTTTCAGTTTTGGAGTTTGGTTTCTCTCTTTTAAATGCCCAGCCAAGTGACCTAGGACATGATGCAACCATTCCACTTTGTCATGACACATTCATGTACCCTTCCCCTTTCGGTTTGGTGAACCTTCTAGACCCTTCTAGTGTAGGGGTTCGTAGCATGGAAAACAAAAATTTTCTATCGCATACAAACAAACAAGCCAAGATCTATCTACTAGATTGTAGCAACGAGTCGATGGAATAACTCACCCTCGAAGATTCCAAAGTGTTTAACGAGAGCAGATTCTCGTGGGTGATGTAGTCGTACTCTTTCCGATCTCAAGATCGCAGAGACG
This sequence comes from Avena insularis, assembly GCA_023614405.1. NCBI lineage: Eukaryota > Viridiplantae > Streptophyta > Magnoliopsida > Poales > Poaceae > Avena > Avena insularis. The sequence continues at coordinate 463,483,338 of CM042697.1, read as the reverse complement.
ATCCTTCCGCTGCCAAGCTCCCCAGCCCCAGTCGGTCACACGCTCGGGTACTGACGAAGACCTTCCTCTCCTTGTTCCAAAGAAATGCGGAGGTTGTAGCACTCTCGCGATTCGCAAAGACAACGGCGTGGTACCGGAGGTAGAGGGAGATCCTGCAGGCTTCGCTTAAGCCAAGTAGTATGGTGGAGCTTATGAGAGAGGCTATTAGTGGTCTAGTAATTAGACACACCAATTAGAGGGCTCTAAACCAATTAGAAGGCTCTAAACCGAAACAGCTCTAAACCGGGGTCTAGGTCTAGTTTCTAGTTTAGAGGATAGGAACTTGTGTGTCTCTAGAGGGAGGCCCTGCCTCCCTTTATAGGTGGGAGGGCTGGCCAGGAGGGAGGAGTCCTCCCAACTCGGCCTAGGGCCGGCTTGGGGAGGAGGACCTCCCCAAGTCGGTTTCAACTTCTCCTTCTTCCAAAAATCAGCTTGACCAAAAACTGGCAGCTTGACTTTTCCAATTTAGGAATTAAATAAACCCTTTATTTTGGACAGCGAGAACACTTAGTACATGATGCAATCATTCCATCTTGCAATGACACATTCATGTACCCTTCCCCGGAGTGCCGGACATTCCGGGATCTTCTAGAATGTTCCCGATGAAAACACCTAACCATTCCCCAACTCCAAACGGACTTTCCTTATATGAATCTTATTCTCCTGACCATTCCGGATCACCTCGTGATATCCCGGATCCCATCCGAGACCAACAACATTCGGTCTCTTTCTCATAATACCATAACTACTCAAACAACGTCAATCCTTATGTGTCTCCCTACGGTTCGTGAATTATGCGACATGATCGAGACACTTCTAACAATAACCAATAGAGGAATCTGAAATTCATATGGCTCTACATATTTCTACGATTACTTTACATCGAATGAACCACTTACATACGATACCAATTTCCCTTTGTCTCACGATATGTTACTTATCCGAGGTCATGATCGCTTGTATCTCCGCATACCTAGTTCAACCTCACATCGATAAGTACTCTTTTCTCGCTCCTGATATGTGATCCCTTGTGACCAAGTCACATGCTTGCAAGCTAATTGGATGACATTTCACCGAGAGGCCAGAGAATATCTATCCGTCATGTGGATGGACAAATCCCTCTTGATCCATGTGTTTCAACCAATACTTTCCGAACACCCAATGCCACTTTTATAGCCACCTGTTACGGTGTGGTGTTTGATGACATCAAAGCATCCATCCAAGAAAGGCAATATGCATGATCTCATGGTCGAAGGAATTAGGTCACTATGTATCGAAAAGCATATAGCAATTGAACTATTGAAGTGACTTGATCTTTATGCTACGCTTGTCTATAGGAGTATGTCCACCATATCATTCTCCTAACGATATGATCTTGTTGTTGATAACATCTCAATGTTCATGACAAAGAAACCACATCATCAATCAACCAACAAGCTAGTGAAGTATAGAGGCCATACTAGGGACTTCAAATTAAGTTTACAAATCACACAAGTATTAATGGTTTCCTTGTTAATACTATTATAGCATGAATGTAAACATTTATCATAAACACAAAGATATATAATAATAACTACATTTATTATTACCTCTAGGGCATATCTCCAACAGTCTCCCACTTGCACTAGAGTCATCTAATCTAGATTACATGGTAATATACCGAACACCCATGGCGCTTTGGTGTTGGTCATGTTTTGCCCTTGGGAGAGGTTTAGTCAACGGATCCGCCACATTCAGATCTGTGTACTTTGCAAATCTTTATATCCCCATCCCGGATATGTTCTCGAATAGCGTGAAAACGCAGCTTGATATGCTTCACTTCTTGTGTGACCTTGGTTCTTCAAGCGCATTGGCTATGGCGCCCATGTTATCACAAAGATAGACATTGGGTCCAGCACTAGGAACCACACCCAGCTCAGTAATGAACTCTTTCATCCATATCGCTTCTTGTGAAGCCTCCGGCAGCCATGTATTCGATTCAGTTGAAGATCTCGCCACAACGCTTTGCTTTGCACTCCTCCAGCTAATCCGCACCATTCAAAATAAATACGATCCAGATTGTGATTTAGAATCATCCGGATCGGTGTTCCAACTAGCATCGGTGTAACCATTAACAACGAAATGCTCATCACCTCCATAAGAAAGAACCATATCCTTAGTTCTTCTCAAGTACTTAAGGATGTTTTTGATCACGTCCAATGATCCACTCTGGATCACTTTGATATCCGCTAGTTAGACTAACAAAGATATGCGATGTCGGGTCTAGTACATAGCATGGCATACATTAGAGATCCTATGGTCGAGGCATAGAGTCTTACTCATCTTTTCTCTATCTTCCGCCGATGTCGGACTTTGAGTTTTACTCAAGGTCATATTGGGCAACATGGGCAAGAACCCTTTCTTGCTATTTTCCATTCCAAACCTCTTTAGAACTTTGTCCAAATATGTACTTTGTGACAATGATATTTGGCGTTTCGATCTATCTCTATAAATCTTTATGCCTAATATGTAAGATGCTTCGCCAAGATCCTTCATTGAAAAACTATTATTCAAATACTCTTTGACACTATTAAGAAGGTCTACATCATTCCCAATCAACAATATGTCATCCACATACAGTATTAAGAATGCTACAGAGCTCCCACTCACTTTCTTGTAAATACAAGCTTCTCCATAAGTTTGTATAAAACCAAAACTTTTGATTACCTTATCAAAACGTTGATTCCAACTTCGGGATGCTTGCTTCAATCCATAGATGGACCGTTGAAGTTTGCATACCTTGTTAGCATCTTTAGGATCGACAAAACCTTTGGGTTGCATCATATACAACTCTTCATCAATGTCTCCATTGAGGAATGCTTTTGACATCCATCCGCCATATCTCATAATCATAATATGCAGCGATTGCTAACATAATCCTCACAGACTTTAGCTTCGCTACGGTGAGAAAGTCTCATCGTAGTCAACTCCTTGAATTTGTCGAAACCCTTTTTGCGACAAGTCGAGCTTTATAGAGATAACATTACCATCAGCATCTGCTTTCTTCTTGAAAATCCATTTGTTCTCGGCCTTCCGCCATCCGGTAAGTCCACCAAAGTCCATACTTGGTTTTCGTACATGGATCCAATCTCGGATTTCATGGCTTCTTGCCATTTATTGGAATCTGGGCTCATCATTGCTTCCTCATATGTCTCGGGGTCATCGGTGTTGTCCACCAACATGATATTCATAACGGAATCATACCAACTGGAGTGGTACGATTTCGTTGACCTCCGAGGCTCAGAGCAACTTCAACCGAAGTTTCATGATCACCATCACTAGCTTCCTCTCTTATTGGTGCAGGCACCACAGGAACTTCTTCCGGTCAAGGCGCTACTACTTAATTTCGAGAAGGTTCGACAACCTCGCCGAGTTCTACTTTCCTTCCGGTCACTTCTTTCGAGAGAAATTCTTCTCTAGAAAGGATCCATTCTTGGCAACAAAGATTTTGCCTTGGATCTATGATAGAAGGTATACCCAATAGTTTCCTTGGTATCCTATGAAGACGCATTTTTCGCTTTGGGTTCAAGCTTGTCCGCTTGTAACTTCTTTACATAGGCTTCAGATCCCCAAACTTTAAGGAACCACAATTTAGGTTTCTTCCCAAACCATAATTCATACGGTGTCGTTTCAACGGATTTAGACGGTGCCCTATTTAAAGTGAATGCGGCTGTTTCTAATGCATAACCCCAAAAGATAGTGGCAAATCTGTAAGTGACATCATAGAACTAACCATATCTAAGAGAGTTCGACACGACGCTCAGACACACCATTCTGTTGTGGTGTTCCGGCGGTGTCAATCGCGAAAGTATTCCACATTTCTTCAAATGCTCGCCAAACTCGTAACTTAGATATTCACCTCCACGATCGTAACGTAGAAATTTAATCTTCTTGTTACGTTGATTCTCTACCTCACTTTGAAACTCCTTAAACTTCGAAAGTTTCGGACTTATGTTTCATGAAATAGATATACCCATATCTACTCAAGTCATCCGTGAAGGTAAGAACATAACGATAACTGATCGCGATGCTACACTCATTGGACCACACACATCGGTATGTATGATTTCCAATAAGTCCAGAGCTCGCTCCATCATACCGAAAATGGAGTCTTAGTCATTTTACCCATCGGACATGTTAGCATCTTTCAAGTGATTCAAAATCAAGTGATTCAAGAAGTCCATCGAATGGAGTTTCTTCATACGCTTCACTCCAATGTGACCAAGACGATTACCACATATAGGTCAAATTATCGCTTGATTTCAAACGCTTAGCCTCAATGTTATTAATATGTGTATTTCTATTATCGAGATTCAATATGAATAGACCATCTATCAAAGGTGCATGTGCATAAAACACATTACTCATATAAATCGAACAACCATTATTCTCGGATTTAAACAAGTAAGCCTCTGAATAAACAAGATCCCGATATAATGTTCATGCTCAACGCAGCACCAAATAACAATTATTTAAGTATAAAACTAATCCCGATGGTAGATGAAGAGGTAGTGCCGAGCGATCACATCAACCTTTGATCCGCTTCCCACGCCAGATCGTCACCTCGTTCTTTACTAGCTTCCGCTTATTCAGTAGCTCTGCTTCGAAAGTTACAAATATGAGCAACCGAACCAGTATCAAATACCCGTGCACTACTACTTAATACTAGTGAGATACACATCAATAACATGTATATCGATATACCTTTCTTCTTGATGTTGCCGTTCTTCAAATCTGCCAAGTACTTTGGGCAATTCCGCTTCAAGGACCTTCTCCCTTGCGGTAAAAGCACTCGGTTTCAGGCTTGTCCAGCCTTGGTCCTCTTCGCCGGTATGGTAACTTTCTTACCACCCTTCTTGAAGTGTCCCTTCTGCTTAGACTTGCCTTTCTTGAATTTGGTGGTCTTATTGACCATCAACACTTGGTGCTCTTTCTTGATCTCCACTTACGCAGATTTTAACATAGCAAATAGTTCGCAACTCTTTGTTCATGTTCGCATGTTGTAGTTCATCACAAAGTTCTTGTAACTTGGTGGTAGTGATTGGAGGATGCGGTAAACCCCCAAAGTATTAGGAATCACTATACCCAAACTTTGAAGTTTATTTGCGTGCCTGGACATCTTAAGCACATGCTCACCGACGAGCTACCCTCTTCCATCTTGCGGTTAAAGAACTTTTGAAGCTTCATAACTTTCAATTGCCGCATGAGTCTCAAAGATTAATTTGAGATCCTCGACAATATCATATGGGTCGACTCTTCAAACCTTTTCGAGCTCTGATTCTAAACCATACAAGATAGCACACTGAACTATGGAGTACCGATTCTTCCGAGCGAGGTAAACATTCTTTACTTCATCGGTAGCATCACCAGTGGGTCACCTAGCGTGCATCCAAAGACATAGGTCAAATTACCAAATGTGAGGACAATCCTCAAATTGCGGAACCAATCCAAGTTGCTTCCATTGTTTTTCAACTTTTCTTTCTCTAGAACGCATTAAAATTGATGGTAGGGCTGCCATTGATCTACAACATATTTGCAATAGTTTAGACTAAGTTTATGACAAATTGAGTTCAAATTAATTAATGAAATTAAACTAGGTGAACTCCCACCAAAACAACATCCCTCACATTGTTTTAGTGATCACACGAACCAAATCCACTACATCAACACCGATCATCACGAGAGTTGATATAGTTTCAATGGCGAACAATCATCATGTTCATCATATCTACTATATGATTCATGCTTTGCCTTTTCGGCGATCCGTGTTCCCGAGGCCATGTCCGTACATGCTAGGCTCACAAGACAAACCTTAGCTTCCGTGATAAGCAAATCTGGCTTGCTTACGCTGTAGTCACCATGAATCAAAGACACCCGATCATCACGTGGTGCTTCAGCAGCAAGCTTTGCAACGGTGCATACTAAGGGTGAACACTTTAGAACTTGAAATTTATGTGCATGAGGGATCATCTTATAATGCTACCGTGCCTACTAAGCAATACAAGATGCATAAAGGATTAACATCACATGCAATTCATAATATGTGATATGATATGGCCTTTCTTCTTTGTGCTTCCGATCTCCATCTTCAAGCACGAACATGATCTCCATCATCTCCGCATAGCATCAAGGTCAATGACGCTTCTTCATGGTTGTCGCCCACCAGCTTCAACTATTACAACTATTTTGAATAGACACGCAGGTCTTAATGTAAATTAAAGACAACCATATATTTCCGCGGTTGCCAACTTACAATAAGGAACATTGCATACATCAAATATAATCACAATCATGGCCATATCACATCAAGACACCCTCGCAAAACAAAGTTAGCTTCTACTTTCTTTGCATATTTTACGTGGTTTGGGGCTTTCCATAAGTGTCGTTCTAACTTACGAACAAGAACCACAACATTGATACTAGCATTGTTGATTACCCGTTGTAAATTGGATCTTAACTATGCTAGGAGAAACAGCACCATAAAGCCACTTATGCAATACAAGTTGCATGTTAGCGTGGAGCAAGTCTCATGAACGATGTCATGTAAGGTTAGCCGGCCGCTTCATCCCAACATACCGCAAGATGCAAAGTACACAAAAGCAATCTACAATAAAAGCATCAACGCCCACAATGACCATTGTGTTCTACTCGTCAACAGATCTACATATAGACACGGCTCGATACCATTTGTAGGGGTTCGTAGCATGGAAAACAAAAATTTTCTATCGCATACAAACAAACAAGCCAAGATCTATCTACTAGATTGTAGCAACAGTCGATGGAATAACTCACCCTCGAAGATTCCAAAGTGTTTAACGAGAGATTCTCGTGGGTGATGTAGTCGCATTCTTTCCGATCTCAAGATCGCAGAGACGATCCTTCCGGCGCCAAGCGTTCCCAAGGCGCTCCAAGATCGGTCACACGCTCGATACTCGGACGAAGACCTTCCTCTCCCTTGTTCCAGCAAGAAAATGGAGGTTGTAGCACTCTCCTCGCGATTCCGGCAAAGTGGCGTGGTACCGGAGGTAGAGGAGATCCCGCAGGCTTCGCCTTAAGCCGGTGCAGTATGGTGGATCTTATGAGAGAGGCTATTAGTGGTCTAGTAATTAGACAAACCAATTATAGTGCTCTAAACAAATTATAAAGCTCTAAACCTAAACAGCTCTAAACAGGGTTCTAGATCTAGTTTATAGTTTATAGGATAGTAACTTGTGTGTCTCTAGAGGGAGGCCCCCTCCCTTTATAGGTGGGAGGGCTGGCGGCCAGGAGGAGGAGTCCCTCCCCAACTCGGCCTAGGTCTGGCCGCCGGCTTGGGGAGGAGGACTCCTCCCCCAAGTCGGTTTCCAACTTCTCCTCTTTCCGAAAACTGGCAGTTTGACCGAAATCTGGCAGTTTGACTTTTCCAATTTAGGAATTAAATAAACCCTTTATTTTGGACAGCGAGAACTCTTAGTACATGATGCAATCATTCCATATTGCAATGACACATTCATGTACCACTTCCCCCGGTCTTGGGACATTCGGGACCTTCTAGAATGTTCCCGATGAAAACACGGAACCATTCCCCAACTCCAAAACGGGACTTTCCTTATATGAATCTTATTCTCGGACCATTCCGGATCACCTCGTGATATCCCGGATCCCATCCGAGACCAACAACATTCGGTCTCTTTCTCATAATACCATAACTACTCAAACAACGTCGAATCCTTAAGTGTGTCTCCCTACGGTTCGTGAATTATGCGGACATGATCGAGACACTTCTCAACAATAACCAATAGAGGAATCTGGAAATTCATATGGCTCTACATATTTCTACGATTACTTTGCGATCGAATGAACCACTTACATACGATACCAATTTCCCTTTGTCTCACGATATGTTACTTATCCGAGGTCATGATCGTGTATCTCTGCATACCTAGTTCAACCTCGTATCGATAAGTACTCTTTTCTCGTTCGTGATATGTGATCCCTTGTGACCAAGTCACATGCTTGCAAGCTAATTGGATGACATTTCACCGAGAGGGCCCAGAGAATATCTATCCGTCATGTGGATGGACAAATCCCACTCTTGATCCATGTGTTTCAACCAATACTTTCCGAACACCCAATGCCACTTTTATAGCCACCCTGTTACGGTGTGGTGTTTGATGACATCAAAGCATCCATCCAGTAAAGGCAATATGCATGATCTCATGGTCGAAGGAATTAGGTCACTATGTATCAGAAAGCATATAGCAATTGAACTATTGAAATGACTTGATCTTTATGCTACGCTTGTCTATAGGAGTATGTCCACCATATCATTCTCCTAACGATATGATCTTGTTGTTGATAACATCTCAATGTTCATGACAAAGAAACCACATCATCAATCAACCAACAAGCTAGTGAAGTATAGAGGCCATACTAGGGACTTCAAATTAAGTTTACAAATCACACAAGTATTAATGGTTTCCTTGTTAATACTATTATAGCATGAATGTAAACATTTATCATAAACACAAAGATATATAATAATAACTACATTTATTATTACCTCTAGGGCATATCTCCAACATCTAGATCATTCCGATGAAAACACCGGAATCATTCCCGAACTCCGGAATTGGACTTTCCTTATATGAATCTTATTATCCAAACCATTCCGGATCTCCTCGTGATATACCGGATCCCATCCGAGACTCTGAACAACATTCGGTCTTCTTACTCACATTCCATATCTACTAAACAACATCAAATCCTTAAGTGAGTCTCCCTACGGTTAGTGAAGTACGCAGACATGACCAAGACTCTTCTCCGATAAATAACCAATAGAGGAATCTAGAAATTCATATGGCTCCCACATATTTCTACATTACTTTGCGAACGAATGAACCAGTTACATACGATACTAATTTCCTTTTATCTCGCAATATTTTACTTATCCGAGGTCTGATCGTCCGTATCTCTGCATACCAAGTTCAACCTCGTTACCGATAAGTAATCTTTACTCGTTCCTGTGATATGTGATCCCTTGTGAGACAGTCACATGCTTGCAAGCTAATTGGATGACATTCATGTGCCTCAACCAATAGAGTATATCTATCTGTCATATGAATGGACAAATCCCACTCTTGATCCATGTGCCTCAACACATACTTTGCGAACACTCAATGCCACCTTTATAACCACCCAGTTACAAAGTGGTGTTTGATGTCATCAAAGCATCCATACGGTGATGGTGATTAGCATGATCTCATGGTCGAAGGAATTAGGTTACTATGTATATGAAAGCTTATAACAAACGAACTATTGAAATGACTTAATCTTTATGCTATGCTTATCTATAGGAGTATGTCCATCACACCATTCTCCTAATGATATGATCTTATTGTTAATAACATCTCAATGTTCATGATCAGGAAACCATGATCATATATCAACCAACAAGCTAGTATTATAAAGAGGCTATACTAGGGACTCTAACAAGTTTACAAATCACACAAGTATTAATGTTTCCAGTTAATACAATTATAGCATGAATGTAAACATTTATCATAAACACAAAGATATAATAATAACTACTTTTATTATTGCCTCTAGGGCATATCTCCAATAGTCTCCCACCTGCACTAGAGTCAACTAATCTAGATTACATGGTAATATACCGAACACCCATGTCGGTTTGGTGCTGGTCATGTTTTGCCCTCGGGAGAGGTTTAGTCAACGGATCCGCCACATTCAGATATGTGTGTACTTTGAAAATATTTATGTCACCATCTTGGACATGCTCTCGAATAGCGTGAAAACGTAGCTTGATATGCTTCAGCTTTTTGTGTGACCTTGGCTCCTGCGCATTGGCTATGGCGCCCATGTTATCACAATAGATAGACATTGGGTCCAGCGCACTAGGAACCACACCAAGCTCCATAATGAACTCCTTCATCCATATTGCCTCTTGTGAAGCCTCTGAAGCAGCTATGTATTCCAATTCATTTGAAGATCTCGCCACAACGCTTTGCTTTGCACTCCTCCATTTCACTGCTGCACCATTCAAAGTAAATACATATCCAGATTGAGATTTAGAATCATCCAGATCGGTGTTCTAACTAGCATCGGTGTAACCATTAACAACGAGTTGTTCATCACCTTCATAAGAAAGAATCATATCCTTAGTTCTTCTCAAGTACTTAAGGATGTTTTTGACCGCTGTCCAATGATCCACCCCTGGATCACTTTGATATCTACTAGTCAAACTAACAACATATGAAATGTCGGGTCTAGTACATAGCATGGCATACATGATAGATCCTATGGCTGAGGCATAGGGAGTCTTACTCATCCTCTCTCTATCTTCTGCCGTAGCAGGACTTTGAGTTTTACTCAAGGTCGTACTGGGCAACATGGGCAAGAACCCTTTCTTGCTATCTAACATTCCAAACCTCTTTAGAACTTTGTCCAAATATGTACTCTGTGAAAGCGATATTAGGCGTCTCGATCTATCTCTATAAATCTTTATGCCTAATATGTAAGCAGTTTTGCCAAGATCTTTCATTGAAAAACTATTATTCAAATAATCTTTGACACTATTAAGAAGGTATACATCATTCCCAATCAACAATATGTCGTACACATATAGTACTAGGAATGCTATAGAGCTCCCACTCACTTTCTTATAAATACAAGCTTCTCCATAAGTTTGTATAAAACCAAAAAAATTGACGACCTTATCAAAACATTGATTCCAACTTCGGGATGCTTGCTTCAATCCATAAATGGACTGTTGAAGTTTGCATACCTTGTTAGCATATTTAGGATCGACAAAACCTTTGGGTTGTACCTTATACAACTCTTCATCAATGTCTCCATTGAGGAATGCCGTTTTGACATCTATCTGCCATATCTCATAATCATAATATGCATCAATTGCTAACAAAATCCTCATAGACTTTAGCTTTGCTACCGGTGAGAAAGTCTCATCGTAGTCAACTCCTTGAATTTGTTAAAACCCTTTTGCGAAAATTCGAGCTTTATAGACAGTAACATTACCATCAACATCTATTTTCTTCGTAAAAATCCATTTGTTCTTGACAGCCTTCTGGCCATCCGGTAAGTCCACCAAAGTCCGTACATGGTTTTCGTACATGGATCCAATCTCGGATTTCATGGCTTCTTGCCATTTATTGGAATCTGGGCTCATCATCGCTTCCTCATATGTCGCAGGGTTGTCGGTGTTGTCCACCAACATGACACTCATAAAGGGATCATACCAATCGTGAGTGGTACGAGTCCTCGTCGACCTGCGAGGTTCCGTAGTAACTTCGACCGAAGTTTCATGATCATCATCATTAGCTTCCTCTCTTATTGGTGTAGGCGCCACAAGAACTTCTTCCGGTGCTGTGCTACTCTCAAATCCGAAAGAAGGTTCGACAACCTCGTCGAGTTCTACTTTCCTTCCAGTCACTTCTTTCGAGAGAAACTCCTTCTCTAGAAAGGATCCATTCTTAGCAACGAAGATTTTGCCTTCGGATCTATGATAGAAGGTATACCCAATAGTTTCTTTCGGGTATCCTATGAAGATGTATATTTCCGCTTTGGGTTCAAGCTTGACGGGCTATAACTTCTTTACATAAGCTTCGCAACCCCAAACTTTAAGGAACGACAATTTAGGTTTCTTCCCAAACCATAATTCATACGGTGTCGTTTCAACGGATTTATATGGTGATCTATTTAAATTGGATGTGGCTGTCTCTAATGCATAACCCCAAAATGATAAAGGTAAATCAGTAAGTGGCATCATAGAAAGAACCATATCTAAGAGAGTTCGATTACGATGTTCAGACACACCATTATATTCTGGTGTTCCCGGCGGTGTCAATTGTGAAAATATTCCGCATTTATTCAAATGCTCGCTAAACTCATAACTTAGATATTCACCTCCACGATCAGATCGTAGAAATTTAATCTTCTTGTTACGTTGATTCTCTACTTCAATTTGAAATTCCTTAAATTTCTCAAAAGTTTTGGACTTATGTTTCATGAAATAGATATACCCATATCTACTCAAGTCATCCGTGAAAGTAAGAACATAACGATAACCACCGCGCGATGCTACACTCATCGGGCCACACACATCAGTATGTATGATTTCCAATACCGTAGCTCGATCCATCATACCAGAATGTTGTTTCTTCATACGCTTCACTCCAATATGACCAAGACGACAGTGCCACATATATGTTGAGTTATTGCTTAGTTTCCAACGTTTAGCTTCAATATTATTACCATGTATATTACTACAATCGAGATTCAACAAGAATAGACCATCTATCAAAGGTGCATGTGCATAAAACATATTACTCATATAAATCGAACAACCATTATTCCCGGACTTAAACAAGTAACCGTCTCGCAATAAACATGATCCGGATATAATGTTCATGCTCAACGCAGGCACCAAATAACAATTATTTAAGTATAAAACTAATCCTGATGGTAGATGAAGAGGCAGCGTGCCGACCGCAATTGATACGTCGGAAACGTATCTATAATTTTTGATGCTCCATGCTTGTTTAGTATATACTTTGCTTTGCTTTGTCTACACTTTGAGGTGTTTTTATATCTTTTCTAGAACTAACCTATTAACAAGTTGCCACAGTGCGAGTTGCCTGTTTTCTTCCGTTTTTGGTTCCAGAAAGGTAGAAAATCAATATTCTCCGAATTGGACGGGACAAAAGCCAAAGTCAATATTTTACCGTGAGGAAAACAAATCTAGAAGACGAGACGGAGATGCAAACTAGGGCGGCTAAACCCCCTAGGTGCTGGGTAAGCCTCCCGTCCTTGCCTCTTCGCCTAAAAGAAGCCCCCGATGCAGAAACCTTAAGTACCCGATCAAAACTCCACGAAACCTTCTGTAGCCGCCGCCAACGTTGTCCCTAGATCGAGGGGATCTGAAGTTCTTCCCAGCACCCTGCCGGAGGGGAGATCATCCCGGAGGCCTTCTCTTCGGTATGATGCGTGAGTAGTTCCACCTTGGACTATGGGTCCATGTAGTAGCTAGATGGTTGTATCTCCTACTTGTACTTTAATGTATAGACTTTGTGAGTTCCGTTCATGATCAAGATCTAATATATTTGTAATCATGCATGTTATGTTTGCGGGATCCGATGGATATTGAGATTACTATGTTAGATTGATTAATGGTTTTGTCTTTATGATACTATCATGTCTGTGTTGTTTGTGATCTTGCATGCTCTCTGTTGTTAGTAGCTATCTTGTCCAAGTAGTTGCTAGTGACTTCAAGAGGGGGTATTTATGCTCGATAGTGGGTTCATGCCTCTAGTTTCCAAGGGAAGTGACAAAAATATCTTTGGTTGTAGATGTATTGTTGCTACTAGGGAGAAAACAACGGTCTCTTGTTCATGGAACAAGTGGATTGTTTACCTTACACACTTTGCTTAAAGCAGTTGTCTGTTGCTTGCAACTTAATACTAGAGGGTGTTCGGATGATAACCTGAAGGTGGACTTCTAGTCATAGATGCAGTTGGATGGCGGTCTATGTATATTGTTGTATTTCCCAATCGAATATCATAGGATTTTTTTGTGTGGTATTGCATTGTTATGACTTGCTCAGTTCCAGTCAATTGCCCTGCTATAATTTGTTTACCCTTCATGCCATGTTGTTTATCTAAGGAGAGCACATCTAGTGAACTATGGACCCCGGTCCAATATTTACCATTGATACATCTTCCACTGTTACTTGTTTACTTGTTGCAAACCATTACCTTCCACACCATACGTTTAATCCTTTGTTACAGCAAACCGGTGAGCTTGACAACCTCACTGATTCGTTGGGGCAAAGTCTTGAGTTTGTGTTGTGCAGGTCTCCGCGTTGCTTGCAACACCTGTGTGACGTTTCCTTCCTTCTACTAGTTCGATAACCTCGGTTTCTTACTGAGGGAAAACTTGCTGCTGTGCTGCTTCACACCTTGCTCTTGGGGTTCCCAACATGCTTCATGTTAGCCATCAAGCTTTTTCTAGCGCCGTTGTCGGGGAGGCTAAGGACGTCTTCACTAGGGGAGTCCTCCACTTCCTTTCTATTTACTTTGTTTTTAGTTTTCTTAGTTTCCTTTGCTTGGTTTTGTTTGCCTCTTTTCAAAAAACCCCAACAAAATATTTTAGTTTGGTTTGCTTTTTCTTATAAAAAACACAAAAAAAAATTAGTTCCTGCTCTAGCTGCTGCTGTTTTTGGATTGCCCACCTTTGCCAAAATGAACTCTACTGAGAACACCAAGTTGTGTGACTTCACTAGCACAAACAACAATGATTTCCTTAGAACTCCTATTGCTCCACTTGCTCCCGATGCTACCTTTTATGAAATTAAGCCTGCTTTGTTGAATGTTGTGATGAGAGAGCAATTTTCTGGTGCTAGTTCTGATGATGCTGTTGCCCATCTCAATAACTTTGTTGAACTTTGTGAGATGCAAAAGTATAAGGATGTAGATGGAGATATTATTAAGCTCAAGCTTTTTTCCTTTCTCCTTGAGAGCAAAAGCTACAGAATGGTTGATATCTTTGCCTAAAATAGTATTGATTCTTGGAATAAGTGCAAAGATGCTTTTATTGGAAAATACTATCCTCCTGCTAAGATTATATCTATGAGAAGTGACATTATGAAATTTAAACAACTTGATAATGAACATGTTGCTCAATCAAGGTATGATGTAGCACAACAGCAAGTTTTCCCTCAGTAAGAAACCGAGGTTATCGAACCAGTAGGAGGAAGGAAACACCTCAAAGGTGTTGCAAGCAACGTGGAAACCTACACAACACAAACTCAAGACTTTGCCCCCACTAACAGTGAGGTTGTCAATCTCACCGGTTGCTGTAACAAAGGATTAATTGTATGTTGTGGAAGGTGATGATGGTTTGCAGCAAGTAAACAAGTAACAGTGGAAGATGTATCAATGGTAAAGATTGGACCGGGGTCCATAGTTCACTAGAGGTGCTCTCCTTAGATAAACAACATGGCATGCTGGGTAAACAAATTACAACAGGGCAATTGACAGGACTGAGCAAGGCATAACAATGCAATACTAGACAAAAATATCCTATAAGATTCGATTGGGAAATACAACAATATACATAGACCGCCATCCAACTGCATCTATGACTAGAAGTCCACCTTCAGGTTATCATCTGAACCCCCTCCAGTATTAAGTTGCAAGCAACAGACAACTGCTTTAAGCAAAGTGTGTAAGGTAAACAACCCACTTGTTCCATGAACAAGAGACCGTTGTTTTCTCCCTAGTGACAACAACACATCAACAACCGAAAAGATTTCTGTCACTTCTCTTGGAAACTAGAGGCATGAACCCACTATCGAGCATAAATACTCCCTCTTGGAGTCACTAGCAACTACTCGGCCAAGATAGCTACTAACAACGAAGAGCATGCAAGATCACAAAAAACACAGACTTGATAGTATCATAAAGACAAAACCATTAATCAATCTGACATAGTAATCCCAATATCCATCAGATCCCCGCAAACACAACATGCATGATTACAAATAGATTAGATCTTGATCATAAACGGATCTCACAAGATCTATACATGAAAGCACAAGGAGGATATAAAACCATCTAGCTACTACATGGACCCGTAGTCCAAGGTGGAACTACTCACGCTTCATACCAGAGAGAAGGCCTCCGGGATGATCTCCCCTCCGGCAGGGTGCCGGGAAGAACTTCAGATCCCCCGATCTAGGGATGACGGTGGCGGCGGCTATAGATGGTTTCGTGGAGTTTTGATCGGGTACTTAGGGTTTCTGCATTGGGGGCTTCTTATAGGCGAAGAGGCGAGTCCGGGAGGCGGCCAGGGGGGCCACACCCTGCCCATGTGGGGGGCAGGACCCACCCGCACCTAGGGGGTTTGGCCGCCCTGGTTTGCGTCTCCGTCTCATCTTCTGGATTCGTGTCCCTCACGGTAAAATATTGACTTTGGCTTTTGTCCCGTCCAATTCCGAGAATATTGATTTTGCCTTTTCGAACCAAAACAAGAAAACAGTAACCGGCACTGTGGCAACTTGTTAATAGGTTAGTTCCAGAAAAGTTATAAAACACCTCAAAGAGTAGACAAAGCAAAGCAAAGTAGATACTAAACAAGCATGAAGCATCAAAAATTATAGATACATTTCCGACGTATCAAGCATCCCAAAGCTTAACTCTTTCTCGTCCTCGAGTAGGTAAGTGATAAAAAGAATAATTTTTAAGGTGACATGCACCATCAAAACCAAGATCAAACCATTTGCAAGCATTAAAAGCTGGGATCAAAGAACTCTAAACATGCGCATGAAAGATGGAGTTCTAACAATAGTACATAGTAACTATGCATGCAACATGAAAGTCTACAAACAAATATCATGAATAGCATGCATTGAAAAACGTTTTTATTTGTTTCACATACAGAAAACATGGCATAATGGCAATCAGCTTGTCCCTCATAGAGTAGCAAATAGATGCATAGGACACCTTCAAAGTTCACAAGGGTGACTAGAACCAAGTAGCACAAGAACAAGTAATATCATAATATGCATCAATCAATAAGTTTTGAGACACTGCACACACATTGACAACTATGCTCTCTTAATGGTGCCTAAAGGTCGAAGGTGGAGACTCAATAGTGGTGGAAGAAATGCCTTTTATAAAGGAAGTAGGGATTTCAAGTTTCAAAAAGAGCTTCCAAAAATTATTGTACTTGTTAGATTTCAGCCCTCATTGCCCCTATCATAAGCATCTTGAAGTGATTAAGGTTAAAGTGAACAAAAATGGTGTATATGCTTGACAAAGTATAAGTTGGCAATCTCAAGTCCCTTGAATACGAGGGCCACACCTCATGCTACTCAACTTCAGTCACCTGCAAGTTCTTGTCATTTTAAGTACATGCATATCATAGAGAACCGCCAATGGGGTAACCCTTGCACATGGTACAGGAGCTATCCCATAACCAAAATGACAAGGCAAGCAGACAATGAGTATCTCAGCGATCTTTTTATTTACTATATGCATAGCTTTTTATTGAGGCATGGCTTAGGCTAGCGGCCCAGGCGTTTCTCTAACACAAAATACATAACTCCATGGACTTACAAGCTCCCTCTTTATTTCACATCGACGACATCCATAGACAAAAGAACATGATATCAACTGTGTACAACGTACAAATGCAATGTTGAAAGTGTTCCCCATGAAAACATGGTTCTACTAATTCCAACTTATAAGTGCAAGCATATACAATATATATGGCACAATGGTTCAAGTTTATTAGGGTCAATAAATATAAAGTGTGCCATCAAGTTCATGAGAGCTTTAATCACTAAGTTTTCACATAACAAAATACTTTTTTAATTGGAAGATAGCTGAAAACAAGAATATACTTGGAATGTTGTGACACACCGTGCATAGAAATTTATAGTGGACACTTTGGAATAACTTCGTTTCTTGGGAGTTGCAAGCATGAGTAGAGCTTACTCATACAAGTGGAGGCTAGCAAAAGACTGGGAGCGACCAACTAAGAGAGCAATAATGGCCATAATCATGCAGAGCGACAAAACATTACTAATCAAAGCATAGAGTGGTACTAGAATTAAAGGACTAAATGATCATAGAGGCTATGGTGACTTGTTCATATTTATAACATGGTGTGAGCATGTGCCAAGTCAACCCAAACAAAGCATCAAAGGAGAATACCATAATACTATGCTTTTGTATGTTAAAACAACGCATGATTCTTTCAAGGCACACTAAGCAATCCCAATTGTTTGGAACAAGTCACGCCACAACAATAATCACTAAGCATAAGGTCAAAACAACACCTAGCATGACATGCTAAAGTCTAAGTCACAGTCAAAGCAAGCTCCTCTTGCACTATTCAAGCAAGAACTTTCTACTCCTTTCCAACACCAATCAACTTATTTGAAACAACACAGCGAGAACAGGGGTCCAAACTACTTTATTCAAGCAAACTAAGCAAAGCAAACGAAAATTAAGACGCTCCAAGAACAACACAATAGTGCATAAAACAATAAAAATGAAGTGTCTAGAAAGACCTCAGCTTTTTATTGATGAAGAAGGGGATGCCTTGGGCATCCCCAAGCTTTGACGCTTGTACCTCTTGGATATTTCTTAGGGTGACACCAGGTTTGGCATCCCCAAGCTTGAGCTTTTGTCTATTCTTCATCTCATTACATCATTCTCTCCCTACACCTGAATTTTTTCCTTCATACAAAACTTCACACAATCTTCATTAGCAACATTAGTGTATTCAAAAGATAATAGACCCTTGGGTTTAGCTTTGGAATAGCAAAACTATCACTAAAAGAACAAGGTACTGTAGCAACTCCTTCAAAAATCTCAATTTCCCAAAAAGAACCCAAAAAGGAATCAATAAGAAGCAAATGCAAATAATGGCAGAAATCTGTCAAAACAGACCTACAGGTATAAATCGATTTTTCGAAGATCTTCTGTTGCTCAAATCAAAAAGTGTTGATCTAACGAAAGTTAGATAACATACTGGGGGATTTATTCGTAAATTTTCAGCTCAATCCGACTTACAGAGACTCCTCACGAATTTTTATGGTGGAGGACAAAAATCTGTTTCGGGACAGCAACTCCTTATCTTTTTTGTTTGCTTTTTGTGCCAAGAATGGCCTCTAATGAGAGGGAAGTAAGATTTGGGGAGGTTTTTTTGTCTCTCCTCTGGAAACTAGCTTTTCTAGAACCAAAAACAGCAGAAAATAAGCAACTAGCACTGTGGCAACTTGTTAATAGGTTAGTACCAGAAAACATATAAAAAATACCTCAAAGTGTGGACGGAGCAAAACAAAATAGATACTAAACAAACATGGAATATCAAAAATTATAGATACTTTTCCGATGTATCACAACGCTACTAAGTTCAAAGAATTCTTGGAGTTGAGGCTCCATTGACATGAAGATCGCATATTTCACAAGATTGTAGTCATTAAGCTTCGTGTCATACACATTGCGCTCATCCCGAGATGCAATATCTGCAGGTGGGTCACCTAGCGGTGCATCCAGCACATAGGTCAATTTGCAGCATCGAGGATAATCCTTATGTTACGGAACCATTCCGTGAAGTTGCTTCCATTGTGTTTCAACTTTTCTTTCTCTAGAAACGTATTAAAAATAATGGTAGGGGTCGCCATTGATTTACAACATATTTGCAATAGTTTAGACTAAGTTTATGACAGATTGAGTTTTAATTAATAATTAAATTAATCTAGGTAAACTCCCACTCAAAACAATATCCCTCACATTGTTTTAGTGATCACACGAACCAAATCCACTACATCATGTCCGATCATCACAAGACATAATGTAGTTTCAAAGACGAACAATCAACATGTTCATCATATCTACTATATGACTCATGCTTTATATTTTGGTGATCCGTGTTACAAAACCATGTATGTACATGCTAGGCTCGTCAAGATCAAACCTTAGCCTCCGTATGAGCAAATATGGCTTGCTCCCGTTGTATACACTCGCATAATCTAACACACAAGATCATCACGTGGTGCTTCGAAACAACGAGTCTTGGTGACGGTGCCTACTAAGGATGAACACTTTATAACTTGATATTTTATGAGAGGGATCATCTTATAATGCTACCGTTGCAATCTAAGCAATACAAGATGCAATCACATGCAATTCAAAATATGTGATATGATATTGCCTTTTCTTCTTACGCTTCGGATCTTCATCTTCAAGCATGAACATGATCTCCATCATCACCGGCGTATACCTATCCGTCATATGGATGGACAAATCTCACTCTTGATCCATGTGTCTCAACACATACTTTCCGAACACTCAATGCTACCTTTATAACCACCCAGTTACGAAGTGATGTTTGATGTCATCAAAGCATCCATCCGATGATGGTGATTAGCATGATCTTATGATCAAAGGAATTAGGTTACTATGCATCTAAAAGCTTATAGCAAAGAACTATTGAAATGACTTGATCTTTATGCTACGCTTATCTATAGGAGTATGTCCATCACACCATTCTTCTAATGATATAATTTTATTGTTAATAATATCTTAATATTCATGATCAGGAAACCATGATCATCTATCAACCAACAAGCTAGTATTATAAAGAGGCTATACTAGGGACTCTAACAAGTTTACAAATTACACAAGTATTAATGTTTCCGGTTAATATAATTATAGCATGAATGTAAACATTTATCATAAACACAAAGATATAATAATAACTACTTTTATTATTGCCTCTAGGGCATATCTCCAACAGTCGCCCGGGTCAAACCGCGACACCGGGGGCGAGGCGCTCGAGCTCGATGCCTCGTTGTAGGTGAGGCGGCGTGGCAACGGACCGGTGGAGCTAAACGCCTCGCTGTAGGTGGAGCGGCGCGACGGCGGATTGCGGGAGCTCGACACCTGCAGATCGCGGTAGAAATGCGATTCGCGCCGCTCGAATGCGCGCGACGGCTTGAGGCCATGGTGGAGGTAGCGGTAGGATCCGCGGATGTGCGCGGCGTAGGAGGTCCAACGGTCCCGCTCGAGCTCCTCGGCAGTGGGCAGCTTGCGGGCGCGGGATGAAGGGGATCCGGTGCCCAAATCCACGTGTGATCCACCCTCCGCCGCGGCCTCCTCGACCTCCGCTGGACACCATGGCTCGAACGCGCGCGAGGAAGGGAATCTGCCAGATTGCTCGTCGGAGAGTGGAATGCACGTGTCGGATTTCTCATCGGTGGGGGTGGAAGCGGCAGCGAGGCGGATGGGGTTTGACCTGCATCGGCATTGCCGAACGGTATATATATAGCGGCCGAGAGCGATTTTGGGCTACGACCTGGAAAACAAATCCGGGCTAGGTGTCCGGCCTATCCAAAAAAACAGCATAAACCCACATATCGGTCCAAATTGCTATATGGGGTCGATATAGGTGTCTGCTAGAGATCTCTAACCCGCCCAAGAATAACAAACGCAAGAATGAAAAAGACAACTCGGAATTAGTTGCCAGCAAGGACGGAAAACAGGGATAGAAGAAGCAACATCAAAAGAGCGAGTACACCAGGGAGATCGCAGAAAATCAACCATACAACTTCATAGCTCCCCGCACAAAAAAAATCCACGCATCATGTACAGTAGTTTAGACATCTGCTGTCTGTAAAGATCCTCCACGTCAACTATAGACAGAGCTAAGAGCATCACTAGTAGTACCCTTAAACCCTCAAACCCTAAAAAATAACTGCTTTTTTACAGTTTTGAGCGACAAAAACGCGTAGACTAGAAACCCTAAACCCCTAAAAAAATTCCCAGGTCCAACCCCTACTCCCCCTTCCAACCTGTAGAAGTGGGGGTTGGAGAGGCATTTTTGCCCCAACCCCTACTCCTCTCGTTTCCCTTCGCGAACGAACGCGGGAGGGATTTTTCAGCTCGACGCCGCGCCCTCCCGCCGCCGCCTCCCTCCCGGCCAAGGCCGCAGCCTCCGCCCTCCCACTGTCGCCTCCATCTCCCTCGCGCCTCCGGACCATTCTCTGCCCGCCCATTCCCGGCCGGCCGCCTCCTCCCCTTCACGCCTTCCGGCTGCCTCCGCCGCCGGCGCGTCGCCTCCGCCTCCGCGCCTCCGCGCCTCAGCGCCGCCTCGCGCCTCCCTTCGCCCGGCCGCCTCGCCTCCCGCCTGCCCTTTGTTTTATTTTTGTTTTATTTTTCTTTTAGATTCATTGTTGGAAACTCATATATTAGTTTTTGTTGTATTATGTAGATGGACACCGACGATACGGTGTCGTTGTCCGATGATTCCGGTTGGTCGTCGTCGGATGATTCGGATATTGAGGAGTTGCTTCAAGACGACGATGTCGAGATGATGAGCCTCCTCGTCGACGTGCAAGAGTTTGAAGACCGCACAAACCTGATGGATCAAAGGAGAGGGTCGAAGATGGAACCTGATGAGACTCATGCCCAGCTCCGGGATGATCTAGTAGAGCACCACTGGCAGTTGGATGGGCGGCGCCAAGGCCAATGATCTACCTTTGTTTTACTTTTCTATGTCCTATTTGATTCGAAATATTATTGTTATTTGCAAAAACATTGTTGTAATAACTTGAATGATTTTATTATATGCTTGAAAATACTATTCGATGTTATAATAATAGTTAGAATGATTATTGTTTCTTTCAAACTGTTATTGAGATGATGAAATTTGTGATATGTCATATAACAGTTTGAAGGGTTGGGGTTGGGGCAAAGACTAGAACCCTCAAACCCAACCCTTATAACGGAATCAGTCTTTGTCCCAGTTTTCCAACATCTAAAGTGCTAAAAAATGCCCATTCGCAACCCATAAAATGGTTTGAGGATTTGAGGGTTTAGAGATACTACCAGTGATGCTCTAAAGACAGTCTTTGCAATGGTCTGCTTTTTTGCTATCCGTAGCACCACAAAATCAGGAAACATTGTTGAAGCAACGAAGAATCATCTTGTCAGACTCCGGCTTGGCGGCTTCGACCGCTGGTCTGCACTTGTAGAGATTGCTCCCACTAAAAATCAATCGGATCTGTTATACGAAGTTAGCTAGCTTTGTACAATCGTCCAGCCGGTCAGAAGGTGCTCGATCTGGAATCGATTAGCGGACCGAAGACGACTTGTTCGCCGGCCACATGCCATAGGACGCGGTCTCCGGGGCCCATCACGGTGGTGCAGTACGACGAGGCTGCGGCGCTCACCGGGATCTGTGTTGATTGTTTGGAGGAGGAAGGCTTCACAGAGGAGAAAAACGCAAGATCCTATGGACCCTTTCTTTTCAGCTTCTTGGCCAGCTTCTTCCGAAGAAGCTATCCTCGATCAGCTTCTTCCAGAATCTCATTTTCAAAATTCTTTTAAACTTCTTAACTAGTAGTTTCAATGTCAATTTAAAAGTATAAATGATTGGCAAATAAGATTCTGGAAGAAGCTGGTCGAGGGTAGCTTCTGGGAGAAGCTAGCCAAGAAGCTGAAAAGAAGGAGGCCTATATAGGCCACGACAACCGATGAAGTCGATACAATGGCGAAAAGGCCGACTCTAGGGAGCGAATTGTGCGGGAATAGATCGTCTGTAATATTACAGACGGACTAAACGGTTTTCTCTTTTCTCTTTCTGACACGTCGGCTGTGATCCTAGGTGGAGTAGCTTACATGCCCTTAAAGATTGCTGTCATGTGGAAATCATGGCCGGTGCTAAAAAACCGGCCACGTCGAAGAAACGTCCGGAGACGAACGGCGCGGCGCACATGCCTACTATGGCCAAGTTTTTTTGATGGTGTTTCAGGCTGCCTTATCCAGAGAAACCGGTTCTTAAATTTTGTGAGACTTTTAAATTAGTTTAGGCCTAACCTTTTTAGAAGCCTCTTAATATTTTTGAACCGGGTTCCCTAGAAAACTAGGATGGGACAGCTTTTCGGAGAAACCGCCAAAAAAACTGCCCCTATATCATCGCCAAAATCCACGATAGTGATGGTTCCGACATGGAGGTAGATGGTGAATTCACAGAGAACCATGTAGTGGAAGGCGCCGTAGCCGGTGAGGTCGCACAGGGAGCACCGCCACCACCACCAACCTTTCCATCAGGCGAAATCGGCTGGCAGATAATGAAAGCTCAGGAATACTTGGCAGAAGAGATGGAAAACCAGTCATGCCGACTACACAGGTACCCCCAAAGCACCTTGCTCGGCACCTGCTCAAGCAGTGCCGACTCTGGGTTGCGTTTGGAGAATGTGCCAGACCGCGAGGTCGATGCGCTTGCAGAGGAGTTAGCCGCTCTTCACATATTCTCTTTTTTTTTGCCATTAATATTCAGTCGGTGGGAACAAATTACAAGCAGGACCTCTACAAAAATAAAATTGCAGAACAGTCCTGCGAATAAGCAAGGTGGACCCTAGAAGAAATCCTGGAAACGCAATCAGGTCGTTGAAACCCTCCACCGACGATGTGCTAGCGCCGCCGGCCATCTCGATCTCGCCGGGGACGAACCACTTGGCTGGAAAGAGCTGGTGAAGTCCGACACACAACACCCCAGAGGCCTCCAGGGTTGAGATCACGCCCTCGCGACGTGGAAGAAGCCCTTCATGGGCATGGATGCCGGTGGCAAATGGTACCACCGAGCTAGGAGCTCGAGGAGGCAGCAGGGCAACGCGAACAACAACAGCAAGGCCAATCTCTTCTCCCTCCTCGCCACCTTGGCCGGCCAGGTCGAAGAAGACGCCCTTGATGTAGACGCCGTTGCCACGGGCGCTTATGCAGGGGCCCTGCAAGAGAAACCTCCACCGCGTACTCCCACCATGAGAGCCTGACGACGAGATTCGTCGGTGAGCTACTGGTACAACGCCGATGTACCAGAGCAAAGGAACCCCGCCCCCCATCTTCCGAGCTGCTGCACCTCTCCAGCTTCTCCCTCCCCTCGCCGCCATGGCCAGCCAAAGAGATAAAACAGAAAAGGCCCCAACAGAAGAAGAAGAAGAAGGGCCAAAACCGGGGCTTATTTGCGGAGATCCCTGGGGTTGTGTTGCCCGCCAGCACCTCCGACCACCGGAGTTTGCCGCCGCCGCACCACCGCCACCAGATGTGTCGAGACTGGCCCGAACAGCCCAACGCCCTACTCCAAACTACGGGCATCTCGCCCAAACAACTACAACTAATCCTACCATCTACTCCGACACCTTCCCCTCCCCATCTCCGGCCGACAAAGCCGCCGAAGATGGGTCGGGATCGGGCCGGTCTTCTCCAGTCAACGGCCAAGCGCAGGCGGTGGGGGCTAAGAGGATAAGGAAGGAGGAGTTGTACCGCTCTTCATGTATTCACCCCGTAAGAAACTTCTCAATAGACGAGCGGACCCCGACCTCTCTCGTACATCTCGCCCCCCAGGGCGATGGGGACTCAATCCCTCCTTTGTTCGGTGCCCCCACCTCCCTTCCTCCCGCTGTAGCTGCCGCCGACAGGGGTCGTCGGGCGAAGCCTAGGCGTAGCTGGCGGCGGCTTGCCTTTCCTCGCGTCCTGGAGGGAGGGTCGAGGCCCCAACCTTCCTTGGCGGCAGTACCTCTCGAGAGATGATGGTCTGGCGCATCCGGGTGAAGCTGGTGGCGGTGGCGTCTCGCGGCGGGGCGCCATTAGCTGCGGAGGTTACCGGCGGTCGTCCTGG
This sequence comes from Avena insularis, assembly GCA_023614405.1. Lineage (NCBI taxonomy): Eukaryota > Viridiplantae > Streptophyta > Magnoliopsida > Poales > Poaceae > Avena > Avena insularis. The sequence continues at coordinate 463,458,054 of CM042697.1, read as the reverse complement.
CTAGGATCTAGGCACCTCGGGCCCCAGATGGGCTCGGGTGGGCCTCAGGCTTGTGCGGCTACGGCTGCAGGGCTTCCTCGGGGTGGCGGCGACGACTAGACTATGTTGGGGACGCGGCGTGGCGGCCTGCCCATTGCAGCAGGTCGGCCAGGGCTTTACGGGCCATCTAGGCCCGACCGGGCCCGAGAAGGCCTGGTGTGCCCTCGCTGTCCTATTCGGTCAATGACCGCCTCTCGGCGATGGAGGTGGGTTTTTCCCGCGTGGCTGCAAGGGTGTTGTCCCTCAACCCGGCGATGTCGTCTGCCTCCGTCTTGAAGGCCGTACGCCAGGCTCCATGAAGGGACAAGTGATGGTGACTTAAGATCGTGGTCGGAGAAGTTAGGTGGTGGCACTCCGTGACGCCAGGGCTCTTTGGTGGGCGAGGGTCGGGAGAAATCCTTGTTAGCTAGTCTGACCCTGATGAGGTGCCGCCGTCGAGTGGCACCATACCTTCTTGGAGGGTGTCGTGGGAATCACATGCCCACTATACTCTACGTGCCGGGGGAAACCCTAGGACCCGTGGTACGGGTAACAAAGCCATATCTGGTGTGAAGATGTTGCTTGGTGCGGGGTGCTTCGGGATGCTCGAAGCGTGGTGGGTTAAAGTCGGAGGGCGCAACGATTGCGGGTCTTCATTGTGCCGTCGATTCACCATCGTTTCCATTTATTTTCGTTTTGGGCATGTTTGTACTATTGTCCCAGCATTTTATTTGGTTTGAACTTATGTATCGGTGTAGTTGCTATATTAATATAACGGGGCTTTCGAGATAAGGAACAACACATCGATCGAGTGATTGCAAATTGTTTACCTGATCAATTCAATCTCAGAAGTGAAATGTCCTCAAGTCTTTGTTTTTGGCACCAACTTGCCGCCGGCAGGTACGCCATACTTGTTTAAACTACTCCATTATTGGGTTAGTTGTTAATTATGATAAAATTACTATGCCGCGGAGCCAACGACCCCCACTAAAACTAGAGACCACCGCGTATGCTTCTCACATCTTCCCGGAAACAATTGAGGATTGCAAGACCTAGCTTGGGGATCTAATCCGTCGCATCGAAAATCAGGTACGTACGCATCGATCGACATATAGCTTCACTATAGTAGCTACTTTCAGAAATTTAGTGACCAATAGATCTCAGCTTGCGGATGCTTCTCTTAGATCTCACCAGAAATATATGCCGATCTCACCAGAAATTATATCCGGGAAGCAGCTGAGCTGAGCAAATCAACAGACATCACATATATGCGAGCTCAGCCACAACTTTACCAAAGTATATGTGTTCTCTTTTCTGTCTGCAAGATCTTAACTACTACCTCCGTTTCTAAATACAAGATGTTTAGCCTACCAAAATGTCTTATATTCTGAAACAGAGGTAGTAGTTGCCATTTCTCTCGCAAAAAAGCATCAAATCTGAGTGTAATAGCTTTTTGGAGAGACAAATCATAACAAAGTAGTGCGACTAAGGCTGAAGGTGAATTCCTGCAAGGCTGACTAGGAACTAAGAACTTAGATCTGACTATTAAGTTTCCCAAACCATCTCCTGACAAGGTTTGGATCAAGTGTATTTTCTAATTAATATCTCTAGTGATTGACTTGGAGCCTTGCAGGTTCCTTACTTGTTCACGGCTTCGGTGACAAGGCTAGCGTTGACCACCAAAACATGAGACTGTTTTGAAGGTTTCAGATTCAGAAACTCACGTCACCACAGCTCCAAGATCGAAGACAGGCCATTGCAACACATGTATGTCTGATTTTATTCCTAGTATATATTCTTGCTATCTTATCTTTCCCCAAAATTAACTCTGTCTGTTCTATGCAGAGGCTGTACTGCACATTCTCACAGCACCAAGTGAACAAGATAAATAAATTATTCAGGGAAATTGACGACCTCATAAAACCTCTTACTTTGCCAAGGGAGATAAGAGGATTACTTTGAGAGGTCATGCTTATTTAACTTTTCCGTTTGTATTAGGGAAGTTTTTTGGCAAGTGCTCGCTACCGCACATTGTATGAATAGTTTAACTAATAATGCATCACTTGATTCATTTTGCAGGTGGTCCCCCTGGAGATATTGAGGAAAATATGCTGCTAGGAAACCAACCAAGTATGAGGCATTAGCAATTCTTGATAAAGCAATGGCTGAAACTGTGCTTCTTCTGGTCATTAAAAAGATTGGAGTCGCTTTGGCGATTGGAGCAGCACATGAGACCAGTGCTCTGTTTTCCAAGTTTTCGATGTCAGGGAGCTCCGTGTAATGCATGATGTTCTCTGCCAAATGGACATTCGAAACCGCAACAATCAAGTGTACGAGGGCTGGCTAGATGAGGTACAGAAGGTAGCACATGTGATGGAGGATATGGTGGATGAGTACTTTTATCTAGTTGGTCAGGAGCATGATGCAGGGTGCTGCTTTTACCTGAACAAAGGGTTCAGAAAACCAAGATCTCTGCTTTCTTTGAACCAAATAGCTTCCAAAGTGAAGGAAATAGAGAAAGATCTGACACACCTATCAGAGACAAAAAACCGTTGGGTTCCAATGATAAACAATGGAGATACTAGCAACTCAAATTACATTGTTAAGAGATCCCAAGATCTAGCAAACATTTCACGTTCCCTTGATGAAGAAGATCTAGTTGGGGTAGACAAAAACACAGAAAAACTTGAGCAGTGGTTGGGAGGTAAAGATGGGGAATGCTCTGTGATAACCTTGTATGGAATGGGAGGGCTTGGCAAAACAGTTTTAGCTGCAAATGTCTACAGAAAGGAGAGAGAGAATTTTCAATGCCACGCATGGGTCTCCATCTCTCAAACTTATTCTAGAGAAGATGTCCTGATGAATATAATCAAGAAAATTTTCAAAGATAAATTTGAGGTTCCATCTAACATCGCCGCGATGGACATCACATGCCTTGAAGATACACTGAAGAGATTTCTGGAGCAAAAGAAGTATTTCATCGTACTCGATGATGTTTGGACTCCAGAAGCATTTGATGACTTGTCTAGAGCACTTTTTTGCAGTCACAAGGGCAGTAGATTGTTAATCACAACAAGAGAATGCGATGTTGCTGCACTTGCTTCTCCAGGACACATGTTAACACTAGAAGCTTTACCAGAAGATAAGGCATGGGATCTATTCTGCAAGAAATCGTTTCCAAGAGAAGCAAATAATGAATGCTCTGAGCACTTGAAGCCTTTGTCCAAGGAATTAGTTAGCAAGTGCAGAGGTTTGCCTCTTGCTATTGTGTCAGTTGGTAGCCTCTTGCGTGTACGTGAGAAAACCGTGGAAGAATGGAGAAGAGTAAATGACCAATTGAGTTGGGAGATAATTAATAATTCGAGGCTCGGCCACATAAAGAATATTTTGCATCTGAGCTTCATCTACCTTCCAACATACTTGAAAAGTTGTTTCTTGTACTGCAGCTTATTTCCAGAAGACTATCTTTTTCACAGAAAAAAACTTGTGCGGTTATGGATAGCAGAGGGGTTCATCAATGAGAAGGGTACAAGCACGTTAGAGGAAGTTGCAGAAGGCTACCTGAAGGAGTTGGTCAACAGAAACTTGTTGCAACTTGTTCTAAGGAATTCATTTGGCAGGATGAAGAGATTCAGAATGCACGATAGCATACGTGAATTGGCAGTTGATTTGTATAAAAAATATCATTTTTGTGTTAAATATGAGGAGGATGAATGTGGAGGATTTCTGGAGAGGGATGGACGCAAATTAGTAGTGCACAAACTGAAAAAGGATATTCATCAGTCATTTTCTAGTGTACATGGACTTCGAACTTTAATAATACTTGACAGAAACATGCCACCATTCAATCTACTACCTCTATTATCTGACAAGTCAAGATATATAACAGTGCTAGAATTAATTGGTCTACCTATTGAGAAGATTCCAGATGCTATTGGAGGTCTTTTTAATCTCCGTCATTTGGGTTTGCGGGATACAAAAGTAAAGCTCCTTCCAAAATCCATCGAGAAGCTCTCATATTTGTTGACACTGGACCTTGCTGGCTCTGATATACAGGTGGTTCCTCCAGGGATTGTCAAGATGAAGAATCTTAGGCACTTATTTGCAGAGAAATTGAATGATCAATTTTTCAGAGCCCTCCTATCGACTAGTGGTGTATGCATAACCAAGGGTCTTGGTAACCTAACAAATTTGCAGACACTACATACGTTGAACGCCCAGGATGAGTCTCTCAGAGAACTAGGGCAGCTGAGGCGACTAAGAAGCTTGAGGATCTTGAATGTGAAGGAAATCTACTGCAAACAGCTCTGCGAGTCCCTAGTGCAGATGCCATTTTTGTCCTACCTAGTAGTGGGTGCAAGTGATGAGAATGAGGTTCTTTTGTTGAATATCCTCCCACCTAACCTGCAGAAGCTAAGGTTGAACGGAAGACTGGCAGAAGGGACATTGTCAGGAGACTCTCCCCTCCTACAAGCTGTTGAGAACTTGCATTCACTTTCTCTATGTTGGTCCCATCTGAGAGATGACCCCCTGCCACCCCTTTCTCGGTTGAACAATTTGACGCAACTACGATTCCATGGAGCATACAACGGAGACAAGCTGGTGTTTGTCATGGGGTGGTTCCCCAAGCTGAAGAAGCTCTATTTGTGGGACCTTCCCACCTTAGAGAAGATAGAAATACATCAAGGTTCTATGAAGACTCTGGAAACACTAGTATTAGGCAATCTCAGCAGCATGACGGAGGTGCCACATGGCATTGAGTTCATCAAGCCCCTCCGGCATCTAGGCTTCTACGAAATCACCCATGAGTTCCTCACATTGCTGCACCGATGTCCTGGACTTGCCGGCATGCAATGGCGGCATACTCTCCGAGTTGACCGCAGCTGATCCCTACGTTTGTGTGTAAGTCTCTCTAAACTTCCAAAGACCAGTACTGTTTGCATCACTCTGAACTTTGAAGAATTAGTACATAAACATCTTTATGCGTGCTGCAGCCGCTAGCCGGATATCGTTAATGGCTGGGTCTCTCCCTTCTGCTCCAGTATCCCAATACTGGAGTGCTATATTGGTTTGCTTGTGAAGTGTTGTATTCAGATGCCCTATTGATATCGATAATGTATTTTCAAACGACTAGACGTTTGCTCTCAACTATTTTGTGGATTCAATTCACGTGTGCTTGTGGACTATGATTGATATTCAGTTGTGCCTGTTGAAGAAATCAAAGCATTTGTGCATAAATTTTCCCTGATGCTTCGCTTTCATGCAATTAGTCCATATACTCCGCTGTATTAGTATAGCAAACATCCGACTACTGCTAGGGCAAACTCTGCAAGCTTTCTACACTAGCCAAAACCAGAACTAGATTTGGTAGTTTACTGCACTAAGTCCTCTGTTTAAGTCACATCACAAAAGATATATTGAGTATGTAACCGAGAACTAGAGGTAAGCTTTTATTATACACAGCTAAAGCTATGACATTGAAATTTAATTGCAACCTGGAGCTATTCATTCTTAAGATTACTGAAACTGAACTTTGGTTTAACAGAGCACTACACTGATTCACTAGAAGGCTGAGGCATTACTGTACAAGAGATCATGACGAGACAAAGTTCCTGGGATAACTCTATGTATCGCAGTCCGATGAAATGCAAAACGTCGGACCGCTCCATCAACGTCCGATTTCCACTTCATCGCACGGCACCCACACATAGAGATTTTCTCACGAAAATAAATATTGGGCCCGTACGTTGACGTCGCATGTTGCCGACCCCCACTCCAAAATTTCCGGCCACATCTCCTCCTAGATCCATCCGAAAATTCCTGATGGGTTTGCTCCTCCACAAATCAATTTGATATTGCTGCCTTGCTCTCCCCACCCTGCCGCCATCTCCAATCCAGGCCTCCACCTGATTCAGGGACTACGCTGGAACTCATGCTCATCTAGTCTCCCGTCTCCCTAGCCGTTGCCGGCCGGAGGTCTAGAGTCGAAGGCGGCATAGCCAGGCCGGCCAGTCTACACCCCGCGCAAAGCAGCATAAAGTTGATACTTCTTTCTGATCAATCTTATTGTTGGCTTGGAGGTGTATCATCTTGATGGTTGATCTGATCTCGCCATAGGGGCACTGATCCAATATGACAAGTGAAGCTCGCCCGTGCCAACATCCGCATGGATTTGTAGACGGTAGCATGCACCCTCGGCACCTAAAAGTGTGGAAAGGAATTGTTTCCATGTGATTTTTGTACACACTTTCTTGGATGTTGGATCTCTGTTTTGATGTGGGGTTTTATTGAAATATAGGTGCATGCTATCAACATGACTGGGACTATAGGGTACCTCCAGATCCCAACCAAATTGTCAATGAATTTCATCCTGATGGTGGTGGCTATGTTTGACGAGGAGGACCAACAAGAGAAGCAAGGGAGCCCCCGTGGCATGTTTCTTTTAAGGGCCAAGGCCTCCTGGATCGATGTCTCCACATGCCGGACGAAATGTGAATCGAGTGTTTAGGGTAATATGTAGGAAACATGTGATATGAAAGCATGTCATCTTGATGAAACAAATATATAGCATGTATGAAATTTGTTATATGGAAGTATGAAGGTGTGTATTTTGACGAATTGAGGGAAGCAAATATGTATCTTCTCCAAAACATTTCAAGTGAATGTATGAAGCGCTAAATTTTTCTAAAAGTATGCGAATGAAGCAATAGATGTATACATTTTACGCATTTGAAAAAGTTTTTGTTAACCCAATTATGCTTCTGAAATAAGTGCAGTATGCTTCCTAGGCATATGAATGAAGCTTCTATCCCACTACTCAACTTTGTGCTTCCATGGAAGCAATACTGACCAGTTTGCAATGTTGAAAAATATATATATTGTTATATGGAAGAAAAATTCAGTTACAGTGGAAGTAAAATTCATTCGTGCAGGAAGCAATATTAAGTCATGGGGAAAGAAAAATTAAAAAATATTGGTAAAAAAATTGCTTCCCACGAAGAAAATCTGCATGCTGAATTTGTTAGTTTCCTTCCAAATGGGAATTTGGTTTCCTAAAAAACCGAGGAGCTAGATTGGGGAGCATTTAACAACTTTTATCTCATCCCAATAATTACGGTACAGGTACAGTTATGGTGGGAAGCAGCCAATCACGCCCTTCTATCACGAATGAATCATCGCACGCCTCGGTTGTAAATCTGACGTCCATGATGCTTCCAATCGTACGGCCAGACAAAGGTCCGATAGGAAGCCACAAATCAGACGCCGATTCCTAGCGGAACTTAACGCAAGAAATTGCATTAACCTGCTGTTTCTTTGCTTATTTAATTAGTTTTCAGCCGGGTGAAATTTCTGTTGTCATCCTATATTTACTAGTAATGGTGCACGTACAACGCACGTGTTAAATAACATAATATTTTCATATAAAGAAAACTAATATAATTTAATTTGGAATTACTAAAGCCATGGAAAATTGAGGAAATAAAACAAAAAAATATATTTCCATAGCCTCTATCTATGGATGAGAAAATAAAGGACATGGTTCCAAAAAAATATCTCATGGTTCCAAACAATTATAACTCCTCCGTTTGTGACGAACTTGTGTTGCATCAGGGAAAATTGTTCGTGAACTCGTGGTGCAACATACACGTCTTGGCTGATTATGTGGATTCAGTCTTAATCTGGGTATTCTCTGAATTGTAATTGCCTAAACTTTACGGTGTGCTGTGTTGTTGCTATGGGTAATATCATCACACGAGTGAGGAGGTAAGGATATCAGGGAGAATGCAACTAGCCCAATGAGTCCGAATTACTAAAAACCAAGAAAAGATGCAAGCAAACAACTAGGGCATTGATTCCCAAACCACAGAGAAACGAAAACGCACTAAACCAAACGAAGTGCCATTTAGACACCAGAGGTTGCATTACCACGTGCAGCTTCCGTGAAGCAATGATCTCCAGATACGACTAAAGTCCACGAGCAAGCAAACACACCTGAGATAAATCACTCGCTTGTATATCATATTGTATCGCTGCTAGCAACCCTAACACGATGCATACAAGCAGCACATCCATATACACACGTATGAATGGACGAAGTGCAGGTATGCATATTTTGTACGAACGCTGCTAGCACTACTTTCGAACAGCTTTGTCAACATAAAGACCATCGATCAAGTCAAGCAATCAATCAACATAACCACCGCTTCCTTCCTCTCTCTCAGAAAAAAAACTGCATCTTTCTCTTTATTCTTTAAATTTTTTCATCGGTTTCAGTTTTGAAGCATAAAAATATGAGTACTACTACCTCCATTCCAGATTATAAGGCAAATACGTACTTCAAAAAAATAGTTTAACCGTAAATTTGGTCAACAAAATACAAATTATATTTAACAAAAATTATACCATTATATTCATATTTAAAATATGCTTCCAATGGTATAATTTTTATGACATATAATTCATATATTATTGACTAAATTTACGGTCAAACTATCTTCTTAAATTACATATTTGCCTTATAAACCGGAATGAAGGTAGTACTATGTTTAACTAGCACACGGGCCCTTGCACAATGTAAGGGTATCACATTTAGTATTCTAAAATAATTAAGTATTTATTTTTATCTTTTACGAACATTTTTCATCCCATTTACCTCCTTTGTCTTGAAAATTATACGAATATTTAGAAATAAATATACTCGAAACGCATAAATTTGAAAACTTTGTACATGATTGTATTTCAAATAATTATTTTTATATAATTTAAAAAATTCAATATTGTATTGTGAAACATTATCTTATTGATCACAATTCATAGTCAAAACGAATATTGGGACATATACATTTAGTAGCTAATATTACAATTCATTATCATGAGGATATAAACAAAACAAATATAACCAACGGATGTACTTTCTATCATGAACCAAGCAAACACTAATCCCCATCGTACATAATTTAGTGTTCTAGAGTTAAATAAGAAAAATAATAGAACCATAATATAATTTCAATTATTATCTTTGGTCTACCATCAATACATAGATGGGATTCATACGGTCTCAAGTTCTTGTTCTATATCGTAGATAGATTTGTCAAATGAGAAGTAAAAGATAATAAACAAAAATTACAATAACATATTAAAAAAGGTTCACAAATTAAAAAAGATTGCACCGACTAACTTTGGGCGACCAAGCTTTGAAAAGGCAAGTAAGCATCGGAAAGTGTTACCAATACATTTATTTGCTACCTTAATCATCATAGTGAAATTATCGATAGACATAATATTATTAACTCTATTCCTCCTTTAAAAGTTCAATTATATGTTCAAATCAAATATCTATTTCACATATTGTGGTAAATTTAGCTATGCATGGAGATGTATGGAAATAATTTCGTAATTTCAAAATATTATAGTTTTAATTTTCATTTTTGTTTTCTTATTTTGTACAACACATTTGATTTTACGAAATTCAACAAATGCCAATTTCGAAACTTGCCCTACCTTTGTTTATAAATAAATAATATTTACATATTTGTAGAAAATTTAATTGCAACAATTTTCTATTTTGTAATATAAATATTTTAATACTATATATTAGCCCATATTAGAGAGTTTCTATCACACGTTGTCTTGAAAATTACATATATTTACGATGAAATATAATAATATTTTCAGAATATGTCTTTGATACAAAGCAATGAAACTAAGCACAGGTGAATTAAAAAAAAGAGTTACCAGATGACTCTGGATGGCACCCACCGGGTTCGGGTCCGGGTTTGTGACCCCATACCCGCCCCCGCCCTCCTCCCCGCCCCCACGACTCGACCCCATACTCACCGTCGGGTCTAGTTTTCCTCCAGACACGCGACCTGGACGGGTACGGGAAGCCGACATCATGCGATGCAAATGCCCCATGGCTATGGCGGCGGGGTCGAATTCGAAGTGGAGGCGCGGCCTTGGAGCTCATGGAGGCGAGAGGCGGCGCAGTGAGGTCATCTGAGTCCCGACGGAGTTGGAGAAGGAGCAGGGCCTGGATGGGCTCGCGCCGGAGTTGGAGGAGGAGCGGCACGCATGCGGTGGGAGCGGAGAGGGGGCGCAGAGAGAGGGGCGGCGGCTGCACGCAGGCAGAGGAAGCAGGATATGGGGCGGTAGCATTGAAGGCGAGCGGCGTGACCGCTTCAGAGGAAAGAGAGGGGCACGGACACGGGGTATGTGGTGGGATTGGGAATCATGTGTGCGGTGCATGCGGTGTGGTGTGCGTGCGATGTGGTGTAGCGTGCGTGCGATGAGTGTGACATGGTGTGTGTGCCCATGTGTTATGTGCTTTACGTGAAAGTGTATAGCGTTAGGTGTGGCCGTGGGACCTACATTTTATAGTCGGGTATGCGGGTCTGCGGATACAGGTTTAGCACTTCATACCCAACTTCGTTAGACCCGCCGGGTCTAGTTTTTTCTTGCTAAGAAGCTTCGTAGGTATTTTTCTTTATCAAACCCTCCCATTTAAGACAGTTACCCATCGGATTAGCGGGTTTTGGTACCATTGCCATCCATAATGATGACATGTTAGTATGAGCTGATTTGATCACCCCTCTACAGAAAAATGATAGGACAGTGCTAGGCGTCCCCCGGGGGATTTGTGGTTTTCATCCCCCGGTCCCCAGCCAACCACGTGTCCTCTTTTTGGATTTAAAATCCCGCTTTTGCTATATTTGCCCCGCTTTTGCTACATTGTAGCAGAAAACGGTTCGGTCTAGAAAAAAGAACAGACATATCAGACCTCGCCGGAGAGTTCGCCGGAGACCTCGTCGGCGACCTTGTAGCAAAAAAAAATGCTAATGTAGCAAAACCGACTTCGCCGGAAAATATCATCGGAGAATCGCCGGAAAAAACCTCGTCGGAGACCTCGTAGCAAAAGTTTTATGCTATTGTAGCAAAACCATATAACGGTGGTAGCAGAAAAAATGTGCTAATGTAGCAGAAACCCGACCTCGTCTGAGACACGCCGGGAACTTTCGCTGGGAGAGCTCCCCAGATACCACGTCGGAGATCACGTAGCAACATTTTTGTACTATTGTAGCAAGATCATAAACTAGTTGTAGCAAAAATAATGTGACATTATAGCATATCCCACCTCGCCGGAGACTTTTGACGGGAGACCACACCGGAGACCTTGTAGCAAAACATTTGCTCTATTGTAGCAAAATTGGAGAACACTTGTAGCGAAAAATGTATACTAATGTAGCAACAATCGATATCGCCGGAGCTGACTTCATCTACATATCGCCGGAGTTTCACGGAGATTTTCACCGGTAGATCTTGTAGCAAAAATTTGTACGGGTGTAGCAAAAATTCACCGGCGAGATTGTAGCATCCGCCCCTCACCGATGGTAGCGCTGCCCGTCGTCCATGATAGAGCCGCCATCGTCGGTGGTAGCAACGCCCGACGGCTTATCAGAGCCTCTCGTTGCCGGTTGCAGATTTGGAGGCACAACCACGACCGGAGATCTGATCCGGGAGGGAGGAGCAGCAGAGCACCCCGGCAGCGCGGCTATGCTTCAGCGCGGCGACACGACGGTGCTCCAGCAGCCAGACATGCGGCTCAGTCAGACGGTGCTCCAGTCCGGCGGCCAGACGGTGCTCCAGCAGCTAGATGATGCTCCAGTACAGCGGCGCAACGGCGCTCCATCAGCAGCACGGCGACGCGGCGGTCCTCCAGCGCGGCGGAGCTCCGGCAGCAGCGGTGTCCGGCATGGCGGCACGGCAGCAGGAACGAGAGAGGACGGCGCGAGGGGCGGCAGGAAGGAGCTACAGCAAAGAAAGATGCGGTTTCTAAGAGATAAGGAAGCAGCTACCGTACATGGTAGGGCCTCTCTCCACGCGTATTAGGCGGGCAAGTGATCGACGACCCGGGGGATCAGATAGGCTCAGGCCCGGGGGCACAGTATCGTTCGATCCCCCGGGGCACAGTATCATTTTCCAAAATGATATAGGCTCAGGTTGTTCCATCAAGTCAGGGAGTCAGCTGGTAAAAGGTAATCTAGGAGTCCAACTTGTTTTCTCCTGCCCAGGCCCGTATATATCTTTTCATGACGTGATCATCTATTAAAATAGGCATGTTGGTTTTTTTGTTTACGTAAACTTGAAAGTTGGATGTGTGTTAACCAGCACGTATCAAACAATACACACCGTTATGTAACTATTGATCTTTTATTAAATCTTAACCACAAATTTTACATCCAATTATCAGAATAATTTGGATGATGTCGATTAACGTGATGGCTCTATTATACATACGTACATATATAATAGATGTTTTTTCTCAGAAATCCCACACAGCCAAGAGGAGCAAAGGACAGGTTTGTGAGGATGAAATTCACAAGGACATTTGGTTTTAGGGTAATTTACTCTTCTCAACATAGATGTACTATCCGGCATCAGCTTAAAATTACGGGCTACATATTTCAACAATGTTACGAATTTATTAGCAATTTTTTCATTAGTCACATATACGCTAGGAAAACTTTAGTTTCTCTCTACATAGTATATCATTTGATGTCGTATGTGGTTTTTTTCAAAAGGAAATTTCATATTATTGTAACATATTTACATGAAAATTAACAAGAGAACACCTATAAAAATGCTTCATTTGTATATATGGATTATGTTGAATAATAGAGCAATTTACCAAGCGAATTACCCATAATAAATGCTAGATAAAACATGATTAGAATAAAAGACAAAATACTAATCATGTGAAATAGTAAAAACAGATTAAGACAGGTAACCAAGCAGACTGCAAGACATAGGTCTTGAGATGCGATCAGAACAAGATTGATAAAGAAAACATACACGACAGCGGCAGCAGAAGAGGAACCGTCGGTGTTCGTGTTGGCACCGTGGTTAGCCATGTCGTCGAGGAAGAGGGTGCTGATGTCGGTCCGAGAGGGAGTCCGTGATGAAGCCAGTAGTCGCGCCGATAGCGCTTCCCAAAAACCTTATCGCCCTTCTCCCGTACAGGATTCGAAGCAGCGGGGTATCAGCGAGGACTCGAAGCTCGGCTCGGCGAGATTCCCGCAGACGTGACGTGACGAGGCAAGGCGTGGCGAGGCGAGCGAGGAGGAGGAGGAACGCGCGTGTGGAACTCTCTCCTTCTCCTTCTCATCCTTTTACCAAGTGGTAGGAGAGCTCACCTTATAAGCTGGTCCAACTTCCACTCAACTAGCAATGTGGGACTAAACATTTGTCCCAGCTCTTGCCTTGCATGAATGAGCCACATGGGCCTCTAGGATTTTCAGAAATTATTGAAATGGAAAATGGGCTAGACTATTTGGGCCAAAATTCCAACAATCCCCCACCAGATCCCAGAGGCACATGTAATTTGGTTTTGGTTCTAAAATATTGTTTATATACCGGTACTGTAGTGGAGACTGTTAAGTTGAACTTCCACCTAGAATTCTATGCTACACTAGGTTGCGACTTGTACAGTGGACTATGCCTTGAACTGCAAGTTTGCTGCAACCTAGCTTCACACGAATCCTTGACCGATACTGGGCTACCGTGGGACTTCCCCGCGGGTGGAGCTTATGCGTCATACTCCATGGCCTTTTATGAATTTATTAGAGAGCACCCAACTCTCATAGACTGCGACGTTTGACAGTCAGACTCATATAGGTGTGTTTTTCAATAGATGTTCTGCAGGACAACATCTCTGCTTAAGTTTAAGCCATTTAGAACACGTTAAGATAAAATCAACCTGCCGTGCAGAATAGGAAATTATTGCATCTTCACGGATGGTGTTCATTAAAGTGGGAATACTTTCCTCTCAGTCTACCAATAGCTTGTCTCCCAATTCTAATTCACGGGATCTTCGATCACATAGATTGGTTTGCCACTGTGGAAAACTCATAGTGTGGGTCTCATACCCATCTCCTTCGATGCATTTTCTATCACATTGTGTGATAGTTCCTTTGTGAAGGGATCTGCCAGGTTCTTAGATGTTTGGATATAATCCAATGCAATAACTCCGGAGTTTCTCATTTTCCAGACAAATTTTAGTCTCCTCTTCACATGTCTTGAGGACTTCATATTATCCTTAGAACTGTTCACCTTAATAATCACAGTTTGATTATCACAGTTCATTGGAATTGCGGGTATAGGTTTTTCAACCACATGTAAGTCCATCAAAAGTTCACGAAGCCACTCTTCTTCAACAGTGGCCGTGTCTAGTTCTGTGAGTTCTGCTTCCATAGTTGACCTCGTTAAGATGGTCTGCTTGCAAGACTTCCAAGAAACAGCGCCACCACCAAGTGTGAAAACATATCCACTCGTGGCCTTTATCTCACAAAGATCAGATATCCAATTTGAATCACTATAACCCTCTAGTACCCTCGGATACCCGGTATAGTGTATGCCATAGCTCGCAGTGCCTTTTAGATATCTCATAACTCTCTCAAGAGCATGCCAGTGATCATCTCCTGGATTTGAAACAAATCGACTGAGTTTGCTTACAGCAAAGGCGATGTCAGGCCTCGTGGCACTAGCTAAATACATAAGCGAGCCAATGATTTGAGAGTATCTTAGTTGGTCTCTAGCATTTCCTCGATTCTTTCGAAGCAACACACTAGGATCATACGGTGTAGGAGAAAATTGACGCTATACCCAAACGACTCAAGATCTTTTCCACATAGTGGGACAAGCAGTGTAATCCCACCATCATCATCTCTCAATAGCTTGATGTTCAGATGACATCAGCTACTCCTGCATCCTTCATCTCAAAGGAACGAGATAAGAAATCTTTGACCTCCTTAATTGCATTAAGGTTGGTTCCGAAAATCAGTATGTCATCAACATACAAACAAAGGATGACTCCCTCACCCCCACCATGGCGATAGTATACACACTTGTCACCGTTTACAACAAAGCCTGCAGTGTTAAGGTTTTATCAAATTTTTCGTAACTTTGCTAGGTGCTTGTTTAAGACCATATAAAGACTTCAGTAGCTTGCACACTTTTCTTTCTTGACCATTTACTACAAAACCATCTGGCTGATCCATATAAATTTCCTCATCCAACTCTCCATTTAGGAAAGCCGTCCTAACATCCATTTGATGAACGAGAAGACCGTGTGAGACAACCAGAGAAAGTAGAACTCGAATGGTGGTCAACCTTGCTATAGGTGAGTAAGTGTCAAAGAAGTCTTCACGTTCCTTTTGGGTATAACCCTTGGCCACAAGCCTTGCCTTGTACTTCTCAATAGTACCATCAGGCCTTAGTTTCTTCTTAAACACCCATTTACATCCTACAGGTTTGCACCCATAAGGACGATCAGTGATCTCCCATGTTTCATTAGCTAAGATGGAGTTCATCTCACTATGAACATCTTCCTTCCAGTAGTCAGCATCAGGAGATGTATAAGCTTCTGAAATGGAAGTGGGAGTGTCATCGACAAGGTACACAATGAAATCATCACCAAAAGACTTTGCAGTCCTTTATCTCTTGCTCCTTTTAGGAATTTCATTATCCTCCTCCTTAGGACCATCAGAGTGTTCAATTGGAATGGTAGGTTCAGAGAATATAGCAAATTCCTGATTAGATGAACTAGGTATCTCCGGATTTGATGAGTTAGGTTTATCCTTCATTGGAAATATATCCTCAAAGAAAGTCGCATCAGTCGACTCCATGATTGTACCAACATAAATGTCAGGCACTTCAGATTTTACTATCAAGAATCTATAACCAATGTTATGAAAAGCATAGCCCAGAAAAACACAATCAATGGTTTCTGGTCCAAGCTTGTGCTTCTTGGGGATTGGTATATTAACCTTTGCCAAACAACCCCAAGTACGTAAGTAAGAGAGTTTTAATCTTTTCTTCTCCCATTCTTCGAATGGAGTAATTTCTTTGTTTTTTGTGGGGACTCGGTTTAGGACATGACACGCGGTCAATAGTGCCTCCCCCCACCATTCCTTAGAAAGACCCGATGTGTCTAACATGGTGTTAACCAAATCTGTTAGAGTATGGTTCTTTCTTTCGGCTACTCCATTTGACTGGGGTGAGTAGGGAGGCGTCCTCTCATGAATTATGCCATGTTCCGCACAAAAGGAATCAAACTCATTGGAAAAATACTCTCCACCACGATCAGACCTAAGCCTCTTAATCTTTCGATCAAGTTGATTTTCTGCCTCAGATTTATAGATTTTGAAGAAACTCAAAGCCTCATCTTTACATTTCATAAGATACACATGACAATATCTCGTAGAGTCATCGATCAAAGTCATGAAATATTTCTTTCCACCTTTTGTCAACACACCATTCATCTCACAAAGATCAGAATGTATGAGCTCTAGTGGTGTTAAATTTCTCACTTCTGCAGTCGTATGTGACTTGCGAAGTTGTTTAGCTTGCACGCAGACTTGGCACTTAGATCCTTTAACAGTTGAGAAATCAGGGATTAAATTCATTTTGGCTAGCCGCGTCATACAACCAAAATTAATATGACAAAGACGAGAGTGCCAGACATTTGATTCAAAATTCGTGTAAATATGATTATCAACTTTATTACAAATGTCTGACAGAGATAAGCGGAACAAGCCTCCGCACTCATAGCCTTTACCAACAAAGGTTCCATACTTCGAAATTACAAATTTATTGGACTCGAATACAATCTTGTAGCCATCTCGACACAGAAGAGATCCGCTAACAAGATTTTTATTTATTGAGGGAACATGATGCACGTTCTTCAGGCGCACGGTCTTTCCCAAAGTGAACTTCAGATCGACCGTACCAACACCATGAACAGAAGCATGCAAGCCGTTCCCCATCAGCATTGTTTGAGTCCCTCTGACCTGATATGAAGAAAACATGGAAATATCAGAACAGACATGTACATTAGCGCCCGTGTCAATCCACCAATCAGGAGAATGACATAATGAAAGAACAGTATGTAATATACCATAGCCAACATCTTTCATCTCAACGTCGCCCATGACAACATTAGCAGTCTTACTGCGCTTCCCATGCTGGCGCTTGTCAAAGCGGTTGGGACAAGCAGGAGCCCAATGATTAGGATCACCGCACACATGACAAGCACCTTTCCTCTTATCAGTCTTCTTCTTGAAGCTGGTGGACTGTGAGGTCTTGTTCTTTCCATCGAACTTTCCTTTGTCATCAAACTTGCCTTTATTCTTGAACTTGTGAGGCTAGAAGTTCCTTTTCTGTACCAGGTTGGCATTAGAACCTCCCTCGGTACCTCGAGCATGTGTGTCTTTTGCTCTCGCCTTCTCTTCCACATCAAGAGTCCCAATAAGATCCGTCACGGAGAACTCTTGTCTCTTGTGCTTCAGAGAAGTAGCAAAATTCCTCCATGACTGGGGAAGTTTGGCAATGATGCCTCCGGCAACAAACTTGTCCGGTAACACACAAGTGAAGTGCTCAAGCTCCCTTGCAAGTGACTGTATCTCATGAGCCTGCTCCACAATGGGGCGGTCCTCAACCATCTTATAGTCATAGAATTGTTCCATGACATACAGTTCACTGCCAGCATCGGAGACTCCAAATTTTCTCTCGAGCGCATCCCACATATCCTTGCCATTGCTAAATGACAGATATGAATCGACAATATTGTCGCCAAGAATGTTGATCAAGGCAGCCTTGAAAGTGGTATCAAGTTTTTAGAATGCCTCTTCCTGAGCGGGATTAAGTTCTCCCTCAGGTGCGCCATAGATGACGTTATAGCAGCTCATGGTCTGAAACCAGAGCACTGCTCTCGCACGCCATCGTTTGTAATTCACACCTTCAAACACAGGTGGCTTCATAGAAGCAACAAAGCCACTTGGGGCAAATTGCCTGAAATAAGGTTTTTGGATTGTTGAATAATAGAGCAATTTACCAAGCGAATTACCCATAATAAACGCTAGATAAAACATGATTAGAATAAAAGACAAAATACTAATCATGTGAAATAGTAAAAACAGATTAAGACAGGTAACCAAGCAGACTGCAAGACATAGGTCTTGAGATGCGATCAGAACAAGATTGATAAAGAAAACATACACGACAGCGGCAGCAGAAGAGGAACCGCCGGTGTTCGTGTTGGCACCGTCGTTAGCCATGTCTTCGAGGAAGAGGGTGCTGATGTCGGGGAAGAAGTCCTCGTTGGGGAAGACGTTGGCGCAATCGGTATCCGAGAGGGAGTCCGTGATGAAGCCAGTAGTCACGCCGATAGCGCTCTCCAAAAACCTTATCGCCCTTCTCCCGTACAGGACTCGAAACAGCGGGGTCTCGGAGGCCTGCTGTCCCGGCTCGCGGTGCACGCCACAAGACGGGATGGGGAAGATCTAAGTAGCGCAGTGCTCTAGAACCGGAGGCGCTAAGGGTTTGTGGCAGTATATCTAAGAGGAGTCGCGACCTCTCTCTTATATAGACATAGAGGGGTAGGCAGACAGGCTGCGCTGAAGATAAAACGAATGGACAGAAGTTGAAACGAACAGGCAGCAACCCACCGGGCAGCCTCCACTCAGCTCATATTTATGCGAGATTCCCGCAACCCGCGGCGCGCGCGTCGTGGCGTGGCGTGGCGAGGCGAGCGAGGAGGAGGAGGAGCGCGCGTGTGGAACTCTCTCCTTCTCCTTCTCATCCTTTTACCAAGTGGTAGGAGAGCTCACCTTATAAGCTGGTCCAACTTCCACTCAACTAGCAACGCGGGACTAAACATTTGTCCCAGCTCTTTCCTTGCATGAATGGGCCACATGGGCCTCTAGGATTTTCAGGAATTATTGAAATAGAAAATGGGCTAGAATATTTGGGCCAAATTCCAACAGATTATTCTCCTTAATGCAGGTACGAGGACGGCTAGGTTCAATTTGAATCGGTTTGACATTTGACAAAGTTTCAAGCAATGTACAAATTGTGTGAAATTTTCCTGGAATAGTATATTTAGTTTGATTAAATGAAAATTGTTGTAATAATTTTGTTTTCATAATCTCAAAAGTTTATATGTTTCCATGAATTATCAAAGTTGCATGTATGTATAAAATGACTTGCATTATGTGTACATTAACATCATGGTGAAGGTAATATATATAGTCATGACACTGAATTGATAACAATGAATCTTATGGTTAATATCTCTGTAGAGTGAAAATAGTTAGTCCTCCGACAAGTATTCTGCAACAATATTTTTAGGAATGCTGACTAGACACAAACTTGTACATGAATATACCCTAGCAATTGAACCGAATACCCGAAGTGCTCGAAGCATAGAGATTTACAGACTCACAAGATAATAGAGAATTTCATAGACCAAGGAGTAAATAAGGGAAGGAATTTATTTGGACGACTTGGATTTATCTAGATTCGGATGTATCTATATACTAAAATGTGTGTAGATACGTGTGAATCTAGACAAATTCACGCCACTTATTTTGGGATAGAGGGAGTAATAATTTAGTTTCCCGACCCGTCATCACAAAACTTTTATTCAATTTTCTAAGAAGTTCTTTTCGTACACATATCGATCCATCAACCTTTCCCTGTCATTGACAAACAAGAACTAATACATAGTATCATCTCCACATTATCTTCTATCATTCTATATTATAATAGAACATGATAAATAGATTATGGTAACTATACGTTAAGTATCATATGAAAATACCTAATTATTACCTAGACATCAACATTTTTATGTCCAAATAAATATTATTAGAGAATTGTAATAACAATTTAACCATCCACTAATGTTACATGCAACAATAATTATATATGCTAACTTGCCATGGAATTTTAGTTGTAGGAACTGATATAATATCACCGCATAAAAATAATACACCATTTCATTGATATGATTGTTAAACCATGAAGTAATCATTCATACACAAATTAAAGTTGATTAAAGCGGTTTCACTAGCACAAGATGTTTCTAACTTAAAATTTATTTTATAGATTTTATCAGATGAGAGGGCTGCTGTGCTAGTTGGCTCAAATAGCACGGGAATGCCCAGGACGGTCTAGACAAGCCAAACTTTTGGCGTCCGTCTAAAAATGACCACCAAATCGCCAAGGCGAGCGAAAAATTTGGTGTGATTTGTTTTGGTTGTAGACCAAACGTACTAAGACAAGAATCCACACACCCTTCGGTTATCCAAGCTAAGTCAAGGGTTTCACCCCTGTACATCTGCTTGTCCTGGTGTCTTCCATGCCAACTATTGGTCGAAGCAAAAAGTTGTAGACACCATCAGTCTCACGTCTTGGTTCTCTCTTCTCTATCGACTTATCGAGCTTGGTTGAATAGACTAGGCAGCTAAGGTATATGTAGGCAAAGAGATGTAGTTAATTCGCACTTCAAGCATCAGACCTTATATCAAGTAGAAATTGGTGTGGGTAAAACTAAGACGTGCGACATGTACGGGCATGAATCAGTGTGTGTGCATATTCATATATGGACATGCAAAGGAAGGTTTACTAGTTCTGCTATTGGGCTTTATTGTGAATCTTCCACTCCTGACTAGCTATATTTATGTGCAAAATTTGGCTCCTATAGTGTTTGCAAAACATCACACTTACATAGTACAAACACTCATCATAAAGAGATAGTGATAGTCTGATAGATACGTGAGTAAGTAATAAGAAAGTAAATCGGCTGAAATCTAGGTTGACAGGATGTTAGAAAGTCACTGATCACATAACATCAAAAATCTGAAAGACATCCCATACAAAGTCCACATCATATCTCGTGAACACTTGCAAGCAAACTCGATATGTTCCCCATTGGAGATATCAATAAAGTGCATGACAACCGACGCATATTTGGGCATATTTGTGATGTCTAGTCAGCACGAAGCCATATATTGCATTCAACGTCATGTCAACTACGGAAATCAAAATCTATGTTCTGAGAATTTTCGTCCGTGCACTTGTGTGTGGTATAACGTGAGCAAGTTTAACCAACATCCACCGCCGGCCCGATGTGAACACCAGCTGGTACATCTGATTGTCTTGATGTCTCCCATGCCAAACTAATGGTCATGACAACGAGCTAGGTACAGTACTATTATTCTTAACATCTTGGTTCTCAGTCTAGCTTGGCTGAATAGAGTGGGCAACTGAGATATCTTTATAGGCATATGTCGTAGTGAAGGAGGAAAAAAGGACTGCATAAATATGGAGGGCAAATAGGGTAGGTAATACCGAGAGATGTGTATAGTTAATTAATTGATACTTCAAGCATTAAGACCTCGAAGCAAGTACAAAGTACATGGGGTAAAATTGATCTATGGGAGTGCACGTGCACGCACATGTCTCTTTTTGTTTGTGTGCTTGCACACATTATGAGTGTATATGTGTGTGCACATCCGTGCTTGCTTTGCACGCGTGTAGCGGCAGGGGAAGCTTTACTAATATAAACATGTGAGCCTTCTCATGTAGTCTTGCTGTTTCTATGCCATTTTTTTTTATTTTTTCTTGTTTCCCAAACATCGCACCTCTCTAAGTTTCTATAAATCATAAAGATGTGAGTAATAATAAGTAAATCTATGGAAATTCTGAGTCAAGAAGATCAGTTTAGATTAGTTATCACCATACACAAAAACGTAAACACATCACATACAAGGCCCACCTTGTATCTCGTGAACAATGAAAAGTATACTCGATATGCTTCCTGGTAGAACTATTAATGGAGTGTGTTGAGAAGCGACGCATGCTCG
Source organism: Avena insularis (assembly GCA_023614405.1). Lineage (NCBI taxonomy): Eukaryota > Viridiplantae > Streptophyta > Magnoliopsida > Poales > Poaceae > Avena > Avena insularis. The sequence goes on along the minus strand of CM042697.1, from coordinate 463,436,335 downwards.
AGCATTTTTGGTTCGAAGTATATATGGTGTAATCACCGTTCTTTTATTTCTCCATCATCGTGTCAACTAAAAAAATTATGTTCCGAGGATTTTCATAGTGTGCATGCTCTAAGCAGACAAAATCGAAGCCATGTTATTGAGAACAATCGATGTTTATGGAAAGTAAATCTATTCTGTCCAGGGAGTTTTGTCAATCGAAAAAGGTTGCCGTTTGAGCCACACAGTTCCACTCTTAACCAGGAACCAAACCCGTATTTGTTTGAGTTTGGACATATAGAAATGAGACACGGTAGAACAACGATACCATTAGGTGATAAATTGATGCTGCCTGCACGCATAGATTCAGGAGAAGGAAGTTTGAGCTTCAATATGAGATGCAAATGATTCATTCAAAAAGAAATGAGTGCTGCCCGAGCCGACCAAGAGAAGAGGGTAACATCAAAATTCCTACAAAAAGAGTCAGGCAGGCAGACAACAGAGTCAAGAACAAGCGAGTAATCAAGAAGCAAAGCTCGCGCAGCAGGAGAAAGAAATTCTAAATGAAACTGTAAATGTTTCTGCCAGTACTGCCGACTGGCTTTCATTTTTCAAGTAGGTTGCATGAGATTATTAGTGGCAACTTGAAAGGCTGGCAGCCATGCAAAAACGGCCCCTGAAGTGGAAAGCTATGCTAGTCCTGACAAGTAAAACATGCTAATTTAAATTGTTTCTCCATTTTTTACATTGCCAAATCTTAACATATACGATACACGAAAAGTGTTGCGTCATCGTTTTGTATCTCTACAAAGTCTTGGGAACAATGACAAACAAATTTGATAGTATTGCTCGGTTAGTCACATAGATGTTTTTGTGATTATTGGGCGTATGCTCCTCAAGGTACAAAGATATACATGTACTCCCTTGTAGTAAGCTCTTGAGATGCATTTGTTCCCTAGTAACTTATTTCTCTAGATGGTGAAATTAACAACAAAAAGTAAGGAGCTTCTAAAGAAGAGAGTAAAAAATTACTACCATGATTTTATATATAAAAGAACTCTCAAAGTAACCCTAAGCAAATAACTAGTACTTATATTTCACATGGAGAAAATTAAAGTGAATTCCTAATGTCCTCTAGACTCCAGAATCAGTGCAAATGAAGTAACGGGCTAGTCTCACGACAAGCAGTGGTTGACCTGATATTCCACAGGAGATGGCACGCAAGGGATTTTTTTGTTTCTTTTTCCTATTTTTGTAAATAAATTTTGTTTGCTTCCTGTCTTACAGATGAAAGAATCCCTACATTTCCGTTAGGAACAAGGAACACAAGGCCTCTTTACACGAATATGAAGAAATATGTGCCGGTCATACACAGATTCATATTCATGCCATCTAGGATGTTTAGTGTAGAGAGACGAAATAAAAAAGATGGGATTTTAAAACGCTGGACATTGAAACCTAGCTTGCCCAATAGGACTTCCTGCAACAAGAATCCATATACCCTTCGGTTATCCAAGCTAGCGCGACATTTTCACTTTCGATCCTGATGTCTCCCATACCAAACTAATTTCCATGTTAACGAGTTAGATAATATATAAGGCTTATCATCTTGGTAATCAATCGAACTAAGCTAGGGTAGATACACTGGGCAACTGAGGCATCATTGTGGTTATAGATTGGAATAATAAAGGGGTGAAAAGATGACATGCATAAATAGGGAAGCGCAAGTAGGGTGGGTAAATGAAAGGTATACGATCTCAAAACGAGTAGAAATTGATGTGGGTAGTAAATTAGAAACTAAGATGTGTGCCGGTGTAGGAGAGAGAGAGAGAGAGAGAGAGAGAGAGAGAGAGAGAGAGAGAGAGTTCTGTATATATCCAGATGTATCGTAGCCAAAGGAGGGTTTACTAGTACATCCATCGACCGGGCTTAGTTGTGAGCCTTCTACTCGCTATTTCTATGCAAATTTTGGTCCTTTGTCGCGTAACATTACATATACTTCTATAAAAAACTCATCATAGAAACCTAGGATAGATAAATAGACAGAAGAAGTAATAAATGCACTGAAACCTGCATCAATATATTATTGACCACATAACAACAAAATCACAAATCTGCGTCTGATCTCACCTTAACAACGATAAGAAAATTCAATATGCTCCTTGGTGTAGATATCAACAGATCGAGTGTACGACGTCTGACCTATGCTCGGGCATTCGTGGTGCCAAGTCAATAGAAATCCTTATGACACAATCACCGTGCCATTTTGTCCCTCGTCACGTCAAATATGCAAAACAAAATCTATAATCTGAGACGTACACGAGTGTGTGGTATACAAGGTATGACACGAACAAGTATAACCAAGAGGCATGTATGTTATTACCGGTCAAAGTCGAATCTATCCTTTGAGAATACCAATGTTTCTGGGGAAAACATATTTCTATCAGTACCGAACTGCCTTTCATTTTCCCTATAGACATCATGAGATCATTGATTGCAACTTGGATGTATGAGACAAAGATATTTTCCATGTCAAGCCAGTCCCTAAAAAGCGATAGGGCTGCCTTCGTTCTCCAAAGTGCTTGGGAGAAACTATTCCCTCACATAAATGCTAGTCCTGACAAGTAAAGCGTGTTAATTTAAAGTGCTGATCCATGCTTCACTGCCAAATCTTACCATGTAGGATGCAAGAAAGGCACCGCATCATCACTATGTTACCCTAAAGTAAGGTTTTCAATCAATTCTTTTTCCTGCCATATGACTAGTAATTTGTGAGATCTCGTTAGCTCAGAGAAAAACAATCCTACATTTTCCTTGGGTACAAGGGACTAGTTCAGCATCACACGAATACCTCTTCAGACCAACTTTGGAGGCAGTACGAAGAAATATGCACCTGTCATGCGGAGATTCATATTGATGGCAACTAAGATCTGTAGCAAAGAGATGTAATAAAGGAGTACGTGATTTTAAAACGTTGGAGCATGCGACCTTAGCATGACAGACTTCTTAAGACAATAATCTACATACAGTACGGCTATCCTGGATAGCACAACAATTTTAATTCCATACATCTGCTTGTCCTGATGCATCCCATGCCAAACTAATGGTCAGAGTAAAAGATACCATCTGTGGTTGTCAATCGAGTTTGCCTGAATCGGCTGGGCAACTGAGGTATCACTGTGGCCCGAGATTAGAGTGCCGAGAAGAAAAGAGGAGATGCATAAATAGTGAGGGCAAGCAAGGTGAGTACCTAGATAAAGAGAGCTCATTAATCATACATCAAGCATAATCCTCAACGCAAGAAGAAGTTGATATGGGTAAAATCTCAAGATATGCTTCTATTGAATTGCATTGGTCCAAACATTTTGGGAGTCTGGACATCATACTCTGACACTCCCCTCACACTTATGGTCCTTTAGAGTTATGAGGCGAGAAAGGCCACACTTATTTATTGTGTTAACAATCTTTTGAACATAGGACCTTTGGTACAAAGTTATATGTACCTAGTCTAAACATATGGAAAAGAACGGGCAACATATTCATCACTCCCCTCATATCTAGGATCCACAAGATCTTAGACGTTGGGTCGATAAAGATACTAACTATTTTTATTAATAGCGTGTTGGCCAGATCTTGAGTTTGAGACCTCTTAGCTGTAATACCACATTGAACTGTATGCACCATTCAAATCACCCAAAATGTGTGTATTTGGATGTAGCAGTGGAGAGGTTTACTAGCTCGATCACTGGGGTTTCTTGTGAGCTTTCTTCTCTAGGATTGATATGGCTCTTAATCGCATTACCGAGAGACCACTCCTCTATAAGAACTCGTTATAAAGACCTATGGATACATAGGTGACTAATACGAAAGTGAATACACTAAAATGAGTCTATGCAACTTTAGAATTTTAGCGACAACAACACCAAAATATCAAAGACGTCTCATAGAGTCTGGTGAACAATGGCATACAAATTCGATATGCTTCTAGGTATAAGGTCCATTGCTTTAGTGATTTTGAAGAGCAAAGTATAGCCTTGACTTTGCTCCCCATATCTATTGCATTATGTCCAACAAAGATGGAAAAAATATAGTAAACTTTATGTGTTGCATTATACATCATGGGAATGTTTCGTGGTATTTGGACATACAGTTTGTGAATAAACACCATTTTAAGTTTCACTACCAAAATCTGAACTCAAGACCGAAACTTCCCAAAAAATGAAAATAAAATATAATAAACCACATGCATTCCATTATGCATTCTCAATTAGTGTTAAACAATATTTTTAAGTTTCAGGTTGAAAATGTTCACTCTTTCCTATCTTTGGATCAACTTTGGATAACTGATATGGAGAGCAAAGTCATGTCCGGACTTTGCTCTCCAAAGTCGCTAATGCTGCGTTTGTCACATTATGCATACCAATGCATGCATACCCGAGCATTTGTGGTGCCAAGTCAGTATGAAGCCTTATGTTATTATCACCGCCCCTGATCGTGTCAACTACATAACACAAAATCTATGTTCCGAGCATTTGCATACGTCCATGTGTGTATGATACCCAAAAGTTAGCAACAATTATGCTCTAACCGGCCAAAGTCGAAGATACCCTTTGAAAAATGTTTTTGGAAAAAAATTGTATCGACATCGACTATTTTCTAATGCTAAATATAGTGGGAAGCCCCCCCTTGTTTTTTAATGCAACTTTATCATGAGATTATTGATTGCAACTTCAAAGGCTGATACAAAGATAGCTTCATGTTAAGACAACCCTTGGAATGTGATGGGGTTGTCTTGCTTTTATTCTCCAAAGATCATATGAGATGCTTTTAATCTTTAGCTCTTTTTCGGTCCTACTCTATGTAAATTTTTGTAAAGACTCTAGCCACTTCTTTGGCTTTCCCTCTTCTAATATAACACATCTAAGGCTCTTGCATGGTTCGAATAAAAACATATGTGATGTTATGCCTCACATAAATGTGAAACTATGTTGGTCTGGACAAGTGGAAGGTGCTAATTTAAATTATTGGTTTCCAAATCTTACCATTCACTGTACAACAAAGTGTGACATCATTGTATCCCTAAAGTTAGGTTTCCTATCCATTAGATACCATGCAATTAGAAAATAACTGAATTAATTGAACTGAATACTTCTAGGATGTCAATGATCACATAACACCAAAATCTGAAAGACACCACATGTAATGTCCACATCATATCTCACGAACAATGGAAAGCAAACTTGATATGCTCCCTGGTAGAAATATCAACGAAGTGTATTACAACCAACGTAGGCTGGAGCATTTGAGGTGCCTAGTCAATATGAAGCCATATGTTACAATTACCAGGTTTTTGTCCCTCGTTGCGTCAACTACAACAAGAGCATGCGTGTGTGGTATAACGTGAAGTTTAACCAACAACCATGCTCCATCCGGACGAGTAGAAGTTATGTCCTTGGGTATCTGTGCTAGCACAACAGCTCGCCGATGTACATGTGCTTATTATGTCAACGTCTCTGATTCTAGACCATTTTGTACATATACTTGTCTTGATGTCTCCCATGCCAACCTAATGGCCACAACAAACCATTCCCTCGGTTCCACAACGGAGTAGTAGATAACCATTATTTTTAACATCTTAGTTCTCAATCGAGCTTGGCTGAATAGATTGGCAACTAAGGTCTCTTTATAGGCATATATTGGAGCGAATGAAGGAGAAAAAGAGGAGTACATAAGTATGGAGGGCACGCTCGGTGTTTTAGCTTGCTAAAAAAACTTATGTTGTACAATAGAGCGAATGTAGATAACCATCATTTTTCACATCTTAGTTCTTAGTCGAGCTTGGCTGAATTGATTGGGCAACCGAGGTCTCTTTATAGGCATATATCAGAATGAATGGAGGAGGGCAAGTTGGGTAGATAAATAAAGATAGCTAATTAATTCATACTACTCCCTTCGATTCATATTAATTGTCACTGAATTGGATGTATAGCACTAAAACATGTCTAGATACATCCGATTCAATGACAATTAATATGGACCGGAGGGAGTAAAAACATAAGACCTCAAAGCAAGTAGAAACTATACAAGGTTGAATTGATATATTTGTTAGTGCGGGAGCTTCTCTGTTTGTATGTGTGTACGCTTCAGCCTTTAGTGGATGCGCATGTATGTGCGTGTACATGCGCGCATGCGTGGTCACGCGCGTGTAGAGTCTAGGGAAGGTTTACTAGTTGAACATGTGAGCCTGCTCCCATAGTCTGCTATTTCTATGCCAATTTTATCTTTTATCTGTTTCTCAAACATCACACCTCTCTATGAAAAGAATCATAAAGATGAATAAAAATAAACTAAATCCATTGAAGTTTTGAGTCAAGAAGAGCTTGGAGTATTAGTTATCACGTAACAGAAAAATTAAACACATCACATACAAAGTTCACACCTCGTATCTCGTGAACAATGATATGCTTCTTGATAAAACTATGAACGAGTCATTCGCAAAAAAAAAACCTATGAAGGAGTGTGCTGACAGCCGACGCATGCTCAAGCATTTGGGGTGCCTAGTTTATAGCCGGACAAAAATCGAAGCTAAACTATTGAGAATACCAATGTTTACCGAATTTTCTTTCCGTCAATTCTGTCAAAAAAAAAATTGCAACTTGAAAGGCTGGGTTCCATGTCAAGATGGTCCCCGAAGAAAGGCGATGCGGCTGTCTTTATTCCTTGCAGAAATGCTAGACTATGCTAGTTTCTGACAAGTAGAACGTGCTAATATAAACTGATGTTCCACGTTTTTTGTTGTCAGATCTTACCCTGTACGATACAAGAAGAGTGCTGCGTCATCCAGTGGCGGATCCAGAATTCCACTAAACCCAGGGCCAAAATTGTATTATATGTTAAAATTATGCTAAATCCTAGAAAAATTAGTATATTTCTACTAATATATAGCTAAAAAATTTGTCTACACCCTGGGCCACGGCCCGGGTTGCCCGGGGTGTAGATCCGCCCCTGGCGTCATCTTTGTATCTCTACAAAGTCTTGTAAACAATGAAAAACAAATTCAATAGTACTGGCAAGACGAACCAGGAATCCGTCGAAGCCCCTGGGCGTGCGGTAAGGAACTAAAAAATTTCTTGGTCCATCTTAAGAAAAAAATATTAGACATACAAGCATCTTAGTAAATCATATGAACATGCCTTCAAAATATATTCATCCTAATTCATAAGACAAAGAAATATACAGAGATATTACTAAGGGTGTCCTAATTAGCCCTAGGCCTACGAGTTATTTCCACCTCTTCTTCATGGCTTGAAATCGTTGAGCAATAACACCATTGTAAAGTTGTCATGAGACCCGCTATATTCTATCCAATCGTATTTTTCATACAATCGTTGATTTGTTTTCTAAGAGCAGGATCACGCGCTATTTCATTCGGATTAAACACATCATTCACCTCGTGCTCCTCTGCCTCCGCATTTGGCCGCGACGATGTTTGTGGTAAGTTTCTTCTATCAACCAAAAGGCACCAATTTCTAAAATATATACTACCTCCATTTCGGTTTATAAGACAAATACGTACTTCGACAAAATAGTTTAACCGTAAATTTAGTCAACAGTATATGAATCACATGTCACAAAAATTATACCATTGAAAGCGTATTTTAAATAAGAATTTAATGGTATTTTTTGTTAAATATAATAAAATACAAACTCTCTTTCATTTTCTTTTTAACTAAGGATAAGGGAACTGAGAAAAAAAGAGAGAGCTCTTCTTCATGTTGTAGTTGAGCCTGACGAGCCAGCCGGAGCCAGTCGGCGCTTACGGCCGCCAGATGCGGCTGGCCTGGCCGTTGCTCGCTGGGACTCGCGCTAGGCACGGGGCTGGGTGGGGTTTGGGAATCGGGGCGGGCAAGGGTTTCTGGCGCAGGCAGAAGGGGATTGGGGAACGGAACGAGTACAGGACGGGGGCAGTCGATCGATTGGCAGGCTCGCAAGTTGCAATCAGACGTGCTTGCAGCAGCGCTGCTTCTTTTCCAGACCCACAAGACGGAAGTGTTTTCTTAACCAAGAGGATACCAATGTTACAGTTACAGGAAATAAATGTTTCTGTCCATACTGTCGACTTGCTCTCTGTCAGGAATATGCAACATGTATTCCTCTAGGGGCCAAAGGCCATAATATATAGTACATATACAGGGCAAATATGCATGCAGCCCCCTAACATACGGGGAAATACAATATATATATACATCTAACACCCCCCCTCAAACTCATGGTGGATCCACAACACTGAGTTTGGAGAGTAAGAAATCATGCTGCGCTCTGGTCTGTGTCTTCGTGAAGAAATCCGCCAACTGTAAATCTGAAAGCACATACTGAAGCGCAACAACCTGAGCCTGCACCTGAGCACGTGTATAGAAAGCATCAACACCAATATGCTTGGTAAGCTCATGCTTGACCGGATCACGTGCAACACTAATAGCACATGTACTGTCAGACAAAACCAGACTGGGTGTGGTAATAGAGATCCCAAAATCCGCAAGTAACCACCGTAACCAGGTCACCTCAGCAGTTAACAAGGCCATAGCACACAACTCAGCCTCAACACTCGAACGGGAAACCGCTGTCTGTTTCTTCGTCTTCCAAGCAATGAGCGAACCACCAAGAAACACACAGTAAGCAGAAAGTGAACGGTGATCCGAAGGATCACTCGCCCACGTAGCGTCCGAATAGCACTGGAGCTGGAGGGAGCTGGAACGAGGAAATAAAAGGCGACGAGTGATCGTACCACGAAGATAACGAAGAACACGGAGAAGATGACTATAGTGAACAGTGGTAGGAGCAGAAACAAACTGACTCAGAATATGAACAGGATAAGAGATGTCAGGACGAGTGACAGCAAGATAAACAAGGCTCCCAACAAGATGACGATAACGCGTCGGATCAAAAAGAGGATCACCATCAGTAAGTTGAAGCTTAACATTAAGCTTCATAGGAGTCTCAACAGTGCGCTCATCCCCAAGAGCAGCACGAGCAAGAAGATCCTGAATATACTTTTCCTGAGAGATGTAAAAGCCATCAGAAGTGGAGGAAACCTCAATCCCAAGAAAATATCAAAGAGGACCAAGATCAGTCATAAGAAACTGATCACGAAGACGAGCCTTAACAAAAGCTATATACTCAGGATCATCACCGGTAATGATCATATCATCAACATAGAGAAGAAGAAGAGTGCGTCCACGAGGAGAAGTGTGAACAAACAATGCTGGATCATGAGCACTAGGGGAGAAACCAGCAGCTGTCACTACAGAAGCAAAGCGCTCAAACCAGGCACGAGGGGCCTGTTTGAGGCCATAAAGAGAACGTCGAAGACGACAAACCATCCCCTCAGGAACAGAGTACCCAGGAGGAGGCTGCATATAAACCTCCTCACTCAACTCACCATTGAGAAAGACATTCTGAACATCAAGCTGGGACACACGGACGCAATGTGAAACAAGCAAGAAGAGTACGCACAGTGGTCATATGAGCGACAGGAGCAAGGTCTCATCATAGTCACGACCATGCTCCTGCTGAAAACCACGAGCCACAAGACGCGCTTTATAGCGCTCAAGAGATCCATCAGAGCGAGTATTAATCTTATAGACCCACTTACACGTGATAGGACGAACACCGGGAGGAGGAGAAACCAGATCCCATGTGCTAGTGCGCTCAAGCGCAGCAATTTCCTCAGCCATGGCCAGCTGCCATTCAGGATGATGCTCAGCATCCCGATAAGAGGTCGGCTCGGAGGCAACAGAAAGACCATACTGACTAGGAGAGTAACGGTTGGGGGCACGACGCTGACGAACAGGACGAGTAGAGGGAAGAGCATCAGAGGAAGACGACACAGGAGACGACGATGAAGAAGAGGGAATAATAGAGGAAGACTCCGGAGAACAAGGAGAACTAGGAGAACTATACGGAGCAGAAGAGGACGGTGTCGAAGAAGAGACATCAGGGGGAGGAGATCCTGAAGAAGACACAATAGGGGTAGAAGGAGGTGTGTCAGGAAAGAGAAGAAAAGAGATATCTTCCACCGGGTAAGTACCAGCGGTGGGACGAGGATAGAAAGGGCGCGTCTCATCAAAAGTAACATCACGAGAGATACGCATCCGACGACCAACAGGGTCCCAACAGCGATAGCCCTTATGCTCATCACTGTATCCAAGGAAAACACACTCAGATCGAGCGGCGGTCTTTAGTGCGTCATGAGAGCAAGGAGAACATAGCAAACACAACCAAACAAGCGAAGCATGGAGTAATCTGGAGATTGTCCAGAGAGGCGCTCAAGAGGGATACCACCCTGCAAGGCAGCAGAAGGCTGAATATTGATGAGGTAAGCCGACGTAGCGACAGCCTCAGCCCAGAAATGCGGCGGGAGAGAAGAAGCAATCATCATAGCGCGAGTGGTCTCAAGAAGATGGCGATGCTTACGCCAAGAACGCCATTACGGGCATGTGCCAGACAGAGAATCGAGCAAGAGTGCCCTGCTCAGCAAGAACACATCGCAACATCTGGGAGATATACTCATTAGCAGAATCAGCACGAAACACACGGATGGGGGTAGAATATTGAGTACGAACCATGGCCGCAAAACGCTGATATATGGAGAGCACCTCACTACGAGAGCGCATAAAATACAACCAAGTGTATCGAGAAAAATCATCGATGAATAAAATATAGTAGCGATGGCCCCCTTTCAAAGCGAAAGGAGCCAGACCCCAAACATCGGAATGAACTAAATCAAAAGGTCGCTGAGATACAGACACGCTAGTAGGATAGGGAAGCTGAATCTGTTTACCCAACCTACAACCCTGACAATGCAAAGATCCATCTCCTGAGACAGACCCCAGAAGACCACGATGAACTAATGACGACAGGCGAGAGTCACATAGGTGACCAAGACGATGATGCCACTGCTGAAAGGAGCTGGTAGTAGAGGAGACAACCGGAGAAGAACTGGCGGATGAAGTGACAGCGGAAGGAACGCGAAGCCAGTCTAACTCCCAAAGTCCTGAAGAATCACGGCTGCGAGGGCCAGCTCCAACCAGGGCCTGGGTGCGACGGTCCTGAACAACACAAGAGTCAGCATCAAGAATGACGCGACAACCAGAGTCAGTAAGCTGGCTAGCAGAGAACAGATTCATCTTAAGAAGAGGGACATGCGAAATATCAGGAACAAAAAAAGAAGAAGAAGAAAGGGTGCCCCGACTAGAAACAGGGAGAGAGGTACCATCAGCCGTAAAAACACGGACAGGAGAAGGGAGAGAACGAAGAGCGGACAGAGAAGAAGACTCAAATGTCATATGAAAAGAAGCTCCAGAATCCAGATACCACGGAGACGTACCTGACTGTGTAGAAGGTGGTGGTCGCACAGTGCCTGAAGAGTCAGTCATAGAACCAGCAGTGCCCGTCGAAGAAGAGCCTGTAGCAGCAAGCAGACCGCGAAGACTCCTGATAATGTCCTGATCAGAGAGAGCCACTGCTGAAGACCCGGAAGGAGCCGACTGCCCACGAGCCTGGTGCGGCTGGCGTAAACTGGGGTCCCGTGTATAACAGGTGGCCCAAGTGTGACCATCCTCATGCGAAGAGCGGTGTGAAGAGAACCACGGCGACCCTGACCACGAGCCTGTTGGTGCTGACTCGGACCCGGAGGCTGCTGGTGCTGAAGCTGACCCTGACCCTGACCTGGAGGAGTGGGTAGTATCGGCGGCGGCGGCACAGGAGACCGCGGCTGAGTCGAGGGAGCAGACGGCAAAGGAGCACCACGAGTAACAAGCGCAGATGGAACCGCAAGAAGACCAGCACCACGGAGACGGGTCTCCTCAGCCCGAAGCTCAGACAACACCTCAGAGAGCGGAACACGACCACGAGCATTCAGCTGAGCACTGGGCTCAAACTCTGGCGGCCGAGATGAAAACTCATAGATGCGGTGAAACTCCAAGTCCGAAGCACAACTGGCAGCACGAGCATGTGCCACAAACAGCAAGACGGAGAGAATCAAGTCGACGCCAGATAGCAAAGACTGAGTATAAAACTCATCAATAGTGAAATCACCCTGCTGAAGAGCATGCTCTGGCGAACCACGACAGTAAAGAGCAGCATCCCAGACGGTGACGAAGATGGGCCCACCGAGCAGCAAGTAGGGAGACTCATGAACTCAGCAAGACATCAAGGCGTAACACTGGAGGTGAGAACAGCAGCAGCACGAGCATCCTCATCGACCCACTGAGTGTAGGCAGTCAGAGCGTGGCGATAGGACTCGAGATCAGCAGAATATTGCTTGAACTTCAGGTCATAGGCAGCAACAGCAATATCATCAGCGCTCTGAGCAGCATCCTTGGCCTCCTGATAAGCATCAGCAGCAAGCACAATCGGCGTCGGAGGCAGAGGAGCCACAGGAGCAGGGGGGCACGGCGGACAGGGGACCTCGCCAGAGAGCACACCCCAAAGACGGAGACCGCGCATGTGAACGCGCATAAAGGCAACAAAATCAGGATAATTCGCGCCATCGAAAATCACCGGGCAGCGAGGAATCGCAACGTAGCCCGATGCAGAAGACATATCTGTCAATATTTTTTTAACACAGATCTGATACCACCAGATCTAGAGACAATGGCGGGCCATGGCCAGCGGTGAGGGCCACAGGCGAAGCTTCAGGAGAGAGGAGTCGCGGCGGCCTGCGGAGAGTCGCGTCGTCGAAGCAAAGGCGGCAGCGGGAGCAGGAGCAGCGTGGCGGTGCTCTCGCGTGCGTACGTCGCATATGCCGTGCGATGTCGGGAGTCAGTCCAGCGTGGCGAAATCTGGCGTGCGCGCGTGGCGATGGCGCGGGCGGCGGTGGGCGGCGGTGTCAGGCGTTGTCCCGCGTGTGGGCGGTGGACGGACCAGAGGCAGCGGACCGGGGCGAGCGGTGGGCGGCCGGATGTCAGGGATCTGAGCAGACCGAGCCAATCGGGATACGAAACAAGGACGGGAACCGATCTGGAGACGAAACAATGACGGAGACCGATCTCGAAACAAAAAACCGGCAACGACGGCCAGGAACAAGACGGCGACCGGCGGCGGCGACGACGCAAGACCGTCGGCGACAGGGACGGTCACGGCTGTGACGATGTTGCAAAAAATTTGTCTAACCTAGCTCTAATACCATGTCAGGAATATGCAACATGTATTCCTCTGGGGGCCAAAGGCCACAATATATAGTACATGTACAGAGCAAATATGCAGGCAGCCCCCTAACATACGGGAGAAATACAATATATATATATATATATATATATATATATATATATATATATATATATATATAACACTCTCATTTTCCCTTGCACCCGACGTCTATCATGAGATCATTCTCTTGCAACTTGGAAGGCCGACACAGATGGCTTCCGTGTCAAGACGGCCCATGATGCTGCCTTTACCCCCTCACATAAATGCCAAAGTGCTTTAACCCTAAAAAAAAACATAAATGCCAAACTATGTTGGTCCTGACAAGTAGACCGTGCTAACTTGAACTGTTGCCCCATCTTCCGTTGCCAAGTAGTACGATGCAAGAAAAAGGTCCCGCCTCACGCACCATCACTTTATTTCCCTAAAGTTACGTGTCGCTCAATTATTTGTATTTTTTTATTATTTTTGGATTTTTTTTTACTACTGTTGATGATTAATAATAGATTAGTGGAATTTCGCAAAAAAAGGAATATTAGATGCAATGCAATTAGAAATGAACTATTAACCGAACTGCGTTGAATTGAATAATTCTTAAAAAAAATGCATGTTCTCTATTATCTCTGTGTGTAAGGCCTTATGTATGTGTGTGTGCGTGTGTGCGTGTGTGTCCTTCATTTTTTTAATGTACTTGAAAGATTGAGCACCTCTCATTTGAAATTTGGAGCATATGTTAGTCAATTTTTCATGTGTTTCATAATTCGACATCATAAAGTTTGACCAATGGTTAGACAATACATGTATTATCGGACAAAAACTGGTTGTGTTGGATTTGTATTTAAGATTTGTTTTCATGTAACTATGAAATACTTCTTCCGGTCCATAATTCTTGTCGTGGTATTAGTTAACTGTGGTCAAGATTTAAGTTTGGAATTTGGAAACCACAAAAAGTCAAACGACACCTTATAAAAACTAACCGAGCAAGTTATGAAAGGGCTCTCATTCAAAAGTAAAAAAAGAAAGATCTCCGCTTTAAATAACACCATACATATAATCAGTCTTGAGATTATATCTTTATCCAAATAAATACTTGCACAATGCATTCGATGTTTTTATTTATTTTGGAGAACCGATGGTGATTATTTCAAATGCCATAGCGACCAAAATTCCCATAACAAAAAGGATAATAAGAGTATTAATGTACTATTACCAATTTCCCTGTTGCTTTAGAAGCACTCGTAGTTAATTTTTTTTATCTATTAAAATAGAGACATGGATTTTTATATTTGCAGAAAATATGTCATGGAGCTCTCACGTCACATGTTCTGTCACTCTTCGATGCACGAAACAGATATGAAAATCTAGCGGTGCCCGCTTCTCTAGTATCCAATCCTCCTTTTGTTTTCTTTCTTAAAAAAATCTAACGCGAGGCGCCGCATCCTATGCTCTCCCGTGCGACGCGTATTGAATCAGAAAAAAATACCGCGTGTCTGTCCACTACCAATCAGGGCATGACATTATCCCTTCAATTCTTGCATGCACCTTATCTCTTCATGGGTTGCCGTTAACCACACGATTCCTCCCTCTCTCTCTTACACAGAAGTTCTCCCTCTTCCTCTCAAACCACCAAGTGAATTTTATCTGAAAATCATAAATAATTAGTTTAGGCAAGTGAATTTTATCTGAAAATCATAAATAATTAATCTGGCAACTTTTTTTTTGAAAAAAATTAATCTGGCAATTTAGAAACAATTGAATCTGACTAATCTGGCAACAGAGAAACACGCTAGTGTTCTGCAGATTAATTAGTTTAGGCTTAATTAATATGGCAATTGAACATAATTAATATGGCAATTAGGCCTAATTAATATGGCAATTAGCCGCCACACGACGCGACTAATATACGGGCGTCGCGTGTTAGCACAGTCCTTCTTTCTTTGCATCCACAAAACTTCTGGTATAGGACACAGAACTCTGGACATCAGTGAACTGGAGACGTGAAACTATATGCTTTCTCCTGGTCCTCTGAATTATTGATGCCTTGGCCTTTCTCTATTTGGAAAATTTCCAAACGCGACTTTTCCCGCTGAACAGTTTTTTGAATTTGCTGCTGACTAGTGATTAGATGGTTAAGATGTGATTGCAGCGGGCCAAGAAAAACTGGCACATTTGTACTCTAAATGATATCGAAGCTTGAAACGTGAAAGAAAATATGTTTTTCAAGAAATCTCTTTTTTACTCCCAAGCTCTGGTGATCCCTTACTTTTAGTGTTTTTCAAAAATATATGTTCATAAGTTAAAAAAACTGAAAAATATCTAGATATAGTCAAGAATGTATCCCACAAGCATGCACAATACCAATGCTCAATTCTTTGAATTTATGGATACACAAAATCTGATAATTTTTGGAGTTTGGAAATTATGCATTGTTACCTATACTTAGATCCATATATTTTTTTGACTTATGTGTATCTTAGAGTAGAAAGTATTTCAAATTAATATTTTGCACATTTGTAGGAGACAACATTGAGAATCAAAAAAAAAAAACTTTTAGAACTTGTAAACATGATGTTCAAATTTAAAAACAAATAAAGGGATCAGTAATGAGTGAATTCTATATAGTGTTTTAAGTATACTTTGTGATTATAAAACCACTCATCTCATGCTATGTCCATTATACATGACTATTCATTTTCATTCATTTTTATGAGCGTTGCACAACTATTAATTTTATTAGGATGTTTTACTTTTCCTTATCTTTGGTGTCTAGAGGTGTGTTGGAGAGTTATGATCAAAGTAAGGTGAAAGGAGATAAGAAGATACAATATGAAGGAGTCACATGCGCTAGAGATAGCCATATGGAGTCTCAAAGAAGTTCTATTTTCCCATCGACACAACATGAAGATCAAAGGCCATGCTGGTAATCCTCGTCTATACGAATCCAACAACCTTAGAACATCGAAATTAGAGTTCGTATGAGGAATTGATGTCCAAATATGAAAACATCTAATAGTTTAACGACCAACCACATGCCAAGGATGAACATATGTGCCGTATACGACCATCCGATGGGTCCGGAACGTCAAACTAAATCTCTTTTATGAAGGTCCCACGAGCATATTCGAAGAGGATCTCTCCAAAAAAAACGACCTCTAGATGCCCGTTTGAAGAGTGGGAACCCTAGCCGCCATCATCATCCTCTCCATAGCTCCCAACAGAGCGCTGCCACCGCCACACCTCAATCATTAGATCTCAACACCACCATAGTATCCAAGGGAGAGGATAATAAGGTTTGGGTCAAGGAGGCCACTACATCAATGGCATCACCATCTACGAATTCATCATTGATGAATTCACCCATCGTGTTGGAATCCTAAACCCTACCGTGGATCCCTACATGTATCAGTTTATTCGTTCTTCCATATTTATTCATATGATTTCTTGTGCCACCTTGCCTGAGTAGTTTAGTTGGGGATATGGATGAATCCTAGTCCCATCAAGAATTGAAATAAGTATTATATGTTTATACTTGTATAAGTGTGTATTAACTTTTCTCATGATATTATGTGAATCTCGACTGCATACTATTTGTCCCCGGGGACTGAAAGGAAGTTATAATTGGTGTATGGTGGATACGTTGGAGAACGTAACAGAGAATACATTGTCACCCTAAGCAAGGCATCAATGAGGGAGCACAAAGATCTTATAGTGGATATCCAAAAACCATGGGCTAACCCTTAATTGCTAGTGAAAGGTCATGTGTGCCCCATGTGTGGTTTTGATAATTAATGACAATCTCTATGGACTAATATTTTGCATTGAGTTACACCTGTAGGAATTGTCCATTTTCATCGCTTGGACCATGTGTTGGCTTCAAGGTAGAAAAAGTGAAGAAGAAGAAGCAATGTCCAAGGGCTTTGGGCCTTTTGGAATCATGTTGAATAAAGAAGATGATTCAAGGTTGGTCAAGACAAATAATGGGCCAATACTCAATAAGAAATGAAGTTGTGCAAGTTCAAGATGCGCCATCTCAAGAAGATCACATGCTTGAAGCTTGCCATCCTCGGTGATCATGGATCAATGAAGACAAGCTCAAAGAGGAGGTTTCCCCATGGAGTATGGGGGAGCAAGTCGCAAGTGTTCATCAAGCGATCACGAGCAAGAGAAATCAAGAAAAGTGTTCCATCTTGAGGAGGACAAGATCGTCTATATCAAGCTCAAGTGGAATGCACAAGGCAAAGGTATGATCTTGATAGGTTTTCCCTTTTGCTAGTCTCGTGTTGTTAGCTGAGAGACTGGGTTTAGGATAGATAGCCGTACTATTAAGAGGGGATCTCTCTAGTGAATAACTCGATCATATCTTTCGGAGAGAGCTAAAACCTTTGCATACTTACCATAATATTTTTTGGTTATTATTTGGATCTTATCCAAGTGAGGTTCTAGTTCTTGTGGTAATCTTCATAAAAATCTCTAGTTTATCAAAAACAGATTGCGGTTTTTCCGGCTCCACACCTTGGGAGATATCTCACATATATATACTCGATATTTTCTCCCTTGGTGGCATCCAATATTTCCATTTTTGTTGGATTCTACTGAAGGGAATATGCCCGAGAGGCAATAATAAAGTGGTTATTATCTTATTCCTTGTTTATGATAAATATTTACATCTCATGCTATAATTGTATTAATTGTAAATGTTAATACATGTGTGTTTAATAAACAAATAATAGTTCCTAGTTATACCTCTCATATAAACTAACTCGTTGATTAACAAGATGATCAAGGTTTCCTGATCATGGACATTGGATGTTGTTAATAACGAGGTCACAACATTGGTGGAATGAGGTGATGAACATTCATCTGAAGTATAGTAATACGATCAAAGTCATTATGTTTAACATCAATATGAAATAACCCTAATCCTTAGACCATGAGATCATGTTAATTGCTATCACGAAAAGAGTACTTTGATAACATCAAATGTCACACCGTAATAGGTTGACTGTAAAGGTGGGTTTGGGTACTCTGAAAGTGTTATGTGGAGACACATGGCTCAAGAGTGGGATTTGTCCATCCCGATGATGAAGATATATGCTCTGGCCCTCTCAGTGATATCACATTGATATAGCTTGCAAGCAAGTGATGAGGTCACTAGAATGTTATATCACGGGAACAAGAAAAGAGTAGATGTCGATAACGATATTAAACTAGGTATGGGGATACCAATGATCGAATCGCAGACATGTAATATATTGCGAGACAAAGGGATTTAGTTATAGCGTTAAAGATTCACACGATCACTAGAGTTATTGTTGAATGTGTGGGAGTCGGTACGGATCTCCAGGTCCCGCTGCTGATTATTCTCCGTCATGTCTACATTATTCGCGAACCTTAGGGTGACACACTTAAAGGATACCTACACTATTTAGAGTAAATAAGATGCTAGAGAAAGAATATGAAAGCGCTGGAATTATTTCAATGGACACTCCAATTGAAATTGGTTCTGCATGTGAAATTGAAATGTTGCAAGGGGTTTTATGTGAATGTTGGTTAATTAGTGTAATTAAAAAATTCTGAATAAAATAAATAAAATAGTTCTATTAAATGAGAGATTTCACTAAATTTGGTGGAAATTTAATGGAGGTGAGTTGAATTTTGAGTGGAGGCATGTTTATGTGAGTGGAGGATTTTTATGTGAGTGGGAGCTCCACCCACATGAATGAGGTAGAGGTGGGGGAACCCACTATGGCCACCACGCCATGGAATTTGGCTGCCCCCTCTCCTCCTCTCATCTCACACCTCCTCGCAAAGGATCTCTCTCCTCCTCTAGAATATTCCCCATGGTCTCGTCTTAGCGAGATACATGTTTCCAGTTTCTTTTTCTAGAAGGATTTGCTGCTTTCGCCGTTTAGCTGGAGCAAGGACTCGGAGGTTGTCGGGGTACCAAATGTGTGTGCGATCAAGGATGCACCACTTCTTTGCGGTCCTAGACTTGCTGGTACTGGACCTGCTGGACTTCATCACGATCTTGAGATCGGCAAGTGAATGACTACATCATCCATGAGAACCAATCTCATAACGCTTTGTCGGTCTTCAAGGTTAAGTCCTCTATGGATTTATATCTACCTGTTGCTTGTATCTAGATAGATATATCTTGGTGCTTAGTTGTTCATATCATAGATTTTTTTGTTTTCTATGCTGCGAACCCAGCAGTGGTATCCGAGCCGGATCTATGCATAGATGCTTTACACGGATAGAACACATATGGTTATGTGGGCGCTGATGGTCACGTTATTGCTTCTTATGTGTATTTTGGATATTGGTGGCATAGTAGTATGAAGCGGCCCAGACTAACTTTACATGTCCTCGCACATGAGACATGTTCCACGCTTGGCATGTAACTAGTTTTGCATAATTGGCTTGCGGGTTTCTATCTCTCCTGCTATAGTCAATATCTGATTTACAACAAGTTGCCAATAATTTGATTATCATAGTTGTGGTTCCATGTTCGTAGGTAAGAACAGTTCTATCTTCGAAAGCCCTCGGCCACGCAAAAACATGCAAAAAGATAAAATTAGAGGGCGTCTAGTTTTTTGGTTTTGCTGGGCAAGTACTATGAAATGGTAGTATTATAATTTGTAGTATGAATTGATACTATTGGAAATTATAATATGCCAAAATGTAAGTTCCATAGACTTTGGCCATACACACATAGGAATGATAAAGATCATACCATGATGCACAAGATAGTGATCAAGAGCAAGAACCATATCATATCACTTTTTTCATATGATGTTTGTTTGCATCTTTTTTTCTTGTATGGCACTTTAGTAGCATTATAAGATGATCCTGCATTTAAATATCAATAAAAAAGTGATCTTCCTTTAGTATGCACCATTAAGAAAGTTCGTGGTTTCGAGACACCACGTGATGATCGGGTGTGATAGACTCTGTGTTCGCATACAATGGGTGTAAGACAGTTTTACACACGTGGGTACTAAGGTTCTTACTTGGCGAGCCTAGCATATACAGACATGGCCTCGGAACACGAACCAAAAGGTAAAGCATGATTCATATAGTTGATATTATGCCCATATTGATGCTCGCCTTTGAAGCTGCACCAATTCACGTGATGATCGGTATTGGTGTGGTGGATCTGGTTCTTGTAATCACCAAAACAACTCAAGGGATGTCGGTTTTGAGTGGGAGTTCAAATAGTAATATCATTAAATTTGAACTCAATTTATCATAAATTAAAACAAAGTGAATTTGCATAATTTATTATAGTCATTGGCATCCGTTCACTACCTTATGCTTAGTTATAATTGAGATAAAAGAACTATAGAATTTTGGATATTTACTTTATGAACTGGTATCATATTGTTTTGATTGTCAATTTAGAGTTTAAAGTCCTATTGCAAACTTTTATCAAACTCCATTTACTCCCTGAAATTTAGTAAGTAGTATTAAATCAAGAGTAACAATTCTAGTATTAGTATCTAAATATCATACTTGCCTCCATGATACTTGATATTCAAAAAGATGTTTTGGTATCAAGGTTATATAGGAGCTGAAAGGATTTTTTTTCAAAAACCATCATGTGTGGAAGATATTGCGATATCTGAAACAATGTTTTGGTTGCAACATGATAGAGTATAATTTAGAAAAATGCATGTTCTCATATTGTATAAGAATTTGCGAAGTTTGGGTACGTTAGGCATCCTAATCCTCCCAAAAAGGTTTCCCAACATTATACTCTTGATTCACCTTTATAAAGTATAGGAGATTGATCATGAAAGTTATCATGATAAGGATCAATAAAATATGTAGGTAAAATGTTTATTACACTAAAGATTACTGAAGAATGGATTTTTGAAAGAACACCAAGCATTTGATGATGGTGATCCACTTCAAAGTGAAAGTCCAAAGGTATTAGTATTTGACTATACACGCTTTGGACTATGTGTCATGTGTATGGCACCAATCTTGATATTGATAGATTCTTTTAAAAGAAAAGAAAATGTTGATAGAGAATCTATAAAATATTTGGTACAAAAGAAAAAGCCGAAAATGTCCAGCTTAGGTATATAGAATATATACATATTATGTTTATATTCTTTGCTTGTTAAACAATGTGGTTCTTGGGTATTGGATACCGAATTTGTTGGTGTGAAGTGTCATACCGAACAACACAATTCATGAACTACAATGGCCTAAGTAACTAGCAAGAAAATATGTGATAATGTTCATCGAAAACAAATAAAGTGTTGTCATGTTTCTCGTTGACATCAAAACTTGCCTTCAAGATTTGTTTTAATAATTGTTATTTTTTCAGGTATTATGAGAACAAAGGTTGTTCAAATAATTACTGTATTCCTATTATATGGATGATTTACAAGTCTAGTTGGAGAATTCACGTCCATAAAAACTAATGCTAAAAATATCGTAAGACAAATGATTGAAAGATCACTTATAAAGTTACATCGCTGTTTAAATTATATTGGAAAGAAAACATGTAGAAACTCCATGTTGATAAAATTTTGGAGTCTTTGATTTTGATTAATTGACGCTTGTGAGACTTTCCTAGAGATAATTGAAACTTTGTTCATCGGCCAAAGAGGAACGGATGAATAACTTATTGGAAATTGTGTAGGTTGATGTATATAGTCCATTATGTCTAGCCATGAATGGTGGATCTTTTAGCTTCATATGCTTTCTTCGGAAATTAGAGTGAATATATGTGTATATTTACTTAATGAGCAAGAAGTGTGAAATATTTGAAAATGTTCAAATACTTTTAAAATGAAGTGGAAAAGCATTGAAACAAGAAAATAAAGAATTTATGATTTGATCATAAAGGAAGATATTTGAGTTACAAGTTTAGTAAAACACCTAAGATTTGAGAAATCGTTCCATGGATTTGCATTTCCTGAAAACACCATTGGAGTATGGAGTATTCGAGATATGTAATGAAACCTTGTTTGACATGGTAAGATCAAAGGTGCCATTTATAAAGCCACCATTATGTTTTAAAGATAAATCTTTAGAGACTACCGCTTTTACACTGAAAAGAGCACCATCATGATATGTTGAAATGACAACATTTGAGTTATGGTTTGGGATAAAACTCAAGTTGTCTTTTCTTAAATTTTGGTATGTTAGGCATAAGTAAAATGTTCACAACCAAAGTCGGATAAACACGTCTTTGTAGGTTATCCCAAAGAAATAGTTGGGTATTCCTCCATAACACCGAAGACAAAAGAGTTTGTCGCTTAGAATGTCAAGTTTCACGAGAAGGGATTTTTTGCAAAAAATAATTAGGAGGACAATAGAACTTTGATTAGGTTGATAAACCTAAGCAACATGTGCTAAGTAGCACAATGCTGGAAGCAGGGGAGGACCCAGGACAAAATTGACCCGGTGTCCCATGTCCAATATATACTAAGAAATACTATGGATCTAGTGACACACTTAACAGTTCAGTATCAATATAATGAGGTGTAACGGTGAAAATGCTTACCAAAACCAGAATTAAGATGCTCACCGCTCACATGAAATAACAATTGATCATAGAAGAAATGAATAATAGAGTACCAAGGATTCAAAACTATGAAAAAGTACAATGGCAACAGCAAAATGCCGCACCAGATCTCAATTGCCTACAAAGGAAAAAAATTCAGTTAGAAACATATTAAATAAAATATACTAAATTAGTAAGTTAAAACAATTACCTTTAAAATGGTTTTATACCTCTGTCATTGCCTCAAAGCGATCAATTACTGCTTCATTGGTAACCTTCCCCATTTCGCCCTTCTCCACATAACAAATGAGGTTGTATTTCAAGGCATCGTGGCTAAGACGGTTGCGCAAATATGTTTTCACAATTCTCATTGCTGAAAAGCATCTCTCAACTGTAGCCGTGGCAACTGGCAAGACAAGTGCTAGCTTCAATAGTCAATATACCAAAGGATAGAAAATATGTGTCCTTATGTCCACCATTTTTTGAGAGAGCTCAGATATATTATTTATACCAGAGAACCGGTCATCTGCTCGCACATCAGTTATATAAATATGAAGGTGATGTATAAGATCTCTTAATTCTACATCATCAAAGTCTTTTGGATATAGTCCAGCTTGACTAATCAACTTATCCAAATTAAAATCATGAAATGATTCCTTTGGACTCAAAGCGTCTAAGCAGATAATGAGCTCAGAAATTTTCTCATTGAAGATGGTATCAAGTTCTTGAAGAAACCAATCAATAACGTCATTGAAATAGTCCACTTGATAATGATGCTTGTTGGTAATACCTGTTATTTGTCGTGGTTTCTTAGGATTCACATATTGACCTTCCATTTCTAACTTGGAAAGGGAATGCCTATCACAAAAGGAATATACTTCACCTAGCACGGATTCCCATCCATTTATCCTTAGATCATTCAAGATCTTTTTGGTTGAACTCACACAACCGATGAAATTTACAATGTCCTGATCCCAATGATAGTGTGTTTGTGATTATCAGTATAGTGGACATAAGCTGCAAGTAGAAGACAAAATCAAAAGACTGGAAATAAACAAGAAGACCACATGCTTGCCTTCTGTTTGTGTCATCCCCGTCTTCTTCTTCCACATATTCTAGCACTTTGACAACTGTAGGGAACAAATCAATCAAACTCTTAAGAGTCTTATAATGCGAACTCCATTGAGTGTCTCCGGGTCTTTGAAGAGCTAGCTCTTGATTTAATCCAGACCCACTTTTAAGCAGCCCACAACCTAAAGCTTCAATTACCTGCTCTCTATATTTTTCACGAATCATGTCCTTTCTCTTTGCGGAGCCACAAACCACATTCAACAAGACATGGATCATATAAAAAAATTGTCAAATCCATGTGCGCTTCCGTACAACAGCCACAACAACTAACTGGAGTTGGTGCGCAAAATAATGAACATAATATGATGTGCTATTTTCCCTCATGATTAAATCCTGTAGGCCATTAAACTCACCTCGCATATTGTCCGCACCATCGTATCCTTGACCTCTAACTTGTTTAAAACTTAGCTTATATTCTACTAATAAAGCATCAATGGTAGACTTGAGGTATTTAGAAGTTGTCTCCTTCACATGAATAAGGCCAACTAATCTCTCTTTGATATTCCCACATTTACCAACATATCGTAAGTCCACTGCCATTTGTTCTTTACCCGCAATGTCCCTTGACTCATCAACAAGCAAACAAAATACATCATGTCCAATTTCTTCAAGAACAGAATGCAATATCTCCTTTGCAAAGCATTGAGCTAGGGCCTTTTGAATCTTTGCAGAAGTCAACTGATTATTACCTGAAGCATTATGGCCAACAACCTTGGCTACAGCTAGATTTTGCTATGCCGTATAATCATGAATTTCCTTGAAGTTTCCTTTATTCAAAGACTCCCCAAACTCATCGTGGCCTCAGAAAGGCAATCCCTGCTTTAGTAATACTCTAGTAACATCAATTGAGACATTTAGTCGAGTATAATAAGCTTTTTTCATAGCATTACTTTGGTTATTCAAAGCAACATATATGTGTTGTTTTTTCTTCAGCAAAGCTTCGCAATCTCTTCTTGCTTGGTTGTGAATACTGTTCACATCTCCTACATGTACCTTCAATCAATATTTTTTATTCTAACTTGACCAACCATCTTTAACAAATGCATCATACCCAGCTTATTTATTTTTTCATGGTCTAAATAAGAAACAACAAAGACAATATGCCTTATCCTTAGACTCTCTATACTCGAGCCAACTCCCAAATTCATCAAACCATTCTGAAACAAACCTTCTATCTTTACCACAAATTTCAGTAGTTGGAAAATCACAAGTACGAGGTTGACAAGGACCATTAGCCAAATACTTTCTTCTTACCATTTCCTTTAGATTAGGAGGGTACTCATCTATGCATCTTCTTTTACCTGGATCAAATTCAATTTCATCTTCCCAATTGATTTCTTCATGATCCTGAGATGAATTTCCTATATCATGGGAAATATTTTGTTGTGCTGATGCATCATTTTGTCCATGTAACGGTGGCGAGGCCGAGGCATCATTTTGACCATGTGGTTGTGGCGAGGCCGGAGCATCATCCAGTTCATGGGACGGGAGATTGTTCTGTTCATCCGGTGTGCCAACATTTTCATCTTGAACTGATGTTGTCCTTCTTTTCTTTACAAACCTTTCTGTTAGAGTATATCACGGTTTGGACATATTAGGTAGTTTCATATTATAATCCAATTCTATCTCTAGTAGTCTTCTTGCCCCCTAAGTCTTCTAGTACTATATAAACAGCCCAATGGCTCACGTTGTAATCACCACAAGCAATATCAATACAAATAATATTCCGCAATTCTACATGGTATCAGAGCGGTTCGTTCCGCCTAGGGTTTAGCCACCGCTTCCGCCGCGCCGCTCCCGGGGAGATCCTTCTCCGCCGGGGGCCGCGTAATAGTAGACTAGATCTTATTTCGCCAAAATTTTCTCGCCGGCCGCTTGGCCGGCGTTTCTTCTTCTTTCGCCGATCATAGATCGAATTGCGTCGTCCACAACCACATGTCGTCATCACGCGCCTCTACTTTAACCTCGGCGTCGACTCATCTCCGGCAAATCATCGCCAACGATCGTGCCAAGGAGGCTCCGCGCGGCGCCCCAAGGGATGCCTTCACGCGCTGCGTCGGCTTCTCCGTCCTCACGTCGTCACCTCGCCGGCCCATCTTTGCCAACATCGACCGGGACGCACGTCCCGATCTGTACGCCGCGCGTCAACAAAGGGCTGCACCTTCATCACCCGTGGTCCTCATCGCCGACAACCATCTACACCAACAACATCGTCACATCGTCGCCGCCACCACCAATCATGGTCATCGTCAACGCCAACAAGTTCTTCTACTCGAGCGACGCCGCGCTCATACAAGCGGAAAATACGGGTCTAATCCCCGAAATCAACTATCGCAACAGTTTAATCGCCATCAACATCTACCTCGTCGTCTTCGTCCACCACGACCTCGTCGCCAGAGTCGCAGTCTAATTTTTTATTTTGCACTAAATTTATTTTCTTCTTGCAACTACTTCATCTACTCCGACAAATCGGCGGACAACTTCTACGCACCGACCGTTCACGGAGAATTTCTCTGCTGCTCCCTCCGGCTCTGGCGCGCATGGCTCGTGATGGTCCCTGTCTTCGCACGTCCGATATTGGCAACATCGACGCGTGCCTTCTTCCCCGGCATGCTCCCGAGTTTGGCAAGCTCGGTAAGGCGTGTCACCTACCTCAACTACTCCAACTCAAACTAGGTCTACTTCAACCACTTCGGAGAATTCTCCCGGCTCAACGACGACATCGACCACAACACAACGACATCATCAACTTCATCAACGGCGACTACATCACCAATGGCATCATCGACCATGACTTCAACGCCCTACTTTCGGCTACATCGACATCGACATCCTCTTCCATCTCCGTCTTCGGATTATGCTCCAGTCAGACCGTTCGCGTCACTACCGATCCGACTGCGGGGGAGTGTTAGAGTATATCACAGTTTGGACATATTAGGTAGTTTCATATTGTAATCCAATTCTATCTCTAGTAGTCTTCTTGCCTCCCAAGTCTTTTAGTACTATATAAACAGCCCAATGGCTCACGTTGTAATCACCACAAGCAATATCAATACAGATAATATTCCGCAATTCTACACTTTCCATAAATTTAGCTTCTCCTGTAATTTGTCAAGTGTTATATGAGAATTAATTACCCCCTTCGACCCATATTAGTTGACTTGGATTTGCTAAAATTTGGATGAACCTATATACTAAATAGTGTCGATTCACCCAAATTTAGATAAATTTGAGTCAACTAATATGGGAAGATAGTAGTATAATTTAAATCTGCACAAAAAAAATATAAAACCATATGAGCTGCTACTTGATTGCACGGTCAGAGTTCAGACTTCTACTTACTAGAGGACATTGTGCTTGACTGCTTGGCGTACAGGAATAATCCAAAGGCAGTGTGAATCTCTCAAAAATACTGCAATCTTATCACCACTTCCACCAATTCCCAACCCAATTAAAAACCCTAGGCGCTAATGCCCTGAAGTTTGAGAAGCAAAATTAGAAATTCCAACAGAGGTGTATCAGATAGAGGGTCTGGTTGTGGCACTGAATACCTTTTTTCTGTCTCTCAGCTGTATCGGCGACTTGACTGATCTTGATCTGGTGATTTGCAATGGCGGCAAACTGACCAAGGACGGAGGCGCGGGGCATGTTCTCAGTTTCCAGACCAAGGGGCACGGTCGTATGTTTTAGAGCGGAGATCGATCGTGTATGCCTGGCTGCCTCGCTCGGTCGCTCGCTAAGCATGTTAATGGGCTGATCGTGTAGCTTCTGGGCTTGGTCCTCACGTAGCTTCTGGGCTGGGCGACCATGAGTCTGTTACATCCGGTGTCCCTCTAAAAAATTTGGGGGTGTCACAGGCTATATGGGCTATACAGGTATAAGGCAATACGAAATTTTACCCGGTGTCCTGTGCTACCTGCTGGGCCAACGTGGGTTCGCCCCTGGCCGGAAAGTGTACCGGAGGCGGCCACAACGCTCATGGTTCTCGTGGTTACAAAGGTTGTAATCTCGGAGATTTGAGTTCCTATTGAACCATGTAGGTCGGGTAACAATCAAATAATAAGATTTGAAAAACAAGTCATTATTGTTTTTAAAATAATGAACCAACTACATGCAAAGAAGCAATGATGGGCCCTGACTCCATAAAATGGCTAGAAGTCATAAAATCTGTGATAGTTTTCATAAACGAGAAATCAAGTTTTTGAACTTTGAAGACCCTCTAGAAAGGCATGAAGTCTATCGGTCGTATTTGGATCTATAAAATATACATGGATGTTTCAAATATGTGAAATAGTTGACATGTCGTAAAAGAGTTTACGACAATGTTCATGGAATTGACTATGACAAGAGTTGATCTTTCATAGCGATATGTAGTCTGGACAGATTATTGTAGCAACCGCTACATATAATTTTGGTATATGATAGTTGAACAAACAAAACAAAGTTCTTCTAAAAGGATGGTTACCTAGAACGTGTACATGACATGATCAAAAGAGTTTTGTTTATTCAAAGGATGCTAAAAAGGGTATGCAAACTTTAATGGTTGAAGTAAGCATCGTGGAGTTGGAATCTTCATCGTGATAAAACTATTAAAAGATTTAATTTCATCAGCGACGATGAAGATGCTTGTATTTCCAAGAAATTAAGTGGGAGCCCTGAGACATATTTCTAATACATTAAGTAGAAGACATCTTTTTGATTGGAAATAATTGTATATTTTACTGACACATGTTATGAATTTAATTAAAATTTGATTTCGATGAAAAGACTTAGGAAAAACCCGAATAGTAGGCATCAATGTATGGATAGATTGAGACACTAATATGGTTATGCCAAATGTACATAGATGAGATATTGAATGCGTTCAATATGGAAAAAACGAGAAAGTTTCTTAGTGCATGGAAAGGATTAAATCAAGATTCAAGTGTATTAACACTTGGTAAGTGAAATGAGATTCAAGTGCTTTGACACTTGGTGAGTGAAATCACATGAATATTTTGATCAATCATACCGTGATATATACACATCCAGATATGTCCTATGCTCTAAATGTTATGAGAATATACCAGAATGATTTATAATATGATCATTGGACGATAGTAAGGATATTCTTATGATCTCCGGAAGAACTAAGAATATGTTCTATTTCTAGAAGAGACATATAGTTCATTGTAACGTGTTATATTGGTACTAGACAAATAGTTCATTGTAAAGTGTTACATTGGTACTAGTTTTGTCACAAGGTTAAGTTTATCTTAATTTAAACTATGGGTGGAAGAATGTAATATAAATGAGGTTCCATGATGGATTTGGATGAATTTCAAAGTTAAGACATTGTGACGGATACTACAAAAAAATGCTAAGTATATTACTATTATTATAGTAGCAAAGGAGGGTATTTGTGTCAAGTAGTTTGTTATCAAACTAGGTGTGGTTTAGATTGGGTTAACACTATGAGTATCGACATGATGCATAAAGGTCTCACCAAAGTACTAAATTTATACAATGTCATCTCATTAGAGAATGACTGATGCATAGAGACACAAAGAAGTGAAAATACACATGGACCTGAAAATGTCAGATCTGGAGATTAAGTTTACCACTAGCAAACGCATATATATAACACTAGAAAGTCATAGGTGTTGAGTGCACAAGTATTTTCAAACTAGATTATTGACTCTAGTGCAAGTGTGAGACTGAAGGGAATATGTCGAGAGGCAATAATAAAGTGGTTATTATCCTATTTCTTATTTATAATAAATGTTTATTTCTCATGCTATAATTGTATTAATTGGAAACGTTAATACATGTGTGTTTAATAAACAAATAAGAGTTCCTAGTTATGTCTCATATAAACTAGCTCATTGATTAACAAGATGATCAAGGTTTCCTGATCATGGACATTGGATATTGTTAATAACGAGGTCACAACGTTGGTGGAATGATGTGATGAACATTCATCTGAAGTATAGTAATACGATCAAAGTTATTATGTTTAAATTACTATAACATGAATACAAAGTAACCCTAATCCTTAGACCATGAGATCATGTTAATTGCTAACACCGGAAGAGTACTTTAATAAAGGTGGGTTTGGGTACTCTAAAAGTGTTATGTTGAGACACATGGATCAAGAGTTGGATTTTTCCATCCTGATGATGGAGAGATATAATCTGGGACCTCTCGGTGATATCACGTTGATATAGCTTGCAAACAAGTGATGAGATCACTATAATGTTATATCACGGGAACAAGAAAAGAGTACATGTTGGTAACGAGATTAAACTAGGTATGGGGATACCAATAATCGAATCTCGGACATGTAATATATCACGAGAAAAAGGGATTTAGTTATAGCGTTAAAGGTTCACACGATCAGTAGAGTCATCGTTGAATGTGTGGGACTCAATACGGATCTTTAGGTCCCGCTGCTGATTATTTATCGGAGAGGGGTCTCGATCATGTCTGGATTATTTGCGAACCATAGGGTGAGACACTTAAGGGATATCGACACCATTTGGAGCAAAAAAGATGTCAGAGAAAAATTATGAAAGCGCTGGAGTTATTTCAATGGACACTGGAATTGTTTCGGGTGAAATTGTTGAAATTGGTTCTACATGTGAAATTGAAATGTTGCAAGGAGTTTTATGTGAATGTTTGTTAATTAATGTAATTAACAAAATTCTGAATAAAATAAATAAAAGAGTTTTATTAAACGAGATATTGCATTAAATTTGGTGGAAATTTAATGGAGTTGAGTGGAATTTTGAGTGGAGGCATGTTTATGTGAGTGGGAACTCCACCCACATGAATGAGGAAGAGGTGGGGGTACCCACCATGGCCACCACGCCATGTACTTTGGCTGCCCCCTCTCCTCCTCTCATCTCACACCCCTCGCGAAGGCTCTCTCCCCCCCTCTAGAATATTCCCCATGGTCTCGGCTTAGCGAGATACATGTTCTTGGTGGCTTTTTCTGGAAGGATTTGCTGTTCCAGCTGCTTTGCTAGAGCGAGGACTTGGAGGTTGTCGTTGTATAGGATGTGTGTGTGATCACGGATGCACCACTGCTTTGCGGTGTTGGACTTGCTGGTGTTGGACCTACTGGACTTCATCATGATATTGACATCGGCAAGTGAATGACTACATCATCCACGAGAACCGATATCGTAACAGTTTATCGGTCTTCGAGGGTAAGTCCTCTTATGGATGTATATCCACCCGTTGCTTGTATCTAGATAAATAGATCTTGGTGCTTAGTTGTTCATATCGTAAGAATTTTTTCTATGCTGTGAGCCCAACACCAACTTGCTTGTATCTTTCAAACAAAATTGGTTTTAACCTAATCGGAGTTTCCAAGGTCAAGCTATTGCGTTTTGCATTTTGGAGGTTTTATCGGTTCATCTCTTTTAGAGAGGTCGAACCTTTAATCTTGTGGTTTTCTCTCTGTGGCTGTAGAATGATTTTTTTTATTACGTGATATTTTAGAGCTTGTTGTCCTCTTCAAAATGAGCCCAAGATCATAATCGGAGTCCATATGCAAAAGTTATTACCATGTTCATATCGAGAGTCCGGGAGTTTCAAAAATCCGGTAGTACCGGGAAAAAGTCTGGTGGTTTTGGGAAAAAAGTCTGATAGTACCGGGATTACCTAGATAGAGTGTGTTGGGCAACCAAGGAACTCCAGGGACTCCGGTAGTACCAGGAAAAAGTCCGGTAGTACCAATATTTATCGGGCAAGAGTGCTTTTGTGTGACCCGGGAACCCCAGGGACTCCGGTAGTACCGAAGTCTGGTAGTACCGGGATTACCTAGAAAGAGTGTGTTTGGGCGACCCTGGATCCCCAGGGAAAGTCCGGTAGTACCGGAAATCGTGTTTTGCGTTGCAACGGTTGGATTGGGGGGGAGGGTATTTAAGGGGCCTTCTTCCACAATAGTTCTCTTCTTCTTGAGATCGTTTTCCCCTCCATTGTTCATCCTCTTGAGCTTTATTTCTTCCTCTTTCTCCCATGATTCTTGCATCTATTTGAAGGGAAAAGAGAGAGGAGATCTAGATCTACAACTCCACCAATCCATCTCTCCTCTAAGTGAGGGAAACATCTTGGGATCTAGATCTTGGAGACTTTTGTGGTTTTCTCTTGTGTTCTTCCTCTCTTATTCCCCCAATAGATTTTATATCTTTGGTGGAATTTAAGAGTGAAGGACTTTCCATTGCATTAGGTGCATCGATTTGAGTTCTCCTTGGAGGATTTGGTTGGTGAAATCAAGAAGCTTATTACTCTTAGGTTCTTGGAACCCTAGATAGTTAAGTGTACTTTTTTGGTGAGTTATTGGGGCCTCCAATTAAGTTTCGGAGCTCTCCCCATGTTGGTGGCCTTGGTGGTGTTTATTGCGAGCCTCCAATTAAGTTGTGGAGATTGCCCCAATCTTGTATGGGTTTGGTGAATGCCCTAAAGTGTTCCATAGTGGATCAGGTGCTTGAGATATGTGTTGGAATTATGCCCTAGAGGCAATAATAAAGATGTTATTATTATAATTCTTGTTCATGATAAAGTTTATATTCCATGCTAGAATTGTATTAAGCGGAAACATTAATACTTGTGTGGTTTGTGAACAACACCGTGTCCCTAGTACGCCTCTATGGACTAGCTCATTGATCAATGATGGTTAAGGTTTCCTAACCATAGACATGAGTTGTCAGTTGATAATGAGATCATTTCATTGGGAGAATGATATGGTGGACAGACCCAAACTAAGCGAAGCAATTAGATCGTGTCATCGTGTTCGTCTTTGCAAAGATTTTCTTATGTCAAATATTGTATTCCTTAGACCATGAGATAATGCAACTCCCTGGTATCGGAAGAAAGCTTTGAGGTCATCAAACGTCATCCTATGAGAGGGTGATCATAAAGGTGTCTCTCAGGTGATCGGAAAGTATCTGTTGGGTTGTATGTATCGAGATGGGATTTGTCCCTCCCAGGTCGGAGAGATATACTTGCCGGGCCCACTCGTGTCGATATCAACACGCTTGCAAGCATATGGTTAAGTAGTTAATCACAAAGTGATATCGGATTACGGAGCAGTAAAGTACTTCGTGAACGAGATTGAACTAGGTATGACGATACTGATCGAATCTCGGGCAAGTAAAATATCGCGAGGCGAAGGAATATATATATGGGATTGATTGAATCCTGGCATCGTGGTTCATCCGATATGATCATCGATGAATGTGTAGTCAATATGGGTGCCCAGACCCGCTGATTATTGATAGAAGATCATGCGCATATTCTCGAACCCAGGTCACACATAACGTGTCTCGGCGCTAGGATAGATTGGATAATTGGTTTATGAATTTTGTTGAGTCTCGGATGGGATCCGGGATATCACGAGAGGTTCGAGAATGGTGCGGAGAATAAGATTCATATAAGGCGTGCAGTTTTGGAGTTGAATAGTTCGGTTAATCGGTATTGTACGGAAGCTTCTAGAACCTTCCGGAAGGGGCCAACGTGGTCCCACCTTCCGGGAGGGGCATGGGCCTATGAGGGAGTGTCCTGGCGCATTGGGCCAGGGGCACAAGGCCCCATAGGGCCCAGCCGATCCTAGAGAGTTTAAATCGTTTAAACTAGAGATAAGATAAGATAGGATTTCTAGATAAGGAGTTTAAATTGTTTAAACTAGAGATAGGCTTGGAGGAGAGGCTAGGGCTGGCCGCACCCCTATATATAGAGGGATGGTGCGCCTCTCGAACTCCTTACACCTTCCTCCAAACCCAGTTGCCTGCCTTCCTTCCTCTCCCTCCCATTGTTTGTAGGCGAAGCCTGCGGCAGAAATTCTCCACCATATACCACGCCGTCGTCTGTAGATCCAATCTATCTCTCCACCATACTTGCTGGTCCGAGGAAGGAGGAGGCGAGGTGCTGCGTGTGCATCTCACGGAGGCACCGCCACTTGTGGTGCTAGATCGGATCGGATCGCGAGGAGGAGAAGCGAGTACGACTACATCACCCACGTTCCGCGAGCGTTCGCTGTCTTGAATCTTCAAGGGTATGAAGATCTAATCCAATCTCTCGTTGTTTGCATCTCCTAGATTAGATCTTGGCTTTCCCTCTGCTCGCTTCCGTAGAAAATTTTGATTTACTATGCTGCGAAACCCTTGATGGTATCGAGCTAGATCTATGCGTAGATGTGATTCACGAGTAGAGCATAACATGGTTGTTCTTGAGCGTTGATGTTTTCTGTTGCAAGCCTCTTGTTCATGTTCTTCTTATGACGCGGGATAGTGAGATTGAAGCGGTCGGGCCAACCTTACGCGGCGTCGTTCGCGAGACCGGCTCCGCACTTGACGTGTGGCTTGTACCACACATGCGGTGGTGGATGCCGGTTTCTCTCACTATAGTTGTCATGGGATTAACACGGAGTTTGGCAACCATAATATCACCGTTGTGGCTTTCCGTAGGTAAGAATCGTTCTTAGCATCTACTCCCATGAGCCACGTAAAACATGCAACAACAAAGTAGAGGCGTCTAACTTGTTTTTGCAGGAGTGTTTCGTGATATGGTATGGCCCAAGATGTGATGTGTATATTGTATGCGATGATCATGTTTTGTAATGTTTCACGACTTGCATGTCGATGAGTACACAACCGGCGAGCCATATGGTTGTCTTTATAATTGTGTATGACCTGCAGTCACCTTCTTAGACGCCATGTAATAGCTTTACTTTATCGCTAAGTAGTTAGCAATAGTTGAAGTTGCTATTCGTGGAGGAGGCAATCATGGTGGAGTGAAGGAGATCATGCCGGAACGAAAAAGATGGAGATCATTGCGTGAAGATTGGCTATATCATGTCACATAAAGTTATATGCATGTGATGTTTATCCTTTTATGTATCTTATTATGCTTAGATCATGACGGTAGCATTATAAGATGATTCCTCATAAAGATCAAGATAAAACTGTGTTCTCCCCAAGTATGCACCGTTGAAATTTAAATGCGTGTCCAAGCATCACGTGATGATCAGGTGCTATAGACTCTACGCTCACATACAACGGTGCAAGCCAGGTTTTACACGCGAAATACTTGGGTTTTACTTGACGGGCCTAGCATGTACAGACATGGCCTCGGAACACATGAACCGAAAGGTTAAGCATGAGTCATATGAATGATATGATCGACACTTCGTTGTCCACCATTGAAACCACATCTCTTCTCGTGAAGATCGGATTAGGTGTGGTGAATTTGGATCATGTTCACTAAACAACTTGAGGGATGTTGAATTTAGTGGGAGTTCATCTAGTAATTTGTTTAAAAGTTGAACTAGTTATCATGAACATAGTCTAATTTGTACTTGCAAATATGGTAGATCACATGGCTAAGTCCACCTTCAACTTCAACGTTTTCTTTGAAGGAAAAGCTTAGAAACAATGGGTCTAACTTCACCAATTGGTTCCGCAATCTAAGAATCATTCTCTCTGGCGGTCAAAGGACTATGTCCTTGGGAAGCGTTAGGTGACCCCTAGCAATCGCTGCGTGATGAGAAAGCTGTCTATCATCACGCATAAAGATGATTATGGTGTGATTAAGAGCACCATGTTGTTTGCTATGGAAGGAACTTCAAAATCGTTTTGAAGACTATCCCGACCCTTTGAGATTCTCGAAGAGCTGAAAACCATGTTTCGAGACTCAGCCCGTTCGAGAGATATGAGA
The DNA here is from genome assembly GCA_023614405.1 of Avena insularis. Taxonomy (NCBI): domain Eukaryota; kingdom Viridiplantae; phylum Streptophyta; class Magnoliopsida; order Poales; family Poaceae; genus Avena; species Avena insularis. Next base: position 463,400,802 of record CM042697.1, on the reverse strand, counting down.
TCTCCGAGAAGTTCTTTAGCAAGATGGAGGAAGGGAGTTACATTAGTGAGCACGCCATTAAGAGAAGGCTACACTCAACGCCTTGAGCAAGCTGGAATGCACGATTCGGAGGAGCTCAAGATTGTGAGGTTCTGCAATCACTCCTCCCAGCTACAACAGTTTTGCAGTGACTCATAATCAGAGTGGTTCCACTGATACGATCACCGAGCTCTTCGCAAAGCTGAAGGCTGCGGAGGTGGACATCAAGAAGGATAATCATGTGTTGATGGTCAACAAGCCCACCTTTAAGAAAGGTAAGGGTGCAAAGAAGCCCTTCAAGAAACGCGGCGGCAAGCGCGTTTCCCCTGCTGAGAAGAAGCTCAAGTCTGGTCCTAAGCCGGACACTGAGTGCTTCTATTGCAAGGACAAGGGTCCTTTGGGCGAATCGTCCAAAGTACTTAGCGGACAAGAAGGCTGGCACCATCAAAGGTATATTTGATATACATGTTATTGATGTTTTCCTTACTAGCCCTCATTGTAGTGCACAGGTATTTGATCTTGGTTCAGTTGCTAATATTTGTAACTCAAAGCAGAGCTACGGAATAGACGGCGGCTTGCGAGGGATGAGGTGACGATGCGGGTTGGCAACGGATCAAGAGTTGATGTGATGGCCGTCGGCACGCTCTCCTTAGTTTTACCTTCAGGATTAGTTTTAAACCTTAATAAATGTTATTATGTGCCTGCGTTGAGCATGAACATTATTTCTGGATCGTGTTTATTGCAAGACGGTTATTCATTTAAATCGGAGAATAATGGTTGTTCTATTTATATGAGTAACATCTTTTATGGTCATGCACCTCTTGTGAATGGTTTATTTCTTCTAAATCTCGAAAGGGATGAAACACACATCCATAACATTGAGGCTAAGAGATGCAAAGTAGATAGTGATAATACTACTTATTTGTGGCACTGTCGTCTAGGTCATATTGGTGTAAAGCGCATGAAGAAACTCCATTCTGATGGACTTTTGGAGTCTCTTGATTTTGAATCATTTGACACATGCGAACCATGCCTCATGGGCAAGATGATCAAAACCCGTTCTCCGGTATGATGGAGCGAGCAACGGACTTGTTGGAAATCATACATACCGATGTATGCGGACCGATGAGTGTTTCGACGCGCGGTGGATATCGCTATTTTCTCACTTTTACCGATGACTTAAGTAGGTATGGGTATATCTATTTAATGAAACATAAATCTGAAACATTTGAAAAGTTCAAGGAATTTCAGAATGAAGTGGAGAACCATCGTAAGAAGATTAAGTTTCTACGATCCGATCGTGGGGCGAGTATTTGAGTTATGATTTTCTCACGCATCTCAAGGCAAGTGGAATCGTTTCACAACTCACGCCACCGGAACACCACAGCGCAATGGTGTGTCACGAGCTGGAATCGAACCCTATTAGATATGGTCCGATCGATGATGTCTCTTCTTGATTTGCGTTATCATTTTGGGGTTATGCATTAGAAACCGCTGCATTCACTTTAAATAGGGCTCCATCTAAATCCGTTGAGACGACACCGTATGAACTGTGGTTTGGTGCTAAACCTAAGTTGTCGTTTCTTAAAGTTTGGGATGCGAAGCTTCGTCAAGAAGTTGATGCGGACAAGCTCGAACCCAAAGCGAATGCGTCTTCATAGGATACCCTAAGGAAACTATTGGGTATACCTTCTATCACGAACGAAGGCAAAGTGTTTGTCAAAGAAGCGGTTCCTTTCTTGAGAAGGAGTTTCTCTCGAAAGAAGTGAGTGGGAGGAAAGTAGAGCTAGACGAGGTTATTGAACCTTCTCTTGAATTGGAGAGTAGCGCAGCACCTAAAATTGTTCGATGCGCTTTGCACCAACAATAGAGGAAGCTAATGACAAGGATCATGAAGCTTGGACGATCTTGCCTCTTGAACGTCGCAGGTCGACAAGGTCGCGTGCCCTCCTAAGTGAATGCGGCAACATCGCCTTGACTGTTTTGTTAGTAGAAGGCTGAACCTACAAACTATGAGGAAGCGATGATGAGCCCAGACTAGAAATGGCTAGAAGCCATGAAATCCAATTGGGATCCATGGCGAAAACCAAGTATGGACTTTGGTGGACCCTCCTAGCGACCGAAAGGCCGTTGAGTGCAAATGGATCTTCAAGAAGAAAACGGACGCGTATGGTAATGTTACCGTCTATAAAGCACGACTTGTTGCGAAAGGTTTTCGACAAGTTCAAGGTGTTGACTACGATGAGACTTTCTCTCCCGTAGCGATGTTTAAGTCCATTCGGATTTTATTAGCAATTGTTGCGTTTCATGATTATGAAATATAGCGATGTTTAAGTCCTAAGGATGCTGATAAAGTATGCAAACTTCAGCGTTCCATTTATGGACTGAAGCAAGCATCTCGGAGTTGGAACCTTCGTTTTGATCAAGTGATCAAGAGCTTTGGATTTGTTCCAAATTGCTACGAAGCTTGCATCTATAAGAAAGTGAGTGGGAGCTCGGTGACGTTTCTGGTACTATATGTGGATGACATATTGATTATTGGAAATGACATCAACATGCTTAACGATGTGAAGAGTTATTTGAACAAGTGTTTTTCAATGAAAGACCTAGGTGAAGCTGCTTATATATTGGGCATCAAAATCTATAGAGATAGACAAAAGGCTGATAGCTTTAAGCCGGTACATATCTAGACAAAGTTACGAAAAGGTTCAGAATGGATAAGGCATTGAAAGGTTCAATTGCCTATGTTGTCGAGTAAGATATTGAGCAAGGCTCGGTGTCCATCTGATGAAATGATAGGGAAGCTATGAGCAAAGTGCCTTATGCCTCGGCCATAGGTTCCATCATGTATGCCATGCTGTGTACTAGACCGGATGTGTCCAATGCTCTTAGTTTGACGAGCATATATCAAAGTGATCCAGGAGTGGAACACTGGACAGCCGTAAAGAACATCCTAAGGTACCTAAATAGGACTAAAGAAATGTTCTTAGTCTATGGGGGTGATGAACAGCTCGTCGTAAAAGGTTACGTCGATGCTAGTTTTGACACCGACAAGGATGATTCTAAATCTCGACGGATACGTGTATATTTTGAATGGAGGAGTCTGAGCTGGAGAGAAGCTGCAAGCAAAGCGTGATCGCGGGATCTGATGAGAAGCGGAATACATGGCTGCAGAAGCGTCAAGTGAAGGAGTTTGGATCAGAACTTCATCATCGAGCTTGGCGTGGTTCCAAGTGCATTGGACCCTTGGAGATATTGTGTGACAACACGGCGCCATAGCACTTGCTAAGGAACCAAGATATCATCCAAAGACCAAGCATATCAACATAAGTTTCATATAATCCGAGATTATATAGCAGATGGAGATCTGAAGATCAGCAAAGTACATACAGATCTGAATGTCGCAGATCCATTGACTAAACCTCTTCCACGTGTAAAACATGATCAGCACCTCAGTGCCATGGGTGTGAGATTGTTGCCAAATGTAAACTAGATTATTGACTCTAGTGCAAGTGGGAGACTGTTGGAATTATGCCCTAGAGGCAATAATAAAGATGTTATTATTATAATTCTTGTTCATGATAAAGTTTATATTCCATGCTAGAATTGTATTAGCGGAAACATTAATACTTGTGTGGTTTGTGAACAACACCGTGTCCCTAGTACGCCTCTATGGACTAGCTCATTGATCAATGATGGTTAAGGTTTCCTAACCATAGACATGAGTTGTCGATTGATAATGAGATCATATCATTGGGAGAATGATATGGTGGATGACCAAACTAAGCGAAGCAATTAGATCGTGTCATCGTGTTCGTCTTTGCAAAGCTTTTCTTATGTCAAATATTGTATTCCTTAGACCATGAGATAATGCAACTCCCTGGTATCGGAAGAAAGCTTTGAGGTCATCAAGCGTCATCCTATGAGAGGGTGATCATAAAGGTGTCTCTCAGGTGATCGGAAAGTATCATTGGGTTGTATGTATCGAGATGGGATTTGTCCCTCCAGTCGGAGAGATATACTTGGGCCCACTCGGAATCGATATCAACACCGCTTGCAAGCATATGGTTAAGGAGTTAATCACAAAGTGATATCGTATTCTGAACGAGTAAAGTACTTGCTATAAACGAGATTGAACTAGGTATGATGATACCGATCGAATCTCGGCAAGTAAAATATCGCGAGACGAAGGGAATATATATATGGGATTGATTGAATCCTGGCATCGTGGTTCATCCGATATGATCATCGATGAATGTGGGAGTCAATATGGGTGCCTGCACCCAGCTGTTGATTATTGATAGAAGATCATATGCATATTCTCGAACCCGCAGGTCACACTTAACGTGTCTCGGCTAGGATAGATTGGATAATTGGTTTATGAATTTTTGTTTGGAGTCTCGGATGGGATCCGGGATATCACGAGAGGTTCAGAATGGTGGAGAATAAGATTCATATAAGGCGGTGCAGTTTTGGAGTTGAATAGTTCGGTTAATAATCGGTATTGTAGGAAGCTTCTAGAACCTTCCGGAAGGGGCCAACGTGGTCCCACCTTCCGGGAGGGCATGGCCTATGAGGGAGTGTCCTGGCGCATTGGGCCAGGGGCACAAGGCCCCATAGGGCCCAGCCGATCCTAGAGAGTTTAAATCGTTTAAACTAGAGATAAGATAAGATAGGATTTCTAGATAAGGGAGAGTTTAAATTGTTTAAACTAGAGATAGGCTTGGAGGAGAGGCTAGGGCTGGCGCACCCCTATATATAGAGGGCTGGTGCGCCCCTCGCACTCCTTACACCTTCCTCCAAACCCAGTTGCCTGCGCCCTTCCTCTCTCCCTCCCATTGTTTGTAGGCGAAGCCTCTGCGTAAATTCTCCACCATATACACCACGCCGTCGTGCTGTAGATCCAATCTATCTCTCCACCATACTTGCTGGTCCGAGGAAGGAGGAGACGTCGAGGTGCTGCACGTGTGCATCTCACGGAGGCACCTCCACTTGTGGTGCTAGATCGGATCGGATCGCGAGGAGGAGAAGCGAGTACGACTACATCACCCACGTTCAAGCATAACGCTCATTGCATGAATCTTCAAGGGTATGAAGATCTAATCCAATCTCTCTCGTTGTTTGCATCTCCTAGATTAGATCTTGGCTTTCCCTCTGTTCGCTTCCGTAGAAAATTTTGATTTACTATGCTGCGAAACCCTTCAATATGGTTGTTGCTTGGGAGAATAGGGTGAGGCCTTTTGTGGTGTTGGTGGTATTAGCATCGCCCACCCCTCCAACAAAGACATAATTACCCTCAAAAGGAAGGAACTTCGGGATACATATTTGTCTCTACATGCCTCGATTATCTCTATATCCGATCCCTTTACTTATGCACTTTACATTGAGATAGCCTTCGTGATTGAAGTAATATATCTTTATATCACCTTGTTTCTTGTCTTGCTTAGCATAAGTTGTTGGTGGATATAGGTGAACCATAGTACATATAGCCTTTTTGCTTGACAAAGTAAATGCTAGTTTTATTTCACATTTGTTAAGACCATCTTGTAAAAAATTTAAACCGCCTATTCACCCCTCCAGGCGGCATATGTAACATCCCAGCATTTAGGAACCAGCGAAGGGTAGATTTAGGAATTTGTGAATATGCATGCATTCATCTGTAAAATGCGGGTAAATTTTTCGCCAAATAAAAACCTAAAGTGATCAGAGTTTCTTTCACTCTCTAGGTGTAGGAATAGCTCTGGAGAGTGATCGTTATAAATTTTGACATGATCTTTATGAATTGGTGTGTTTTGGGGGAAAGAATTTGAAATTTGAACTTATATTTTAAAGTTAGGATTTGGTATTTTAGAATGAATTCCACAAATGATTAGTAATATTATTTGTTTTGATAAATATATAATAAATAGTTATAAGAATTCAATATAAAGAAATTCAAATAAGAAATGAATCTTTATTCCTTATCTTTATTTCATAAACAAAGTACAAAGATAAACTCATTCAACTCATAAAGGTTCATTACAGTAAATAAATTACAAGAAGTGAACTTTAAATATGAATAAACTATTACAATATTCTTATAAAAGAATAAAATAAAGATTACAAAGGAGTCTATCTATCTAAGTAAATCCTATACTAAATCTTGAATATCCAGATCCTGTACCTGCAAAATACAAGACAAACAAAAAAATGAAATTAAAGGTTTAATTGTTAGTTTTACTCTCAGTTCAGAGCAGTGAAGTGCACTGCTCAAGATTACATCATTAAGTAATAATTATAGGGGCAAGTTTCACCAATATGAAAGAAATTGTTCTTCCATAATAAATAAGCCACAAGTCAAATATTCATAGCAAGTAAGAGGGGCAAGTTTCACCAGGAAAGTTAAAAGTTAAAAGATCAAAAGGCGAGACACCCCACTCATCTGATCCAAAACCATGTACCAAGCACACATGCAGCACAATCACCTAAATGCATGGTGTGTGCTGTTAGCACAGCAACATCAGCTCACATAGGTAAAAGGAGGGCAGCTCCAGCAGCTCATCTTTTCATCTCAAACACCACACCAAGAACACACTCAGCTTATCAAAGCCAAGCAAACCACTAGCCAAACCACACACACCAGATCATCCTAGCATCACCAGATGGTGACATAAGGAGGGGGTGGATCAGGTGGATAACAAGGTCAAGTTGCAGGAGCTAGGAGGTGAAGGGCGGATCAGGGTCAAGCTCACAGGAATCAAAAGTAGCAGGAGCAGCACCAGGAGGTGAAGGACCAGATTAGGCCAGCAACACAACCAGCAAGATCAAACCACAAGATCAACCATATACAACACCATCACATGATCTATCTATATAAATTAGATAAGAATTCATGTGTTGTTTCATGTTAAACCTCTCAGTAATCACCCAAGTGGGGTGAACCTATCATAGAGGTTTTGGAATATAAAGGCCAACAGTAAATCTACCAAATCAACCAGGATCTCAGGCTAGCATCATAGATCCTGGTGATAACAAACAACTCATATATTCCAACATGTTTTCATATAGTTTATAAATTCTGGGCACATCTCCTAATAGAGTAACACCTCAGATTTCATAAACTCTATGCATCAACATAAAGCTATGAGCAAACCAACCATCTTAGCCAATTAGGATCCAAGATCCAGTGAACAACCATGATACTTAAGCATATCTATGAGGGACAGCAAGATAGGAACCTAGTTCCTAAGCCTTAGACCAACATCATAGGCATAAATATTAAAGAGAAGCTTCCAACTTATTTTTGGCATTTACCCAATCTTAAACACTGACCAAAGTAAAGCCAGTAGTAGAATCACAACTTGTGTGCCATAGTTAAATGGTGTCACAAGAACAGGTTCTATCAGCCAAGTAAATCCATTAATAAGATAGCACAAAGAAAGTGGCTAACCATTGATATCATTTTCCTGGAATCGAACACCAGAAATCATCAAACTTATCTACTTATCATCAGGGCATCTTTGTAATAACAAGTTAACACTCAATCTATATGTGACTATACATGCCAACATTTAAAGATGTAGTGAATAATCAATGACAATGCTACTTTCAATACTAATGAACTGACAGTAGATGTACACACTAAGCATCAACACAAGCAACCAGGTTTCACAGTAATACCATCAGCTTAACCAAGCTCAATTGTCAATTGGAGGCAACACTATAGAACCACTAGCATCAGATCACCAATAGCATCAGATAATCAAATCAAGACAGTAAGCGCTGAAGTGCAGCTGATCACAATCCTCACTAGGCACCACTACCAGACCAAATCATCATTTTACAAGCACATAGAGGGAAGAACCCTAGAACAAGTATGAACCCTAATTAGGGATGGCCACTAGAGTCACACAGATAAATCAAAGGAGATAAAGAACAGAAGAAACGGGTGACAATCAAGACCAAACTCACCTATGGTCCTCGCTGTAGAATAAAAAAGGAAGCAGAGGGGCCGACGAGCGCACGGCGGCACGGGGAGCACCCCAAAGGGCGCTGCAACCCGCACCGAAACGAGGTGACATCCATAGCATCACACGAGGACGCACATCACCCCCACAGCAACGCACAAGCACCTCACAGCACCATGGGAGTAGCGGTGAAGGCATCACCGGGAACATCCCAAACCCTAGGGTTCGGGACGGGGCTAGCCTGGCCGCAGGAGTGTCCCAGAGCCAAATCGAATTAGACCAGATGAAGGAGCATGGTTAACAACCTCGCCATACACCACGACGGTGGCCACGGCAGACCACAACGGCAGGAATCGCACGGCGGCGGCATCAGCGACCACGTGGTCGAGGAGAAGGGAGGGATGAGATCGAGAGAAGGCAAGGCAGAGGGTTGGGCCGATAGGGCCAGTATTCCTTCGAGGAGAGATTTTGGCTAAGCCACTTGGGCCAAGTTTGGCCCAATAAGCTAATGGGTTGGCCCAAAACTAAAAAGGGAATTTTAATAATTAATAAAAGACCAAAATACCCCTAGAACTCAATAAATTCTACAAAATAAAATAGAAGTCTAAAAAATTCAAATAATATATTCTTAGATTCATAATAATCCAACCTATTAAACTAAATTAAGAAATTATTTTTTCTAAACAAATTTTTAATTAAGAATTTTATAATATATATATTCCCTATGGAGTTTTATAAAATTATAGAAAAGGGATAAAAATAAATAAAAATAATTTTTATTATATTTTGTTATTATAGTATTTTATAAAAATACTAAATAAATATTTAGAGTTACCAAAAGAAGTTCTCTTTTAACTAATACTAATTCTTAAATGAATTAATTAATAAATAAATATAAGAGTTATATTAAATAAAAGATTTTAGCTTTTAACTCTATAAATAATTTATTACATTATAAAATAGAGAAATTAATATTTATAAAATATTAAGGTTAGTCCGTAAGAAGAAAATTCTTAAGTTCCTACGAGTATTCCAGAAAACTAAAATAATGGGTAAAACACATAAAGAAAGTAAATCACAAATAATGCATTACATTACTATGCATGTTCATTTTTGCTTCTTTAAATATTGTCCTTACTGGGCAATAATGATGTTTTGTAGACATAGAAGCTGAAGGTCCAATGCAAGCATCCGACTTCACTACCTTGCAATCACAAGGCAAGTTCGTCACTTGCTCATGTCCTTTGGAGTCTTTACCAAAGTATTTGTAGTTGTGTGTTATCATCTATGTTTTAAAGAAAGAAAATATTATTTTCTCAAATGAATAAATTGATGATATCATCCTAAGTGATGATATAGTGAAGCAATAGAACTTAGCGTTCTATTGGCAACAATGATAATCATCTAGGAATTTAACAACCCATGACATCAGTGATTCTAGCGCCGTATATTACGTGTTAACCATGATATTTGGAATGATACGGAGAAGTCTGTTGTATCTTCTTCCTCTCGCATGTAGCCGGATGTGCAGGTCGTGGCTGTATCCTCGTAGCGTGCATTAATTGGTAATTCGTAGAGGATATGCAGCATATGGGTGGGAACCCTCAACGTCACATGATAGTTTGGCATCTAACGGTCTATACAGACCATTGACGTAATTCAATGGGTAGGCATGGTGTACACCAAGGATACATGCCGGGTCACGAAGGGGGAAGTGATTGGCTTGGATCACCTAGTGGGCCACACATCATGGAATTGTGGACGGGAAAGTACGCCTGGTTGTGCAACAAGGAGTTGATCTCTCATGGGTAAAGTAACACACCTCTATAAAGTGTAAGAACTGTAACTTGTTACTCCCTGTTCCGGGAAGGAGCTACGAACGTGGCAGGAAAGGAACTCCATGAAAGTTCTGATAAACCTGTGAAGGCTGATGGGCATAGTTATTTAATAATAAAATCAATCTTTAAAGAAAGATTTACGAAAACTGGATAGTGCCAAGGACTTATAGTCCGAGGTGGTAGATAGAGCATCAAACTTCCCACCTTGCATATAATGAACTTGCTGGGTAACGTTGTTACTCATCCTTTCCTTTGATCCCCTACTTAGACTCTAAGGATCCAGAAGATACTCCAATGTATGCAGCAGAATGTCAAGATGATGTCTTCTATGAGGAGCCTGACCTGTCGGGCGGTGTGGAAGGGGTGGACTACGAGATCAGATATGGCGTAGACGGCAACGAATCAGATTAGTTGCCTTAGTAGTAGTAACCAATTAAGCCAAGCAACATGAACAATCTATAATAATAAGTTTTTGAGCTCAATTAGGTGTTGAAGTTGTCACTTTAAAACTTCCGCTGAAATACTTTATATTTGGTTTGTAAGTTGAATCTTTTGAAGTCTTGATCTTCTGGTATTGTAATAATAATAATGTGTGTATGTTTGTAATATGGACCCGCAATGTTTCTGTTGTACCACTCTGAGGGATGTGATATTTGTTGGAGATATGCCCGAGAGGCAATAATAAATGTAGTTATTATTATATCTTTGTGTTTATGATAAATGTTTACATTCATGCTATAATAGTATTAACCGGAAACATTAATACTTGTGTGATTTGTAAACTAGATTAGAGTCCCTGGTAAAGCCTCTTTATAATACTAGCTTGTTGATTAATAGATGATCATGGTTTCTTGATCATGAACATTTGAGATGTTGTTAATAACAAGGTCATATCATTAGGAGAATGGTATGATGGACATACTCCTATAGATAAGCGTAGCATAAAGATCAAGTCATTTTAATAGTTCAATTGCTATAAGCTTTCTGATACATAGTAACCTAATTCCTTCGACCATGAGATCATGCTAATCACCATCACCGGAAGGATGCTTTGATGACATCAAACACCACACCGTAACTAGGTGGCTATAAAGGTGGCATTGAGTGTTCAGAAAGTATGGGTTGAGGCACATGGATCAAGAGTGGGATTTGTCCATCCATATGACGGATAGATATACTCTGGGCCCTCCCGGTGGAATGTCATCCAATTGGCTTGGAAGCATGTGACTGGATCACAAGGGATCACATACCACGGGAACGAGAAAAGAGTACTTATCGGTAACGAGTTTGAACTAGGTATGCAGAGATACAAACGATCAAAACCTCGGATAAGTAAACTATCATGAGACAAAGGGAAATTGGTATCGTATGTAAGTGGTTCATTCGATCGCAAAGTAATCGTAGAAATATGTGGGAGCCATATGAATTTCTAGATTCCTCTATTGGTTATTGATCGGACAAGTGTCTCGATCATGTCCGCGTAATTCACGAACCGTAGGGAGACACACTTAAGGGTTCGATGTTGTTGAGTAGTTATGGAATGATGAGTAAGAGACCGAATGCTGTTCGGAGTCTCGGATGGGATTCGGGATATCACGAGGAGATCCCGAATGGTCCGGAGAATAAGATACATATAAGGAAAGTCATGTTTCGGAGTTGGGGAATGATTCTGGTATTTTCACTAGGAATGTTCTAGAAGGGTCCAGAAGGTCCGGCACTCCGGAGGGGAAGGGTACATGAATGTGTCATAACAATATGGAATGGTTGCATCATGTACTAGGTCACTTGGCTGTGCAAAAAAAAGGAAGAAATCAAATCCTAGTTTGAAAGTCAAACGCCAATTTGAAAAAGTCAAACGACAAGTTTCCTTGGTGGAGGGAGAGTAGGAAACCTACTTGGGGAGGAAGTCCTCCTCCCTCCACCCGCCGGGCAAGGAGGCCGAGTTGGGGGAGGACTCCCTCCTCCCAACCGGCCACCCTCCACCTATATAAGTAGGGGTAGGGCTCCCCTACCCCTCACACCCAAAACCCTAGCCCTAGCCGCCGGCCTCCTCCAAGTCGCCGCCGCCACATAGGGTTCCTCCAACTCGCCGAGTTGGGGCTTGCCCAAGCCCTAGCCGCCGGCCAATCCTCCCCCCTTGGTGCTTCAAAACCCTAGATCGCCAAGGCACCTCTCTTGGTCCACCATACTCGTACCGGCTTAAGGTGAAGCCCTGCAGGATCTCCCCTCTACTTCCGACACCACGCCGTCGTGCTGCCGGAATCGCAAGGAGAGCACTACATCCTCCGCTGCCTGCTGGAACAAGGGAGAGGAAGGTCTTCATCAAATTTAACGAGCAGTGACCGAGGGAGCGCCGCCGAACGTTACGGAAGGATCGTCTACACGATCTTGAGATCAGCAAGAGTACGACTACATCACCCACGAGAATCTGCTCTCGTTAACCGCTTTGGAATCTTCGAGGGTGAGTTCCTCTATCGGCTCGTTGCTACAATCTAGTAGATAGATCTTGGCTTGTTTGTTTGCATGCGGTAGAATTTTTTTGCTTTCCATGCTACGAACCCTACAGTAGTATCAGAGTCGTGTCTATATGTAGATCTGTTGCACGAGTAGAACACAATGGTCATTATGGGCGGTGGTGCTTTTATTATCAATTGCTTTTTTGTGTACTTTGCATCTTGCGGTATGATGTGATGAAGCGGCCTGGGATAACCTTACATGACATCGTTCATGAGACTGTTGGAATTATGCCCTAGAGGCAATAATAAAGATGTTATTATTATAATTCTTGTTCATGATAATGTTTATATTCCATGCTAGAATTGTATTAAGCGGAAACTTTAATACTTGTGTGGTTTGTGAACAACACCGTGTCCCTAGTATGCCTCTATGGACTAGCTCATTGATTAATGATGGTTAAGGTTTCCTAGCCATGGACATGAGTTGTCGATTAATAATGAGATCATATCATTGGGAGAATGATATGGTGGACAGACCCAAACTAAGCGAAGCAATTAGATCGTGTCATCGTGTTCATCTTTGCGAAGCTTTTCTTATGTCAAATATTGTATTCCTTAGACCATGAGATAATACAACTCCCTGGTATCGGAAGAAAGCTTTGAGGTCATCAAACGTCATCCTATGAGAGGGTGATCATAAAGGTGTCTCTCAGTGATCGGAAAGTATCTTGGGTTGTATGTATCGAGATGGGATTTGTCCCTCCCAAGTCGGAGAGATATACTTGGGCCACTGTAACCGATATCAACACCGCTTGCAAGCATGTGGTTAAGGAGTTAATCACAAAGTGATATCGGATTACGGAACAGTAAAGTACTTCGTGAACGAGATTGAACTAGGTATGATGATGCAAACGATCAAATCTCGGGCAAGTAAAATATCACGAGACGAAGGGAATATATGGGATTGATTGAATCCTGGCATCGTGGTTCATCCGATATGATCATCGATGAATGTGTGGGAGTCAATATGGGTGTCCGCACTCGCTGTTCATTATTGATAGAAGATCATGTCTGCATATTCTCGAACCCGCAGGGTCACACACTTAACGTGTCTTGACGCTAGGATAGATTGGATAATTGGTTTATGAGTTTTTGTTCGGAGTCTCAGATGGGATCCAGGACATCACGAGAGGTTCCGGAATGGTCCGAAGAATAAGATTCATATAAGGCAGTGCAGTTTTTGGAGTTCGGAATTGTTCCGGGTTAATCGGTATTGTACCGGAAGCTTCTAGAACCTTCCGGAAGGGGACCAACGTGGCCCCACCTTCTGGGAGGGGGCATGGGCCTATGAGGGAGTGCCCTGGCCGCATTGGGCCAGGGGCACAAGTCCCCATAAGGCCCAGCCGGCCAAGAGAGTTTTAAACTCGAGATAAAGCTTCTAGAAGGGGGGTTTCCTTGCCCCCCACTCCTCCTCCTTGGGGCCGCCGGTTTGGGCTTGGGGAGGGGCTAGGGTTGCGCCCCCCCTCTATATAAAGAGGGGTGGGGGCGCACCACCCCCTACACCTTCCCCTCCAACCCCAGTTGCCCTGCTGCCCTTCCTCTCTCCCTCCCGACTGTTTGTAGGCGAAGCCCTGCGGCAGAAATTCTCCACCATATACACCACGCCGTCGTGCTGTAGATCCAATCTATCTCTCCACCATACTTGCTGGTCCGAGGAAGGAGGAGACGCCGAGTCTGCGTGTGCATCTCACGGAGGCACCGCCACTTGTGGTGCTAGATCGGATCGGATCGCGAGGAGGAGAAGCGAGTACGACTACATCACCCACGTTCCGGCGAACGCTCGCTGTCGAATCTTCAAGGGTATGTAGATCTAATCCAATCTCTCGTTGTTTGCATCTCCTAGATTAGATCTTGGCTTTCCCTCTGTTCGCTTCCGTAGAAAATTTTGATTTACTATGCTGCGAAACCCTTCAGTGGTATCAGAGCTAGATCTATGCGTAGATGTGATTCACGAGTTCAACATGGTTGTTGCGGGCGTTGATGTTTTCTGTTGCAAGCCTCTTGTTCATGTTCTTCTTATGACGCGGGATAGTGAGATTGAAGCGGTCCAGGCCAACCTTACGCGACGTCGTTCGCGAGACGCTCGCACTTGACGTGTGGCTTGTACCACACATGCGGCTGGTGGATGTCAGTTTCTCTCACTATAGTTGTCATGGGATTAACACCGGAGTTTGGCAACCATAATATCACCATTGTGGCTTTCCGTAGGTAAGAATCGTTCTTAGCATCTACTCCCATGAGCCACGTAAAACATGCAACAACAAAGTAGAGGCGTCTAACTTGTTTTTGCAGGGAGTGTTTTCTGTGATATGGTATGGCCCAAGATGTGATGTGTATATTGTATGCGATGATCATGTTTTGTAATGTTTCACGACTTGCATGTCGATGAGTACACAACCGGCAGGAGCCATATGGTTGTCTTTATAATTGTGTATGACCTGCGAGTCAACTTCTTATACGCCATGTAATAGCTTTACTTTATCGCTAAGTAGTTAGCAATAGTTGTAGTTGCTATTCGTGGTGGAGGCAATCATGGTGGAGTGATGGAGATCATGCCGGAACGCACAAGATGGAGATCATTGCGTGAAGATTGGCTATATCATGTCACATAAAGTTATATGCATGTGATGTTTATCCTTTTATGTATCTTATTATGCTTAGATCGCGACGGTAGCATTATAAGATGATTCCTCACTTAAAGATCAAGATAAAACTGTGTTCTCCCCAAGTATGCACCGTTGCGAAATTTCGTCGTGTCCAAGCATCACGTGATGATCAGGTGCTATAGACTCTACGCTCACATACAACGGGTGCAAGCCAGTTTTGCACACGCGGAAATACTTGGGTTTTACTTGACGGGCCTAGCATGTACAGACATGGCCTCGGAACACATGAACCGAAAGGTTAAGCATGAGTCATATGAATGATATGATCGACACTTCGTTGTCCACCATTGAAACCACATCTCTTCTCGTGAAGATCGGATTAGGTGTGGTGAATTTGGATCATGTTCACTAAACAACTTGAGGGATGTTGAATTTAGTGGGAGTTCATCTAGTAATTTGTTTAAAAGTTGAACTAGTTATCATGAACATAGTCTAATTTGTACTTGCAAATATTGTAGATCACATGGCTAAGTCCAACTTCAACTTCAACGTTTTTGCTGAGAAGGAAAAGCTTAGAAACAATGGGTCTAACTTCACCAATTGGTTCCGCAATCTAAGAATCATTCTCTCTGGCAGTCAAAAGGACTATGTCCTTGGGAAAGCGTTAGGTGACCCCCCTGCTATAGATGCGCCGGCTGATGAGAAAGCTGTCTATCAGTCACGCAAAGATGATTATGGTGTGATTAAGAGCACCATGTTGTTTGCTATGGAACCGGAACTTCAAAATCGTTTTGAAGACTATCTCGGGCCCTTTGAGATTCTCGAAGAGCTGAAAACCATGTTTCAGACTCAGGCCCGCTCGAGATATGAGATCTCAGAAGTTCTTTAGCAAGATGGAGGAAGGGAGTTCTGTTAGTGAGCACGCCATTAAGAGAACGGGCTACACTCACGCTTGAGCAACCGGAATGCACGATTCGGAGGAGCTCAAGATTGATGTGGTTCTGCAATCACTCCTCCCGGCTACAAAAGTTTTGTAGTGACTCATAATCAGATTGGTTCCATCGATACGATCACCGAGCTCGACGCAAAGCTGAAGGCTGCGGAGGTGGACATCAAGAAGGATAATCATGTGTTGATGGTCAACAAGCCCACCTTTAAGAAAGGTAAGGGTGCAAAGAAGCCCTTCAAGAAACGCGGCGGCAAGCGCGTTTCCCCTGCTGAGAAGAAGCTCAAGTCTGGTCCTAAGCGGACCGAGTGCTTCTATTGCAAGGACAAGGGTCACTTTGGGCATAATCGTTCAAGTACTTAGCGGACAAGAAGGTCGGCACCATCAAAGGTATATTTGATATACATGTTATTGATGTTTTCCTTACTAGCCCTCGTTGTAGTGCCCGGGTATTTGATCGGTTCGTTGCTAATATTTGTAACTCAAAGCAGAGCTACGGAATAGACGGCTTGCGAGGGATGAGGTGACGATGCGGGTTGGCAACGGATCAAGAGTTGATGTGATGGCCGTCAAGACGCTCTCCTTAGTTTTACCTTGGGATTAGTTTTAAACCTTAATAAATGTTATTATGTACTGCGTTGAGCATGAACATTATTTCGGATCGTGTTTATTGCAAGACGGTTATTCATTTAAATCGGAGAATAATGGTTGTTCTATTTATATGAGTAACATCTTTTATGGTCATGCACCTCTTGTGAATGGTTTATTTCTTCTAAATCTCGAAAGGGATGAAACACACATCCATAACATTGAGGCTAAGAGATGCAAAGTAGATAGTGATAATACTACTTATTTGTGGCAATCGTCTAGGTCATATTGGTGTAAAGCGCATGAAGAAACTCCATTCGATGGACTTTTGGAGTCTCTTGATTTTGAATCATTTGACACATGCGAACCATGCCTCATGGGCAAGATGATCAAAACCCCGTTCTCCGGTATGATGGAGCGAGCAACGGACTTGTTGGAAATCATACATACCGATGTATGCGGACCGATGAGTGTTTCGACGCGCGGTGGATATCGCTATTTTCTCACTTTTACCGATGACTTAAGTAGGTATGGGTATATCTATTTAATGAAACATAAATCTGAAACATTTGAAAAGTTCAAGGAATTTCAGAATGAAGTGGAGAACCATCGTAACAGAAAGATTAAGTTTCTACGATCCGATCGTGGGCGTAGTATTTAAGTTATGATTTTCTCACGCATCTTAAAGCAAGGGAATTGTTTAGCAACTCACGCCACGGAACACCACAGTATAATGGTGTCTGAATGCCGGAATCGAACTTTGTTAGATATGGTCCGATCGATGATGTCTCTTCTTGATTTGCGTTATCATTTTGGGGTTATGCATTAGAAACCGCTGCATTCACTTTAAATAGGGCACCATCTAAATCCGTTGAGACGACACCGTATGAACTGTGGTTTGGTGCAAAACCTAAGTTGTCGTTTCTTAAAGTTTGGGGATGTGAAGCCTACGTCAAGAAGTTGATGCCGGACAAGCTCGAACCCAAAGCGGAGAAATGCGTCTTCATAGGATACCCTAAGGAAACTATTGGGTATACCTTCTATCACAGAACCGAAGGTAAAGTGTTTGTCGCAAAGAACGGTTCCTTTCTTGAGAAGGAGTTTCTCTCGAAAGAAGTGAGTGGGAGGAAAGTAGAGCTAGACGAGGTTATTGAACCTTCTCTTGAATTGGAGAGTAGCGCAGCACCTGAAATTGTTCCAGTGCCGCCTGCACCAACAATAGAGGAATCTAATGACAAGGATCATGAAGCTTCGGACGATGCTGCTGCTGAACATTGCAGGTCGACAAGGTCGCGTGCCCCTCCTGAGTGGTACGGCAACCCTGTCTTGACTGTCTTGTTAGTAGAATACAGTGAACCTACGAACTATGAGGAAGCGATGATGAGCCCAGACTCTGAGAAATGGCTAGAAGCCATGAAATCTGAATTGGGATCCATGAGCGAAAACCAAGTATGGACTTTGGTGGACCCTCCTAGCGACCGAAAGACCATTGAGTGCAAATGGATCTTCAAGAAGAAAACGGACGCGGATGGTAATGTTACCGTCTATAAAGCACGGCTTGTCACGAAAGGTTTTCGACAAGTTCAAGGTGTTGACTACGATGAGACTTTCTCTCCCGTAGCGATGTTTAAGTCCATTCGGATTTTATTAGCAATTGCTGCGTTTCATGATTATGAAATATGGCAGATGGATGTCAAGACTGCATTCCTCAATGGCAACATTGATGAAGAGTTGTATATGATGCAACCCGAAGGTTTTGTCGATCCTAAGGATGCTGATAAAGTATGCAAACTTCAGCGTTCCATTTATGGACTAAAGCAAGCATCTCAGAGTTGGAACCTTCGTTTTGATCAAGTGATCAAGAGCTTTGGATTTGTTCCAAATTGCTACGAAGCTTGCATCTACAAGAAAGTGAGTGGGAGCTCGGTGACGTTTCTGGTACTATATGTGGATGACATATTGATTATTGGAAATGACATCAACATGCTTAACGATGTGAAGAGTTATTTGAACAAGTGTTTTTCAATGAAAGACCTAGGTGAAGCTGCTTATATATTGGGCATCAAAATCTATAGAGATAGACAAAGACGCCTGATAGCTTTAAGCCAGAGTACATACCTAGACAAAGTTCTGAAAAGGTTCAGAATGGATAAGGCAAAGAAAGGTTCAGTGCCCATGTTGTCAGGTAAGATATTGAGCAAGGCTCAGTGTCCAGCTACGGTAAATAATAGCGAAGCTATGAGCAAAGTGCCTTATGCCTCGGCCATAGGTTCCATCATGTATGCCATGCTGTGTACTAGACCGGATCTGTCCAATGCTCTTAGTTTGACGAGCAGATATCAAAGTGATCCAGGAGTGGAACACTGGACAGCCGTGAAGAACATCCTAAAGTACCTAAATAGAACTAAAGAAATGTTCTTAGTCTATGGGGGTGATGAACACTTCGTCGAAAAGGTTACGTCGATGCTAGTTTCGACAATCGACAAGGATGATTCTAAATCTCAGTGATACGTGTATATTTTGAATGGAGGAGCTGTGAGTCGAGAAGCTGCAAGCAAAGCGTGAACGCGGGATCTACAGTAGAAGCGGAATACATGGCTGCTGCAGAAGCGTCAAGTGAAGGAGTTTGGATCATAAACTTCATCACTGAGCTTGGCGTGGTTCCAAGTGCATTGGACCCACTGGAGATATTGTGTGACAACACTGGCGCCATAGCACTCGCTAAGGAACCAAGATATCATCCAAAGACCAAGCATATCAACCGCAAGTTTCATATAATCCGAGATTATATAGCAGATGGAGATCTAAAGATTAGCAAAGTACATACAGATCTGAATGTCGCAGATCCATTGACTAAACCTCTTCCACGTGTAAAACATGATCAGCACCTCAGTGACATGGGTGTGAGATTGTTGCCAGAAGTAAACTAGATTATTGACTCTAGTGCAAGTGGGAGACTGTTGGAATTATGCCCTAGAGGCAATAATAAAGATGTTATTATTATAATTCTTGTTCATGATAATGTTTATATTCCATTCTAGAATTGTATTAAGCGGAAACTTTAATACTTGTGTGGTTTGTGAACAACACCGTGTCCCTAGTATGCCTCTATGGACTAGCTCATTGATTAATGATGGTTAAGGTTTCCTAGCCATGGACATGAGTTGTCGATTAATAATGAGATCATATCATTGGGAGAATGATATGGTGGACAGACCCAAACTAAGCGAAACAATTAGATCGTGTCATCGTGTTCGTCTTTGCGAAGCTTTTCTTATGTCAAATATTGTATTCCTTAGACCATGAGATAATACAACTCCCTGGTATCGGAAGAAAGCTTTGAGGTCATCAAACGTCATCCTATGAGAGGGTGATCATAAAGGTGTCTCTCAGGTGATCGGAAAGTATCTGTTGGGTTGTATGTATCGAGATGGGATTTGTCCCTCCCAAGTCGGAGAGATATACTTCGGGCCCACTCGGTAATCCATATCAACACCGCTTGCAAGCATGTGGTTAAGGAGTTAATCACAAAGTGATATCGGATTACGGAACGAGTAAAGTACTTGCTGTGAACGAGATTGAACTAGGTATGACGGTACCGACGATCAAATCTCGGGCAAGTAAAATATCACGAGACGAAGGGAATATATGGGATTGATTGAATCCTGGCATCGTGGTTCATCCGATATGATCATCGATGAATGTGTGGGAGTCAATATGGGTGTCCAGACCCCGCTGTTCATTATTGATAGAAGATCATGTCTGCATATTCTTGAACCCGCAGGGTCACACACTTAACGTGTCTCGACGCTAGGATCGATTGGATAATTGGTTTATGAGTTTTTGTTCGGAGTCTCGGATGGGATCCGGGACATCACGAGAGGTTCCGGAATGGTCTGGAGAATAAGATTCATATAAGGCAGTGCAGTTTTTGGAGTTCGGAATTGTTCCGGGTTAATCGGTATTGTACCGGAAGCTTCTAGAACCTTCCGGAAGGGGACCAACGTGGCCCCACCTTCCGGGAGGGGGCATGGGCCTATGAGGGAGTTCCCTGGCCGCATTGGGCCAGGGGCACAAGGCCCCATAGGGCCCAGCCGGCCAAGAGAGTTTTAAACTCGAGATAGAGCTTCTAGAAGGGGGGGTTTCCTTGCCCCCCACTCCTCCTCCTTGGGCCCGCCGGTTTGGGCTTGGGGGAGGGGCTAGGGCTGCGCCCCCTCTATATAAAGAGGGGTGGGGGCGCACCACCCCCCTACACCTTCCCCTCCAACCCTAGCTGCCCTGCTGCCCTCCTCTCTCCCTCCCGACTGTTTGTAGGCGAAGCCCTGCTGCAGAAATTCTCCACCATATACACCACGCCGTCGTGTTATAGATCCAATCCGTCTCTCCACCATACTTGCTGATCCGAGGAAGGAGGAGACGTCGAGGTGCTGCACGTGTGCATCTCACGGAGGCACCGCCACTTGTGGTGCTAGATCGGATCGGATCGCGAGGAGGAGAAGCGAGTACGACTACATCACCCACGTTCGATTTAACGCCTCCGCTCATGCGTAATATTCAAGGGTATGAAGATCTAATCCAATCTCTCTCATTGTTTGCATCTCCTAGATTAGATCTTGGCTTTCCCTCTGTTCGCATCCGTAGAAAAATTTGATTTACTATGCCGCGAAACCCTTCAGAGACTTGCTCCACGCTCAACATGCAACTTCTATTGCATAAGTGGCTTTGTGGGTGTCTGTCTCTCCCATTATAGTATAGATCCAATTTACAACAGGCACTTGATAGTTCAAACATCAACGTTGTGGTTCTTGTTCGTAAGTTAGATCGACACTTATTGAAAGCCCCAAACCACGTAAAATATGCAAAGAAAATTAGAGGCGTCTAACTTTGTTTTGCAGGGGTGTGCTGTGATGTGATATGGCCATGATTGTGATTATATTTGATGTATGCAAAGTCCCTTATTGTAAGTTGGCAACCGGCAGGAGCCATATGGTTGTATTTAAATTCCGTTAAGACCCGAGTGTCTATTCAAAGTAGTTGTAATAGTTGAAGCTGGTGGACGACAACCATGAAACGGCGCCATTGACCTTGACGCTATACCGGTGATGATGGAGATCATGTTCATGCTTGAAGATGGAGATCGGAAGCACAAGAAGAAAGGCCATATCATATCACATATTATGAATTGCATGTGATGTTAATCCTTTATGCATCTTGTATTGCTTAGTTAACGACGGTAGCATTATAAGATGATCCCTCAAGCACACAAATTTCAAGTTTTAAAGTGTTCATCCTTAGTAAGCACCGTTGCTAAAGCTCGTTGTTTCGAAGCACCACGTGATGATCGGGTGTGTTAGATTCTGCGGGTGTATACAACATGAGCAAGCCAGATTTGCTCATGCGGAAGCTAAGGTTCGATCTTGATGAGCCTAGCATGTACAGACATGGTCTCGGAACACGGATCACCGAAAGGTAAAGCATGAGTCATATAGTAGATATGATGAACATGTTGATTGTTCGCCATTGAAGCTACATCAACTCTCATGATGATCGGTTTTGATGTGGTGGATTTGGTTCGTGTGATCACTAAAACAATGTGAGGGATATTGTTTTGCGTGGGAGTTCACCTAGATTAATTTAACTATTAATTAGAACTCAATTTGTCATAAACTTAGTCTAAACTATTGCAAATATGTTGTAGATCAATGGCGGCCCCTACCATCAATTTTAATGCGTTCCTAGAGAAAGAAAAGTTGAAAAACAATGGAAGCAACTTGGATTGGTTCCAATTTGAGGATTATCCTCAATGCTTTGGTAATTTGACCTATGTCTTTGGATGCACATGGGTGAACCACTGCAGCCATGCTACCGATGAAGTAAAGAATGTTTACCTCACTCGGAAGAATCAGTACTCCACGATTCAGTGTGCTATCTTGTATGGTTTGGAATCGGACTTGTAAAAGGTTTGAGAACCAAGACCCACATGATATTGTCCATGAACTCAAAATGATATTTGAGGCTCACGCGGCAGTTGAGAGTTATGAGGCTTCTGAAAAGTTCTTTAACTGCAAGATGGAAGAGGGCAGCTCCGTCAGTGAGCATGTGCTTAAGATGTCTGGGCACACAAACAAACTCCAAAGTTTGGGTATAGTGATTCCTAATGCTTTGGGGATTTACCGCGTCCTCCAATCACTACCACCAAGTTATAAGAACTTTGTGATGAACTACAATATGCAAAACATGAACAAGACATTGCCAGAACTCTTCTCCATGTTGAAATCTGCAGAATTGGAGATCAAGAAAGAGCATCAAGTGTTGTTGGTCAATAAGACCACCAAATTCAAGAAAGGCAAGTCTAAGCAAAAGGGAAACTTCAAGAAGGGTGGTAAGAAAGTTGCCGCGCCGGCGAAGAAGACCAAGGCTGGGCCTAAGCCTGATACTGAGTGCTTTTACTGCAAGGGAGAAGGTCACTGGAAGCGGAATTTCCCAAAGTACTTGGCGGATTTGAAGAACGGCAACATCAAGAAGAAAGGTATATCCGATATACATGTTATTGATGTGTATCTCACTAGTAGTCGTAGTAGTGCCTGGGTATTTGATACTGGTTCGGTTGCTCATATTTGTAACTCGAAACCGGTGCTATAGAATAAACGGAAGCTAGCGAAGAACGAGATGACGATGTGCGTTGGAAATGGATCAAAGGTTGATGTGATCGCGGTCGGCACGTACCTCTTCATCTACCATCAGGATTAGTTTTATACTTAAATAATTGTATTTGGTGCCTGCGTTAAGCATGAACATTATATCTGGATCATGTTTGTTGCGAGACGGTTACTTGTTTAAATCCGAGAATAATGGTTGTTCGGTTTATATGAGTAATATGTTTTAAGCACATGCACCTTTGATAGATGGTCTATTCTTATTGAATCTCGATCGTGGAAATACACATATTAATAACATTGAAGCTAAACGTTTGAAATTGAGCGATAACTCGACCTATATGTGGCACTGTCGTCTTGGTCATATTGGAGTGAAGCGTATGAAGAAACTCCATTCCGATAGACTTCTTGAATCACTTGATTTCGAATCACTTGAAAGATGCAAAGCATGTCTGATGGGTAAAATGAATAAGACTCCATTTTCTGGGATGATGGAGCGAGCTACGGACTTATTGGAAATCATACATACCGATGTGTGTGGCCCAATGAGTGTAGCATCGCGCGGTGGTTATCGTTATGTTCTTACCTTCACGGATGACTTGAGTAGATATGGGTATATCTATTTCATGAAACATAAGTCCGAAACTTTCGAGAAGTTTAAGGAATTTCAAAGTGAGGTAGAGAATCAACGTAACAAGAAGATTAAATTTCTACGTCCTGATCGTGGAGGTGAATATCTAAGTTACGAGTTTGGCGAGCATTTAAAGAAATGCAGGATACTTTCACAATTGACACCGTCGGGAACACCACAGCGTAATGGTGTGTCTGAACGTCGTAATCGAACTCTCTTAGATATGGTTCGTTCTATGATGTCACTTACAGATTTACCGCTATCATTTTGGGGTTATGCATTAGAAACAGTCGCATTCACTTTAAATAGGGCACTATCTAAATCCGTTGAAATGACACCGTATGAATTATGGTTTGGGAAGAAACCTAAATTGTCGTTCCTTAGAGTTTGGGGTTGCGAAGCTTATGTAAAGAAGTTACAGCCGGACAAGCTTGAACGCAAAGCAGAAAAATGCGTGTTCATAGGATACCCGAAGGAAACTATTGGGTATACCTTCTATCATAGATCCGAAGGCAAAATCTTCGTTGCTAAGAATGGATCCTTTCTAGAGAAGGAATTTCTCTCGAAAGAAGTGACTGGAAGGAAAGTAGAACTCGACGAGGTTGTTGAACCTTCTCTCGAACTTGCGAGTAGCGCAACACCGGAAGTAGTTCCTGTGGCACCTACACCAATAAGAAAGGAAGCTAATGATGATGATCATGAAACTTCGGTTGAAGTTGCTATAGAACCTCGCAGGTCAACGAGAACTCGTACCACTCCTGATTGGTATGATCCTGTTATGAGTGTCATGTTTGTGGACAACACCGATGACCCTGCGACATATGAGGAAGCGATGATGAGCCCAGATTCCAATAAATGGCAAGATGCCATGAAATCCGAGATTGGATCCATGTACAAAAACCAATTATGGACTTTGGTGGACTTACCGGATGGCCGGAAGGCTGTCAAGAACAAATGGATTTTCAAGAAGAAAACAGATGCTGATGGTAATGTTACTGTATATAAATCTCGACTTGTCGCAAAAGGGTTTCGACAAATTCAAGGAGTTGACTACGATGAGACTTTCTCACCGGTAGCGAAGCTAAAGTCTGTGAGGATTTTGTTAGCAATCGCTGCATATTATGATTATGAGATATGGCAAATGGATGTCAAAACGGCGTTCCTCAATGGAGACATTGATGAAGAGTTGTATATGATGCAACCCAAAGGTTTTGTCGATCCTAAAGATGCTAACAAGGTATGCAAACTTCAACGGTCCATATATGGATTGAAGCAAGCATCCCGAAGCTGGAATCAACGTTTTGATAAGGTAATCAATAGCTTTGGTTTTATACAAACTTATGGAGAAGCTTGTATTTACAAGAAAGTGAGTGGGATCTCTGTAGCATTCTTAATACTATATGTAGATGACATATTGTTGATTGGGAATGATGTAGACCTTCTTAATAGTGTCAAGGATCATTTGAATAATAGTTTTTCAATGAAAGATCTTGGCGAAGCAGCTTACATATTAGGCATAAAGATTTATAGAGATAGATCGAGACGTCTAATATCGTTGTCACAAAGTATATATTTGGACAAAGTTCTAAAGAGGTTTGGAATGGAAGATAGCAAGAAATGGTTCTTGCCCATGTTGCCCAATACGACCTTGAGTAAAACTCAAAGTCCAGCAACGGCAGAAGATAGAGAAAGGATGAGTAAGACTCCCTATGCCTCAGCCATAGGATCTCTAATGTATGCCATGCTATGTACTAGACCCGACATTGCATATGCTGTTAGTTTGACTAGCAGATATCAAAGTGATCCAGGAGTAGATCATTGGACAACAGTCAAAAACATCCTTAAGTACTTGAGAAGAACTAAGGATATGGTTCTTTCTTATGGAGGTGATGAACAACTCGTTAATGGTTACACTGATGCTAGTTGGAACACCGATCCGGATGATTCTAAATCTCAATCTAGATACGTATTTACTTTGAATGGTGCAGCAGTTAGCTGGAGGAGTGCAAAGCAAAGCGTTGTGGCGAGATCTTCAACTGAATCGGAATACATAGCTGCTTCGGAGGCTTCACAAGAAGCGATATGGATGAAGGAGTTCATTACAGAGCTCGGTGTGGTTCCAAGTGCGCTGGACCCAATGTCTATCTACTGTGATAACATGGGCGCCATAACCAATGCGCAAGAACCAAGGTCACACAAGAAGCTGAAGCACATCAAGCTACATTTTCACGCTATTCGAGAGCATGTCCAAGATGGTGACATAAAGATTTGCAAAGTACACACAGATCTGAATGTGGCGGATCCGTTGACTAAACCTCTCCCGAGGGCAAAACATGACCAGCACCAAACCGCCATGGGTGTTCGGTATATTACCATGTAATCTAGATTAGTTGACTCTAGTGCAAGTGGAGACTGTTGGAGATATGCCCTAGAGGCAATAATAAATGTAGTTATTATTATATCTTTGTGTTTATGATAAATGTTTACATTCATGCTATAATAGTATTAACCGGAAACATTAATACTTGTGTGATTTGTAAACTAGATTAGAGTCCCTGGTAAAGCCTCTTTATAATACTAGCTTGTTGATTAATAGATGATCATGGTTTCTTGATCATGAACATTTGAGATGTTGCAAATAACAAGGTCATATCATTAGGAGAATGGTATGATGGACATACTCCTATAGATAAGCGTAGCATAAAGATCAAGTCATTTTAATAGTTCAATTGCTATAAGATTTCTGATACATAGTAACCTAATTCCTTAGACCATGAGATCATGCTAATCACCATCACCGGAAGAAAGTATGGGTTGAGGCACATGGATCAAGAGTGGGATTTGTCCATCCATATGACGGATAGATATACTCTAGGCCCTCTCGATGGAATGTCATCCAATTGGCTTGCAAGCATGTGACTGGATCACAAGGGATCACATACCACGGGAACGAGAAAAGAGTACTTATCGGTAACAAGGTTGAACTAGGTATGCAGAGATACCGACGATCAAAACCTCGGATAAGTAAACTATCGTGAGACAAAGGGAAATTGGTATCATATGTAAGTGGTTCATTCGATCGCAAAGTAATCGTAGAAATATGTGGGAGCCATATGAATTTCCAGATTCCTCTATTGGTTATTGATCGGAGAAGTGTCTCGATCATGTCCGCGTAATTCACGAACCGTAGGGAGACACACTTAAGGATTCAATGTTGTTGAGTAGTTATGGAATGATGAGTAAGAGACCAAATGTTGTTCAGAGTCTCGGATGAGATCCGGGATATCACGAGGAGATCCAGAATGGTCCGGAGAGTAAGATTCATATAAGGAAAGTCCTGTTTCGGAGTTGGGGAATGATTCCGGTATTTTCACCAGGAATGTTCTAGAAGGGTCCGGAAGGTCCGGCACTCCAGAGGGAAAGGGTACATGAATGTGTCATAACAATATGGAATGGTTGCATCATGTACTAGGTCACTTGGCTAGGCAAAATAAAGGAAGAAATCAAATCCTAGTTTGAAAGTCAAACGCCAATTTGAAAAAGTCAAACGGCAAGTTTGCTTGGTGGAGGGAGAGTAGGAAACCTACTTGGGGAGGAAGTCCTCCTCCCTCCACCCGCCGGCCAAGGAGATCGAGTTGGGGGAGGACTCCCTCCTCCCAACCGGCCACCCTCCACCTATATAAGGAGGGGTAGGGCTCCCCCTACCCTCACACCCAAAACCCTAGCCCTAGCCACCGGCCTCCTCCAAGTCGCCGCCGCCACCTAGGGTTCTTCCAACTCGCCGAGTTGGGGCTGCCCAAGCCCTAGCCGCCGGCCAAGCCTCCCCCTTGGTGCTTCTAAACCCTAGATCGCCAAGGCACCTCTCTTGCTCCACCATACTCGTACCGGCTAAAGGCAAAGCTCAAGGATCTCCCTCTACTTGACACCACGCCCGTCATCTGCCGAATCGCGAGGAGAGCACTTCAACCTCCGCACTGGAACAAGGGAGAGGAAGGTCTTCATCAGTACCGAACGTGTGACCGATGCGGGAGCGTCATTGAACGCCTTAGGATCGTCTACACGATCTTGAGATCGGCAAGAGTACGACTACATCACCCACGAGAATCTGCTCTCATTAACCGCTTTGGAATCTTCGAGGGTGAGTTCCTCTATCGACTCGTTGCTACAATCTAGTAGATAGATCTTGGCTTGTTTGTTTACATGCGGTAGAATTTTTTTGTTTTCCATGCTACGAACCCCTACAATATTTATGGAACGGTGTTCTATGTATGTCACGTCAACGACTATAGTATACTACACATGCAGCGGTATGCTGGGTCACCGCAGCATATGTGTACTTTCAGCTACTGTACTCTGGTGAATGCAGAAAGGGCATCATCAGTGACTACAAGAAATTATGACATGGTCATTATGGAGTAATAGTGGTGGTTATGAGTGGTGTGATGGCTGAGAGTTCCGGGGACACCTATATGTGGGACTCCATCCATGCACATCTAATACAAGTGAGACTTACTAAGATCATAATCATATTCTACAGATGCTAGCGATAATTCCATATAGTACATTCACCAGGCAAAGACCGAGGACTCATGACTTGCAATAGTACATTCACCAGGCAACCACTAAACCTCTTTTGAAAGGCATAAATAAAAACAAAATACACAACTCCTAGGCAAAAGCCTTCAAGAAGGAATAGTCACATGTGAACCGATGATGGTGATGATGATGATGATGAGTCCAAATGTAAGTCGATCTTGTGATTTTCATCCCAAACTCAAGCTTCAAGCCACCACCTTCAACAAGAGGACGACACGGGTGCACATCGACATTGCTAGATTGTAATCAAATGTTTCCACTATAGTGTGCAAACTCGATGTTAAAGCTAATTCTTCCATCAACAATTTTTTGACTAATGACTTCTTGTTAACGACATGCTGTTGGAGGAGAAACTAGAAGTTAATGATGTACCATACCACCATGCCTTCAATTGAACAAAAACATGTATGCCTTGATGATGCCAAAAGAGATGTCTTGCATAGCCACCGCCGGCTAGGCATGACTTTACACCTTTGCGAAAGATATCATCTGTATCACTCTCTTAGTCGAATCAAATGTGATCTCAAAGTGTGTCTCATACTTACTCCAGTCTCGAAACTCAACAATCTCAAAATAGGATGTCACATACCGCCATCGCCATTGGCACACATAGATTGAGGCACGCGTTATTCGGATGACCACGATGTTGGCCATCGTTAAAATACCAGGTCGGTAGCCTAGTAGCAAACACCTGTGCCCCCATCGACTGATGTCATAGTGAGAAGACCGTGACCAGATCACTGCTGCTAGACTTGCTACCGGCTACCGCGTTGCCATGAAGCACTAGACGCTAGTAGGCACTTCATCCTTGCCTCAAGCCGCAACAAACCCCTGCACCGTAGGCCTTATGGACTAAGGAACTAGGCCGCATTAGCCTTGGCACTGCAACCGGGCCACTTTTGGATGCCATCAAGGCTGCATCCACCAAACCAACACCTTGTCGGGGCTATCGCCCCGGAGACCAGGCTCCGCTTCACATGTCGTCATGCTCCGACCGGAGGCCCCCGCTCACCATTGTCTGTCGCGTGGGGCTTTACCTGTTTGCTTCCTCCGATAGCTATAGGAGGTTAAGCGACAGACAGGTTGGGGCGACATCTATGTTTTCATCCAAGATGCCCTAGGAGCGTCACACTATTGTTGTAGATCATGAGCACAAAAAATCAACACATATGAGAAACATGGCCCACGCCAAACTTGACACCACCATTGTTGCCATCATCGCCAAAAAAGACCAAAGCATTCGCACATTAAATCGTCAGATCTAGAGCCGACGATCCATAAGACCAAAACACTACATGCTTCTCGTTGCCAGCCACGTCAACCACGACGGTCATCAGGATAAAATGATATTTCTTTCGTGCGACATCTTTATCACAAACAACATAAAAACCTACCATCGAAAAGAAAACTAAACTATAGGCATAGATCCAGAAGTTTCCCTTGTCTCTTGGCGTAAGATGGGCACATGAGACAAGGGGACCTTGCGGAACGTAGGTCAGAGATATTTTCTTGTAATGATGATATTTTTCTTTTCTTTCATCATTGTATATTAATGCTAAGAAAATAAAATTCTGAACGACCTTTCTTGGATATTCATGTCACCAAATCTCACAAGATTTCATCGATAACCGCTCTAAATCTCCCCCAAAAATATCTGTGGCGCCGAGGCGAGGAATGCCACGGAAATTCCTTCCCCTGCCCCCGTCTCCATCCAACAGTACCTGTCTTGCCTCTCCCCTGCCCCTCTAGCCTCTACTTCCTTCAGTTTCTCCATGTGATGCACACACATACGCCGACGCCGCGCCAGTGGCACCACACAGCACGCTCCTCGCACGCTACGTACTTGCGCTGCTGTCCCATCCCGCTACAGTCTTGTTGGACTCGCTACGACTCGACGATTCTCACGCCGGCGTCGAGCTCTTTCTCCCAGGGAGAGGGGACAGCTCTGCCTCGGCTCGTCCTCCTCTCCCTCCGACCTCAAAGCCAGCATCTTTCCTGGCCATCCATCCTGATTGGAGTAGTCTCCGAGCTGTTCTTGATCCATTCCTCGCCCCTCTTCCCGCGATTTGCCCCGCCCATTGGCGCCGTCCAGAGACGATGAGCCCCGCGCTCTAGTGCCACGCTTCCGGCTGTCTTTGGCCTTCGGGGAGCAATGGGCGCGGATAGGCTGCTGGTTCTGTGCCTGGCGCTGGCCGCGGCGGCGGCGGCGGCGGGGCAGCGGCCGAGCGCGGTGTCCGTGGGCGGGCTCTTCACGTACGAGTCCACCATCGGCCGCGCGGCGCGGCTCGCCATCGAGCTCGCCGTCGACGACGTCAACGCGGACACCACCGTGCTCGCCGGGACCAACCTGAATTTGATCACCCAGGACACCAATTGCAGCGGTTTTCTTGGAACCATCGAAGGTCTGTTAGTTATTTACTTCTTCCCCCTTCCTTCAGTTTTCTTACAGTACTTATCTGCCTTCAGTTTTGTTACAGTACTTATCTGCTTTCAGTTCATTTAAGTAGTACTTAAATAAGAAGGGATTTGTCCATAATTCCTGGCTGATTTGAGTGAGTTGGCGACCTCACTAGCGTTGTCTGTAATTTTGTGATTGGAATCATCCCGGTGCTTTATTCCAACAACTATGTACAAAGCCAAGTGGTGATGGAGATCGGACATTCCTGCTTTAGTAGTTGCAAAAGAGAAAGAGTACTTTTTTTGTGTTGAAATGTCGAAATGAGAAGAATTGATTTGTCATGACCCAAGAAAACTAATCCTAATCTGCTTAATTTTCAGTTCTGAACTAGTTTATCTTTTCTGGACTAGAACCCACTGGTACCTTTAGCATCAGCCTCATTTTTCTTTATCTTTATTGAGATCTCAGTATGGACACCTTGGTAGTGGTGGAGACAATGGCACCACAATCTGGCCAGCATATCTGTTCCCGGTGTGGTGGGCCTTGTAAATTATGGCCTCCCCATATCTGCAAACCCTATATAAAAAACAAAAGTAGTTGCAACTTGTCACAAAATGACAGAACTTGCACGTCGGTGTTGATTAATACCTTTGCTTAGTTTCATTGGTATGGGCCTTCTGGCATCCGAAGAAATCTGTTCCTTCATTTATTTATTTTTGAATAAGAATCGCCGCTATTCTTCTAATCATACCTTATTTAGTTTATTATTGTTGTGTTTCTGTTGAGATTCACTCAAATTGGGTACCGTAAATTTAGCGGAATCAATTGTTGACTAGCAAAGAAATAATTAAGCTGCTGACCTGCTGTAATATTAGTGCATCGTTGTCTTAGTCTGAACTCTGATTTCGGTCATCCTTTGATACTAAGCCTCTTTTTTCCCTTTCTTTAAGGGATGGTCCATTTCTTGTACATTTCACCTTTTGTTTAAGAAACAATTGCTTAGCTCATATTCCACGAGATGCTTCAGTACTGTCTTGATATGGAGAAACCAACTGTGCTTAAAGAAACTGTTTCTCTAAACTTCTATGAGAATGGTGTCTCCTTTCTTGAGAGATGCGATAACCTAATTATTCTGCCAACAAAAGAGAAACTGACAAAAAGCATGCTGGTACTATGGAGCATAAATGGCATAACTTACAATACTGCTTAGGTCATTCCTTAAGGTGCACGAAACATGTATCAAGGAGCACCCGATTCTTCACTTTCTTCTGATGCAAGATTCCTTTGCCTCTTTGTGGCATGTGTGAGCATCAGCATAACAGACATCACCATATGCTTTGAACCATGACACTTTTTCTTATTGTTGTTGGACAATAAATTTTGCTGAATACTAGTCAAGTACTAGCACAGAATTAGGAGGACCTTGTAACTCGTTTGGAAATTTAGCTTCAATTTGTCAGCTACTAGTTGTTAACCCGTTCATCTGCATGGCATAGCTTGTACCCATAGTTTATATTTGTGCACTGTGTCTTAGACTAATAGAAAGCTCACATTTAAATATGCATCATCACTTTTTTTCCTGCCCCCAATCGACATTTGCATGATGAGTTTGCAACTCCTCGATAAATTACTCTATAAGCTTACAGATGGAAAAAAAACTAAATTTACTACTTTCTTATTTATTTTATGTGTTCATAAAAAGCATTGAGCTTGCATTGTGGACAAAATCACAAATGATCAGAACGAGAGCAAAACAAAAGACAGACATGTAGTCTTAGAGCTTTCTCTCTGAAGTATGATTTTCAATGTGTACAAGTAGATAACCATGGCCTGTATATAGGGTGCATGCTCTACACAAAAATGCAATAACAAAATATATGAACCAAAAGTACTAATAGGGCTTAACAGTGTTGGGACTTTAATGGGCCTGTTAGGGAAGTGTCTGACTCAATGTTTCCAACAACACAAATCACTAAACCACATACTTTTTTCACTGTGACTAAATGGAAAGTAATAGTATAATGCATTTTTATATGTGCAAACCTCTAATTTTGTATCGTCTAACTAGCACTACCTAATAGACTAGGCTAGTTTGCCCTCCATTAGTGCATGTGTGTTGAGACTTGTTTTTCAATCTTAATTCAAAATATAAGACGCTGTGCAAATTTAATAATATTTTGTCGCTGCAGCCCTCATGCCTTTCTCCTCCTTCAGAATTTTTGAGTAAACATTTAGCCAGATACTATTTTCTCTTGTAGCCAAGATGACAACTCCATGATATCTTAGTCATTGTGCTATGCAGTTTTCATTGTTTTATAACCTCTTTAATCAAGATAAAAAACATCTTATAAAGTAATGGACCACACCCTCCTTTCCAGATTATAAGGTGTCCATGCATTTCGAGATTGAACTTTGACCAATAAAATCACAAAATTAATAAAGAAGTTACCGATAGTATAAACTTAATGCACATAAATCATATATTATTGTTCTACTTAATGGTCAAAGTTATGCCTCGAAATACATGTCTTATAGTCTAGGAAGGAGAGGTTATTTACTTAACTATGGTACCTAATATGTAATTATCACTCGAAATTTTAATAGGGGTGTCTACCTGAGGGGCTCGGTGCATGTTATATTACTCGGATTGATCTTCTTCTATATGTATGTTGTTTAGTGTGTACACAGAGGTGTAGAATTCATCGTATATGTGTCCAAGCCCTTCTAATTTTCCAACTTTGAGACAGATCCCCTTTTTTTTGTTAGATCGTATGTGCATGTCATACAGCTTTATAGCAGTTTAATCCGAAAGAGTTATGATATAGATGGTGAATATGTTCTTTTCTAAATTCTTTGAATAGTCTATGAACTCATTCATAAAACTTTATGTTTTTTGCAGCATTGGAACTAATGGAGAAAAACGTGGTTGCTGTCATTGGCCCACAATCATCTGGAATAGGCCATGTCATTTCACATGTTGTTAATGAGCTACATGTTCCACTTCTATCATTTGCAGCCACTGATCCAACCCTATCTGCATCGGAGTATCCTTATTTTTTAAGGAGTACCATTAGTGACTACTTCCAAATGCATGCTGTTGCTAGCATTGTTGATTACTACCAATGGAAAGAGGTGACTGCTATATTCGTTGATGATGATTATGGGCGAGGTGGGGTGTCGGTCCTCGGAGATGTACTTGCAGCAAAGCGGGCAAGAATTTCATATAAAGCAGCCATTCCTCCGAATGCAAACACGGATGTGATTACTGATGTACTCTTTACAGCAAACATGATGGAATCAAGGGTGTTTGTTGTGCATGTCAATCCTGATACAGGGATGAACATATTTTCCATAGCTAACAAGCTTCGTATGATGGCTAGTGGCTATGTATGGATAGTAACCGATTGGCTAGCTGCTGTCCTGGACTCCTCAAGCTCTAGAGATCTTAATGATATGAGTTATATACAAGGGATAATTGTTCTTCGTCAGCATATTCCTGATTCTGATGCCAAGACAAAGTTCATATCTAAATGGAACAGTGTAGCTCGTAATAGGAGCATTGATTCTGCCTTGAATTCGTATGGCTTTTATGCATATGACTCAGTTTGGATTGTTGCCCGTGCTATCGATCAACTTCTTGATAGCGGCCACCAGATGAATTTTTCTGCAGATCCAAGGTTGCACGATTCAAATGGAAGCACTTTGCATCTATCAACTCTTAAGATATTTGATGGTGGCGAGCAGTTGCTACAGCAACTTCTGCTCACAAACATTACAGGCCTAACAGGTCAGGTTCGGTTTGACTCAGACCGCAATTTGGTACAGCCAGCTTATGATGTCCTTAATGTTGGTGGTTCTGGGTACCGTTTGATTGGATATTGGAGTAACTACTCTGGACTTTCTGTTGCTTCTCCTGAAATTTTGTACCAGAAGCCACAAAATACGTCAACAAGTGCCCAGCGGCTGTACAGTGTGATGTGGCCAGGCGAGACTATTACTAAGCCTAGGGGGTGGGTTTTCCCAAACAATGGCAAGCCTCTCAGAGTTGGTGTTCCAAATAAACCAAGTTTTAAGGAGTTGGTGTCAGGTGGCACTGGCCCTGATAATGTGAGCGGGTACAGCATTGATATATTCAACGCAGCAATTAAATTGCTTCCTTATCCAGTTCCTTGCCAATTCATAGCAATTGGGGATGGTTTAAATAATCCTAGCTATGATGACATTATTAATAAAATATCCACCAATGTATGTTCTCATTCTTTGCTCTGCTTCTTTGTTCATTTTGTTTTTAATTATCTGAACCTTTCTTTCTTTCAGTCCCTTGATGCAGCTGTAGGTGACTTTGCTATTGTGAGAAACAGAACAAAGATTGCAGAGTTCACACAGCCTTATATCGAGGCAGGACTCGTGATAGTAGCGCCAGCCAGACGAGCAACTTCAAGTGCCTGGGCTTTTCTTAAACCTTTCACAGTAGAGATGTGGTGTGTAACAGGTGCTCTTTTTATTTTTGTGGGAGTAGTTGTTTGGATTCTTGAACATCGAGCTAATGAGGAGTTTCGAGGCTCTCCACGACAGCAAGTCCTGACAATATTTTGGTAAATTTCTCTTGGCACTCCAAGGATGTGTTTAATCTAGGTTACCACATCTGGCTTGAATTAAGATTCAGACTGAAAAAATTATTTAGTTTATTTCCTTTGTTCTCACCAATTATTTTGTGACATTGTATCTTGACGATTTCCTAAATGTTAGCTAGTATTAGAAGCTAACTAATTCTTCTGGATTTTCTTTCAGGTTCAGTTTCTCAACAATGTTCTTTGCACACAGTAAGTCCACTAGATGCATTACATGATGTTATGTTTTATTTTTCCAGTCCGTGTTGTCTTACCATCCAAATGAAAATATCTTACTGAAAAACTCATCTCAGGACAGAACACCGTAAGTGCTCTTGGGCGTTTTGTGCTGATCATATGGATGTTTGTTGTGCTGATCATCAATTCAAGTTACACTGCTAGCTTGACGTCAATCCTCACAGTCCAGCAACTTGCAACCGGAATAACTGGGCTTGACAATTTGGTTGCAAGCGCTTTGCCTATTGGATACCAGGCTGGAAAGTTTGTCAGAAATTACCTGATCGATGAGCTGAATATTCCAGAATCCCGGTTGGTACCATTGAGTACGGTCCAGGAGTATGCGGATGCCCTTAACCGTGGCCCTAAAAATGGCGGTGTTGCTGCAATAGTTGATGAGATGCCATGTGTTGAGATCTTCCTGACGTCGCACTGCAACTTCAGAATAGTCGGCCAGGAGTTCACGAAGGAGGGATGGGGATTTGTATGTTCAGCAATCCTTTAACTCTACATTTTCAAATTCAATTTTGTGGGCCTCCTGTACAGTAGAGAACTAAACATGCTCATTTTATTTTACAGGCATTCCAGAGAGATTCTCCTCTTGCTGCAGACTTGTCGACCGCCATCCTTCAACTTTCAGAGAGTGGCCAGCTTCAGAAGATTCACGATGAGTGGTTCACAGACCCGAACTGCAGCTCAGAGGACAGCGGGTTGGGAGCAGTCCAGCTGAGCCTCGGAAGCTTCTGGGGCCTCTTCCTGGTGTGCGCTCTGATATGCACCTCGGCTCTCATAGTTTTCTTCGCGAGAGTGTGCTGGCAGTATAGCAGGTACTCCAAGTCTGGAGCCGACGGTGAGCCAGGCGAGCCTGCCGCTGTCGCCACTGCCATCGTTGCTGAAATACAGCCGGCAAAGCCGAGGCCGACGCGCCTTGGCAGCTTCAAGGAACTGATACAGTTTGTCGACAAGAAGGAGGAAGAGGTCAGGAGAGAGATGAAACGGAGGTCGGGCGAGAAAGATAACGGAGCCGGTGGATCCTCACAAGGCCGCTCGCTCCCTTCAGCGTAGAAAGGTTCTTGCAGATATTCAGTGTTTCATCAGATGACTAATGCCACGGGTTCTCCTTACACAGCCGAGACAGCATATACTGAAGTAGATAACAGCGGGGGTATACTTGTAACAGGATTCGGAAATTCCATTTTTTTGTTTGTAAAGGGTCATTGGAATTCTGTCTCCGATAACAGAGCTTCTAATTATTAATATTCTGATAATCGTCTTTTCGTAAACCCGACGTGCCCTAATCTTCTTGTAATTACTTTTCCTGAGTTGAACTGTGCCACTCTGGTGTGTGCCATACATAGATAGACCAATATAGACACAAAAATTCACTGAATTGATTGTAGCCCGTACTTGACATTTCGTGATCTCACAATTTTTGTGTCTGTTTTTCTGTTTCTGAATCTTAACCAGACAGACGTAAATGCAGTGTGGACAGTGTCATCCTGAACCCCGAACTGGCTAGCTGTTGCGCTGTTTATCTGGATCTGGGCAGTCTTGCGTGGGCACGAGATCAGCCATAATGGTTCTCAGCTCACTCACTTTTCTGGTCCTGTACAAAACAGATCACTAAGATTAACAGATCGTTATTGGTACAGAAGTGCTTCGTGGGATCAGTGCTAATGAGGAAACAGCTATGCCTATTATTTTTTGTAAGTACAAGGAAAGACCACACAAATCATCATTGCTAAAAATAGCTTGAAGAAACGGAAAGCTCCGGTGATCCCAGTATATTAAAAAAAATTAAAATTATATATAAGTTCGAAAAAAAATTGAAAACAGTTGTGGACTTTGTCGACTATATATCTGACAAGCACGCAAAATTGCAATGCGAAATTCCTTTTTACTGTGGGCTATACAAAAATGACGAAATCTGATATTTTTAGGAGATTTGAAAATGTACATCTCAAAATACACGTTATTTTCAATTGATCGTTTGCACATCTATTGTATACATCACTGGCTACATCCTGGTATATTTTCAGAATATTTTAGAACTAAAGAATATGAATTTTGATTTAAAAAAAAAAGGATCAGAGGTATCCATGTGCACCAAATCTCTACTTCTGAAGAAGACAAGAAAATCTATACTCATGAAGGAAACCGCTATGCCTATTACAAGGAAAGACCACACAAGTCATTGCTAAAAACAGCTTGAAGAAGCAGCAAGTTCTTCTGGCACATGAGCTGCAGTGATCCTTCTATATTTAAAAATTAATAATTATATTTATAAGTTACAAAAAATGAAAACCACTGTGGAATTTTTCAATGATATATCCTGCAAGTACGCAGAATCACAATGTGAAATTCCTTTTATTATGGGGCTACACAAAAATGAAAAAAATCTGATATTGTTTTGGAAATTAAAAATTGTAATACTTAGATCCACACTGTTGTTATTTTTGTGTATCTCATACACTTTATTTTCAATTGATAGTTTGCACCTCTATAGTATACATCACCGGCTATATCCTGATTTATTTTCAGAATTTTTTGAAGCTCAAAAATATGATTTTTGATTAGAAGAATTATCGGTATCCATGTGCACCAAATCTCTACTCCTGAAGATGACAAAAAAATCACGCTCACTTGAGTGGAGACACGTACTATCACGGCGACAGAGGATAAATGTGTGAATTCTACAATATTTCAACGGGAGTGCACCCAATTAAAAAACTACTCCTTCCGTTTCTAAATATAAAAAGTTTTGGGACTTCAATTTATTTTAACTGTCAACACTTTTTATATTTGGGAACTGAGGTAGTATGTTTCTAACCGAGAACTGGATAACATAAGCGTTCATCAATCAGATTTCGTTGAAAATTTAGAAACCCAAATATGACACATATGACATTTGTAGGTGTATTTTCCTCCTAATATTACCATATTTTACATATTCTTATGAATTCATTGTTCGTCCTGGAGCACATTGATCCCGTGAGCCGTTTCGCCTCTATCGGTTGGCGAGGAGCGGTGGGAATGTTTTTTCGCGCGAAAGCTCGGTGCTTCGACACCAATGGCGGCGAGCAGTGGCAGAGCTTGGGCCGAAATTCTGGAAGGACAAAATGGGCTGAGGGTGAAATATGGGCTTCAGGTTGACTTTCAATTGATAAATTGGCCAAATACATGTTGCGGTGACCCAACATACCACTGCATGGTGTAGTATACTATAGTCGTTGATATAACACCAATGGAACATCGTTCCATCCGCATTATATCCCTCAGAGTGGTACACCAAAAATATCGCGGGTCCAAGACAACACTTTATATTACATATAACATATTACAAAAGATCCAGAGAGCTTCCTCGAACAATGAGGAATATTATACAGAAAGAACCAGAAACATCCATTCGGAGTTACTTTAGGAGTACTACTATTAATATATGTATAAGGCTTGAAAGTACTATTATAGTATTGTTCTACAGAAGTAGGTTCTAGATTCTGGGAGTTTTATTTATATTCTACGCTTCAGTTTGTCTTTGATAGCTTTCGGTAAGGTCTTCGACTCCGTTGATCTCCCTTAGATGTCTTCAACTCTTCAAGTAACTTATCTCCTGGGAATGCCATTGGTTTCTCCGAGATCTAGCAAGGGTTAAGAAGATACGTTGAGTACGAGCGTACTCAGCAAGTTCACTACATAGAAGTGTCTGATGCACTATCTACAGCCACAGACCATAGGTCGTAGGCAATGCAAGTTTTTGAAAACATTTCTTCAAAGATTGCTTTTATTCTGAAAAGCTATGTCCATCAGCCTTCACGGGTTTACCAGAACTTTCATGGAGTTCCTTTCCCGCAGCATTCGCAGCTCCTTTCCGAAACTGGGAGTAACAAGTTACAGTTCTTACACTCTGTAGAGGTGCGTCACTTTACCCATGAGAGACCTTAGCTTTGTTGCACATCCGATTTATAGGCTCGTTCACACTTCCTTGGTGTGAGGCCCAGACTAAGATCCAAGCCAATCACTGTCCTTCTCCACGACCCCGCATACCCGACGGATTGCACATCAGACCTAGGATAAAACTTGTTTCCATTATCAGCCTAAGGTGTACAACCCTCATAGATACCAGAAGCCGTGGGACGTTGAGGGATCCCACCCATAACCTGCTAATCCTCTACAAGAGGAGTTGCAACAACGGCCCGGTCATCCGTTGGCATGTGAGAGAGAGCCGATCCAGCTGACTTCTCCGTCCCATTCCAAAACTCATGGTTAACGCGTAATATACGGTGCAAGAATCACTGGCGACATTGGTTGTTAAGTCCTAGATAATATGTTTCTTTACCACCGGAACTTCCATAGAAGGTTATTACCTCATGGTAAATAACCTATAATCATATTATTATGAAAATAGTGTTTTCTGACCTTTTTGAAATGCAGGTGATGACAACAATGGATTTGTAAAATACTTTACTGAAAATAATCAAAGGACATGAGCAAGTGTGAACTTGCCTTTTGTGATTGCAAGATTATGCACTCACGGTCTTCAAGATAATAGAAGATCCAATATCTGAAATCATCACCATTGGTCCGGTAAGGACTAATGTTTAAAGAAGCAAGATGCCATTATGCATAAATAATGCTATGCAATTTTATAATTCCCAAAGCGAAACCCTTAGTATTTTGAATAAGTTGATCTTAGGTATCTTCTTTAAGATTGGGTTTATATTTAAGTTTAGTTCATAAGCAATGGCATTGATAAGGAACTTAAGTGTTAACAATCCAAGATATACAAGTATGGATATAGTAATGTGATTATAATTAATTCTTATCTGATGACTAGGATAAAAAGTCCTTGGGTCGAGTTCTTAAGAGCTGAAGGAACTATTATAGACTTGTTTGTGTGAAGTGGCAAAAAGAATAACATTTGAAGAAACTAGTATTTTGTTAAGGTTAATTAGTCTTAAGGGTTATTAGGTTATACATTAGGGTTGGTGATGGTTATGAATGATGTTAAGTTATCATATTTTAATTGATGGTATAAGTGACCAAAGTTAACATTAAAAACATGAATAAACTTCAAATGATATGTTTATGATTGTTTAGACCAAAGTTAACTATAAAAATAGAAGTGAATTTTAAGATATAATGAGTTTTAGAATATCATTTAGTTTTAGGGTCTTGACATGCAGTTTATTAATGAAAGCATGATTAGATGATCTTATAATTTTTTAGAGTTTAGAGCATTTTTAAGAGTGGTCAAAATATGGGGATTATTCACCATCTTATACATGAGTGATATGTAATATTTTTTAAAAAAAAGTTTAATTTGAATTTAAGATTTAAAAACATTTAAAGGCTAATAGTTATATTTAAGTTTTATTTTGATTATGGATTTAGACTTAGTTATTAAACTTTTAAAGGTTTTAGTGTTTTATAATAAAATGTTATTATTTCTTACTTAAGAAATAATTTTAAGAATTAACAAAGTGGTTATTTCATTTGAGTAAAATAAGTAATGAATTCTATTTATCTTAAAATGTTTTTGAATAATATACATAGTATTTTTCTAGTGAAATATACTTATTAAAGATCTTAAAAATTAATTTTATTTATTTTTAAGTATTACCTTGATTTTTATAAAATTCTTTAAAAAATTAAGTGTCTTTAAATATTTGATTTATATTTTATTTGTAAATCTTTAAGTTAGTATTTTTATAAAATAGTAGAGTTATTTTTATACACAAAAATGATATTTATTTATTTTTAGGTGTTTTTCTTATTTTATGAAACTTTACTCAGGATTTAATGATTTTAAAATTTATGTAGTGTATATTTATTTTAAATAAATAAAGTTATATTTTTATTAGATAGATCTTATTTTTATGAACATTTTGATATACTATATGTATTTTTAGGATTTTTCTATAATTTTCTATAGCAAAAAAATGTTTAGCGGTTATTTTGATAATTCATTTCTTTTATTTTCACTTTATTTCTTTATCTTAAACAACTTGGGCTGTTTAGTTGGGCAGATGGGTTGGCCTGGCCCATCTAAGTTAGCCCAGTTTGGGATTTGGCCCAACCATCTCACCTTTGGCCCCTCTCTCTTCCTTGTTTCACACACAAACACACACACACACACACTGACTCTCTCCTCATCCTCTCATTATGATGTCTTGCCGCCAATTGGTGCCACTTTGCCGTCGCTGCCAACTCCGGCACTGCCACCAGCCGACGAGGACCCTTTTTTCTCTCCTACTTCAATCTTTGTCTCCCCGTTGCCGCTCGGCCTTCCCCGTATGCGCCCCTACGAAACCCTAGCCGTGGGGTTCGGCTAGGTCGCCAGCGCGACTTCGCTGGCCCTCGATGCCCCTAGCTGCTTCTCGAGGGAGACCAGGGCATCCTCTTCCTCAACCTCGACACTGGCGGGAAGGTGCGCAGGAGCAACCCCGACGTTTTCCCCTCCTAATGCCCATGGGACAGCGCTG
The DNA here is from genome assembly GCA_023614405.1 of Avena insularis. Classification (NCBI taxonomy): domain Eukaryota; kingdom Viridiplantae; phylum Streptophyta; class Magnoliopsida; order Poales; family Poaceae; genus Avena; species Avena insularis. The sequence continues at coordinate 463,358,734 of CM042697.1, read as the reverse complement.
CCAGCGCAACCCTGGACTCAAGTGTTTTCTCTGACTTGGTGATGGTGTTGAACAGGGGATATTACATGGCTTCGTCAGGCCAACGCTCCAGGTGCTCGGCACCCTCGGTGAGCTCAAATTCTTTGTGACCAGCCTTTGTGCTGATGGCCTTGATCCACAGTTGTGATGTGATGATCTACTGCTAGTGGTGGCAATATCACTGATTGTTCTATGGTCCTCATGTGTTGTGACATTGGTTATGCTAGCTCTGTTTAGAGTTTTGAATGAATTTGTTAATAGAACATTGCTATAAGACATTGGCTATTGTGGAATAAATCCAGTATACTAAATTCTGTAACTGTCCATTTGGATAGTTCACTATTTTGTTGATTCAAAAGAATTGTCCTTGACTGAACCATTTGGTTCAGTATGGGTTGGTGGTTCTATACTGGCCATCTGATCCAATATATGTTGGAGTTGAACATGCTCTGTCTTATATTGGCAGTTAGCATTTTTCTAAATTGATTCCTAGGTATAATGCTTAAGAAAAGGATGTGGAATATATGATTAAGTTGATAATATTCTAGCTTCCAGTTATGTTGAGCAGTGAATACATATCTGCCTGATTCCTAAGGTTTATCTTTAGGAAAATGATTTGAATGAGACCATTAATCTAGAGATTGTTGGTGAATGCTAAACTATAGCTCAAGTTAGTAAACCCATGATCTAGTGGCACTTGTGGCTAGGTTGCTACTGAGGTGCTTCCCACATTTGGATTGTGCCCAGTATTAGCTAGCCAATAAGTGTGATAGCTCTGCTGCTTGGCTATACCTTCTCCTTGCTTTAGACTAGGTCAAGGATGCAAAGAGTGAGACCTAGGCTTGGGATGACTAAGGATTAATGATATTTTCTTTAGTTGTCCAATACACAGTGGTAATTCTACACTTCATTAGAGTGTAGCCCTGAGGATAATTTCAAATCTAGGTTGGAAAGATGAACTCAGTCAGAGACCCCTTGTGGCTTCTCTGGTTGTGATCCTACTACTGTGGTGCCTCACCTTGGAGTGTGCACAGTGGTATGATCATAGTGTATATGACCTGATGCCCTTGCCCTGCCAATGATGCAAAGGCTAAGGCCAAATTAATATAAGAATAGATACTATTGTTTTCTCTCAGCTCTATGATGTGTCTGGCATAGCTTCTATGCTAACTTGAGAGCATGTCCCTACCAAAAGCCCCTTTTTTACATGATAAGGACATATTTGTAGTTTGATTCATTGATCTAGCCCAGGATGAATAGATTGAGGCTTTTACTAAATAGGAACAAAGATTATGATGTAGCTTTCTAATTCTCTATGAGGAATATACATAGCATCTCTATGTAGATCTGAGAGAACACCCTCCTCCAATCCTCCTAGATGATCATCTAGTTGAAGGGTAGAGGAAGGGATTTGATGTGTATTAGTTCCTTTATTTTCCCAAGATGCTGATGCAAAAGAGAATACAGATGCTTAAAATATTGTAGAGTTCTACCTGCTACAAAGATATGATTGCTGACCTTGTTCTGCTACTAATGTAAGCTTCTATACATCCTGTCCTGGAAATCCTTCTCCTCCTTATTCCTTGCTGGATCTACTTTTAATCCTATCCTGATACTTGATATGATGGCTGGTTCTTCTTTGGACTACTAGTGCTTATTGTCTCCTCCCCCTTTGCAACCATGTTGCCTTTGCTGTGAATTCCTCTCCTCCTAGCTCCTGGATGGCTCCAAGGAGCAACCAGAGTTGGTTGAGGATGTGGTGCTATGAAACTATGAGAAAACAAGCAGTGCTTCTGGTGGTTGTATTGCTTGAGATAAGAACAGAGGTGTGAGACTTGGTCTGTTTGTGGGTGTGAAGAGAGAGTATAGTAGTATCTCTACTACGATTGGTGCTTTTCCTCTACTTGTTGTTGCCTTGTGGGGTTGACAGCACATATGCATGCATGCATGTGTGAGCTGCTTGTTTGTGTGCTGCTGGTCCAGATACCTTCCCCTGTCTAGGTTTCATCTGTGAGATCTTTGTGCTATGATTGTGCTCGGCTGGTTTAGTATTATCTCAAGTTTGGCTTTATTTTTGGGTTGCCAAATGGAATGGACTCTTTTACTATTTTACCAAGGTGAAACTTGCCCCTTTTAGACCCCTGATGCTGTGCTGAGGTCATTTGATATAACAAGAACAGATCCTACCCTTGTTCCATTTCTAAACACTCAATGATGAGCTTAAGCATATCATCAGTATGCTAAATCTAAGAGTAATCTAATTCCAAAACTAACCCTCTATTATCTCCTCTGTTTGTCTGTTATTTTTGTTTCCAGGGATCAGGAATATGAAGAAAAGATTTAGAAGATAAAGAAAGTGAATATGAATTTAGTTTAGGATTTTCTTCTCATTTATTAATTCTTTTGTAATTCATCTTTTGTTTAAAAATTGTAAACGCAATGTAATATTGTGTATTATTAATAGAGTTAAATTTTCTCTCTTTTGAAATTTGAGAATTGTACTTTCTTGAATTCATATTTCTGTGTGATTCTTATTGATGTAATTCTTTCTTTTAAAGTTGGACTTTGTAAATTACCTTGTGATCTTGTACTATATTATTAAAAGTAGAACTTTCTCTTCTATTGGTCAATTGTAAAGACAATGTGATTTCTTGTATTGTTATAAAGTTAAATTTCTTAGTATTAAATATGGTAATATATTTTTCTAATTATTTATTTCCTGATACTTTTCTTTTATTTATCTACTGTAAAGTAATACTATAGGTATATATATTTTTATTAATAAAGAATCCTTTTTATATTATTTATGTAATCATTTTAATTTCAAGTTATTAAATATTTCCATTTCCTATTTGTGAATTTTATAAATTCTTTTGAATTTCATATTTGAAATTCAAATACATGTTTGAACAAATCTTCCCCTGAAACAAAGAATTCTACAAAGGTCATGTCGAAATATGTCGCACTTGCTCCGAAGTTTTCTTCAGTACAAGAGAGATCCCGATCCCTTTATAGCTCTTTTAGTTTTGCGCGAAAATTCTCCGGATTTTCTTATGCATGAATGCAATGCACGAACATGTGTCCTCTCTATTTCTAGATGCTAATCCTGGGATGTTACACATGTGAACAGTAGTCAAATTCTACATGGGCTAGGGGGATACTGCCCCTTTTGGTCTCCACTAAGGTCCGCCAGTGGCATCGAGGCATGCAGGTTCCATAACCCTCTTGGGAGCATCATTGTCTCTACTTTCTTTGCCATAGGGCTCCGGGTAAAAACCCTTAACCGCCGGTCTCGACGATGGCGGCATTGTGTGTTGTGACCCTCTTGGGGTCGTCGTCGTGGAGTCCCGATTCACCCCTATGTCTTCGATGACAAGTTCTAGCCTTCCGTGTTTTTCTTATTTATTTTGATCTGCTTTATAAGAAGGTGTTTCGATGCAGTCGTTAGGAGTTGTGATGTCAGTTCACTGGAATTAACTTGAAAAAATATTTCCTCTATCCCGAAATAAGTGACTTGGATTTTTCTAAATTTGTATGTTTCTACACACTAAAACAGTCTAGATACATATGAATCTAAGACAAGTCCAGGTCACTTATTTTCGAACGGAGATAGTATTTATTAAGATTGTGATTTTGTATTATTTTTTGGAAGGCGCATATATTAATAGCGCGGAGATACCAATTACATCTAGCCTCTGCAACAACGCAATATCTTAATGACAGTACGGATGCACACAGCTAAAAAAACAAAGAAAACTAAAAATGAAAGTCCCGCTACGGTATTCCAGCTCTAGCAGCAACAATACATATCCACCACCAAGACAACACCTGAATTTCAGACTCTCCAAAAGCGACGCCTCCAAGAAGTAAACAGTCCACAAGCGCCGTCGTCGCCCGATCAGAAGATCTTAGATTTTCACCCCGAAGATAGTCCACGCTCTTAAAACAATGCTTTTAATAAGGTCATTATCAGGAACAACCAATTAAGGCTAAACCTTGGATTTTCACCCTGAAAGATAAGACTCTAAAGTTCCCCTGCCCTGCCGCCCCCACTATCATACTGCTGCTGCGAAACCCAGAACACCAAGCAAGTCCCTCAACAACACAGAGACTCGAACCTCCATTACTAGTCCTCCAGTCCGGTCTTTATGATATTCTCCACCTCTGATTTCATCATGGAATAGAATTCATCTGATGGCAACACATAACAGATCTTCGTGCTGCTCCCTTCAAAACCAAACGGTCGAAATAATCCAATCCAGCAAACTCCAGCCATAAGGTGCACGATAAAAAACATGTGATTTTGTATCACATAAAAAACATACTACCTCTATTCCAAAATAAGTGACATAGTTTTGTCTACGTACAAATGTCCGTAGACAATAAAACGTGTCTAGACAAATCTAATCGATTAAGTTGAGTCACTTATTTGGGGGAATGAGATAGTATTAGAGAGCCATTGTTAATTAACGTGTTGTCTTAACTAAGTAGAAGAGAAATGGATGGATTAAAAATTTGGAGCGAGATGTGCTGTTTATCCGGATCTGGACAGTCTTGCGTGGGCACGAGATCAGCCATAATGGTTCTCAGCTCGCTCACCTTTCTGGTCCTGTACAAAGCAGATCACTAAGACCAACCATCGCTCCTGCTCCCAGATTAACAGATCGCTGTTGGTACAGAAGTGCTTCATGGGATCAGTGCTAATGAGGAAACAGCTATGCCTTGCCTATTCTCTTTGTGATTACAAGGAAGACCACAAATCATTGCTAAACACCAGTTTGATGAAGAAGATAAAAAGAAATCCCGCTCACTTGAGAGTGGCCTCTAAACACGCGCTACAATTGGCAAGGGAATTGAGGATAATTTTTTTTAACAGAATTGAGGATAAATGTGTGAAATTCTATTTTTTTGGATAGCAAGTTTGTGAATTTTAGAGTACCCTCTTTTAGTTCTAAAAAATAAATTAACTTTTACAAAATGAATTAAGAAAGTTAATTCATTTTGTTGAATTAAAGAGGGTAATGAGTACTCTAACTTTGACTCACCTACATCTATAGTGTGAATTCCACTCCCTCCGATCGATATTAAGTGTCGCTCAATCGAATGTATTTAAACATGTTTTGGTAATAGATATATCTGATTCAGAGATAATTAATTAATATGGATTGGAGGAGTACTATATTTTCATCAGAGCGCACAAGCTTCAAAGAAATTCTCGGTCTACTCTCTCCATCTCACATTATAAAATGTTTTATCAAGCTCAAACAGTTTGTCAAAAACGTTTTATGTTATGGGACGGAGGGTGTTCATTTCTAACAGGAACTCACTAACGTAAGTATGTTAGAAATAATGGGGCTAATCCATTTAGACCCATGAGTATTTCAGATTTTCCCTAAATCTCAAATCCCAAATTTGTGGCAGCCCATATGTGTTTGGGCTCATATTTGTGGCAGCTCACATGGGAGTGGAGTGGGAGCTAAAGTTTAGTCCCACATGAAAAGTTGGAGGAGAGTTACACCACCTTATAAGGTGGAGTGTTGCACCACTTTATAAGTGAGTGGGAATAAGAGAGATACACACGCGCGCTCCTCCTCCGACGACGCTCGCACGCTCGCTCGCTCGCTCGCCTCGTCACGACGCGGGTCGATTTATTTTGCTGCTCAGGAAAATTGACAGACGTAACTTTCTGACTCGTGAAAATATTCGGGTCGCTCCCGGATCGTGGGCTACTGTAACCGACCCGAGTACATGTTAAGCGCTGCTGTTTGTTTCCGATCATCCTAATGTTTAGTACATTTAGTATGTTCGAGTTACATGAGCTAGTAGCTGGTTTTGTCATGATTTATATTCTGGAATTAATCGTGGAAATTATGCCTAATAATCCAACAAAGTATGCATCAATCTGTTATCATCAGAAATTTAGAAGCACATAAGACATGTATATGGCATTTGTAGGTGTATGTTTTTTTCCTAACATTATCATATTTTACGTATTTTCAGTTAATCGTCGTTCATCCCGGAGCACGTTGTTTTCCGTGAGCCATATCGCATCTCTCAGCTGGTGCCGGTATGGCGGTATTAGTGGTTAGAAGTTGAACCCAGATTTTCTAAGACTAGTCACAATGAGGAGTATCATATAGTAGTATCATGCATATAATACTAGTATATGATACCATCTTCACAATGCATAGTATCATATAGTAGTATCATAGTCTTGGTGTATTTATTGTTTTGTAAAATCTCAATATAAAATTATGGACAAGATTTGTTTGGGATTATTTTTTCTAGTTTTATGTGCTATGATACCGTATCTACCTATGATACCAACACAATCTCTTTCATCATTAATTGCTATGACACATAAGCATTTTGCATGCATGTGATGCATGATACCACCTATGATACCCTTATTGGGGCTAGTCTAAAGGAACCGGTATGTAGCGGAGCGCTGACGTTAGCATGACATCAACCATGTGCTACCCAGAAAAGTGAAACATTTATGGAACTTTTTGAAATTTCTGACTTTTAAAAAAAAACTTACGAAACATTTTGTACCGTTCACGGACTATTTCAAATATTTCAGTCAGTTTCAATGTTGTTTAAATTATTGACGTCAGCATGGCATCAGCATGATGTCATCCATTTGCGGGCTGAAAAGGGGCTAGGTGAGCGCACGAATCTCAAAACAAAAATGGGTGGTGGATAGGACTCCTGTATGTAAAGGCTCCTTTAGAAATGACTTTCCGGTTAGAATTTGTGATGTCAGTTCCTTGGATTTAAATTAAAAATATTACTTACTTAAGATTGTGATTTTGTATCACACAAATAACAAAAAAGAGCGTGCAGTGTGTGTGTTCATAGGATGTGTGCATGTATATGTTGTGAACGTCTACGATTATACTATGTTTCTAAAAAAATAACAAAAAAAGCCATTTGTGTTAATTAATGTATTTTGTGACAAGTCTAAAAGGGAAACGGATAATGGGAGCAAAATACAGAATTTGGAACGAGATGACCGGAGCCGAGTGCACGCGGTGGTTGACGCATCCGCAAGTTGCAGCTCCGGATCCCTTGTACACCGTTGATCCTGTTGGAACACCCCCTGCCGACTGGCTGGTCCCGAGGTTGTTCCACACCCGAGAAAAAGACTAGTAGAAGGCACACAAATTACACAAGTAGATGACATAGAGAACAAAGGGAAACTTTATTAAACTTTCTCTCGGTAAACTCCCGTACAATAATTGTTCCTCTATTTATAGACTAAGGGGGATACGATACCCACATGGGCCAACCCTAGCCTGGTAGAGGCCACACCGAGTGAGCCTCTACCGGTCCAGTTTCCCAACACTCCCCCTGGGTATCTTATCTGTATAACCATGGCTTAAAACTCCGAAAAACCCAGTGGAAAAAATATGGAGAAATGCACACGATATACTTCTTGCTATGTTGCACGAATTGCCTCATTAAAAACCTCATGTGAGAAACTTCGTAAAAACTGACTAAGGGAAAAAGAGTACAATTCACTTAACTATAAAGTTAAGCACTCAATCATCGGGATCAAGATTTCAGCGATGAGTTTGTGAAGATTCTCCCCCTGAACCTTGCATCTCCCTAAGTCTCATCATGCCGATCCCACGGACACATCTCTCGAAAGAAGATGCTGGCAATGATTTAGTGAACAAATCAGCGAGATTTTCACACGACTTAGTATGCAAGACTTTCACTTCGTTCATCTTTTGCAGTTCATGTGTATAGAAGAACTTGGGGTTTATATGCTTTGTGAGATTGCTCTTCACATAACCCGTCTGGACTTGTGCAACACAAGTGGCATTATCTTCATAGATAATTGTTGGGGTTTGTACGGTGTTCAGTCCACATGACAACTGGATGTGGCTGACTACTCGTCGAAGCCATACACATTCTCGTGATGCTTCATATAATGCTATGATTTCCGAGTGGTTCGTCGAAGTTGACACAAGAGTTTGCTTAGACGATTTCCAGGAAATTGCTGTTCCACCACAAAGGAAAACATATCCAGTCTGTGACTTGGATGTATGCGGGTCTGAAAGGTACCCAACATCTGCATAGCGTACAACAGATAGGTATTGGTTCTTTTGGTAAAACAATCCAAGGTCCTTTGTCCCTAGTATGTACCTAAAGATGTCCTTAACGCCTTTCCAATGCCTCTTGGTAGGCTCAGAACTGTACCTTGCAAGCAAATTGATGGCGAATGCAATATCCGGCCGTGTACAATTTGCGAGGTACATAAGTGCGTCAACTGCACTTAAGTAGGGGAATTCCGGTCCCAGAATTTCCTCCCCCTCTTCTTTAGGCCTGAACGGGTCCTTGTATTGCTGCAAAGATCTTCCGACCATCGGGGTCTTAGAAGGATATGCCTTTTTAAACCCAAATCGTTCCAACACCTTCTGGGTGTAGGCCGACTGGTGAACTAGAATCCCAGCAGGGGAATGCTCAAGTTGCAGACCGAGGCAGAACTTGGTTTTGCCTAAGTCTTTCATTTCGAATTCCGACATCAGGTAGGAACTCGCTTCCTCAATATCGTCAGGTGTACCGATTATATTCAAATCGTCCACGTACACCGAGATAATACAGAAACCATCCTAGGATCTCCGTATAAAAACACATGGGCAATCTTCATTGCTCGCATAGCCCTTCTGATGAAGGAAATCGCTTAAACGATTATACCACATCCTACCTGACTGTTTTAGTCCATACAATGACTTCTTAAGCTGAACACTGTATAAGCTCTTGTTTGCTCTATCCTGGTTCGGGACAGGGATACCTTCTGGTACTTTCATGTATATGTCCGAATCCAAGTTACCATATAGGTAAGCGGTGACAATATCCATTAGTTTCATTTTTAATTCCATGTTTACTGCCATTGAGATCAAGTATCTAAAGGTAATTCCATCCATGACTGGGAGTAAGTTTCCTCAAAGTCGAAACCTGGTCGCTGAGTGAAACCTTGAGGAACGAGCCTTGCTTTGTACCTTACTACTTCATTATTCTCGTTTCTCTTTCGAACAAAAACCCACTTATGGCCAACGGGGCGAATGTGGGGAGGAGTTAGACAAACAGGTCCAAATACCTCTCTTTTGTTTAACGATAATAGTTCATCAGTAATTGCCTTCTGCCAATCTTTCCAAAACGACCTTTTCTTGCAATTAGCGAGCGTGTTAGGCTCAGGGTCAAGATCTATGATTGAGGCAATTTTCTTGGCAAAATTAACGTCGACATTTGCCATGGCTCGGTTGTATGACTCGCCCGAATTAACATAGTTAATGGCCATTTCGTCATGGAGTGCATCAGGCACATCCTCTTGCTCCACCGGATTTTCCAATCCAGGAGCTAGGTCCTTTAGCTTTCCCGCTCCGATGTGTGCGCACACAACTTCGCTGGGTATTTCCGATATAGGAAAGTTCAAGTCCGGAATTTCGTGCACTGAAATATCCGTACTTGTGCCAGGTCTCAACTGGCTCCCCTCAACAGGGGCAGACTGTAATAAATCTCTCTTATCCTTTTTCTTCGGGCGTCCCCGGGTACTTGGGATTTGAGAAACCGGAATCCGCGTCCTCTTAGGCCTTGGAGCAGGAGCGGGTATACCATCATTTTTCTTTGGTATTTCAACCCTTTCCGGTGCATTGCGTGCATGCACATGCGACTTTGTCACAGTCTTTAAATCACTAAAATGATCGGGCAGTTGATTCGCTAGGGAGTGCAAATCTAGTATCTTTTGGACTTCTCTATTAGTCTCAACAGTGCGCGGGTCATGAGCGTGGATCCCCGTGGCTTTCCACGTGATTTCTCGACTTTTGTCATCCAGGGGTTGATTACCTCCCCCCAAAGTCGGAAAAAGATCCTCGTCAAAAATGCAGTCAGCAAAACGGGTCGTGTGACAGTCACCTGTCAAGGGGTCCAAGAACCTGATTATGGACACAGTCTCATAACCAACATATATCCCCGACTTTCGGAGCGGTCCCATTGCTGATCGCTGGGGTGGTGGTATAGGTACATATACCTGGCAGCCGAACCTACGTAGGTAGGAAATTTTCGGTGCCGACCCTTGCGCAAGTTGGATGGGAGAGTGGATGTTGTAGGCCGATGGTCGAAAGTTGATGAGATTAGCGGCGTGTAACACCGCGTGTCCCCAACATGTAGTTGGTAAATTACAACCCTGAAGGAGTGGTCTGGCAATGAATTTAATCCTTTTAATCAATGCCTCCGCAAGTCCATTTTGAGTGTGGACATGCGGTACAGAGTGCTCAAGTTTGATTCCAGTTGCCATGCAATAATCATCGAATGCCTTTGAAGTGAATTCTCTGGCATTGTCCATTCGAATAGACTTTAAACGATAACCAGGGAATTTATTTCTTATTTGTATGATCTGGGAGATCAACTTTGCAAAAGCATGGTTCCTTGTTGACAGTAGGCAAACATTGGACCATTTAGAGGAAGCATCGATGAACACCATGAAGTACCGAAATGGCCGTGAGAGGGGCTGAATTGGACCACATATATCCCCTTGAATGCGTTCCAAGAACGCGGGGAGTTCATCCGTCACCTTTAGGGGGGACGGTCTAATGATCAATTTCCCTGTAGCGCATGCGGAGCACATGAAATCATCGGGATTCGGGAAATTTTTCACATTAACATTATGACCATTCGAGTTGTTAATTATATTTCTCATCATCCTAAGACCGGGGTGGCCTAACCTATCATGCCAAAGGCAGAATAGTTCGGAGCTTCTAAAGACAGTCTTAAGGGTAGTGTAAATAGGTGGTGCTACTATCTTAGTGTAGTACAACCCAGTAGCTAATGAAGGGAGTCTTTTGACAACATGTTTACCATTTTCGTCGCGCTTGGTAATGAGTAGGAACTCCTTTCCATTCTCATCATCATCGGTTTCGACATGGAAACCATTTGCGTGGATGTCTCTAAAACTTAAGAGAGTACGAGTCGACTCCGGATACAACAATGCCTCTTCAATGATCAGAGTTGTTCCATTTGTGAGTATGATAGTTGCTCTTCTGGAGCCAACTACATTCGGACCACAGCCGGCGATCGTCATTATGTTACCAGGGTTTTTGGTAATGGACTCAAAATACTTTGTTTCTCTCAAGATGGTATTTGTGGTGCCGCTATCAGCAAGGCACGTTTCCTCCATTTGGGTGCCACACGCGTTCTAAAATATAGTGCCTAACTAATATAATGGAGCGAGGAAGATGCTACATCAAGTAAGTAAAACACATAAACATTTCAGAACATCACACAACCAAATAATGGAATAAATGAATGAAATAAATGTCATCCAATCGCCGAAAATAAATAAATGTTATGCTCTCATAGAGCTTACAACCATATCAAAAAATTGTATCTGATTATTTGCGGAAAAGAAATCATCACAACAAAAAGGAGCTCAGGTGGATTCTGCAAAGAAACCATCAAGCTCAGCCTGTATCTCAAGGTCAGTGAGCTTCTCTTCGTTGGCTATCATCATCGAGGCAGCGGAGATGTCTAGCTGAGGAGGGGGGGGGGGGCACAACGTGCTCAACCTCCATGGGCACAACGGCGTTCGTGGGAACCGCCGAGGGTGCTGCCACTTGTGCTATGTCCTGCGCCACTACGGGCGCGACGTTCTGCACAGGCGCCGCTCCGGGCGCCAGTGGTGCCTCAACCTGGACAAGGTGCGCCTCGCGCGCCTTCTTGTTGGCCTTGAACGCGTCCACGACGTGTTTAGGGGCCAAACACTGCCTGGAGAAGTGAGTCTTGGAGCCACAGCGGAAGCAGTCCTAGGGCCTTGCCTCCCCCTTGCCCGCCTTGCGTTGCTTGGCCGGGTGGAGGAGTTGGGGCCCTTCTTGCCCTTCTTGCCTCTCTTCTTGTGGATGGGCTTGCGCACCTTGTAGGCACCGACATTAGCCTCATGACTTAGGCCCCCCGCGAAGGGTTGCGCGGAGAAGTTCTTTTTCAGAACATTATCCTGCGCCTCGGCCACCTGGAGAGCATCAATAAGCGCTGCATATTCCGTGAATCCTTCCTGGCGAAAGTTTCGCGAGGACTGGATGTTGTCCGAATGGAATGTGGAGAGGGTTTTGTCTATCTTCTGCTGATCGGTGGTACTTGTCCCACACAGCTGAAGAATGGTACAAATCCGGTGCAACCTGGAGTTGTACTCTCCCACTGTCTTGAAGTCCACAAACCTCAGATGAATCCAATCTGCCTCCGCCTATGGCTGAATGGTGTACTTCAGCATAGAGAACCGCTTGTTGAGGGCGGTCCAAAGGGAAGAAACACTCCATTCTTTCATGTACTCGTTCTTGAGAGTCTTACACATGTGATGGCGGAGGAAGTGCAGGGCTTTGATGTTGTCCACCGGGATGGTTTTACTGGGGGCCGTCGGGGTCCCCGCAATCAACGCATCCTTGATGCATCGGCCCTCGAGGACGATCTCAACGTCCGAGGCCCAAGTCAGGTAGTTCATCCCATCCTGGGTCAACTCCGGGAACTCGCGGCTGACGATTCTGGTCATCTATAATTTATGCAAAGTATGTAAGATTACAGCAGGTAATCGGTTGCATAAATGCGATAATCTATACAATTATTCAAATATGACGTCGTTCCAAAATTTAAATTAAAAACGGTACAAGCTAACTATGAGATACGAAGTATTAAAATCATGCGATAATTAATGACTGTAGTAAAACATGTTACAAAGGCTTGTACAAAATCGGACAAAAAACAGAGCTAAAAACGGTCCAACCGCCAGCGATCGCGTGCTCCGAAACGGCCCAGCCACCCTTGCCTCTGCGCGGTCGGCCCGCTCCAGACCGTCCCGGCCCGCTAAGCGGGGGAACTAGCTCCGGCCCCAGGGCGGCGCGCGGCAGCAGGCGGACGGCGGCGAGTAGAAGCGGCGGCCCGTCGCGGCAGTGGGGCTCTGCGGCGTTTAGGCAGCGTAGCGGCGGCTAGCGTGGCGTATGGCGGCGTGCGGCACGCAGCGCAGCAGCGGCGCGGCCAGCGGCAGCTCGGCAGCAGCGTAATGCGGCCAGCGGCGCGAAACCTGGCGATGAAGCAGCGGCGGCGCGCGGCGGCATGCAGCAGCAGCGGCGCTGGCTTCAGCGGTAGCGGCAGCGTAGCGCGCGGTGGCGTGGTTTCGGCGGCCGCGTGGCGGTGTACGTGGCGATGCGGCGTAGCGGTGGCCAGCGCAAGCAACTGCGGCCAGCGCAGCTTCGCGAAGTCGCGGCGCGGCCAGCGGTCAGCAGGCGTGACGGCGCGGGGCCAGCGGGGCCTGGCGCGGCCGCGACAGCGCAGCTTCGGCGTAGCGTAGCGCTGTGGCGCGGCGGCTGCGAGCAGTGAAGCGCGGCATGCAACAGTGCAGCGCACGACACGGTCTCGGCGGCGGCACGCGGCACAGCACGCAGCGCCATGGCGCGCAGCTCTGGCCCAGCGAAGCGGACGCAGCAATGGGCAGCGCTGAAGCAGCAGCGGCGGCAATGGCGGCCAAGCGGCGCGGCAAGCAAGGCTGAGGCTGGCATGACCCATGGCGGCCTGCGCGGCGGCGTGGCAGAGGCTGGCGTGGTCAGCAGGCGGCATGGCCAGCGGCCGCCAGCGCGCCTCGCCGGCCTCGCGTGTCTTGCGCGTGCAGCTGCTCTGCAGGCGAGCAGCCATGGCCTCGTGTACGTGATGCTCAAAAAAAGAAAAACTAGATCGATTTGATCTAAAAAGGTCAAGATCAGTCTGATCTGTTAAAAAAAATCCAAATCGACACAGCAGGTGCCTGCATCGATGGTACAGTTAACAAAATTCTAATCCGGGAGTGATTAGATTGACATTGGTCGGCGACAACAGGTCAGCTCGACTTCTGGGAAGAAAAATCCGCACCTTAGATGAGATCTGATCTAAGATCTGAACGCAAATCTAGAGAGGAAATCGCGAGACGAATCCATTTTTACGGTTAGATTTGGGTTACCTTCAACGAAAGCCTGCGTGATGCAGGCTCGACGGGGGCTCGACGGAGAGACACGTGCTGATAACGTGTTGGAACACCCCCTGCCGACTGGCCGGTCCCGAGGCTGTTCCACACTCGAGAAGAAGACTAGTAGAAGGCACACAGATTACACAAGTAGATGACACAGGGAACAAATGAAAACTTTATTAAACTTACTTTCGGTATACTCCCGTACAATTATTGTACCTCTATTTATAGACTATATGGGGATATGATACCACATGGACCAATCCTAGCCTGGTAAAGATCACACCGAGTGGGCCTCTATCAGCCCAGTTTCCAATAGATCCATGGACAGCCAAACTGCTCCGATTCCCGGCCTCACGCTCGGATCGCAATAGAAGGACCTTCCTGTTGGTGAAATGAGCTTTCGCATTCAAGCCCCCTCTCCCTACCGATCTCCGTCGAATCGCAACAGAAGGACCGGGGGATTTTAATGGCGAGCCATTCTTCGTCCTCGCCGCACGTACGGGCTGACGGCGAGAGCCGCCGCTGAGACAACTCTAACCAGATTTCGCTGCTGCTGCCTCTAACGCCGGAAATGTTGGGAGGCGGTTCTGCCTCTCCGTCAGACATAAAGAGCGAGAGACGGCTACCGGCTCCGATGAGGAAACCACAAAAGGCTCTTATTATGTCGCCACTCGCCGGTGATACGTTGGGGAGTATGCTTAAATGTTAGTGGCGAGGATACCAATGATAAACCAAGCCGTAATCATCATAAAAACTCTGATGAAAACAGTGTGTTTAATAGCATTTAAAAACTCTTGAAAATAATTTAGATCTCCCCAACATATTGCTTTCGTTTTTCGTAATTTATAAGAACGCAGTTTTCATTTCGTTTGCACCGGAACTTGGTTTTCACCACATATATTTACCAAGATTTTTTAGAGCATTGCCTCAATTACAAAATTAATTACTAACTCACTGTCCTGAAAAATAGTACTCCCTCCGTTTTAAAATAGATTTCACGGATTTTTTAAAATTTAGATGAATCTATATATTAAACAGTGTCTAGATTTAACCAAATTTTAATAAATCTGCGATATCTATTTTGAGACAGAGGGAGTAGAATTTTTGGGTCTGATCAAATTGCACATTGTGGAGCATAAAGTTGCAACATGAAGGTGAGCAATTTTATCAACAGTTTCATTTACTTTGAATCGACCGGTTATACGAGGTGAGGTGATTAGGAGCTTGGTTGATTGGTGATCCAAAGGTCTATAATTGTAACTCACACTTAAGGAAATAATATAATAGACCATCACTACTAATACACAATCGACCAAACAACTTTTCTTGGAGCAATAGGGATGATATCTACGTGCACATCTTCCACCACTGTGAAAGCGTCTTTGAGAAGTTCACAGGCTACAATCCAAAAGCCAGCATGACTACAAACTAAAAGTTAAACTAGCAAAATAACACCATACAATGACTATGTTTCTCACAAGAGAGAATTGAAGTAAACAATGACAGTGTTGCCCACAAGACAAGTGGTCAAATTCGAGTTGCAAGTCTACTTTGCATTGTTAAGTTATTAACCAAGAGAAGAACATACTATCCTATTTGCCCATACCTGATGGAAAGAAATTGTATCCTCATTTGTCGACGTCGGTGTAGCCAAGATGCATGCTCTAACTATGTTTTTGGCATTGGTTGAGCAGGGAGGGAAACCCTCATCAGCGACCCCCTCTCACCTCCCCCCCCCCCAATTTTGTACAATGCAAAGCATCATCTGTTCCAATGTTTGGTGCGGCCATATGATTCCACCACTGACAATTCCCAGTCCATTGACCAACGACAGGTTTTCATCACCGATTCTCTAGCATCATCTATTTTTTCTCGAAAAGAGAAGTATAAGCCGAGCCTCTACTTGTATTACGCTGATGAAAATTATTACGCACCATGGATCGCACAACTTCGGTAGATGTATCAAGCACATAAAGTGTTGGAATAAAAAGCAACGAGACATCTCAAAGTCTACTTGTAGCCGCCAACCAACCCAGTTGTAGATATCCTAAGCAACCCTCACAAAGTGGCTGCATCTAGACACCATAATATATCGCTGGTCCGACATGAGAAGGAAGGACCATAGTTGGATCCATGCGCCACAATATGTGAAGGGAATATGGCCTAAGAGGCAATAATACAATTGTTATTATGTATATTCCAAGTATATGATAGATGTTTATTTTACATGCTATAATTGTATTGATACGGAAACATTAATACATGTGTGTTTAATAAACAAACAGAAAGTTCCTAGTTATGTCTCTCTCATAAACTAGCTCGTTGATTAGCAAGATGATCAAGGTTTCCTGATCATAGACATTAGATGTTGTTAATAACGAGATTACAACATTAGTGTAATGGTGTGATGAACATTCATCCAAAGTATAGCATTACGATCAAAATCATTGAGTTTATATTGCTATAACAACATACGAAGTGATCCTAATCCTTAGACCATGAGATCATGTCAATCACTAACACCGGAAGAGTATCTTGATAATATCAAACGTCACACCGTAACAGGATGATTATAAAGATGGGTTCAGTACTAATAAAGTGTTATGTTGAGGCCCATGGATCGAGAGTGGAATTTGTTCATCCCGGTGATGGATAGATGTGCTCTAGGCCCTCTCGGTGATATCACATTGATTAGCTTGCAAGCAAGTGATTTGATCACTAGAATGTTATATCACGGGAACGAGAAAAGAGTACATATCAGTAACAAGATCAAACTAGGTATGTATATACCGATGATCGAATCTCGGACATGTAATATATCACGAAACAAAAGGATTAAGATACTAGCGTAAAAGGTTCTGGCGATCACAAGAAAGTCATCGTTGAATGTGTGGGAGTCAGTATGGGTCTCTAGATCCCGCTTCTGATTATTGATCGGAGAGGAGTCTCGATCATGTCCGTATTATTCGCGAACCGTAGGGTGACACACTTAAGAGACACCGACATCCATTTGGAGCAAAAGTTTCATGCCGGAAAGAATAACAAGCGCAGGAATTTATTTCACTAGATACCGAAACAGGTTTTCGGTTGAAATTGCACAAAGTGTTTTTGCATGTGAAATGAAATACTAGAAAGGGGTTATATGTGAATGTTTGTCATTAAAGTAATTGACAAAATTCTGAATAAATAAAAGAAGTTTTATTTAATGAGAGTTTGCATTAAATTTGGTGGAAATTTAATGGGAATTTGAGTGGAATTTTGAGTGGAGTGAATTAAAAGGATTTTTGTGAGTGGAGTGTCCACCCACATGAATGAGGGGAGGGCAAGGGGGCAGCCCCATGCGCCGGCCACCCCCTTGGGGTTCCCCCCACCTCTCCTATAAAAGGCACCCCCTCCTCACTTCTCAATCACACCTCCTCGTGAAGGATCTCTCTACCCCTCTAGTATTTATCCCCCATGGTCTCGGACTAGCGAGATACATGTTCCCGATGCCTATTCGGCAAGAAAGATTTTTGCTTCCATTGCATCGCTGGAGCGAGGGGGCGGAGGTTGCTCGGTGCCTCGGACGTGTGTGCGAGCACGGATGCGCCGCTAAGTTGCGATGCTAAGGACTTCCTCTCGATCTTGAGATCGGCAAGAGATCGTCTACATCAACCACGAGTTTAACTCGTTAAGCTTTGTCGGTCTTCAAGGGTATGTTCTCTACGGATATACATCTGCTCGTTGTTTGTATATAGATCTTGGTACATAGTTGTTCCCATCGTACGATTTTTTTTGTTTTCTATGTTGCGAACCCTACAGTGGTATCAGAGCCGGATCTATGCGTAGATGCTTTACACGGGTAGTACACATATGAGTATGTGGGTGATGATGATCATGTTATTGCTTCTTAGTTATATTTTGGATATTGGTGGCATAGTGGGATGAAGTGGCCCAGACAAACTTTACATGTCCTCGCACATGAGACATGTTCCACACTTTACATGCAACTAGTTTGCATAAGTGGCTAGTAGCTATCCGTCTCTCCTACTATAGTCAATATCTAATTTGCAACGAGTTGTCAACAATTTGGTTATCCCCGTTGTGGTTCATGTTCGTAGAACGGTTCTATCTTCGAAATCCCTAAGCCACGTAAAACTTGCAATGGATAAATTAAAGGCGTATAGTTTAGATTGTTGCTGGGCTAGTGTTATGATATGATGATGTTGTAAGTAGAAGTATGAGATGATACTCTTACAACACACATAACGTGTAAGTTCCATATACCTTGGCCTTACACATAGAGGTATGATAGCGATCATACCACGATGCACATGATGGAGATCTGATGACCCACAAGTATAGGGGGTCTATCATAGTACTTTCGATAAATAAGAGTGTTGATCCCAACGAGGAGCAAGAAGGTGCTGAACAGTGGTATGGAGCAGGAAATTCCTGTGAATACTTAGCAAACGGATTTTTAGTGGTTTTCTGACAAGGTAACAAAACAAGGAGCAAGTAACAAGAGTAACTAACAAACGGAGCAAGTGGACCAATCCTTTCTTAGCAAAGGACAAGCCGGTGGAAATACTTATAAGGACCAAACGTTCTCAAGGACACATGGGAATTCTGTCAAGTGCTTTCGCTTCAAATAGCTGAGTACTCTTCTCTGGTGTTTGTAAGTGTTGTGTGGGTGAACCTGTGCTAACATACTGCCCTTCCTAGGACTAATACATACTTGTGATTAAACCCCCTGCAAACATCCGTAACTACAGGAAAGTAATTGAGATATAAATCTAACCATAGCCTTAAACTCTGAGATCCTACGCTCCCTTGTGCAAAGGTGTCCTAACGGGGGTTCAGGTTTCTGTCACTCCGGCAACCCCACAATTAGTAGCCAAATACATAATGCATTCCCCTAGGCCCATAAATGGTGAAGTGTCATGTAGTCGATGTTCACATTACACCACTAGAAGAATAGCACCACAACTTAAATACTAAACCATTGAATAATAACTCATCACAGATTCACTACTAACAACATGACTTCTCCCATGTCCTCAAGAACTAAACGAACTACTCACAAGACATCATATGGATCAAGATCAAAGGTGATATGATAATGGATAACAATCTGAACATAAACAATAATCCAATGGTTCCACTCACAAGCATCAACTACAATAGTAATCAATACCGGGAAAGTTTCCTCTAATGAACTAAGCAATATCTAATACAATTGTTACAGCGGGACAGAGTGGTGATGATGGTGCTAGTGGAGACGATGGTGTGGATGATGATGATCCCGATGAAGCCTAGATTGATGACGGTGTTGATGGCGACGGTCTCCCCACTCCGGGAAGGAATTCTCCTGGCAGAAATCTGTCTGCTGGAGAGATCTTTCTCTCTCGGTGTTTTCCACCTCCCAGAGGCGGCGGAAGTCTATTTGTGGTCGCCCCTCTGGTGTTAGGGTTCCATAGGGAAGATATAGTCGAAGGGGCGGAGTCGAAGGCCGAGCAGGTGGGCCAAACCCACCCTAGGCGCAAGGTCAGGTGGGCCCTCGCCTAAGGGGGGTTTGGGTCCCCCGAGGCCCCCCCCTTCGCTCCTCCTTCTGGCTTCCTTCGTCTTCCGGTAAAATAATATGTTTCCATATTTTTCTGGTATTTTTCTGATCTTCGCGAAATTGCACCGAAACACCTTCTTTTCCATCAGAATCTAGACTCCGGCAGTCCATCCTCCAGGAATCATCCAACATGCATAAACAGATGAAAAGCCATAAGTAATACCTCATAATAAGACAAATATCAATGAATAGAGGTAAATTATGATATAGAATTGTGATGCAAATTGGGCGTATCAACTCCCCCAAGCTTAGACTTCGCTTGTCCCCAAGCGAATACTGAGCTCAGTAAACATGTCCATAGGTTTATGGAGTGAAGTGTCGATAAAAGAATACAAACAAGAAGCATCACACTTACCATTGAACAACTCAGAGAAGAAAGCAACTCACCATTATATAACTTAGCTTGCAACCAAGTACATCAGTCACAATAGAGATTCATAAAGATAAATCATAATTGGAATTGGCAAACTCGTTCTTGGTCAGAGAACACCTGGTAAACAATTTCACAAAAGATTTTTGTAGAAGTTTCAAAACAGGAGCACTCTTTGCTCAAAAAGGTTTTTCATAAGTGAAGGCTTTCAAAGTAATACTCAATAGATAAGAGTTTTGTGCAATTAAGGGAGATAAAGAACATGATTGAATAAATCACCATATGAATGCTTGAAACACAACAACTCAAAAGCTTGCTGGAGATAGAGAGGAAGTAGGTTTACTGACTCAACTGGTAACTGGTAGAAAGGTCCCTTCTTAGAGGGTAGCAGGGATTACAAGTCATAAAGAGATTCCAAAATATTATGGTACTTACTAGCTTTGAGCCCTCATTGCCCCTATCATAAGCATCTTTAGATGATTAAGTTTAAAGTGAACAAAGATGGAGTATATGCTTGACGAAATATAAGTTGGCAATCCCATGTCCCTTAAATATGAGGGCCACTCCTCATGCATACTCAACTTTGGGTCCAGGTAAGTTCTTGTCATTTTAAGTATTTGCATATCATTGAGAACCGCCAACGGGGTACCCCTTACACATGGTACATGAGCTTTCCCATAACCAAAATGACAAGGCAAGCAGACAATGAGCATCTCAACAATCTTTTTATTTACTATGTGTATAGATTTTTATTGAGGATGCTTCATAGATGACTCACTATGGTGATGCTGCAAGTTTCCATCATGATTAAGCATGGCTTAGGCTAGCGTCCCAGGCGTTTCTCTAACACATATTACAAACTCCATGGACTTACAAGTCCCCTCTTTGTTTCACATCGTTGACATCCATAGACAAAAGAGCACAATATCAACTATGTACGACAAGGTACAAGTGCAATGTTGAAAACGTTCCCCGTGACAGCACGGTTCTGCTAATCCCAACATACAGATGGAAGCATATACAACTTCGATGTCCACAATGGTTCAAGTTTATTAGGGGCAAAGAAATAAAGTGTGCCATCAAGTTCATGAGAGCTTTACTAACTAGTTTTCACATAACAAAATACTTTTTAATTCGAAAGGTATATGAAGCTTGAGAATTTGCTAGGAATAGCAATAGCTACTAGGTATATATGGTGGACACAAGTGGCAAAAGGTTTTGGGTTCAAAGGGTTTTGGAAACATGAGAAGTATGCCTTCTCAAAATAGGTTTTTTTGGCTAGCAAGGCTGGGTAGAAAGCAAGAGAGTTGAAAGAAACAAGCAAGCATACAAGTAATAAAGCCAAACATGCAATCTTCTTTGAAAACACAAAAGAATCTTAAATAAAGAATACTAAGCTTATGAGCCAACAAGACAGAAAACTAATGATACCAAATACCTGTAAGATTTTTCTTTCTTTCTTTTCTTTCAAACTAATGCCACTGACCAGAACTCGGTTTGCCAAAACCAATTTAGATCCACTTGATGATCCCAAAGTGGTGCCAATACTGAACAACAAGATCCATCATATAATAGAGATTGCAAACAAAAATAAGAAGTGCAAAAAGTAAAAGCTGAGACTTCTCATTAATATTCCAATAAAGGCACTCACACCAAGGGATAGATAGATAATCAACTAAAGGAGAGATGCTTCCACATGCAAACCAAACTATAAGATAACCTTCTCTACCACAGATATGAATCTACTAAAAAGGTAAAATATGAAAGATAATGGTGGTGATACCGCGGCACTCCCCCAAGCTTGGAACAAGCCAAGGGGATGCCAAACCTGATGACGAATTACTCCTTCGGTGGTGGTGGTGTTCCCTTGCAATCATGAGACTTACAAGGTAAAGGTTCCCCATCCAAAAAGGATGTCTTGGTTTCCATAATCCTGAAACTAGCAGCAGAGCTTATGCGATCAAATCTAGCCTCATACTCACAGTTTTGGTTTTGTATGTCATAGAGCTGTGCTTGTAATTGGTTGGTGGTTTGATGGAGTGAGAAGATCTCTTCTTGGAGCTCAGCAACTTATCCTTCATGCTTGGTGATGAGTTCTGAACTTATCTTGTGAATAACATCCACTTCGTGTTTTGCCATCTTCTTGTACCTGAAAACTTCTTGTTCCAATGCTTCCATCATGTCTTCCAGGTTGTCTTCTCCTTTAGGGCCTTGAACCTCTTTCATCTGTACCTTCCCCTCTTTGAGGATCAAATCTTTGGGGTGAATCCTCAACTCATACATGTACCGGTTGGGGACATCCGCAGAGGAATCCTCCGTGGGTGATCCAGAGGAAGACATTGAGGCTCCAAATCTGAGAATTTTCCTGATAGAAACAAATCGAAAACGAAAACACAATGCAAGACCCTCGGGGAATCCACGGGGGGGGGGGGGGGGTTATATATTACAAAGTTTCACTGCATAAGGAAGGTTTTGACACAGAAACCAAGCGGAGACGGAGTTCGGGGGAGTCAAACCCCCACCAGGCGCGGCCAGGCTGGGCCGCACGGGTGGGTTGTCCACCCCGCTCCGCTTCTCTTCGATTCTCCGTAACTTCCCTTATGTATTAAAACATCAAAAATAGAAAAAGATTGGAGTTTCACGAACCTTCTGTTTTCATCACTTTTACCTATTCAAAGACGAACTCTGTAGTTTATGGTGTTTGGTTCTTGATAAATTCTTCTGGAGTCACCATTTGAATGACATCCACTTCTTCATTGTAAGAATCTCCAGCAATATAATGTTTTAGTCTTTTACTATTAACCACCTGTGTTGTGTCATCCTTCAGAGAAGAGATTTTGATGGCACCTGAACGGTACACTTCCTTGATAACAAAAGGTCCTTCCCATTTGGAGAGTAGTTTCCCTGCAAAAAATCTGAGACAAGACCTATACAAAAGAACTTTCTCACCAACATGGAACTCCCTTTTGAGAATTCTCCTATCATGCCATCTTTTTACTTTTTCCTTAAAGAGCCTAGCATTTTCGTAAGCTTCCCCTCTCCACTCATCTAGATTACTTAAATCGTGCAGTCTCTTCTCACCAGCAAGTCTAAAATCTCTATTCAACTCTTTCACTGCCCAATAAGCTTTGTGTTCTAATTCTAAAGGAAAGTTACAAGCTTTCCCATAGACCATTTTGTAAGGAGACATCCCCATAGAATTTTTATAAGCAGTTCTATAAGCCCACAAAGCGTCATTCAACTTTTTAGCCCAATTTTTTCTAGACCTATTGACAGTCTTCTGCAAGATAGATTTAATTTCCCTATTGGAAAGTTCTACTTGCCCACTAGTTTGGGGGTGATAAGCTGAAGCTATTCTGTGGTTTACATCATACTTAGCGAGAGTTTTTCTAAAAACCCCCATGAATAAAATGGGAGCCTCCATCAGTCACGAGATATCTAGGTACACCAAACCTAGGAAAAATGTCATCTTTGAGCATTTTCAAAGAGGTCTTACCATCAACACTGCTCGTTGGTATGGCTTCTACCCACTTTGTAACATAGTCAACAACAACAAGAATATGAGTATACCCTTTTGAAGGAGGAAAAGGCCACATAAAGTAGAATCCCCAACAATCAAAAGGTTCAATAACAAGAGAATAATTCATAGGCATTTCATTACGTCTAGAGATGTTACCTAATCATTGGCATTCATCACAGGATAAGATAAACTTCCTTGCATCTTTAAAAAGAGTAGGCCAATAAAATCCAGATTGTAAAACCTTCTGTGCAGTCCTATCCCCAGCATGGTGTCCTCCATAAGCACTGCCATGACATTTTCTCAATATCTCTTATTGTTCAAATTCTGGAACACATCTTCTCATAATGCCATCTACTCCTTCCTTATATAGGTGTGGGTCATCCCAAAAGTAATGCCTTAGATCATAGAAGAATTTCCTTCTTTGCTGGGCGGTAAAGGTTGGAGGAAAATACTTGGAAACAATAAAGTTAGCATAATCATCATACCAAGGATTCTCATCTGGACTTACCCTTATTGCAGCTAACTGCTCATTTGGAAAATTATCATTAACAGGCAAAGGGTCAAAAGAAATATTTTCCAAACGAGATAAATTATTAGCAACAGGATTATCAGCACCTTTCCTATCCACAATATGCAGATCAAATTCTTGCAAAAGCAACACCCACCTTATAAGCCTAGGCTTAGCATCCTTCTTTGTCATAAGGTACTTAATAGCTGCATGGTCAGTATGAATAGTAACCTTAGAATCAACAATATAAGGTCTAAACTTATCACAAGAAAAGATTAGAGCTAAGAACTCTTTTTCAGTAGTAGCATAATTCTTTTAAGAAGCATCTAGAGTCTTGCTAGCATAATGAATAACATTTAGCTTCTTGTCAACATGTTGTCCAAGGACAACACCCACAACAAAGTCACTAGCATCGCACATGATTTCAAAAGGTAAACTCCAATCAGGTGGTTGGACTATAGGAGCAGTTGTTAAAGCTTTCTTAAAAGTTTCAAAAGCTTACTTACAATCATCATCAAAAACAAAAGGCACATCTTTTTGAAGAAGATTAGTAAGGGGCTTTGAAATTTTGGAGAGATCTTTAATAAATCTCCTATAGAAACTAGCATGACCAGGGATACTACGAATACCTTTGATATCCCTAGGACAAGGCATCTTCTCAATTGCTTCAATTTTGGCTCTGTCAACTTCAATACCTCTTTCATAGATCTTATGTCCAAGAACAATTCCTTCATTAACCATGAAATGACATTTATCCTAGTTAATAACAAGGTTGGTCTTCACATCTCTGCAATACTTTATCAAGGTTGTGCAAACAATTATCAAAATAAGTTCCATAGATGGAAAAATCGTCCATGAAAACCTCCACAATTTCTTCACAAAAACCATAAAAGATAGCAGACATACATATCTGGAAGGTAGCAGGAGCATTACATAAACCAAAAGGCATATGCCTATAAGCATAAGTACCATAAGGAAAAGTGAAAGTGGTTTTCTCCTGGTCTTGTGCTTTCACAACGATTTGAGAAAACCCAGAATAACCATCAAGAAAGCAAAAGTGAGTCTTTTTGGACAGCCTCTCAAGCATTTGATCAATAAAGGGAAAAGGATAATGATCTTCTTAGTAACTTTATTAATCTTTCTAAAATCAATGCACATTCTATACCCAACCACTACTCTCTGGGGTATAAGCTCATTATCCTCATTAGGCACAATAGTAATTCCCCTTTCTTGGGAACACAATGAACAAGGCTAACCCATTGACTATCAACAATAGGATAAATAATACCACCATCAAGGAGTTTTAATACCTCATTTCTTACCACTTCCTTCATTTTAGGATTTAGACGACGCTGGTGCTCAACAACTGGTTTTGCATCAGGCTCAATATTAATAGCATGCTGACATATAGTGGGAGAAATTCCTTTTAAATCATCAAGATTATAACCCATAGCTCCTCGGTGCTTATTCAATACCTCCAATAGCCTTTCTTCTTCCTTCCCTGAAAGTTTAGAACTAATAATAACATGATATATATTCTTATCATCAAGATAAACATATTTAAGATCATCAGGTAAAGGTTTTAATTCGAAAACAGGATCCCCTTTGGGTGGTAGTGTGGTACCCAAATCTTCCACCGGTAAATTATGCTTAAGTAACTCAGGCTGACAAAGGAAAACCTTATCAATCTCATTTATTTCCTTCATAAAGGCATCACTTTCATGATCTTCCATGAACTGTTGCAAAGCATTATTAGGAGCAAGAGAAATAGCAGACAGTTGTTCAACCTTGAAATCCTCATCAGGTAATTCATTTTCATAAGGGGTTTTGGCAAATTTGGAAAAATTAAACTCATAAGATTCTCCAGCAAACTTAGTCAAAACGTTTTCCTTCCTAAAATCTATGATAGCCCCACAAGTATTAAGGAAGGGTCTACCAAAGATGATAGGATAGGTTTTACTAGCTTCTTTACCAAGTACTAGAAAATCAGCAGGATATTTAATCTTACCACAAAGGACCTTCACATCTCTTACAACACCAATGGGGCAAACTTGCTCTCTATTGGCAAGGTGAATAACCACATCAATGTATTCAAGCTCACAAGGACCAATCTCATGCATAATTTCCCTGTAAAGCTCATAAGGAATAGCACTAGAACTAGCACCAATATTACATAAACCATAGTAGCAATGATCACCAATTTTAATAGAGAGCACATGAACACTAGCTTTTCTAGCTTTACTAGGATGAGAGATAATATTAGAAGCGTCTTCACAGAAGACAATATACTCATCCTCTATATTTCTAGTGACAAGATCTTTCACAATAGCTACCACATGCTCGATATCAATAAGCTCATCGGAACCTATAGTTTTCTTTGCGCTTTTACTAACCACATTAGCCAAAATAAAGTGTTCCACTACTAGGAAAATGGCCATTCGTGGCGCACCTGAAAAGGGCATCCGTGGAGCACTAGCTGTGCGCCACTAGCCTTGCGCCGTGGCTATCTCTTACCCGTAGCGCACTGCCTGGTGCGCTACGGTTATCCCGAGATAGGCGTGGCACACTACCAGGTGCGCCACGGGTAGGGGTACAGGGTGCGCCACGGATGTGTTTTAAAAAAAATGCAAAAAACACCCTCATTTTGAATTGCAAAAGCAATCGGGTCCGTGCATCACCGTCGTCGTGTCACCTCGCCGGAGCATGGTCGTGGCCACGACCTACCTCCATAGGGAGGTGTGGGAGGCCGTGGCCGCTCTAGTCCTTGCCGGCGTTGAGGTGGTAGGAAGGGTGTGGTTGGAGAAAGGAAGGTAGGAAGAGAGGGAGGTAGGAAGAGATGGAGGAAGAGAGGGAGGAAGGGAGGTCGGTGAGGAGAAGGATGCCTCCATCGCCCGTTGTCACTGCGAGGAGGAGGAGAAGGCCGTCGTCGTGCCGCCGTCACTGCAAGGAGAGGAGGAGGCCGCCGTTGCGCTGCCGCCGTGCCACCGTCACTGCAAGGAGAGGAGAAGGGGAAGGAGGATAAGCAAAAGGAGAAGAAGGAAGAAGGAGAAGGGATAAGGAAGAAGGAGAAGGGAAAGGAAAAGGGAGAGGGAAAAGGGGGAATTTTTTTCAACATCGTATGCAAAAGTTACGGCCATTTTACCATGGCATGACCTTTTTTTTGCAGAAAAAGTGGAAACTCATGTTTGTTAATTTTCCTAGAAACTATACGACATTACCTACCTAAAGATGAAAGGATTTTATTTTTTGAAGTGTTTATTATTTTCTTTTATTTTTTGCAAAACCTAAAAAGGCGATCCACGGGGGGGGGGGGGGGGGTGGTGGATTTGGTGCAGGCCACTTAGCCGTAGGGCACTCTGCCTTAGTGCCCTAGCTGCTGCAGCACACATGACCCAGCTGATGCAGCACACATGCCCGTAGCGCACTAGGTCAAGGTGCGCTACGGCTAAGTGACACATCCGTAGCGCACCTTGACCTAGTGCGCTACGGGTATGTGTGCTGTGACCACATGTGCCCTGGCCCACACATAGCCATGGCGCACCACCCCCATGTGCGCCACGCTTACGACAGTTAGTCGTAGGGCACCTGTGGACAGTGCGCCACGCCTATTTTACCCGTGGGGCACCACTAGCAAGTGCGCCACAGAAGTGTGGATTACCTATAGCCGTTTTCCTAGTTGTGTTCCCTTACCTTGGAGGGAAAAGAGATCTTCTCAATATAAGGTTCAGGCAAAATAGGATCAATAGTACAAACCTCTATACTGGCAGGAACGTGGGTAACAATGTCTTTATAAGGAGCATGGTACTTGTCCCACTCTTTCTTGGGAATCTCAATATAAGAGGCAAAAGCATTAAAACATTCCGCAAGAACTTGAGGATCAAGGCCAAACTTATTGCTAATATAACGAAAGTTATTAGTTCCCATAAAAGATTTAATGCACTCATAATCATAGTTTATACCTGAATTTCTTCCTTTGTCATTCTCCCAAGCCTCGGTATTATCTTGAATATGGTCTAAAAGATCCCATTTAGCTTCTTCTTTCATACTTGTGAATGATCCAGCGCACGAAGCATCTAATAAACCTTTATCATGAAGAGAAAGCCTAGCATAAAAGTTATTGAGAATAATATTGTTAGGGAGTTCATGAATAGGACATTTAAGCATTAGTAGCTTCAATCTCCCCCAAGCTTGAGCTGTACTTTCTCCATCAAGAGGCCAAAAGTTATATATAAGAATTCTATCCTTTTGGATTTCACTGGGAGGATAAAATTTAGAGTAAAAGAGAGATGCCATCTCCTCCCATTCCATGGATTGTCCATTCTTTAGCAGCTTATATCATGCCTCAGCTCCCCCTTTCAAGGATATGGAGAGTAACTTCTTCTTCACCTGTTCAGTTGTGATACCTGCACACTTAAACAACCCGCATAATTAATGGATATAAAGCAAGTGATCACTAGGACAGTTCCATCCCCAAAATAATAATTATCCATGACATGATTAACAATACTCGTAGGTATCTTAAAAGGATCTATCTCAACTGGTGGTGGTTCATCTACTACCATAGAAGTGGTAGTAGTTTTCCCAAACAGAAAACCAAGTGGGTTATTTATATTGGAAACTAAGTAACAAGCAGTAACAAAAGCAATACTCATAGTGAAAGTTTCCCTTACCAGTTCCACTCTTCAATAACGCTTCACTCCCCGGCAACGGCGCCATAAAATAGTCTTGATGACCCACAAGTATAGGGGGTGTATCATAGTACTTTCGATAAATAAGATTGTCGATCCCAACAAGGAGCAGAAGGTGCTGAACAGTGGTATGGAGTAGGAAATCCCTATGAATACTTAGCAAATGGATTTTTAGTGGTTTTCTGACAAGGTGGGATCAACAACGGAGGCTGAATATGTTGCTGCTTCCAAAGCGGCTCAGGAAGCGGTCTGGATGAAGGAGTTCATATCTGAACTAGGTGTGGTTGCGAGAGCGTTGGAACCAATGGTGATCTATTGTGACAACAATGGTGCCATTGCCAATGCGAAAGAACCAAGGTATCACAAGAATTCCAAGCATATTAAGCGCCAGTTTCACTCCATCCGCGAGCATGTCAAGGATGGAGATATAAAGATTTGTAAAGTACACACGGGTCTCAGTGTAGCAGATCCGTTGACTAAAACTCTTCCTAGAGCAAAACATGATCAACACCAGAACTCCATGGGTGTTAGATTCATCACTATGTAACTAGATTATTTTCTCTAGTGCAAGTGGGAGACTGAAGGGAATATGCCCTGAGAGGCAATAATAAAATGGTTATTATGTATATTACAAGTATATGATAGATGTTTATTTTACATGCTATAATTGTATTAATACTAAAACATTAATACATTTGTGTTTAGTAAACAAACAGAAAGTTCCTAGTTATGTCTCTCTCATAAACTAGCTCGTTGATTAACAAGATGATCAAGGTTTCCTGATCATGGACATTGGACGTTGTTAATAACGAGATCACAACATTAGTGTAATGGTGTGATGAACATTCATCCGAAGTATAGCATTACGATCAAAGTCGTTGAGTTTATATTGCTATAACAACATACGAAGTGATCCTAATCCTTAGACCATGAGATCATGTCAATCACTAACATCGGAAGAGTATCTTGATAACATCAAACGTCACAACATAACAGGGTGATTATAAAGATGGGTTCAGTACTACTAAAGTGTTTGTTGAGGCCCATGGATCGAGAGTGGAATTTGTTCATCCCGATGACGGATAGATATGCTCTGGGCCCTCTCGGTGATATCACATTGATTAGCTTGCAAGCAAGTGATTTGATCACTAGAATGTTATATCATGGGAATGAGAAAAGAGTACATGTCAGTAACGAGATCAAACTAGGTATGGATATACCGATGATCGAATCTCGGACATGTAATATATCGTGAAACAAAAGGATTAAGATACTAGCATAAAAGGTTCTCACGATCACAAGAAATTCATCGTTGAATGTGTGGGAGTCAGTATGGGTCTCCAGATCCCGCTTCTGATTATTGATCGGAGAGGGGTCTCGATCATGTACGCATTATTCGTGAACCGTAGGGTGACACACTTAAGAGACACCGACATCCATTTGGAGCAAAAGTTTCATGCCGGAAAGAATAACAAGCGCAGGAATTTATTTCACTAGATAATGAAACAGGTTTTCGGTTGAAATTGCAGAAAGTGATTTTGCATGTGAAATGAAATACTAGCAAGGGGTTATATGTGAATGTTTGTCATTAAAATAATTGACAAATTCTGAATAAATAAAAGGATTTTTATTTAATGAGAGTTTGCATTAAATTTGGTGGAAATTTAATGGGAATTTGAGTGGAGGGAATTGAAAGGATTTTGTGAGTGGAGTGTCCACCCACATGAATGAGGAGAGGGCAAGGGGGCAGCCCCATGCGCCGGCCACCCCCTTGGGGTCCCCCCTCTCCTATAAAAGGCACCCCTCCTCACTTCTCACTCACACCTCCTCGTGAAGGATCTCTCTCTCCCTCTAGTATTTATCCCCCATAGTCTCGGACTAGCGAGATACATGTTCTCGGTGGCTATTCAACAAGAAAGAGTTGTGCTTCCTGTAACATCCCAGGATTAGCACCTAGAAATAGAGAGGACACAGGTTTGTGCATTGCATTCATGCATAAGAAAATACGGGGAATTTTCGTGCAAAACTAAAAGAACTATAGAGGGATCGGGATCTCTCTTGTGCTGAAGGAAACTTCGGAGCAAGTGCGATAGATTTCGACATGACCTTTCTAGAATTCTTTGATTCGGGGAAAATTTATTCAAACATGTATTTGAATTTCAAATATGAAATTCAAATGAATTTATTAAATTCACAAATAGGAATTGGAAATATTTCATAACTTGAAATAAAATGATTACATAAATAATATAACAAGTATTCTTTATTAATATAAATATATATGCATATAGTATTATTTTACAATAGATAAATAAAAGAATTCTTTATATATGACATTTTATTTACAATTAGGATTTACAAAAGAAGAATTAATAAATATATAGTTTATTATTTACAAACACAATAATAATACAAAATCTTTACACATGTGAATAAAAAGGAAACTACAACAAGATTAAAAATAAAACCTAACTAAGCTTCTTTTCTTCTTCTTGATCTTCATTTCCTATAAACACAAAAAAAGAAAATAAAAAAAATAAAAGAATGATTAATGGGTTAGTGTTTTGCTCTCAGGTTTGACATAGAAATGCTATGTTCAATTCATCATTGAGTTAATCTGTAAGGGGCAAGTTTCACCAAATTGAGCCTCTGTTCTTATCTAGTGAGGGCCTCAGTACAACATCATAGGCTTGGAGAGGGGCAAGTTTCACCATGACAGTTAAAGTAATCAGATAAAGATTCCACAAATATCAAGTTTTCACTTGATCTCATCCACACTAGCAGGTCCCACTTGCAAGCAGCTTGCACATCAACATGCAAGTAGATGATGTCAACACATGAGCACACCAGGGGAGGATAAGAAGGAACCAGCCGTGGCAGTCACTGCTGCTAGCTACTCCTTCCACCCCATCTAATTTCTTAGCTCTAGAACTCCCAAGCCACACATAAACAACCACAACCATTATTGATCTATCTAGATCCACCTCAACAAGAACCAGTTTCTACCACACTAATAGAAAAAGGCCAGGAAACCATCAGCAATATTAGGAAGGGCAAGCAATAGCTAAAGGTGGAGCAGTACAACAGATCAAGTAAACATGATCATCACATCAAAAATCACCAACACCTGGTTGCTTAGAAAGCCATCCAGGGTTCAAGAAGCAAAAGCTTGTCAGCAGCCAAGAGGAGCTGGAGTTAGGAGGGGAAGGTTACAAGCATAAGCTGTAGCAGATCAAGGAGCAATAGTAATAGACCCAGATCTCCAGCAAGCCCTAGAGCACTCACCAACAACATGTAACAATCATTTTTAATACACATTAGATCATGTAGCATATATTCTTAAATCCTGCATACAGATCTGGGAGTACTAGAAAAATAATACACACCCACTTGGTCCATCTACCCTTCAACTAGATTTTCATCTAGGAGGATTGGATGGCAAGATTCTCTCAGACTGGGTAGAAGTGCTACTCCAGTATCATCCTAGAGCAAAGATAAAGCCAAGTGAAAGAATCTGTATTTCAGCCACTAAACTAGCTTCAGCCTTTTTGCATCATGAGCTAAATTTCTTTTGACACCAACATCAACTACATCACTGTAGATGTTCCCAGCAGCAAGTCATGCTACCTGGGCTACCATTGTGCACTCTCCAAGGTTGGAGGTACCACAGTAGCAGCCCAGGACAGCAGAAGCCATTAGAATAATTTTTCTGTATTAGCTAGCTCTCAAGTTATTCAAGCAAATGATTCTATCATTTTCCTAGAAAAGTAGTCTAGGAATCATCTATAAGGCAATCTTATCTGTTCTTATCAAATTTAAGCCTCAGACCATGCATCATTGGCATTTAAATTATAAATCTTAGCCAGTCAATCCAAATGGCAGATCAAGTTATCTCATTGTGTCACTGAAACAAAAGTTCAGTATACCAAGGGATGGAATGCCAACTATTTAAGCCACATCATTAAATTGTTCACAAGGTAGGTAACCACTTAGAATCATTTTCCTAGCTAAATAGCTAGAAATCATACTATATCCAACAATTGAACTCCTATCACATACCTTAAATCACCATTGTGTTCACTCCTAGTGGGAGGCATCACAATAGCAATCCTAAGGCAGTAAAAGTTACTGTACTGCTGAGAACTGTAAGGGCATTGCTAAGCAAGGTCACAATAGGATACATGAGCAAAAAATTAAGCAATCATTACAGTTTTCTTGATCATCTGATAGTAAGCAGTATATAGGTTCATATCATTTTCCTAGTAGAAACCCAGGAATCAAAATCATAAATTAGATTCACTGTCCATATGCATAAGAATGTTACATCTATTCAAGCCATTAAGTTAACATTGCAGCTGAGCACTAGGACAGTTCTTTTGAATCAACAAAGTTGTGAACTGTCCAAATAGACAGTTACAGAATTTAGTAAACTAAGTTTATTCCACAGTAGACAATATCTTATAGGAATATTCTATTAACAGATTGATTCCATAACTCTAATGAGAGATGCGTCAACAACCATAAAAATAAATCTGGGTAAATTAGTCATTTGAGCAAATATGTTCAAAAGAAATATTTGGGATGAATAATCCCAAACAAAACCATCACTTACTATACCAATAGGTCTATTATTGAGAGTAGAGGACTGTTTACTGAATCCCAATCAGTCAGAGGAAACATTTCTCTAACTGAAACTCATCACAACACATAGACATTAATCCTTACCACAGTAAACCAGCTCTACCCACAATCATTGGACATTAGGGAATCATTATTGACCCCTTTAAAGGATCTTATAGATCAAAAGATAAGGGGCATGTCAATCACATAAAGCTATAGAAGATACTACTAGGGTTCCAGGATTTTCACTAGAAGAGGGTAGAGTAAAAGATGTAGAGAGGGGAGAAGGAGTGCCTACTTGGGACGAGTCTAAGCTCGCCGACGAAGTAGCAGTTGTGGCGACAGCAGAGAGACGAAGCTCAGCAAGGCGGCACAGCCACACGAGGAGAGCCATGGCGCTGCACTGTCTCAGCCCACACCACCAGCAAGGCCCAACATCCAAACGCCCTCGCCATATCACCGAGGTTGCCGAGAACCTCACCGTTCTACCGGAGTAATGGCAAAAAGGGGAATTAGGGTTTGAGGCTAGTGGTGGGCACATAGGAACATAATACACGAATATAATTGGGTAGGATGGTGAGGCTTTAACAGGCGCGTCGAGCAAGGTGGCCAAGCTCGGCCGGAATCAAGCACAAGAACATCGGTCTCTAGCGTGAGAGCGAGAGGAGCAGAGGAGAGGAGGAACGTCGGGGAGATGTGGCGAGCTGTGGGTTGGGTCGGTTTGACCGATCCAGTACCCCAGCTGGTCTAACTCAGCCCATTTGCTCAAATACCAGGCCCACCTTAAAATAGAATAAAAATAATAATTACCAAAATAGCCTCAATATAATATTAATTGTAGAAAAATAAATAAAAATTCTAAAAATACATATAATATATCAAAATGTTCACAAAAATATTACCTGCCTAATAAAAATATAAATTTATTTATTTAGAATAAATATAAAGCACATAAATATTAATATCATTAAATCCTGAGTAAAATGTCATAAAATAATAAGAACTTCTAAAAATAAATAAAAACCATTTTTGTATATAAAAATAACTCTAATTTTTTATAAAAATACCAACTTAGAGTTTTACAAATAAAATATAAAGCAAATATTTAAAGACACTTAATTCTTTAAAGATATTTTATAAAAATAAAGGTAATACCTAAAAATAAATAAAATTCATTTTTAAGATCTTTAATAAGTATATTCCACTAGAAAAATACCATGTATATTATTCAAAAACATTTTAAGATATATAAAACTCATTACTTATTTTACTCAAATGAAATAACCACTTTGTTAATTCTTAAATATAACTATTAGCCTAAATGTTAATTACTAAGTCTAAATCCATAATCAAATTAAAACTTAAATATAACTATTAGCCTTTAAATGTTTTTAAAATCTTAAATTCAAATTAAACTCCTTTAAATAAATATTATATATCACTCATGTATAAGGGGGTGAATAATATCCATCTCTTAACCACTCCTAAAAATGACTCTAAACTCAAATAAATTTGTAAGATCATCTAATTATGTTCCCATTAATAAGTTGCATATTATTAAATTTATCTTTCACTTAAATTAAAAGGGATCATCCTTAATCATATTTGCCAAAACCCTAAAACTAGATACTAATCTAAAACTCATCATATCTTACAATTCACTTCTATTTTTATAGTTAACTTCGGTCTAAACAATCATAAACATCCCATTTGAAGTTTATTCATGTTTTAAAGTTAACTTTAGTCACTTGTATCATTAATTGAAATATGATAACTCAACATCATTTGTAACCCTCACAAACCCTAATGTAAAACCTAACAAACCTTAAGACTAATTAACCTTAACTAATACTAGTTTCTTCAAATGTTATTCTTTTTGCCACTTCACACAAACAAGTCTATAATAGTTCCTTCAGCTCTTAACAACTCAACCCAAGGACTTTTTACCCTAGTCACCAGATAACAATTAACCATAATCACATTACTCTATCCGTATTTCTATATTTTGGATTGTTAACACTTAAGTTCCTTATCAATGTCATTGCTTATGAAATAAACTTAAAGATAAACCCAATCTTAAAGAAGATACCTAAGATCAAATTATTTAAAATGCTATGGGTTTCACTTTGGGAATTATAAAATTGCATAGCATTATTTATGCATAATGGCATCTTGCTTCTTTAAACATTAGTCCTTACCGGACCAATGGTGCTGATTTCAGATATTGGATCTTATATCGTCTCGAAGACCGTGAGTGCATAATATTGCAATCACAAAAGGCAAGTTCACACTTGCTCATGTCCTTTGATTATTTTCTGTAAAGTATTTTGCAAATCCAGTGTTGTCATCACCTGCATTTGAAAAAGGTCAGAAAACATTATTTTTGATAATAATGTGAACTATTGGTTACTGATCCAGGGTGATCAGCTAATCTATTAAACCTGGTAGTTGGAAACCCACTACTCATGAATATATCACCTAGGACTTAACAACCAATGTTGCCAGTGATTCTTGCGCCGTATATTACGCGTTGACCACAAGATTTGGAATGGGACAGAGAAGTCAGTTGTATCCTTTTCCTCTCGTATGGAGGAAAGACGACCTTAACGTGACGTTGTGATTCCTTGTGCGGATCCAACATATGGGTGGGCACCATTACGCCCCACACTTTTGGTGTCTAGATTATCTATGGATGGTGCTTAGTTGATGGACCATTTAATATGGAACTTGCGAGGGCAGCACCAGGTCATAGAGTCTTCAGGAACTCATCATGGTTATAGCCTTTCCGAAAGGGGACTAACGGAGGTTAGCCAGCCCCGAAGGATCGTGCAGACATATGGGGTCGCGGAGAGGGCAGTGATTGGCTTGGATCTTAGGTTGGGCCTCAAACCATGGAAGTTTGAACGGGAACATACTCCCGGTCGTGCAACAAAGCTTAAGATCTCTCATGGGTAAAGTGACGCACCTCTGCAGAGTGTAAGAACTGTAACTTGTTACTCCCTGTTCCGAGAAAGAGCTGCGAACGCTGCGGGAAAGGAACTCCATGAAAGTTCTGGTAAACCCGTGAAGGCTGATGGACATAGTTTTTCAGAATAAAAGCAACCTTTGAAGAAATGTTTATGAAAACTTGCATTGCCTATGACCTATGGTCTGTGGCTGTAGATAGTGCGTCAAATACTCCTCTTTAGTGAATTTGCTGAGTACGCTCGTACTCAACGTATCCTCTTAACCCTTGCTAGATCTCGGAGAAACCAATGGCATTCCCAGGAAATAAGTTACTTGAAGAGTTGAAGATATCTGAGGGAGATCAACGGAGTCGAAGACCTTACCTGAAGCTATCGAAGACAAGATGAAGCGTAGAATATTAATAAAACTCCTAGAATCTAAAACCTACTTCTATAGAACAGGACTATATAGCACTTTCAAGCCTTATATATACACTTATAAGTAGTACTCTTGAGGTAAACTCAGAATGGATCTTTCTGGTTCTTTCTGTATAATATTCCTCATTGTTCGAGGAAGATTCTCTGGATCTTTTGTAATATGTTATATGTAATCTAAAGTGTTGTCTTGGACCCGCGATGTTTCTGTTGTACCACTCTAAGGGATATAATGCGGATGGAACGGTGTTCCATTGGTGTTATGTCAACGACTATGGTGTACTACATCATGTAGTGATATGCTGGGTCACCACACTTCCGCTGCATCGCTAGAGCGAGGAGGCGGAGGTTGCTCGGTGCCTCGGACGTGTGTGCGAGCACGGATGCGCCACTAAGTTGCGGTGCTAAGAATTTCCTCTCGATATTGAGATCGGCAAGAGATCGTCTACATCAACCACGAGTTTAACTCATTAAGCTTTATCGGTCTTCAAGGGTGTGTTCTCTACGGATATACATCCGCCCGTTGTTTGTATCTAGTAGATAGATCTTGGTACATAGTTGTTTCCATCATAGGAATTTTTTTGTTTTCTATGCTGCGAACCCTACAATATGAATACCCAATAAAAAGTGAACAACACCAATCTTTTTAAACGCAACATCATTTCTGCATTCTACCAGCATAAAGTAGAAACACTATATGAATTTTATCCTTAGTTTTGTTTTCAATTCCATTCAACCGGTTCCCGAACTTATTTGTGGTTTTGGTTGATGGATAAATAGTGAGCAATATGAACATACGGCATGCATGTGCCAAATGAAATGATCAAAAGAGGTGCTCAATACTCTCCTTTGAGTCACAAAAACAAGATTTTTTACTCTCATTGCAATTTATTTTTGCCAAGTTATCCTTTGTAAGCAAAACTTTTCTATGTAGGAAGCACATGGAAACTTTAATTTTAAGTGAGAGTTTTTTATTTCCATAGGTATTGCATATAAATCTTGTATAGTCATCCATTAAATCGCCATATGTAGATTTAACCTTGAAAAGTCCTGAGGCAATGAGCCTCCAAATGAACTTATCTGGCTCAGATGATAATTGGACTACCATGCGTCCCACTTATCCCCATGCAACACCCTTATGAAACTGATATTTAGAGGAGTCTGCGAAAACAAGGTTAACAGAAACATCTTTCCATTGAACTATAATATATAATGTTGTATATTGCTTAGTTACAGGTTCGTCACCCAACCAAGTACCCTCCCCCCCCCAAACCGAGTATCCACGCTATCTCCAATTTATTTAAAAATTGTTAAATAAATCATCTTTAACCCTAAGTAGACCCTTCCAAAACAAAGAATCAGTAGGTTTTACATGAACATGGGATAAAGTTTATCTTTTAAATCTGTGTTATGTAGCATCTCTCTGCCACCCCCTCTTCACTATGTAATTTAAGCAAACATTTGATAAGAAAACTGTAGGGATTCGTAGCATGGAAAACAAAAAATTTCTATCGCATACAAACAAACAAGACAAGATCTATCTACTAGATTGTAGCAACGAGTCGATGGAATAACTCACCCTCGAAGATTCCAAAGTGTTTAACGAGAGCGGATTCTCGTGGGTGATGTAGTCGTACTCTTCCCGATCTCAAGATCGCGTAGACGATCCTTCCGGCGCTGCGTTCCGGCAGCGCTCCCGCAGTCGGTCACACGTTCGGTACTCGACGAAGACCTTCCTCTCCCGTTCCAGCAGGCAGGGGAGGTTGTAGCACTCTCCTCGCGATTCCGGCAGCACAACGGCGTGGTACCGGAAGTAGAGGGGAGATCTCGCAGGGCTTCGCCTTAAGCCGGAGCGAGTATGGTGGACTATGAGAGAGCCCTCGACGATCTAGGGTTTAGACACGCTGAGGAGGGGGCAAGCCGGCGGCTAGGGTTAGCTAGGCGGCGGCGGCGGTTTGCCCTAGGGTGGCGGCGGCAGTGGAGGTGGCGGCGCCGGTGGCTAGGGTTTAGAGGTGGAGGTGTTGGGTGTCTAGGAGGGGAGCCCTGCCCCTCCTTTTATAAGTGGAGGGGCCGACCAAGGGAGGAGTCCTCCCAACTCGGCTTGGAGGTGGGTCAAGGTGGAGGGGAGGAACTCCTCCCCAACTCGGTTTCCACCTCCCTCTCCCCTTCCCAAAAATAGCCGTTTTGACTTTCAAATTGCCGTTTGACTTTTTCAAACTAGGATTTGATTAAACCCTTTATTTTGTTCAGCGATGACACCTAGTACTTGATGCAATCATATCAACTTGATATAACACATTCATGTACCCTTCCCCTCCGGAGTGCCGGACATTCTGGAACCTTCTAGAACATTCCCGATGAAAACACCAGAACCATTCTCCAACTCCAAAACAGGACTTTCCTTATATGAATCTTATTCTCCGGACCATTCCGGATCTCCTCGTGATATCCCGAATCCCATTCGAGACTCCGAACAACATTCGGACTCTTTCTCATCATTCCATAACTACTCAAACAACGTCGAATCCTTAAGTGTGTCTCCCTACGGTTCGTGAATTATGCGGACATGATCGAGACACTTCTCCGAACAATAACCAATAGAGGAATCTAGAAATTCATATGGCTCCCACATATTTCTACGATTACTTTGTGATCGAATGAACCACTTACATATGATACCAATTTCCCTTTGTCTCACGATAGTTTTCTTATCCGAGGTTATGATCGTCGGTATCTCTGCATACCTAGTTCAACCTTGTTACCGATAAGTACTCTTTTCTCGTTCCCGTGATATGTGATCCCTTGTGAGCCAGTCACATGCTTGCAAGCTAATTGGATGACATTTCACTGAGAGGGCCCAGAGTATATCTATCCGTCATATGGATGGACAAATCCCACTCTTGATCCATGTGTTTCAACCAATACTTTCCGAACACTCAATGCCACCTTTATAGCCACCCAGTTACGGTGTGGTGTTTGATGTCATCAAAGCATCCATCCGGTAAAGGTGATATGCATGATCTCATGGTCGAAGGAATTAGGTTACTATGTATCAGAAAGCATATAGCAATGGAACTATTAAAATGACTTGATCTTTATGCTACGCTTATCTATAGGAGTATGTCCATCATATCATTCTCCTAACGATATGATCTTGTTGTTAATAACATCTCAATGTTCATGATAGGGAAACCACAATCATTTATTAACCAACAAGCTAGTATTATAAAGAGGCTTTACTAGGGACTTCAATTTAAGTTTACAAATCACACAAGTATCAATGTTTCCTTGTTAATACTATTATAGCATGAATGTAAACATTTATCATAAACACAAAGATATAATAATAACTATATTTATTATTGCCTCTAGGGCATATCTCCAACAGTCTCCCACTTGCACTAGAGTCATCTAATCTAGATTACATGGTAATATACCGAACACCCATGGCAGTTTGGTGCTGGTCATGTTTTGCCCTCGGGAGAGGTTTAGTCAACGGATCCGCCACATTCAGATCTGTGTGTACTTTGCAAATCTTTATGTCCCCATCTTGGACATGTTCTCGAATAGCGTGAAAACGTAGCTTGATGTGCTTCAGCTTCTTGTGTGACCTTGGTTCTTGCGCATTGGCTATGGCACCCATGTTATCGCAGTAGATAGACATTGGGTCCAGCGCACTAGGAACCACACCCAGCTCTGTAATGAACTCTTTCATCCATATCGCTTCTTGTGAAGCCTCCGAAGCAGCCATGTATTCTGATTCAGTTGAAGATCTCGCCACAACGCTTTGCTTTGCACTCCTCCAGCTAATCGCTTGCACCATTCAAAATAAATACGATCCAGTTGTGATTTAGAATCATCCGGATCGGTGTTCCAACTAGCATCGGTGTAACCATTAACAATGAGCTGTTCATCACCTCCATAAGAAAGAACCATATCCTTAGTTCTTCTCAAGTACTTAAGGATGTTTTTGACCGCTGTCCAATGATCCACTCCTGGATCACTTTGATATCTGCTAGTTAAACTAACAACATATGCAATGTCAGGTCTAGTACATAGCATGGCATCCATTAGAGATCCTATGGCTGAGGCATAGGGAGTCTTACTCATCCTTTCTCTATCTTCTGCCGATGTCGGACTTTGAGTTTTACTCAAGGTCGTATTGGGCAACATGGGCAAGAACCCTTTCTTGCTATCTTCCATTCCAAACCTCTTTAGCACTTTGTCCAAATATTTACTTTGTGACAATGATATTTGGCGTCTTGATGTATCTCTATAAATCTTTATGCCTAATATGTAAGCTGCTTCGCCAAGATCTTTCATTGAAAAACTATTATTCAAATATTCCTTGACACTATTAAGAAGGTCTACATCATTCCCAATCAATAATATGTCATCTACATATAGTATTAAGAATGCTACAGAGCTCCCACTCACTTTCTTGTAAATACAAGCTTCTCCATAAGTTTGTATAAAACCAAAACTTTTGATCACCTTATCAAAACGTTGATTCCAACTTCAGGATGCTTGCTTCAATCCATAAATGGACCGTTGAAGTTTGCATACCTTGTTAGCATCTTTAGGATCGACAAAACCTTTGGGTTGCATCATATACAACTCTTCATCAATGTCTCCATTGAGGAATGCTGTTTTGACATCCATCTGCCATATCTCATAATCATAATATGCAGCGATTGCTAACATAATCCTCACAGACTTTAGCTTTAATACTGGTGAGAAAGTCTCATCGTAGTCAACTCCTTGAATTTGTCGAAACCCCTTTGCGACAAGTCGAGCTTTATAGACAGTAACATTACCATCAGCATCTGTTTTCTTCTTGAAAATCCATTTGTTCTCGACAGCCTTCCGGTAAGTCCACTAAAGTCCATACTTGGTTTTCGTACATGGATCCAATCTCGGATTTCATGGCTTCTTGCCATTTATTGGAATCTGGGCTCATCATCGCTTCCTCATATGTCTCAGGGTCATCGGTGTTGTCCACCAACATGACACTCATAACGGGATCATACCAATCTGGAGTGGTACGAGTTCTCGTTGACCTGCGAGGCTCTATAGAAACTATAACCGAAGTTTCATGATCATCATCATTAGCTTCCTCTCTAATTGGTGCAGGCACCACAGGAACTTCTTCCGGTGCTGCGCTACTTGCAATTTCGAGAGAAGGTTCGACAACCTCGTCGAGTTCTACTTTCCTTCTAGTCACTTCTTTCGAGAGAAATTCCTTCTCTAGAAAGGATCCATTCCTGGCATCGAAGATTTTGCCTTCGGATCTATGATAGAAGGTATACCCAATAGTTTCCTTCGGGTATCCTATGAAGATGCATTTTTCCGCTTTGGGTTCAAGCTTGTCCGGCTGTAACTTCTTTACATAGGCTTCGCAACCCCAAACTTTAAGGAACAACAATCTAGGTTTCTTCCCAAACCATAATTCATACGGTGTCGTTTCAACGGATTTAGATGGTGCCCTATTTAAAGTGAATGCGGCTGTTTCTAATGCATAACCCCAAAATGATAGCGGTAAATCTGTAAGTGACATCATAGAACGAACCATATCTAAGAGAGTTCGATTACGACGTTCGGACACACCATTACGCTGTGGTGTTCCCGGCGGTGTCAATTGTGAAAGTATTCCGCATTTCTTCAAATGCTCGCCAAACTCGTAACTTAGATATTCACCTCCACGATCAGAACGTAGAAATTTAATCTTCTTGTTACGTTGATTCTCTACCTCACTTTGAAATTCCTTAAACTTCTCGAAAGTTTCGGACTTATGTTTCATGAAATAGATATACCCATATCTACTCAAATCATTCATGAAGGTAAGAACATAACGATAACCACCGCGCGATGCTACACTCATTGGACCACACACATCAGTATGTATGATTTCCAATAAGTCCGTAGCTCGCTCCATCATACAAGAGAATGGAGTCTTAGTCATTTTACCCATCAGACATGCTTCGCATCTTTCAAGTGATTCGAAATCAAGTGATTCAAGAAGTCCATCGGAATGGAGTTTCTTCATACGCTTCACTCCAATGTGACCAAGACGACAGTGCCACATATAGGTCGAGTTATCGCTCGATTTCAAATGTTTAGCCTCAATGTTATTAATATGTGTATTTCCACTATCGAGATTCAATAAGAATAGACCATCTATAAAAGGTGCATGTGCATAAAACATATTACTTATATAAATCGAACAACCATTATTCTCGGACTTAAACAAGTAACCGTCTCGCAATAAACAAGATCCCGATATAATGTTCATGCTTAACGCAGGCACCAAATAACAATTATTTAAGTATAAAACTAATCCCGATGGTAGATGAAGAGGTAGCGTGCCAACCGCGATCACATCAACCTTTGATCCGTTTCCCACGCGCATCGTCACCTCGTTCTTCGCTAGCTTCCGTTTATTCTGCAGCACCTGTTTCAAGTTACAAATATGAGCAACCGAACCAGTATCAAATACCCAGGCACTACTACGAGTACTAGTGAGATACACATCAATAACATGTATATCAGATATACCTTTCTTCTTGATGTTGCCGTTCTTCAAATCTGCCAAGTACTTTGGGCAATTCCGCTTCTAGTGACCTTCTCCCTTGCAGTAAAAACACTCAGTATCAGGCTTAGGTCCAGCCTTGGTCTTCTTCGTTGGCATGGTAACTTTCTTACCACCCTTCTTGAAGTGTCCCTTCTGCTTAGACTTGCCTTTCTTGAATTTGGTGGTCTTATTGACCAACAACACTTGGTGCTCTTTCTTGATCTCCACTTCTGCAGATTTCAACATGGCAAAGAGTTACCGCAACGCGTCTTGTTCATGTTTTGCATGTTGTAGTTCATCACAAAGTTCTTGTAACTTGGTGGTAGTGATTGGAGGACGGTAAATCCCCAAAGCATTAGGAATCACTATACCCAAGCTTTGAAGTTTGTTTATGCGTCTGGACATCTTAAGCACATGCTCACCGACGGAGTCGCCTCTTCCATCTTGCGCTTAAAGAACTGTTAGAAGCCACATACCTTTCAATTGCCGCATGAGTAACAAAGATCAATTTGATAACCTCGACAATATAATATGGGTCTGAATTCTAAAACCTTTTTGAAGCTCGATTCTAAACCATACAAGATAGCACACTGAATCGTGGAGTACCGAGTCTTACGAGTGAGGTAAACATTCTTTACTTCATCGGCAAGATCACCGCAGTGGGTCACCCAGCGGTGCATCTAGCACATAGGTCAAATTACCAACTGTGAGGACAATCCTCAAATTGCGGAACCAATCCGCGAAGTTGCTTCCATTGTTTTTCAACTTTTCTTTCTCTAGGAACGCATTAAAATTGATGGTAGGGGCTGCCATTGATCTACAACATATTTGCAATAGTTTAGACTACGTTTATGACAAATTGAGTTCAAATTAATAATAAAATTAATCTAGGTGAACTCCCACTCAAAACAATATCCCTCACATTGTTTTAGTGATCACACGAACCAAATCCACCACATCAACACCGATCATCACGAGAGTTGATATAGTTTCAATGGCGAACAATCGACATGTTCATCATATCTACTATATGATTCATGCTTTACCTTTCGGTGATCCGTGTTCCGAGACCATGCATGTACATGCTAGGCTCGTCAAGATCAAACCTTAGTTTTCGCATAAGCAAATCTGGCTTGCTCACATTGTATACACTTGCGGAATCTAACACACCCGATCATCACGTGGTGCTTCGAAACAACAAGCTTTAGCAACGGTGCTAACTAAGGGTGAACACTTTATGACTTGAAATTCATGTGCATGAGGGATCATCTTATAATGCTACCGTCGTCTACTAAGCAATACAAGATGCATAAAGGATTAACATCACATGCAATTCATAATATGTGATATGATATGGCCTTTTCTTCTTTGTGCTTCCGATCTCCATCTTCAAGCACGAACATGATCTCCATCATCACCGGCATTGCATCAAGGTCAATGACGCTTCTTCATGGTTGTCGTCCACCGGCTTCAACTATTACAACTACTTTGAATAGACACGCGGGTCTTAACATAAATTAAAGACAACCATATGGCTCCTGCCGGTTGCCAACTTACAATAAGTAACATTGCATACATCAAATATAATCACAATCATGGCCATATCACAT
Organism: Avena insularis; assembly: GCA_023614405.1. NCBI lineage: Eukaryota > Viridiplantae > Streptophyta > Magnoliopsida > Poales > Poaceae > Avena > Avena insularis. The sequence continues at coordinate 463,313,854 of CM042697.1, read as the reverse complement.
CACTGCACACCCCTGCAAAACAAAGTTAGACGCCTCTACTTTCTTTGCATGTTTTACGTGGTTTGGGGCTTTTAATAAGTGTCGTTCTAACTTACGAACATGAACCACAACATTGATACTAGTATTGTTAATCACCCGTTGTAAATTGGATCTTAACTATGCTAGGAGTAACAGGCACCCGCAAAGCCACTTATGCAATACAAGTTGCATGTCAAGCGTGGAGCAAGTCTCATGAACGATGTCATGTAAGGTTAGCCCGGGCCGCTTCATCCCAACATCCCGCAAGATGCAAAGTACGCAAGAAGCAATCGACAATAAAAGCATCAACGCCCACAATTACCATTGTGTTCTACTCGTGCAACAGATCTACATATAGACACGGCTCTGATACCACTGTAGGGATTCGTAGCATGGAAAACAAAAAATTTCTATTGCATACAAACAAACAAGCCAAGATCTATCTACTAGATTGTAGCAATGAGTCGATGGAATAACTCACCCTCGAATATTCCAAAGTGTTTAACGAGAGCAGATTCTCGTGGGTGATGTAGTCGTACTCTTTCCGATCTCAAGATCGCGTAGACGATCCTTCCGGCGCTGCGTTCCGGCAGCGCTCCCGCAGTCGGTCACACGTTCGGTACTCGATGAAGACCTTACTCTCCCTTGTTCCAGCAGGCAGTGAAGGTTGTAGCACTCTCCTCGCGATTAGCAAAGACAATTGTGGTACCGGAAGTAGAGGGGAGATCTCGCAGGGCTTCGCCTTAAGCCGGAGCGAGTATGGTGGACTATGAGAGAGCCCTTGACTATATAGGGTTTAGACACACCAAGGAGGGGGCAAGCCGGCGGCTAGGATTAGCTAGGCGGCAGTGGAGGTGGCGGCGCCGGTGGCTAGGGTTTAGAGGTGGAGGTGTTGGGTGTCTAGGAGGGGAGCCCTGCCCCTCCTTTTATAGGTGGAGGGGCCGGCCAAGGGGAGGGGAGTCCCTCCCCAACTCGGCTTGGAGGTGGGCCAGCGGTGGAGGGGAGGAACTCCTCCCCAACTCGGTTTCCACCTCCCTCTCCCCTTCCCAAAAATAGCCGTTTTGACTTTCAAATTGCCATTTGACTTTTTCAAACTAGGATTTGATTAAACCCTTTATTTTGTTCAGAGATGACACCTAGTACATGATGCAATCATATCAACTTGATATAACACATTCATGTACCCTTCCCCTCCGGAGTGCCGGACATTCCGAAACCTTCTAGAACATTCCCGATGAAAACACCGGAACCATTCTCCAACTCCGAAACAGGACTTTCCTTATATGAATCTTATTCTCCAGACCATTCTCCAATCGAACTATTAAAATGACTTGATCTTTATGCTACGCTTATCTATAGGAGTATGTCCATCATATCATTCTCCTAACGATATGATCTTGTTGTTAATAACATCTCAATGTTCATGATAGGGAAACCACAATCATTTATTAACCAACAAGCTAGTATTATAAAGAGGCTTTACTAGGGACTTCAATTTAAGTTTACAAATCACACAAGTATCAATGTTTCCTTGTTAATACTATTATAGCATGAATGTAAACATTTATCATAAACACAAAGATATAATAATAACTATATTTATTATTGCCTCTAGGGCATATCTCCAACAAAAACACTTATTCTTCATATCAATCACCTCTATCCCTAGTCCTCCTTGATCTTTTGGTCTACATGTTATATATGTTCTATTTTGTTAACCGATATTTACATTTGTTGTCATCACTTTGCCATAAAAACCGTGATCTATATAAGTCGATATGCTTCCGTACCCCTTTGGAAATTTGTAGGAAGGATAATTTAAACATAGGTAAATTGTAAGAATAAAGTTTATAAGTACAAGTTTATCTTTGTTCGACAACAACTTGCCCTTCCAGCGGCCTAATTTCCCTTAAAACGAGCTTATACTGGATACCTATCAGAGTTTCTAATTTTTTTGTAATGAATTGGCACCCCAGGTATCTAAAAGATAAACAACCATGCTCGTTTCCAAATTTTTTGTGTACTCTTGTTCCTCTTCCTTAGGCTTTACAAAGCAACTAGTCTCACTCTTATGGCAATTGATTTTAAAGACCACACAGTTATTCAAAGACACACAAGATTAATTTCATGTTTACGGCTTTTTTAAGTTGTGTTTCATTAATAAAATTGTGTCATCAGTATACTGCAGAACTAAGACCTCCCTCCAACAAGATGAGGGATTAGACCTCCAACTTGAGCATCCTCCTTTGGGCTAGCAATAAGGTGCCAACATATCTGCCACTATGTTGAAAAGCATTAGAGACAATAATCCCTTGCCTCAACCCTCTTTTAGTCTAAAAATAATGGTTAGTACCATCATTAACCTTTAGTCCCACATCCCCCCTCATTGGACAGATTGCATAGTCATTTCACACCGTTGCTATGTGAAACCTTTCCTACACAATACTTGTTGCAAGAACTCAACAATGTGTTAACAAAAGTTGTCTATTGCTTCGACCGTATGTTTTCATATTTCTATGAATATATTGTAGCTAAATAAATCGAGAATAAATATATTGTAGCTAAATATATTGTTACATGCCAAATTTATGTACTCCCTCCAATCCAAATTAATTATCTCAAAAGGCAGATATGTCTAGGTTCAGTGAACCCACGACAACTAATTTGGATGCATTGTTTATGTACTAAAAGATACAATATTCAAGTTTATGCATCTTCCTCATTTTAAGGTTATCCCTAGTAATAATCTTATTTAGGTCAAGGAGCCAAAGAAAAATGTGAACTCTTGGGGATATATGAAGTTTCCAAATAGCATTTATAAAGATTGTAGTAACACCGTCGAGGGTAACTGTACAACATAGAGAGAAGAAAGTGTACCCTCCTTTACAAAAGGAAAACCAGCCATGGTAAAAAAAAATCGGTATATAACTTAGGTAAGAGTAAAAACAAACTCAAATGCAGGAATACAGAATTTCCTATTCAGTAAAAACAACTTAGAAAAAAGATAACAAGTATACAACTATCGCAACTATATTCAGTGTGCAAACTTAGATAAAGAGAACACAACTCAAATCAAATGCGGAATGCAAATTATATATCCATTATACAACTTAAAAAAGGCAAAACAACTATGGGGATACTATATTCAGTGTACAACAGAGGTAAGAGTAAACACAACTCAATTAAATGCATAAATTAGGTAAACACAACTATATACAGCTATGGTAAAACACAACTCAATCAAAATGCAGAAACGCAACTTTGTATATATCCAATATGCAACTTAGGCAAAACAGCTATGTGTAACTATATTCATTTGTACAACTTAGGTAAGAGTAAAACAACAACTCAAGGTGACTTAGGTGAGAGAATGGAGCAAAACTTAGATAGCTCACAGAAAAAAGTAACTCAAGTAAAAATCAGTATGCAACTTTTGGGGGCATGTTTTTCAATTACCACAAACTTAAGGTTGTTTTTATAGCTCACAAAATGATCATGCTGCATTTTGATTGGGTTTGTATTTTGAACTGTATTTGTTCCAACTTAAGATATATACTTCTGGATAACTAAAGCTTAGCCAGGATCAATAAGCAACTTAAAAAAATTGAAAATCAAGCATTCAAACTTTAAAAATATTAAAAAGTAACTAAGTAGGATTTATAACCAACTTAACAACAACAACTTAGCCATAATGAACAATCAAATAAAAGAAATGAAAATCAAGCATTCAAACTTCTAAAACATTAAAAACCAACTAAGTAGGATATAAAACCAACTTAAGCATGTTGCAGCAACAACTTAACCATCATGAATAAGCAACTACTCCCTCTGTCCGCAAATAAGTGTACTTCTAGCCTTGTCTTAAGTCAAACTTAGTAAAGTAAAGTTTGACTAACTTTTTAGGAAAACGTACCAATATTTATGACACTAAATTGATACCATTAGATTTGTTTTTAAATTTAATTTCATAATATATCAATTTGATGTAATATATGTTTCTATATTTTTATATAAAGTTGGTCAAATTTGATGATGTTTGACTTAGGCAGAAGCTAGAAGTACACTTATTTGTGGACGGAGGGAGTAATAAAGAATGAAAATCAAGCATTCAAACATTAAAAAACCTAAGTAGGATTTAGAACTAACTTAAGCATGTCGCAAGCAACAATTTATCCATCATGAATAAGCAACTAAAAAATTAAAATCAAGCATTCAAACTTTAAAAACATTAAAAACCAAATAAGTAGGATTTAGAACCAACTTAAGCATACTGCAGCAACAATGTTTTCCCTTTCTTGTTATTATACTAGAAAAAACTTGGCTCCCCTAAAAACAACTTTTTGTAACAACATTTCATTTATCCAGCTCACGGGGAAATTATTTATACATAACATAGGCATATTCGGTACACAAGTAAAGACGGTTAAAAAGACAACTTAATTAAACAAATATACAATTATCATGTTGGTGCTTAAACTATAAGATAAAAATCAACTAACAAATAAGCTGCCAAAAGCAACTTAGCTGAATTTAAGGCCAACTTAACCATGCTAAAGAAACAATTTAATCATGCTGAAGTAACAACTTAACCATGATCATGCTGCATTTTGATTGGGTTTGGATTTTGAGTTGTTTTTGCTCCAACTTAAGATATATACTTCTGCCAAAAAAGAGTAGGGCACTAACAATCCATCGGCACACACTAACGAGGACAATCGGCAAAAAATACACACCTAGGGTACAACTGAAACAAAAATGTCACTAGCATTTTACCCCCGAACCACCATATATACAAAGGATGAGTACATACACATGAAAAATAGATCATGAGTCATAAACTTCAACATGCATAAATGAGTGGGGGGATTGAACAACTATGTGACCGCTATGTGAATACCCCCGTGCAGAAAATGGGAAGGGAAAAACCCACATACTTGGACGGATTTTAGCCATGGGAAAACGAGCGGGAATGAACCTGCTACATTGCCGAGATTGGGGACCGAGATTTGGAGATTTTGGCAGTACGATTACCATGAGGTGCTGGATGAAGACAATTCCGTGGCGAATCTTCGTCTTCGAGCAAAAACAGGCTCACTAGATAGCTCGATGCTCTCCTGTTGCGCGACTCGAACTCCGCCAAAAAACTCACCACATGAAAAACCGCGTCACTCACTCGATGCCACCGTGGGTCGCCGACCTCACCGCGAAGCTCCTTTGACGCAGATATCAATGGCCGCATGTGCGGGATGGATCTCCACAGACGCTGCTCTCCCCCTTTGCCGAAGAGCTCGCCGACCCGCCGCGAAGCTCGAGGACACAGATCCACCCCGCCGCCACCCGCAGCGGAATCACCCTCCCCTTCGTCGCGGACGGAGCTCGCTGCCCTCTGCCCCTCTTTTCTCTCCTTCGCCTCCGTTTCGCGGATGTCTCTAACCCTATGACATCCATGGCGTGGAGAAAATCACGTAATACGAACGGACGGAGAGACGCTGTGGTTTGAATGTGGGGACAAGTGTGAGTGGGACACCCTAGGTAGGACCTGGTCGGGCCCAGGTGAGATCGGTCGGGACGGAAGTTTCTCTGGTGATGATCCGACGGCCGCAATCGGAGGCTAGAAAAAACTTGAGCATTTGGGATTATATTTCGAGACGGGGGAGTACCTCTTGTGGATCGTAAGTTTTTTCTTCTTTGCATGATCAAAATTCCGTGCAACCCTGCACCTACAGTATTGAAGAGGTCCTGGCATTCTATATTCCTGTGTTTTAAAAATCCCGAGCCCTCAACAAACTTCATACGGCCTCGGTGAGTCCCATGGTAAATAAACGGGTCCCATATGCGTGGTCGCGTCGCGATCGACCGCGTCGTCAATCCCCAACCGCACCGGCTCGTGGCACTGACACGCGCCATTAAAGCCATGGCGCAGCAACCCAGTGCGCCCCGACCCCCCCTGCTTCTAGATTCCCAGAAGGAAAACCAGCAGCATAGCTGGCTTGGTCTCTACGTACGTACACCTAGTAGCCATGGCCAGGCCAGCTGCCGCCGGTATACAGTTCGCCAGTACCGCTGCCGGACGAACGCGCTGAGCTTTCACGAGCCCGCATTAAAGGACACACTGGAGCTCGCATTCATGGCTCCTTTCAGACGGTGGATGGCTCGCATTTACTCCCCTCCCACAGTACCCCTCGTCGCCTTCCTCCCCGCTATAAATCGCTCCACCCACCCCGCCATCCACGATATGCCTGACCTCAGCTAGCCTCTCCACTTGCTGCACCGGTAGTCCGCGAGAGTTCCGCCCATCCATCGATTTGAGCAAAGATCGAGAGTTGAGCTCCGGCCAGCGTCCAGGACGATGGACGTGAACGACTTGCTTATGCTGCTTTCGGTGGCGGTGCTAGGCGCGGTATGGTGGCGGCGGTGCTCCAAGACGGGCGGCGTGGACGGCCTCCCTCCGGGGCCGCCGGGGTGGCCGGTGGTGGGCAACCTCTTCCAGGTGATCCTCCAGCGGCGGCCGTTCATGTACGTGGTCCGCGACCTCCGCACCAAGTACGGTCCCATCTTCACGATGCGCATGGGCCAGCGCACGCTGATCGTCGTCACCGACCCCGACCTCATCCACGACGCGCTCGTGAAGCAGGGCCCCATGTTCGCCAGCCGGCCCGCCGACAGCCCCATCCGCCTCCTCTTCAGCGTCGGCAAGTGCACCGTCAACTCGGCCCCCTACGGCCCGCTCTGGCGCGCCCTGCGCCGCAACTTCGTGTCCGAGATCGTGTCCCCGCCGCGCGTGAAGGGGTTCTCGTGGATCCGGGAGTGGGCCATGGGCGCGCACCTCCGGCGGCTCCGCGCCGAGCACGCCGCCACGGGCGCCGTCCGCGTCATGGCCAACTGCCGCCTCACCATCTGCAGCATCCTCGTCTGCATCTGCTTCGGGGCCAAGATCCCCGACGACCTCATCGTGGAGATCGAGGAGGTGCTCAAGGAGGTGATGATGATCTCGCTGCCGAAGCTGCCGGACTTCCTGCCCCTCCTCACGCCGCTGTTCCGGCGCCAGCTCAACGACGCCCGCGCCCTGCGCCGGCGGCAGCTCAACTGCCTGGTCCCGCTCGTGCGCGCGCGCCGGGAGTTCCTGCAGACCGGCGGCAACGCGTGGAAGGAGGAAGGAGTGGAAGGGAACAGGGTGGTGGGCGGCGTGGAGATGATGAGCCCGCCCGGGGAGGCGTACGTGGACTCGCTGTTCGACCTGGAGCCGCCGGGGAGAGGGAAGCGGCTCGGCGAGGAGGAGCTCGTCACGCTCTGCTCCGAGGTCATGAGCGCCGGCACCGACACCAGCGCCACCGCGCTCGAGTGGGCCATGATGCACCTCGTCCTCGACCCGGCCGCGCAGCAGAGGGTCTACGACGAGGTCGTCGACAAGGCCGGCAAGACCGAGAGGATCACCGAGGCCGACGTCGAGCAGATGCCCTACTTGCAGGTAATCCTTTTCATGCTAAATCCAGCATATATAGTAGATGCACAGTTCATCTTGACATCATTAATTAATTCCAGCACCATATTTAGCACAGCTAAATCCTCACTTAAAATTGATTCATGCATACTTCTTTTTTCGGCAAACACGGAATTCCTCATTTAAACACAATTTCGGTGTAGCATTTTCAGCGGCACAGTAAGCACACATGTAGGACTCAAGAACAGGAAAAGGGCATGACCTGATAATCAGTGGCTGATCTCGGTCACCTAGTCAACTAACTGAACTCTGTGTTGTCACCATCGCTCGATCGGTCGCATGATTCCCCTCCTTTTGTTGTTCCGACCTGCATGCGAACCAAGATCGCGGCTACTGATTAGGAACTGTTCACGTCTGGATTAAATGGAACAAACACTCAGCTGGTGGCCACTCAAGTAGCTGGTGTTCTGCACAAATCAATGGCCGATTCCATCACTACCATAACAGTATTTCGGCCACGAAAACGACGTGTTCAGGGTTCAGAGTCAAGCGAAAGCGATGGATGATTAGGCATTTCGCTATATATATATACTTGAGTTTCCTTCAATTCTGACGGCGACCTTGACTGACGACCATGGCTGGCTGGCTGGCATGCATGCAGGCGGTGGTGAAGGAGACGTTCCGGCGGCACCCGCCGAGCCACTTCGTGCTGTCGCACGCGGCGACCCGGGACACGGAGCTGGGCGGGTACCGCGTGCCGGCGGACGCCAGCGTGGAGTTCTACACGGCGTGGGTGACGGAGAACCCGGAGACGTGGCCGGACCCGGACGCGTGGCGGCCCGAGCGGTTCCTCGAGGGCGGCGAGGGTCACGACACCGACATCACCGGCACCCGCGCGCTCCGGATGATGCCGTTCGGCGCCGGCAGGCGCATCTGCCCCGCCGCCACGCTCGGCGTGCTGCACATCCAGCTCACCCTCGCCAACATGGTCCGGGAGCTCCGGTGGACGCCGCCCGCCGGCGAGGGCCCGCCCGACCCCGCCGAGACCTTCGCCTTCACCGTCGTCATGAAGCACTCCCTCCGGGCCGGCATCGTCGAGCGCAACCACACGACGCTGCCGCCACCGGTGGCCGCGAATTGATTGCGTTGATCCGTATGTATGTATGAATGCACGTACGGCGCGGCGCGGTGGCGGTGGCAACTGGGAAGTGCTACGGTCTACGGCTAGGTGATTATGGCGGCATCAAGATCTAATATATAAATACTCTCCATGATCGGTTCCACTAGTAGCTATTCGGTGCTGGAAGCTTGGATATATGCATCATGATCCAAGAAGTTTTAGTGTACTCCTTTTCTTGATTTTTAGTGCTCTCTCTTCTTCTCTTGAATCCTTGATTTCGTCCAGAAGTGTACCTATAGCCTCCTGCTGCTCGATCGATCTGCTAATATATATTTTTGTTGTTTCTCGAGAGAGAAAAAACTACTACTACAACTGCTAGCCATTTTCATTCATTTCATACTTTGGGTGAGCCTGTGAGCGAGTGAATGTTGTTTGCTGTACAGGCATGGGCGAGAGCTGATTATAGTAGCCATTAAAATATGTAGTCTGGGGTGACTGAAAATAAAATGTCAAGGCTGCAACGACCTAACAAATGTAGGCTGGTCAGATGTACCTATTGTTGTTTCATGCGCCGAAAGACAGTTGACAGCAGCTTCAAAAACCGTTGATGTGCACCAATTTTTGAATTTGGATTTGACTGATATGATTAAAGGCTGTGTTGTATGGTTCAACCGATGGTACCTTGCATGAGCTGAAAGCCTGAAATATGGTTTGGTCAGAGGTTTCATGCGCCGAAAGACAGTTGAAAACCTTGATGTGCACCACTCTTAGCATTTGGATTTGACAACTTCAAAGGTATGGTTCGACAGATGGAAATGTTGTGTCGTTTACTCTTTTTGGTGGCTCAATTGATCCTTTTGAAAGAAATGAGAACGGGTTTCTCAAATAGATAATCCTAGACTTACGGACTCGTTGGCTTACGGAAAGGCTACGGACAGACGTGGCTGAAATTGGTTTGCTGAGATTTTATCCCTTCCTTGAAAAACGGATCAGTTTGTTTTTTACCCGCGCGTGCTATATCAGATGGTGAGTCCGTAAGATATTTCCGTAAAACTTGCCCGTACGTGTAGCATTACTCTTCTCTCTTCTCAAATGGTTTAAGCTAACGTGCGGACCTTGCGGTCACGCCCCTCACGGGGGTTACGGAGCCCATTTTTGGACAACTCAAAAATCCATTTTGAAGTTTCAGAAAAATCCGAACAAGCTGTAGAAACTAATGTACTACTAAAAATCTCAACTCGAAATACCCAATATTTTAGACTACACAAAAAAGAAAAGAAAATATGATATCTAAAATACCGAACCGTGCAAATTTCAATCCTCTAAATTCTGACAGATTTTATCATTTTTTAAGCCTAGAATATATATGGTATTTCAGACTGAGGTTTTGTATGGTGTAAGAGCACACCATTACCTACATCTAATTTTTTTTTCCAGAAATTCTTGAAACTTTAAAAATGTTGTGTTCAATTTTTTAAAGAAAAAAAAAATAAGGATCCATGTAGTGGTACATTGTATGGTAAGCAGTAGTGATCACAAGTAGGACTTATAAATGAGTGGCAGTTAAGCACTGGGTTCCACTAAACGAGAGCCATGCTGCTTGGTCAAGAGTATCAAGCCAACAAGGGTGGGACATTTATGCCATAATGCATGCTTTGTCCAATAGGGATGGGGACATTGTTTTTTCTCATTGATGAATTAGTTAAGATCATGATAACCGTATCTACATTATGCATTGATTCTTTCATTCGAGTGTTTTTTGGAAAATCATTTGGCACCCTGTGATCTCTCTTTTTGAGAACTAAAAAACAAAAAATCATTTCTATGTCTAAAAATCCTGAGGAAAATGCATATACATGTCTAGCATGTACTATTAAGTTTGCATCGAAGTATCTTTTATATGTGGTCTCAAAGAAAAATAGGTTCTGTTATGCCTCTTCGGCTCTTTTGCTCCTTTTGAAAGAAATGAGAAGGGGTTTCTTCAAGGGTAAGCTAATGCGCGGACGTTGGGATCACATGGGTTACAGATCCCATATTTGAACAATTCAAAAAATCCATTTCGAAGTTTCAAAAAAATCCGAGCAAAATTTCTAGATGTAGAAAATAATGTACCCTGCCAGCGTAAAAAAATCTCAACCCCGTATTTTGGGCTACACAAAAATGTTAAAACCTGATATCCAAAGTAGTGAATGTTTCAATTTTCAATCCTCCGAATTTTGTTAGATTTTGTTATTTTTAAGCCCAGGATACATGGTATTTCATGTTGAGATCTTGTATGTTGTAAGAGCACAACATTACCTACATCTAAGATTTGATAAAAAAACTACATCTAAGATGTTTTCCTAAATTCCTGAAACTTAAAAAAAAAATTCATTTAAAAAGAACCAGACTCATGTAGCTCAAACCCTAAAGCGAATTTCTATTCAACCAGGCTCCGATGTTTGGTAAGCAGTAGTGATCAGAAGTAGGGCTTATAAATGAGTGGCAGTTAAGTATATTGTGTTTTCCAGCTAAACGAGAGCATGGCGCTTGGTCAAGAGTATCAAGGGTGGACTATTGGTGCCATAATGCGTGCTTGGTCCAATAGGGATGGGGACTTGATGAATTAGTTAAGATCGTGACAACCGTATCGATCTAGATTATGCATCGATTCTTTCATTCTGAGTGTGTTTTGGAAAATCAGATCTCGCTTATATTGAGAAAAATCAAAACTTCATTTATATGTCTAAAAATCCTGAACAAAAAATCATATATGAACATATACATGTCTAGCATGTACCATTAAATTTGCATCCAAGTATGTTTTTATATGTGGTCTCAAAGAAAAATAGGTTCTTTTATGCCTTTTTCCCCTCTTTTGCTCCTTTTGAAAGAAATGAGAAGGGGTTTCTTCAAAGGGTTTAAGCTAACGTTCCAACCATGGAACGTGCAATGTTTCTGATGTTTGGTACTAGTAAGCACCAGTGATCAAAAGTAGGACTTATAAGGCTCTGTTTGTTTCTGCTTTAGCTTGGGCTTTTGGGTTCTAAAATCTGAAGCTCGAACAAACGACCAAAAATTGAGAAGCGCTGCCGAGAATCGTGTCTAAAAATGAACGTGAGACCGCCCCCGAGCAAAAGCTGGCCCAGAGCCGCTTCCCGGGCGATTCTACCGCTTCCCAGGTGAAATTGACGAAGCTAGCCTTTCTTGTTCGGGATAATTACAAAAAAACTGCCACCGCGCCCACACCCCGGCCCGAGCGATAGCAATTCCCCAATCAGTCCATAGCTGCTTCTCGTGTCCATGGAGAAGGCAAGCTAGGGTTCCCCGCCAGCCAGCGCCGCCGGTCGCCTTCTCCGCCATCCAAGCTCCCTCTCCCGCTCTCTTCCCAGCCTCTCGTTGCTGTTCCGAGGTCCTGCCTTCGCCACCGTCTCCTTGGTCGGAAAGGAGCTGGTCGGGGGCTGCCTAGGCGGTGCGTCAGGGGCAGCGGGGAGGCCTGGGTCGGCGGCGGTTCCCGGGTGTGGGGGTGGCACGGCAGTTCCTGGACGTCGGGGTTCCTGGCGGCGGTTCCGGGGCATGGGGCGGCGGCGGCGAGCCACAGGCGTAGGGGGCTGTGGGGAGGCCTGGGGCGGCGGTGCGTCGGGGTCGGCAGCGATGCCTGGGTCGACGGCCGTGGTTTGATTTGTTTCTCGGGGCCGATTTGTCAGTTTGCTATTCCTCGGTTAGAGCGACGCCCCTCCTGCTCTAGACGCATGTGCTTTGCAGTTTGCTCACATGTTTTCCATCTGGACTCTGGAACAATCGATTAGGAGCAGAAGTTTTGTTTCCGTCTGCTCTTACACAACGTTTTGCTATGGACTTTTGTTAAAAAAGATTGTTTTGGTGGATCCAATTTGCTACAATATATTCAGGTTGCTTGCGGGTATGTTCTGATAAAATATGTTTATAATTATTTTAAACCGAAAAATAGATTATTTAAGATAAATCAGCCACTAAACATGGTATTTAAATAAAAATCCGGTCAGAAACAGCTAATTTATTTCAAAACAACACTTGTAACATCTTCTGCACTTAGGGTCATTTCAGACATTTCGATTCCAAAACCAGCTAGAGCAGTCATCAAAAGCATTCTTGCCAAACACCAAATCTCTGATTCCAATAGCTGCTTCCTACAGCTGATTTTCCACGGCTAATTTTTCACAGCTGATTTTTAAAAACTACGGCCCAAACAAACATAGCCTAAATGAGTGGCAGTTAAGCACTGGGTTCCATCTAAACGATCGAGAGCCGTGCTGCTGGGTCAAGAGTATCAAGGGTGGAGCATTTTTTTTGCCATAATTCATGCTTAGTTCAATAGAGGTGGGTACACTGTTTATCTTGTTTGGTGGCGGTGCGCCGTTGTGCTAGGGTTTTTTTTTATGGACAGGAACGGGAGAAATCTCTGTCGGGTTGTCTGACCCTGGCGCGGTGCCGCCTACAAGTGGCACCATTCCTTTCTGGAGGACGTCAGGGAAAGCCTCTGTCCATTTTACTTTGAGTGTCGGGGGAAATCCTAGGACCAGCGCGCCCGGGCAGTAGCTCCGTATTGACGGTGCTCCCCTTCTTCAAGGGTGTTGCTTGATACTCGAACTGTTATGATATGGCTCCGACGGGTGGACATTGAGCAGTGGCCTGGTCCTGTCCGGCACGAACGGACCTCCCGCGTCCGTTCGCGGGCTGCCGTTGGGATGCCCTCGCCACAACATAACAGTTCGGTCTACGGAGCGAGAAGACGAGAGACCCGTGGGCGCTCTCCTCCTCGCGTCGCCCAGCGGCGTCGGGGATCTTCTCCTCCGCCCCTCCTCCTCCCCCCTCGCCGCCGCCAGTAGGGCTCGGCCGGGCGAAGCTCGGTCGTGGCCGGCGGCGGCGGGGTCTCCTCGCCCTCTCACGCGTGGGGGTGGCCGCGGCGAAGCCCCTACGGGCCAGAGCGTGGCTCGTCCGTCGGGGGCCATGGCGCGGCGGCGCGCGGGCGTATGACGGGCGGCGGAGGCGCGTCTGGGAGGCGGCGGCGGTTTTCTCTCCAGGCGGCGCGGGCTGGGTGCAGCGCGAGCCAGGGTCGCCCTCCCTGCAGTGATTGGCAGCGGAGGCGCCGTGGTGTGGTGGTGCTTGGAAGGTCCTGGCTTGGCGGCGGCGGGCTCTCACGACGGCGGTTGATGGCAGGGATGGGTGGAGGTCCTCAGGATCCCGTGCTCGAGGAAGCAGCGGGCGGCGGGAGGGCTGGTGGTGGTCAGGCCTCGCCGGCCAGATGCGGGCCAGGGCGGGCCCGATCTGGGCCTGGCCGGCCATGGCCGGCCACCACGCCTACTTTCCCTGGTCGTTCGTGGCCGGGGACCAGTGCCTGGCCAGGGGGCCTAGTGCTAGTGCCGCCCGCCGGTCAGAACCTGTTTGGGTTCTTTGGGCGTGACTCGCCGGCATCACGGAGGCGCCGTGTATGCTGTGCGTCTCGCCTTCTGCTCCTGTTTGCTTGGGCTACCGGGCCTCCTCGTCTGTTTCATGGTACCGGTCAAGGTGGGGACTGTTGTTGTGAGCTTAGGTGGTGTTTCTCAGACCAAGGATGGTCCGGCAAGTTCGGGTGCGCACGGTGGTGTCGGAGCTGCTGCTTGGCGGCAAGGATCGGTGGTGGCAGCGGATCCTTCAGTGGACGAAGGAGTAGGGCCTAGTGCTGGGTTGACATGTATGGTGGCACTCTTGCTGTAGTGCGGCGGTGGGGCTTCACGAGCCTTCTCGGGCTCGGCTAGGCCAGAGCGGGCCTGGTTTGCCCTACTGCTACATCCGGACGGCTACCGCCTTTAGGTGGTGGAGGTTGTTCCCTCCCGTGTGCCGAGGTCATGCTAACCCTTGCCGAAGGTTCCTCTTTTTCGGTCCTACTGGCCTCACCCCGGGTGTCACGGCGAGACGGCGGAGGTGGCTTCAAGATCATGGGGGCGCGTGCTCGTGGGCGGCGAGTTTGGTGGAGCAATCCGTAGTGTCAGAGAGTGTTTTTTTTGAGGGGTCGGGAGAAATCCTTGTCGTTGTGACACTGACGTGGTGACGCCTGTGGGTGTCGCCGTCTTTACTGAAGGACGTCGGGTGTATCTCTTCCCCACCTCTCAATGCGTATCAGGGGAAACCCTAGGACATTGTTCGGGCAGCAACTTGTTGTCGTAGATTTCCTTCTTGAAGGTGCTGCTTGGTACGCGACGCTTCGGAGCGCTAGGAGAGTGGTGGGACTTCTCTGGAGGGCGCAGCGGTGGCGAGTCATCCTTAGTTTTGTCGAGCCATTATCGTTGGCTTTATTTTCTCTTCTTTTTCTTCTTCAGTTTTTTTGTCTTTTTTTTTGTGGGCGTTGTGCTGTCTAGCCCAGCAGCGGGATCTATCGTGATTGCTATATTAATATAGCTGGGCGTATGACTGTTTCGAGGAGAAGACGACTGAACAGGGCGAAGCAACCAAGCTGGCCGCCTCTGGCGCGGGACCTGTCCGACCGGCCGGCCGGCCGGTTAGACGAAAGAGGGACCCGGCCGGGGTTGAAGCCTGTCGCATGCTACTACTAGCTTCAATGCAATGTTGCGAGATATCCAGATTCCATTACAGTAACACCGTGCTAACCGAACCACCGGCCAGAGCCATGTTTAATCACCACTATTCCGGCCAGGTCTACGGAGCGGAGACGATTGAACATGGCGATGAAACTGAGCTGGCCTGTGACTGTCCGTCCGTCGTCCTTCCGGCCGGCCGGCCGGCCATCTCGATGGTCAGAGGATTCAGAGTTTCACATGTAGACATTCACTCCATTAACCCCACCCAGAGCAATAACCAGCACTAATAAATGGATCCAACCTACCGGCGTCTATCCGTCGATCCGATCTTATTTCTACCGCGTGCGTGCTATCCGTTGGGTCTCTTCTTCTTCTAAACTAGAGTACTACGTTGGAATTTTGGTCCAAATAGTTTAGCCCATTTTTCATTTCAATAATTCCTGAAAATCTTAGAGGCCCATGTGGCTCATTCATGCAAGGCAAGAGCTGGGACAAATGTTTAGTCCCACATTGCTAGTTGAGTGAAAGTTGGACCAGCTTATAAGGTGATCTCTCCTACCACTTGGTAAAAGGATGAGAAGGAGAAGGAGAGAGTTCCACACACGCACTCCTCCTCCTCCTCGCTCGCCACGCCTCGACGCGCCGCGGGTTGCGGGAATCTTCTGTCTTGTGGCGTGCACCGCGAGCTGGGAAGTAGGCCTCCGAGACCCCGCTGCTTCGAGTCATGTACGGAAGAAGGGCGATAAGGTTTTTGGAGAGCGTGACTACTGGCTTCATCATGGACTCCCTCTCGGATACCGATTGCGTCGACGTCTTTCTCAACGAGGACTTCTTCCCCGACATCAGCACCCTCTTCCTCGACGACATGGCTAACGACGGTGCCAACACGAACACCGGCGACCCCGCTGCTTCGAGTCCTGTACGGAAGAAGGGCGATAAGGTTTTTAGAGAGCGTGACTACTGGCTTCATCACGGACTCCCTCTCGGATACCGATTGCGTCGACGTCTTCCTCAATGAGGACTTCTTCCCCGACATCAGCACCCTCTTCCTCGACGACATGGCTAACGACGGTGCCAACACGAACACCGGCGGTTCCTCTTCTGCTGCCGCTGCCGTGTATGTTTTCTTTATCAATCTTGTTCTGATCGCATCTCAAGACTTATGTCTTGCAGTCTGTTTGGTTACCTGTCTTAATATGTTTTCGCTATTTTACATGATTAGTATTTTGTCTTTTATTCTAATCATGTTTTATCTAGCATTTATTATGGGTAATTCGCTTGGTAAATTGCTCTATTATTCAACAATCCAAAAACCTTATTTCAGGCAATTTGCCCTAAGTGGCTTTGTTGCTTCTATGAAGCCACCTGTGTTCGAAGGTGTGAATTACAAACGATGGCGTGCGAGAGCGATGCTCGGTTTTCGACCATGAGCTGCTATAACGCCATCTATGGCGCACCTGAGGGAGAACTTAATCCCGCTCAGGAACAGGCGTTCCAAAAACTTGATACCACTTTCAAGGCTGCCTTGATCAGCATACTTGGCGACAATATTGTCGATTCATATCTGTCATTTAGCAATGGCAAGGATATGTGGGATGCGCTCGAAAGAAAATTTGGAGTCTCCGATGCTGGCAGTGAACTGTATGTCATGGAACAATTCTATGACTATAAGATGGTTGAGGACCGTCCCATTGTGGAGCAGGCTCATGAGATACAGTCACTTGTCAGGGAGCTTGAGCACTTCACTTGTGTGTTACTGGACATGTTTGTTGCCGGAGGCATCATTGCCAAACTTCCCAGTCATGGAGAAATTTTGCTACTTCTCTGAAGCACAAGAGACAAGAGTTCTCCGTGACAGATCTCATTGGGACTCTTGATGTGGAAGAGAAGGCGAGAGCAAAAGACACACGTGCTCGAGGTACCGAGGGAGGTTCTAATGCCAACCTGGTACAGAAAAGGAACTTCCAGCCTCACAAGTTCAAGAACAAAGGCAAGTTTGATGACAAAGGAAAGTTCGATGGAAAGAACAAGGCCTCATAGTCCACCAGCTTCAAGAAGAAGACTGATAAGAGAAAATGTGCTTGTCATGTGTGCGGTGATCCCAATCATTGGGCTCCTGCTTGTCCCAACCGCTTTGATAAGTGCCAGCATGGGAAGGGCAGCAAGACTGCTAATGTTGTCATGGGCGACGTTGAGATGAAAGATGTTGGGTCAGAGGGACTCAAACCATGCTGATGGGAAACGGCTCGCATGCTTCTGTTCATGGTGTTGGTACGGTCAATCTGAAGTTCACTTCGGGAAAGACCGTGCGCCTGAAGAACATGCATCATGTTCCCTCAATAAATAAAAATCTTGTTAGCGGATCTCTTTTGTGTCGAGATGGCTACAAGATTCTATTCGAGTCCAATAAATTTGTAATTTCGAAGTATGGAACCTTTGTTGGTAAAGGCTATGAGTGCGGAGGCTTGTTCCGCTTATCTCTGTCAGACATTTGTAATAAAGTTGTTAATCATATTTACACGAATTTTGAATCAAATGTCTGGCACTCTCGTCTTTGTCATATTAATTTTGGTTGTATGACGCGGCTAGCCAAAATGAATTTAATCCCTGATTTCTCAACTGTTAAGGGATCTAAGTGCCAAGTCTGCGTGCAAGCTAAACAACCTCGCAAGTCACATACGACTGCAGAAATGAGAAATTTAACACCACTAGAGCTCATACATTCTGATCTTTGTGAGATGAATGGTGTGTTGACAAAAGGTGGAAAGAAATATTTCATGACTTTGATCGATGACTCTACGAGATATTGTCATGTGTATCTTCTGAAATCAAAAGATGAGGCTTTGAGTTTCTTCAAAATCTATAAAGCTGAGGCAGAAAATCAACTTGATCGAAAGATTAAGAGGCTTAGGTCTGATCGTGGTGGAGAGTATTTGTCCAATGAGTTTGATTCCTTTTGTGCGAAACATGGCATAATTCATGAGAGGACGCCTCCGTACTCACCCTAGTCAAATGGAGTAGCCGAAAGAAAGAACCGTACTCTAACAGATTTGGTTAACGTCATGTTAGACACATCGGGTCTTTCTAAGGAATGGTGGGGGGAGGCACTATTGACCGCGTGTCATGTCCTAAACCGAGTTCCCACAAAGAACAAAGAAATTACTCCATTCGAAGAATGGGAGAAGAAAAGATTAAAACTCTCTTATTTACGTACTTGGGGTTGTTTGGCAAAGGTTAATGTACCAATCCCCAAGAAGCGCAAGCTTGGACCAAAAACCATTGATTGTGTTTTTCTAGGCTATGCTTTTCATAGCATTGGTTATAGATTCTTGATAGTAAAATATGAAGTGCCTAACATTCATGTCGGTACAATCATGGAGTTGACTGATGTGACTTTCTTTGAGGATATCTTTCCAATGAAGGATAAACCTAACTCATCAAATCCGGAGATACCTAGTTGATCTAATCAGGAATTTGCTATATTCTCTGAACCTACCATTCCAATTGAACACTCTGAAAGTCCTAAGGAGGATGATAATGAAATTCCTAAAAGGAGCAAGAGACAAAGGACTGCAAAGTCTTTTGGTGATGATTTCATTGTGTACCTTGTCGATGACACTCCCACTTCCATTTCAGAAGCTTATGCATCTCCTGATGCTGACTACTGGAAGAAAGCTATTCATAGTGAGATGAATTCCATCTTAGCTAATGAAACATGGGATATCATTGATCGTCCTTATGGGTGCAAACCTGAAGGATGTAAATGGGTGTTTAAGAAGAAACTAAGGCCTGATGGTACTATTGAGAAGTACAAGGCAAGGATTGTGGCTAAGGGTTATACCCAAAAGGAAGGTGAAGACTTCTTTGACACTTACTCACCTGTAGCAAGGTTGACCACCATTCGAGTACTACTTTCTCTGGCTGTCTCACATGGTCTTCTCGTTCATCAAATGGACGTTAAGACGGCTTTCCTAAATGGAGAGTTGGATGAGGAAATTTATATGGATCAACTAGATGGTTTTGTAAAAATGGTCAAGAAAGAAAAGTGTAGCACCCCGGGTAAATCCACTACTAGAAAATCGCCGTGTTTTTGTTTTGTGCATCATCATGACATCATCATGCATGCCTTGTCATAAAAGTATAATACAAAATCCTATTTTGTTTTTTTATAATACTGCCCTTCTTTATTTCAAAATACAAACCCAGATCTATTTGAATATTTTATTTGTCTAAACACTAATTACAAACATCTTTTAAATATTAAATAAAAAGTTTATATTATTTTTTAGGAGGCAGCCAGCCAGGCCCGAAAGCCCAACCGGCCACCTCCAAACCTAACCCTAAATTCCTTCCCACCCCTAACCCTAATATCCCTACACAGCCTCCACTCCTGCCCATCCACCCTGCCGCCACTCTCCCCTGGCACCCGCAGCGGCACACATGCACTCACGCGGTACACACCAACCCAACAACACCCACGCGCAGGCAGGAAGCCAGGAACTGCCCGGTCCATCCCATCCCTTCCCGATCAGGAACCCCACGGTCCCACCTTGGCACACCCTCCCGTCCATCCCCGCGCGCCCTCCCGCACGCGTCCCCACCCTCGCTCGCGTCCCTTCCTCTCGCCTCGCTCCTCTCTCTCCTCGACCTCGTGCCGCCGCCTCCTCCTAGGCATCGCCGCCTCTCCCTCCGTTGTCCGCTCGTCACCAGCTTCCTCTCCCCAGCCCGCTAGCCACCGGCCTCATCACCCCTCTCCACCAGCCGTCGCCGGCGCCTCCATCCCGCGTCTCCTCTACCGCGGGCCAACCGCCCCTGCAGCTCGGCCTTGCTGGCCCGCCTCTGGCCTGCAAGCAGGCACCGCGCGCCTCCCTCGTCCTCTTCCTGGCCGCCCGCCTGGGACGCCCTGCCTCCTCTGGCCGCCTTCCGCCTCCTCGCTCGCTCCCCGGAATCGCCCCACCGCCGTTCCAGGTTCGACCTCCGGCCTCTGCTCACCTTCCGCGTCATGCGGGCCTTCCTGTCCCTGCTCACCGGAGGCCGCCCTCCACCGCCCTGGAAACGCGTCGCGGCCTCGTCCCATGTCGTGCAGCCGCCGTGTTCACATTTCCGCGCCGTCACCTCTGCCCCGACCCGTCCTCGCCGACACCATCTCCTTCCTAAGAGCACGCATGCGTCCATAATACTCCCGGTGAATCCTTGTTGTACCTGGTGTATGCATCGCCCGCGTGGTTGTGACCGTGTCCGTCAAAGTTTCTGTCTGTGTGCTTCATGGGACACCAAGTCAGCAACACCGACAAGATCTTCCAAAGCCGTCCCGTTCCTGTGTCCTCTTTGGCCAGATTCAAGATGTGTGACTCCCTGTTGCCTTGTTGTTCCGCAGCACAAGTCCATCCTGAGCCGACGCCGAGATGGAATCGAAGAACCCCAAAAACCCGAGCACTTTCGACACGGATCCGGTGGCCAAGACCCGAGCACCCCGAAGCCCGGATTCGAAGATCCGAAGCCCCGACGCCTCGATTTGAAGACCGATCCCGGCGAGCCCGGACCTGAACCCTCGGCAAACCCAAGATCTTCGATCCATGTGTGACCCCTATCTTATCCGCCCCTATTTTGTAATATAACATCTATCTGGTTGCATAAGTAAATTGTCATGCTTGCATACATATTGTGGGTGTTTGGGAGCGTTTCGACGATTCACCTAAATTAAATATGAAGGCCATATGCGGGATTTTCTAGTCTAATATTGGCTCCATTTAAATTTGGGTAGCGGACCGGTGCTATATTTTGCCTCGTTGAGACAACATTTAAATTGTGGGGTAGCTAAACAATAAGAACCTATTAATTAATTGTCGGGGCCAGGTTTCACTTAATATTGCCTAATTGCATCGCATCCTTGCCATGTCATACATCATATATGCATCATGCCCGATCTTCTGCCGTAGTATTAAATAGTGTATCCGGTGTTTCTTCTAGTGCTTTGCTTCTTTACGGATTAGGCCGATGA
This sequence comes from Avena insularis, assembly GCA_023614405.1. Classification (NCBI taxonomy): domain Eukaryota; kingdom Viridiplantae; phylum Streptophyta; class Magnoliopsida; order Poales; family Poaceae; genus Avena; species Avena insularis. The sequence continues at coordinate 463,292,738 of CM042697.1, read as the reverse complement.
GTTGATGCGAGCGCCGACCCGATCTTCGGATGAACCTTCGGCGGTGTTTTTCAGGCGAGCATTCTTCCCCTTTCTACCTATTTTACATTTATAGTCTTTATTTCCTCCTGTTGATCTATTGCTATCTATGTTGCGATGCTATAGATTCCGTACCCCATTATACTTCCCTGCAGTCCTTATATTGCCATGGACACATCCTATTACCTGTTGTTTGGTAGATAGTCGGCCTTGCGAGTCGTAGTTGCTTGCGCAGGTGATGTGTCGCGTCGTCGATCTTCCACAGTTGTTGGAGTAATGTCGCGTGCTTTATGTTGGAGATGATCATGGCTTTAATTACAGTTTAATAACTAAAATTGGAATAGGTAAATAATGCAGAGGCACAGGTTGGCAATAGATGTTATTTGGTTTTTAACTGTCCACTTGTGTCCCGTAGGACCCCGAGTACTTGATACCTGTTCTTTGAATATTCGCACTATCCGCATATGGGACCATGAATCCCCTAGCTAGATTTTGAGTCATATATTATTTCTTGGGGCCACAAACTAGTTTGGGGCTTTATTACTATCCTGTACTTATGCCATGCTTTACTGCTTTATTTACGATTGCGCGTGGAGCACCTGTACTGTTTAGGTAAGCGGAGTGTTTTTGCGGTATCGACAAGCCCAGTCACACTTTCGGGTTCCCAGTCGTTTACAGCCATGGACGCAAACCTCTGGGTCCGTTCCGAAGCCGGCCAACTTCGTCGCGGGTAGCTTGGTGGGGTGGCCCCCTGAAATTTATATGAATCTTGCAATTGCTCTGTCGTGATGCCTCGTTGGGTTTCCATTTGGTTTTTCCCGAGGTTGATCGTGCGTGTGTTGCTATTTGTGCCCCCCTGCAGGGTAAAACTTTCTGAAAGCCGTGTCCGCGGTTATGGACGACTTGGAGCACAATATATCGATCATAGACAACTATAACTAAAATAGTGCTATAAATTTGACTTTATAATGACTAGTAATCAGCTTCACTATAACGGAATGGCTAAATAAAAGTGCCAACAACTGCTGGTTCTTGTATGTCTCATGTTATATGTATCTGACTAGTAAGTATCGCAACTACAACGGAATGGTTAATTAAAAGCGCTCACTGCTTATTATATCATGATGACTCATACGAACTATATATGACTAGTAAGTACTGCAACTGTAACGGAATGGATAAAACTGCCAACCGTGTGAGTTTCCTCGGCTTGACTTCCTCGTTTGGTCTCAAGGGGGAAATACTAGGATGGGTTTGTTTGGTGGTAGTATCAGGTTGGATCCGAATAGATCTTTCTCATCTCTCTCTAATAGACGACGAATGTATTGAGTCTCTATAGGTTGTTTAGCGCATGCTCCGCTGCCGCTTCAGTCCACCATACCTATGTAGGCGAGGACCGCCGAATTCTAGTCTCGCGTGCTTGGCCTCAAGATCGACCGCTCTCTTTTTTCCTTTGCCCTTTGTCGGCACCCCTTTTGTTTAAGCAGGTTTTGAGATCGACATCGTTAGCAGGGTTACCCTTCCGGATTGGCCTGGGCAGGGTTATGGACGCCATTGGTTATTCTTCAGGGCTCTTAGCTCAATCTGCATCTTGTCCGTACTCGGACGATGTATCGTTTTAAAGGAGATTTGGATCTTTGTATTGTATATATGTATTCTTGACTCTTTGAGTCGCTATTGTATATATCTGTTTTGTGGGTTCCATCGTAGACTTTTGTGTAATGGTATTACTTCGTTTTCCACCCGCACGCAAGTGCCTGGTGGGCACCTTTGAATCGTTTCTATGCGGGTTTGGCGGGAATCGCTAAAACTTGCATAGGGCCGATTCTGAGGTTGTTACAGAGTGGTATCAGAGCTCAGCAGTTGCGATACCCCACTGGTCCAGCCTGTAGGATAACCTAGCTAACGGTCATTGTAGAGTGTCAAAACTATTTTGCAAAATCGGTTGGATAGATCTGATTAGGTCTGTTTTTACTCCTTACCTCTCTGCTATTCTCCTCTTACCTTCACGTGTTTTGAATCTACCCCCTTATCTTTTCTTTGAGTCCAAGATTTCTCGTGGTTGCGTTTCCGTCGTACCTTCAGGGTTTCGTTTCCAACCTCTTGTAACGATGCTTTGACATCTGGTCTTCATGCTATCTGAGGAATTTTTCTCTGTTGTATCTTTTAGTGGACCAAAAATTCAGAAAAAAAAATTCTTTGTATCTCCCGGAGTTTCCCAACATGACGACATCACCTCCATTAGATCCGATAAACAACCCACATCAGTCCTTTGTTTCCGAATGTTGCTAATCAAGATCTTAAGTCTAAATCCGAGAATGGGGTGCACGCTTTTTCTACTGAACGTGTAGAGTAATAGTTTGGGTGCGTGATGGATTGGCCCCCATGCCGACTACTCATTCTATTTGCTCTTGTACATTTAAGTGGATTAGAATACATCTTTTATCTCCTTCCACAAAATTTAGAGGTGGCCGTATCTTTTGATACCTCTACCTTCGTCTTTATTTCTCTGGAGTGTTCTATTGACGACAATGGACAATCACTTCTTGTTGGTGGTGTCGCCGATTTGAACGTGGGGGCAAGAATCCTTGTTAGTGGTGTCGCGAAGATCTACACGAAGCGAGAAGATTCAGACCGTCGGTCTTATTCTTCGTACCATGAGGTGGATCTCGAGGGCAAGATCCATTGTTAGTGGTGTCGAATTGTAGCACCCCGGGTAAATCCACTACAAGAAAATCGCCGTGTTATTGTTTTGTGCATCATCATGCATGCCTTGTCATAAAAGTATAATACAAAATCCTATTTTGTTTTTTATAATACTCCCCTTCTTTATTTCAAAGTATAAACCCCAGATCTATCTGAATATTTTATTTGTCTAAATACTAATTACAAACATCTTTTAAATATTAAATAAAAAGTTTATATTATTTTTTAGGAGGCAGCCAGCCAGGCCCGAAAGCCCAGCCGGCCACCTCCAAACCTAACCCTAAATTCCTTCCCACCCCTAACCCTAATATCCCTACACATCCTCCACTCCTTCCCATCCACCCCGCCGCCACTCTCCCCTGGCACCCGCAGCGACACACACGCACTCACGCGGTACACACCAACCCAACAACACCCACGCGCAGACAGGAAGCCAGGAACTGCCCGGTCCATCCCATCCCTTCCCGATCAGGAACCCCACGGTCCCACCTTGGCACACCCTCCCGTCCATCCCCGCGCGCCCTCCCGCACGCGTCCCCACCCTTGCTCGCGTTCCCCTTCCTCTCGCCTCGCTCCTCTCTCTCCTCGACCTCGTGCCGCCGCCTCCTCCTAGGCATCGCCGCCTCTCCCTTTGTTGTCCGCTCGCCGCCAGCTTCCTCTCCCCAGCCCGCTAGCCGCCAGCCTCGTCACCCCTCTCCACCAGCCGCCGCCGGCGCCTCCATCCCGCGTCTCCTCTGCCGCGGGCCAACCGCCCCTGCAGCTCGGCCTTGCTGGCCTGCCTATGGCCTGCGAGCAGGCACCGCGCGCCTCCCTCGTCCTCTTCCAGGCCACCGCCCGCGATGCCCTGCCTCCTCCGGCCGCCTTCCGCCTCTTCGCCCGCTCCCCGGAATGACCCCACCGTTGTTCCAGGTTCGACCGCCGGCCTCTGCTCACCTTCCGCGTCGCGCGGGCCTTCCCGTCCCTGCTCACCGGAGGCTGCCCTCCACCGCCCTGGAAACGCGTCGCGGCGTCGTCCCATGTCGTGCAGCCGCCGCGTTCACCTTTCCGCGCCGTCACCTCTGCCCCAACCCGTCCTCGCCGACACCATCTCCTTCCTAAGAGCACGCATGCGTCCATAATACTCCCGGTGAATCCTTGTTGTACCTGGTGTATGCATCGCCCGCGTGGTTGTGACCGTGTCCGTCAAAGTTTCTGTCTGTGTGCATCATGGGACACCAAGTCAGCAACACCGACAAGATCTTCCAAAGCTGTCCCGTTCATGTGTCCTCTTTGGCCAGATTCAAGCTGTGTGACTCCCTGTTGCCTTGTTGTTCCGCAGCACAAGTACATCCTGAGCCGACGCCGAGATGGAATCGAAGAACCCAAAAACCTGAGCACTTTCGACACGGATCCGGTGGCCAAGACCCGAGCATCCCGAAGCCCGAATTCAAAGATCCGAAGCCCCGACGCCCCGATTTGAAGACCGATCCCGGCGAGCCCGGACCTGAACCCTCGGCAAACCCAAGATCTTTGATCCATGTGTGACCCCTATCTTATCCGCCCCTATTTTGTAATATAACATCTATCTGGTTGCATAATTAAATTGTCATGCTTGCATACATATTGTGGGTGTTTGGGAGCGTTTCGATGATTCACCTAAATTAAATATGAAGGCCATATGCGGGATTTTCTAGTCTAATATCGGCTCCATTTAAATTTGGGTAGCGAACCGGTGCTATATTTTGCCTTGTTAAGACAACATTTAAATTGTGGGGTATCTAAACAATAAGAACCTATTAATTAATTGTCAGGGCCCCGATGTCACTTAATATTTCCTAATTGCATCGCATCCTTGCCATGTCATACATCATATATGCATCATGCCTGATCTTTTGCCGTAGTATTAAATAGTGTATCCGGTGTTTCTTCTAGTGCTTTGCTTCTTCATGGATTAGGCCGATGAGTTGATGCGAGCGCCGACCCGATCTTCGGATGAACCTTCGGCAGTGTTTTTCAGGCGAGCATTCTTCCCCTTTCTACCTATTTTACATTTATAGTCTTTATTTCCTCCTGTTGATCTATTGCTATCTGTGTTGCGATGCTATAGATTCCGTACCCCATTATACTTCCCTGTAGCCCTTATATTGCCATGGACACATCCTATTACCTGTTGTTTGGTAGATAGTCGGCCTTGCGAGTCGTAGTTGCTTGCGCAGGTGATGTGTCGCGTCGTCGATCTTCCACAGTTGTTGGAGTAATGTCGCGTGCTTTATGTTGGAGATGATCATGGCTTTAATTAGAGTTTAATAACTAAAATTGAAATAGGTAAATAATGCATAGGCACAGGTGGGCAATAGATGTTATTTGGTTTTTAACCGTCCACTTGTGTCCCGTAGGACCCCGAGTACTTGATACCTGTTCTTTGAATATTTGCACTATCCGCATGTGGGACCATGAATTCCCCTAGCCAGATCTTGAGTCATATATTATTTCTTGGGGCCACAAACTAGTTTGGGGCTTTATTACTATCCTGTACTTATGCCATGCTTTACTGCTTTATTTACGATTGCGCGTGGAGCGCCTGTACTGTTTAGGTAAGCGGAGTGTTTTCGCGGTATCGACAAGCCCAGTCACACTTTCGGGTTTCCAGTCGTTTACAGCCATTGACGCAAACCTCTGGGTCCGTTTCAAAGCCGGCCAACTTCGTCGCGGGTAGCTTGGTGGGGTGGCCCCCTGAAATTTATATGAATCTTGCAATTACTCTGTCGTGATGCCTCGTTGGGTTTTCATTTGGTTTTTCCCGAGGTTGATCGTGCGTGTGTTGCTATTTGTGCCCCCCTGCAGGGTAAAACTTTCTGAAAGCCGTGTCCGCGGTTATGGACGACTTGGAGCACAGTATCTCGATCATAGACAACTATAACTAAAGTAGTGCTATAAATTTGACTTTATAATGACTAGTAATCAGCTTCACTATAACGGAATGTCTAAATAAAAGTGCCAACAACTGCTGGGTTCTTGTATGTCTCATGTTATATGTATCTGACTAGTAAGTATCGCAACTACAACGGAATGGTTAATTAAAAGCGCCCACTGCTTATTATATCATGATGACTCATACTAACTATATATGACTAGTAAGTACTGTAACTGTAACTGAATGGATAAAACTGCCAACCGTGTGAGTTTCCTCGGCTTGACTTCCTCGTTTGGTCTCGAGGGGGAAATAGTAGGATGGGTTTGTTTGGTGGTAGTATCAGGTTGGATTCGAATAGGTCTTTCTCATCTCTCTATAATAGCCGACGAATGTATTAAGTCTCTATAGGTTGTTTAGCGCATGCTCCGCTGCCGCTTCAGTCCACCATACCTATGTAGGCGAGGACCGCCGAATTCTAGTCTCGCCGTGTACTGGCCTTAGTACTGACCGCTCTCTTTTTCCTTTGCCCTTTGTCGGCACCCCTTTTGTTTAAGCAGGTTTTGAGATCGACATCGTTAGCAGGGTTATCCTTCCGGCTTGGCCTGGGAAGGGTTATGGATGCCATTGGTTATTCTTCAGGGCTCTTAGCTCAATTTTCATCTTGTCCGTACTCGGACGCTGTATCGTTTTAAAGGTGATTTGGATCTTTGTATTGTATATCTGTATTATTGACTCTTTGAGTCGCTGTTGTATATATCTGTTTTGTGGGTTCCATCATGGACTATTGTGTAATGGTATTACTTCGTTTTCCACCCGCACGCAAGTCCCTGGTGGGCACCTTTGAATCGTTTCTATGCGGGTTTGGCTGGAATCACTAAAACTTGCATAGGGCCGATTCTGAGGGTGTTACAAAACGTGTGCAAGCTACTGAAGTCTTTATATGGTCTTAAACAAGCACCTAAGTAGTGGCACGAAAAATTTGATAAAACCTTAACCGCTGCAGGCTTTGTTGTAAACGAAGCTGGCAAGTGTGTATACTATCGCCATGGTGGGGGTGAGGGAGTCATCCTTTGTTTGTATGTTGATGACATACTGATTTTCGGAACCAACCTTAATGCAATTAAGGAGGTCAAAGATTTCTTATCTCGTTCCTTTGAGATGAAGGATCTGGGAGTAGCTGATGTCATCCTGAACATCAAGCTATTGAGAGATGATGATGGTGGGATTACACTGCTTCAGTCCCACTATGTGGAAAAGATCTTGAGTCGTTTCGGGTATAGCAACGTCAATTTTTCTCCTACACCGTATGGTCCTAGTGTGTTGCTTCGAAAGAATCGAGGAAATGCTAGAGACCAACTAAGATACTCTCAAATCATTTGCTCACTTATGTATTTAGCTAGTGCCACGAGGCCTGACATCGCCTTTGCTGTAAGCAAGCTCAGTCGATTTGTTTCAAATCCAGGAGATGATCACTGGCATGCTCTTGAGAGAGTTATGCAATATCTAAAACGCACTGCGAGCTATGGCATACACTATACCGGGTATCCGAGGGTACTAGAGGGTTATAGTGATTAAAATTGGATATCTGATGCTGACGAGATAAAGGCCACGAGTGGATATGTTTTCACACTTGGTGATGGCGCTGTTTCTTGGAAGTCTTGCAAGCAGACCATCTTAACGAGGTCAACTATGGAAGCAGAACTCACAACACTAGACACGGCCACTGTTGAAGCAGAGTGGCTTCATGAACTCTTGATGGACTTACCTGTGGTTGAAAAACCTATACCCGCAATTCCAATGAACTGTGATAATCAAACTGTGATTATTAAGGTGAACAGTTCTAAGGATAATATGAAGTCCTCAAGACATGTGAAGAGGAGACTAAAATCTATCAGGAAAATGAGAAACTCCGGAGTTATTGCATTGGATTATATCCAAACATCTAAGAACCTGGCAGATCCCTTCACAAAGAGACTATCACGCAATGTGATAGGAAATGCATCGAAGGAGATGGGTATGAGACCCACACTATGAGTTTTCCATAGTGGCAAACAAATCTATGTGATCGGAGATCCCGTGAATTAGAATTGGGAGACAAGCTGTTGGTAGACTGAGAGGAAAGTATTCCCACTTTAATGAACACCACTCTGTGAAGATGCAATACTTTCCTATTCTGCACGGCAGGTTGATTTTATCTTAATGTATTCTAAATGGCTTAATCTTAATCAGATATGTTGTCCTGCAGAACATCTATTAAAGAACACACCTATATGAGTATGACTGTCAAACGTCGCAGTTTATGAGAGTTGGGTGCTCTCTAATAAACTCATGAAAGGCCATGGAGTATGACGCATAAGCTTCACCCGCGGGGAAGTCCCACGGTAGCCCAGTATCGGTCAAGGCTTCGTGTGAAGCTAGGTTGCAGCAAACTTGCAGTTCAAGGCATAGTCCACTATACAAGTCGCAACCTAGTGTAGCATAGAATTCTAGGTGGAAGTTTAACTTAAATGTCTCCACTACAGTACCGGTATATAAAGAGTGGTTTGGAACCAAAGGCAAATTACATGTGCCTCTGGGATCTGGTGGAGGATTGTTGAAATTTTGGCCCAAATAGTCTAGCCCATTTTCCATTTCAATAATTCCTGAAAATCCTAGAGGCCCATGTGGCCCATTTATGCAAGGCAAGAGCTGGGACAAATGTTTAGTCCCGCATTGCTAGTTGAGTGGAAGTTGGACCAGCTTATAAGGTGAGCTCTCCTATCACTTGGTAAAAGGATGAGAAGGAGAAGAAGAGAGTTCCACACGCGCGCTCCTCCTCCTCCTCGCTCGCCTCGTCACGCCTCGCCTCGCCTCGCCACGACGCGCGCGCGCCGCGGGTTGCGGGAATCTCGCCGAGCCGAGTTTTATTTTGCCACGCATGAATGATATATGAAATGTCGTACAGAATTTGGACTTTTAATATGAGCTGAGTGGAGGCTGCCCGGTGGGCTGCTGCCTGTTCGTTTCAACTTCTGTCCGTTCGTTTCATCTTCAGCGCAGCCTGTCTGCCTACCCCTCTATGTCTATATAAGAGAGAGGTCGCGCCTCCTCTTAGATACACTGCCACAAACCCTTAGCGCCTCCAGTTCCAGAGCACTGCGCTACTTAGATCTTCCCCATCCCGTCTTGTGGCGTGCACCGCGAGCCGGGACAGTAGGCCTCCGAGACCCCGCTGCTTCGAGTCCTGTACGGGAGAAGGGCGATAAGGTTTTTGGGGAGCGCTATCGGCGCGACTACTGGCTTCATCACGGACTCCCTCTCGGATACCGATTGCGCCGACGTCTTCCCCAACGAGGACTTCTTCCCCGACATCAGCACCCTCTTCCTCGACGACATGGCTAACGACGGTGCCAACACGAACACCGGCGGTTCCTCTTCTGCTGCCGCTGCCGTGTATGTTTTCTTTATCAATCTTGTTCTGATCGCATCTCAAGACTTATGTCTTGCAGTCTGTTTGGTTACCTGTCTTAATATGTTTTCGCTATTTCACATGATTAGTATTTTGTCTTTTATTCTAATCATGTTTTATCTAGCGTTTATTATGGGTAATTCACTTGGTAAATTGCTCTATTATTTAACATACTAGACTAGGTCGGTCGTCGTGGATCGAGCTGTGCAGACACGGAGATGCGAGGAATTGAACCCGGCCCTGGGCCACCGCCGGAGTAACTCGACCCGGCGTGCTCCCGGTCGGCCGTGCTCCGCACGTACGGGAGCATTGTTGGTCGATTAATGTGCTGTTGTTCACCGTGGTCGTGACCACGACGATGGCATCTAGTCCAGGCCCTGGATTCTGAATTCTGAATGATGCTTCCTGCACCGATAGAACTACTACTGCTACTCCAGCAGCTCGTACATGTAACGCGTTGACAGACACTGATTAACTCATGGCGTTATATACGCACACACTGATTAACTTAGTTCCGGCCGTGATATTATTAGTGGAGCATGTGTGGTCTCGTCTGTCTCTCTACTTGTTCATGTGTGGTCTTCTCAGTCTCTGTCTACACCCTATGGTTTGAATTGTCAAGCTTTATGTACTAGTCAACGCAACCAAAAGTCTGAACTGATAAAAATGACTAGTACAATCCACTTATACATTTTAACACCCCCTCTCACGTATGAGGAGGAGAAGTCAACACGTGTAACCGGAAGAGAGCGACGGCGCGCGAAACTCACGTATGACTCAATAGACCTATACGTAACACAGAGGGGTCTACAGCAATTTTAGGATAAATTACGAAAGCCAGGACTCTAACTCGAGACCTTAGGCTCTGATACCATGTCAAGCTTCATGTACTAGCCAAATCAACCAAAAATCCGAACTGATGAAAATGGCTAGTGCAATCCACTTATACACTTCAACATGAATTTCATTGACAGAGACGTCTCAGCTAAACGATCAAACGCAAACATACAAACTTGAGTACGTAGTACTCATTGGTACTCATTGCTAGCTGCTCGAGGATCGCGCACGTACTTAACTAACGAGGGCAACTGATCATCAACTGGTCCACCGGATCAGGGCCAGTCCTGAGATTTCGGGGGCCCGGGGCGAAACTAAAAATTTGGTTCCCTTAGTATATTTTTTTTCATATATAAGATGATAAATAATAAATATTTTAAGTACACTTCTAACTATAATATTCATATAAAAATAACAGTGCTTACATGATACCTTAAAATTTCCTCCGGAAATTCCTAGAAGCAAAGTCCGTGACGATGGAATCAATATCAATCTCGTCCACTAACTTCTTCTCGATGCATAGACTTGTCAAACCATTTAACCTCTCCTGAGACATTGAAGATCTCAAATAGTTCTTCAATAATTTCAACTTTGAAAAGCTTCTTTCAGCTAATGCAACAGTCACGGGCATAGTAAATAAGATCCGATAAGCGATAGAAATATTAGGATAACAATCCGCTTCTTTGACAAACTCAAAACGCTCCATAGCAGACATTGAGGTATTTGGCAAAGTGAACTTCATAACACTTAACTCAGAAATAAGTGCATTTAACTCAACATCACATATATCAGGTTCATCATCTTTACCAGGCCGAGTAAAAGTTTTTGCAAATGTAGTGCAATGTTCTTTCAGTTCAGAACCATCCAATGCCTTCAAGGATGTCGAACTCATTAAAAACCCAAATATACTTTTGAATGACTGGAGTTCTTCAAATCTGCGCTTCAAAGATGTGGTCTCCATATCGACCATAACCAAAAAGTAGTTCACTTTAAAATCCTCCTCCGCTTGGAAAATTGCTTCCTCGCATTCAGTTTCATCAAATTGCTTTGTCCTAGAAGCATGACGCTTTACACGGAACCATTGCTCTACACCCAGCTCAGATGCAATATCCTTGACACTCTTCAAACCAGCAGCAAATCCTTCATTTCTATATGTTTGAAAGTAAGTGCGCATACCTTCTATTTGCTGTATTGTAGAATCAATACACATGGATGCTGATTGCAATTTCTTTCTAACTGTGTTTACTGCAAATAAAATTTTATACCAGATAACCATACCAAATATAAATTCAAAGCTACCAAGCACTTTAAATAATTTTTTTGCATCACTCCTATCCTTTGGGTCAGTATCAACATCTTCACTTAACTCAAGAAGAGCAGACCTTAGCTGAGGAGCTTGAAATCTAATTGCTTTGACACTTTTGATCCGACTCTCCCAACGAGTATTAGACAAAGACTTCATAGTTAAACCTTTCACGTGGTCAAGCAACACTTTCCATCTTTTGGTAGACCCCGAAAATAAAACATAGATCCGTTGCACGATACCAAAGAAAGAAACAGCCTTACCACAAGATTTAGCCATATCACAAAGAGTAAGATTAAGACTGTGGAAAGCACACGGCATATACAAAGCCCTTGGATTTACCTTAATCAACCTGTTCTACACTCCTTTGTTCTTTCCTTTCATATTAGAGCCATTATCATAACCTTGACCCCCTGATGTCATCAATAAGAACACCATATGACTTGATGGAATCAACCAATACCTTGAAAAGACCTTCACCAGATGTGTCATTCACCACCAAGAAACCAAGAAAGTACTCCTCAACTTTTACCTATGCATCAGAGGTATTAACATAGCGAACCAACAAACTCATTTGCTCTTGGTGACTCACATCTGGGGTACAATCAAGAATAACTGAGAAATATTTAGCCTTCTTAACCACCTTCAGAATAGTGTCTGTAATGCTAGAAGCCATTAGTAAAATCAACTCATTCTAAATTTTGTGACTAAGATAATGATAATGAATCTCATTGCTTTGAATCCGTCTAATGTGGTCTTGCATTACCATGTCAAATTCTGCAATCATCTCAACACAAGCTAAGAAATTACCATTATGGTCATTGTAAAGCTGCTCATTGGATCCTCTAAATGCCAAACTGCGCTTACCAAGAAATTTTACAACAGCAACTATTCTTAGCAAAACTTGTCTAAGGCGCTCCTTCTCTTTTGTGATCTCATGTTGCAACTCCTTATCAATTGTTTCATGTTTGCTCAGTCTATTTCTTAATTCGTTTCAAGAGATTATGCTTGTCATATGCTCGACACTAACTTCATGTTCTTTGAGCCTATCGGTGATATGTTTCCAATCATTAAACCCATCATGTGTCAAGGAACTCTTGCAGCTAATAGGGTTGAACAACTTGCATGAAAAACAGAACACTTTGTCAACATGACTTGAATAAACTAGCCATTTTCGATCATGTACCTCTTCATTGCTCATGTGTCTAGAGTAACGAGAATATGAAAAATGTCTTTTACCGGTTAGAGGAAAAGTGATATTTTCTTCTCTGATAGGACCCTTTTCCACTAATATGTCCCGTGCCTTGTTACCAAGAGTACCCCAATTTGCTGGATTATAAATATCCACACTAACTGGTTCTGGTTCATCATCAACATTAGCAGATTCATCTTCATGATTAGTCACATTACCATCATCTGTCTTGATATGAACTTCTGGATCAACATTAGTCTATTCACCCACAAAAACTAGAGCCAACTCATCTGGATTCCTCGAAGTGCTCGTGTTGCTCTTTAAAAATTTATGAAAAGATCCTCTCTGCGATTCTATTAATTTCTTCTCTTCTTCTCTTGTTCTCTCCTTTTTCTTTTCCGAGCACCGGATTCGGGCGCCATAATCAGTTAACCTCGGACGCTACAATAAAGAACAACAATCAGGTAATAAATGTGTAAACTAATAATTAGAATTATGAACTAAAAATTAGGACAATCAAAAAAACTTGTGTAGACGTGTAGTTGTGTAATTGTGTATTTGTGTTGAGATGATTGCAAACAGAAAAACAGCAAGGCAGCAACCTGTAGAAATTAGGGAGAGCAAAACAGCAAGGCAGCAACCTGCAGATCGATTCCAGTACGGACAGAGACAGCCCAACAGGGAGGCAGCGACAGGAAGATGAACTGAAATTTGCAGACCGTCAGTCAGGGCCTCAGGGGCGCAGGCGGGAGGCGGCAGTCCTGGCACTGGCTGGCAGGGCGGTGGGCGAGTGTGGGGGAGACGGGGAGTGGAAGGGCGAGGTCGACGCGCGGCGCAGTCCTGGAAGCCGGCCGGTCGTCAAGTCGTCGTCGGTCGTCCGTCAGTCAAACTGTCAAGAAACCCACCGCGTGGCGTCAGGACTCGAGACTCGGGCGATCCACGATTCTCTCGTCTCTCGATCGAGAGAAGGAAGCGACGCCGACGCCTCGATATGCGCTTGTCGCCTCGTACCTGGCAGGCCCTGGTACTAGGAGTCATAGAGTTGTTGAGCCCAATATTTTTTTTTTATGTATACTAAAACTGTAAATTTTTGGGCCCCTATTTTTTTGGGCCCGGGGCGGCTGCCCCGCTGGTCCCCCCCCCCCCCCACCCAGGGCCGACCCCGGATCAAGTATCAGTGCTCATCCACAAGCCGTTCAACGGTGGATCAATTTAAGGCTATGTTTGTTTAGCTTTGGCTTTAGCTTTTGGGGACTAGAATTTGTACGCGGAACAAACGTCTAAATTTTCAACAGCGCCGCAGTGAATCGGAACGAGAAACATACTAGCAAGCGTGGCCAGGCAAAAGCGGGGCGATGGCCTCTTCCCGGGCTGCTTGTCCACTTTCCAGGTTGAAAGGTTGAAATTGCCCCTACGGTTCAGAAAAATTACAATGTAACCGCCACCGAGACCAAATACAAGTCCTCACCACAGCCTCCGTCCCCAACCCATTGATGTATCCCTTCCGGCCACCATGGAAGCAGAGGAGTAGGGTTCCCTACCGTCCTTCCCGCCATCGGCCGCCATCCCCTCCGAGGCTGACCTCCCCGACGCCGTTCCCGGCCGCAACACCATCCCTCCTCGACGCCATCCTCGCCTCCACCGTTCTGCGGAACCACATCACCGCCGTTCCCTACAACCGCCGCCGTCGTTCCCTACAACCGCCGCCGCCATACTCCGCAACTGCCACCGCCGTTCTCCACTTGTACATGCGTGTTGAAATTGGATTAGGGGCATTACACAACAAGTTTAATGTGTACACAAATAAAAATATTCCAAATAAAAAGGTGCATAATTATTTAGCAAAAAAGGTGAATCAAAATGGTACATAAAGCTAGAAGCCAAAATAAAGCCAATTTACAATTCAGCTGGTAAAAAGTTTATTTTACATAAAAGGTAAATAAGATAATATAGCTCTTCGGTAGGATACTTATGTAAAATCAGTCAGAAAAAGCTATTTTATTTCAAATCAACACTTATACAATATCTTCTGTACTCAGGGGCATTCTAGACATTTCAATCCTAAAACTAGCAACAACAGTTATGAGAAGCACTCATGACAAACACCAAATCTCTGCTTCAACGGTTGCTTTCTACAGCTGGTTTCTCACAGCTGATTTTCAGCTGCTGTTTTTTAACAACTGCGTCCCAAATAAACACGGCCTGCATGTAGCAATACAGAACCAAGCGGATGAAAAACGGACCAACCAACCAGCGTCAAGAAATGGATCGAACTATGAATCCATCAGGGCTTGTTTGATTCATAGGATAGGAAAAGTATAGGAATAGGAAAAACATAGGATTGAGATGTCATGCCAACTTGAATCCTATGAAAATAGGAATTTTGTTTGATGTAGCAAAGAAATTTTTCCATGAGGTATGATCTAATGTTTCTTTCCTATAGGAATTGCACTACAAGATTTTTATAGGATTAATTCCAATAGGATGTGTTTCTATGAATCAAACAATAACATAGGAAAAATTTCCATAGGATTCAAATCCTACACAATTTCTATGCAATTCCTATGAATCAAAGAAGCCCTCAATGTATTACTTTGGCCGTCCAAATCATCACAAAGGCGCATGTTCATGCGCTAACAAGCAGCTCCAGCTGGTGCTAGAGCAACTGCAACCGTCCTGCTGAAACACACCCGCACTAAAATAACCGCTGATATATAACGCGCGCGGCAGTTTTGCGTCCTCCAGCAGACGCGTCATAGTTGCACGCGCTAATTTATTTTCCCGTGCGCGTCATTTTGCCCCTCCAGCGCGTCATTTTTGGTGCGTTGTCCACCGCACGATATTGCTTTGGCTCGTTTGCGAAATAGTAAGTGCCATCCGGAAACTTCCTCGCGCCCACGCCCTCGATTTCCCTTCCCCTTCACGTGGTCATCGGCGACATTGCGGCGATGGACAAAACTTCCGGCAGTCCTTCGACCCCTTCCTACTTGGTCCTCCTCACGTCCGGCGCCGTCAGGAGCAGTTCCGCCCGAGGGGGGGGGCTAGAATTTTAAGATCGGTTATTCAAAATATATAAAAAGTTGTGTATAAAAATTGTTTATAAAAAATATCAAAAAAATCAGCCATGGGCGTTTGACCTCCAAACCATAAGGTTCAACAAAATTTTCCTAACCAATTGAGCTACTAAATCCTTTGTTTCACTATAAGATAGTTAATATTTTGTATATACATTACATAAAATTCACATATCAACATTTTTACAAAAAAAATTTGGGTGTTCAACTGAATACCCTTGACTTGAGCTGGGCCCGCCCCTCCGCTGCCCGCGTCCTCTTCGTGCCGCCACATAACCACTGGTGCCAACCTCGCCGCAACACCTGGCAAGCACTAGTGCAGAGAGGCCCATTGGTCCCGGTTGGTAAGGGGCTTTAGTCCCGGTTATCCAACCGGGACGGGGCAATCGGGACTAAAGCCCCAACCTTTAGTCTCGGTTGCCCCACCAACCGGGACAAATGGGGGTACACGTTGCGGCGTCAGAGCGCGAGGGGGTGGAGCATTAGTCCCGGTTCGTAACATGAACCGGGACAATAACCTTCTGCCGCAGCAGAGATTTGGCCCATTTCTCTGCCGCGGCAGAGAATTAATTTTGGTGTTGCCGCGGCAGCATTTTTGCCACTTTTTGTGCCGCGGCAGAGAATTCATTTAGGTTGTTTTATTGTTTATTTAGTGTTTTGCACTTATCAATGAAGGAACCGTTATATTACACAAGATCATCATGACAATATTGCATTCGATACACGGATCGAGTTCATGCACTACATACAAAAGTTGCTCTTTTTACAATCCCTATTGTCTATACACAGCCGAATAGTATTCCCCTTTTGGGTTTAAGACTTCTGCATCCAAGAATCCCGCCAATTCCTCCTGAATTGCTCGTACGCGATCCTTTGGCAGAAGACCGTCCTGTAGACGTTCGATCTGATTTAAAAAAGGAGTCAGCCTATATGAATGAAACTAAACACAATTTGATTGTAATTAAAAACTATAGAAATTGTTTACGTACGTGGAGTTGCTCTAAATTTCTGCCCTTCTTATCGCACGTCTGCCGGATGAACTCGCAAACATAGTATCCACATAGATTGTTACCTGGTCCCTGCGTCAGGCACTTTACGAGAACAGAGTTCAATCAAAATAATAATCAAGCATGATAATAACTGTATCAAAACTAGAATCAAAGAGATGCGCAGATATAGCCAGTGGTGCTTACATCTAGTGGTTGAAATGTAAGCTCCTCTTTCCAAACACCCCTAGCCTTGTTGGTGAACCGTTTCCAAGCGTTGCCCGGCGAACAAAACGAATAAAAGAAGTTATTAATTACTTGATATCATAAAATTCACGAACGTTGCCGATATAGTGTCGTAATGATTAGAATTACCGCTGGAGAAGCATCTGCATGTCCTTCCACGTCTCAAGGGGTTTATGTTTCGAGTCCATGACTAGTACACGCTCTTTGTCAAGTTGAATGATTAACAGAATTTAGTGGAAGCTGCGAATGCATAACTAATCAATTATATACTTAACATCGAGTAAGCGAAATAGAAAGTGTATAGAAGACAATAACACCCACTCGAAGTTGTAAGGAAAAAGTATTTCCCTTCTAGTTTCTTAAAACCTTAACGCGTGTACTATATTATCCTCCGTATCCTAGGGGCTTGTTTTGAGATTAGCTTCATGAACCCAATATGGGTCAATGAAGCCAATGTCATAGATTTGTCCTCTGCTGCATTCGAGAATCTTCATTCTGCATATTACAGTATGATTATATACATGCAATAAACAAGGTGAGATAGCTGGAGACTAAATTAATTACAGAATTAGTACTTACAGACAATAGGCATTGATGATCGATTTGTCCAAGGCGTCTTGATTGAATAATTGAAATAGTTCATCAAATTCAATGGATATCATGTCATCCTTTTCTTTCCCATGATGCTTTTTTGTAACCCTCAGCACTATCCAGTTAGCCCCGGCCTTTGTGGCATGCATGTACCAGTTATGCAATCTTCGCATTTTTGTTGGAAGATAGTTTACCTCCTCAGGTTTGACGAGAGGTTTGCCGTACTGGTATTTGTATGCTATTTCACTCACGGGAAAGTACTCTAACTGGGATAAGTACTGGGCAATACTCATACCTTGAGCAGCGGCAGCTTCTCCGTATTGTGCAACTACCTCTGGATCATCGCTCTTGACCCCATATTTGCTCGACCCACATTGGTTTGGGAAATCACCTTGAGAGGCGCAAGACTGTTTTGCTTGTTCTCCGAAATGGGCAACAGATTTCTCGCTTGCATCGATCGCTCTTCGAGGCTTTTTGTGCCGCATGTGACTTGAGAATAGAACGCTCATAGTCTGATGACAGCTTTGGCTCGGGTTGATGAAGAGACTTTAGCATTTTCAACACTTTGGCTTTTTCTTCTTTGGTGCCGGGGAACTGTGGCTCTTTCGGCCGCCTCAACTTAGCGAAAAACGCTGTCGTTTCCGCATCAACGATCGCCCTTGATCTCCTCTTGATCTGATCATAAGCTCTCTTTGGAGGAACCTTTGGTACTTTTGGAAGAGGCTCTTGTTTACGTTTGGGAGATCGCTTACCACGACGCAGAGTAGCGGTACCCTTACGCTTTTTATCCTGAGGCGCTGGCAATGGCTCCCGCGGCGATGGCTGCGCCGGAGATTGGTGAGGCGAGCAGGCGGGCGGGTGAGGCGACGAGGCCATCTCGGGTGACCTGCCTGGAGACGGGTGAGGCGGCGAAGATGGCCTTGGCGTGTGATTTCAAAGCACGATACATTCCTTTGGCCATAGAATGGTGACGTTTTTTGCGTCTCCCAGTTCAGTCACATCCCCTTCACCTGGAGGGTAGTCAAGCTTCAAAACTTCAAAGGTGGGCATGATTTCATCCACCCCGACAACAGCGTAGCCCTCTGGAACCGGACGACAGTGGTAAGTTGGTGTGGGTCCAATTGGTAAGGCATAGCCGACCGCCACCTTCATTGATATGTTCACAACTTTGACATGTAGCTCGCAGTGTGTCATCTCTGTGATATCATCCACTGGGTAGCCAACAGGAGCCATCGTCGGTGCACCATCGTCATCGCCATTGTCATCACCCAGGACCTCGGTGGAAGCCGCACTGCTTTTTCGATTATTCGATAGGCCGGTAGCATCGAATGCAGTGTGCTGCTGAGATGGGCTGGTAGTACATTGCTCTTTAAGTGCGTTAATTTCATATTGTTGTTGCTTTATTCGTTCTTCAATTATGCGCATTCGCTCTTTCTGACTATCTGCTTCAACTTCCTCCCTGTCCTTTCTCCTCTGACGGCTTCTATCAGGATATTTCTTCCTCTCTTCTGGAAACCCAGTCCTCCATGGTTGGGAGCCTCTTGTGCCTCGTGTTCGTCCATCATGTTCCTTATTTCCAAGGGTGAGTGTGAGCTCATCATTCTCTCTATCGGGAATGAACTCCCCATCTTTAACGACCTTCTTGCTTTTGATCCTCTCGATTGGCAAGGGTCTTCTTTATATGTATGTTATATATACACCTCCTTCCGAGTCCAACGTGCCCCATGCCCGTAAAACCAATTCCTTGCACGTTCTACCCAATAAATCGTCTCTGGGTGATCTTTTTATCACGCAGTTCATTCTCAAGTTTCTCCCACTTAGGAATGCCACCAGAGCCACCTTGCCCCATAGTATGGTGATACTTCTCGTTAGCGACATTCAGCTTATTCGTTCTGAGACATTTTCTTAGTTTTTTACGATGTCTTGTATTCCACAAACTCAGCCAGAATGGTTTTATCTTCTCAATTTGAGTCTTCTTGAAATCGGGAGTCTTCTCTTTCACGACATAGTCAAGGTGCAATCTTTTCTTCCAGTTGGTGAAACACTGGGCCATCTTCTTCAAAGCCCACTCCCTGACCTTAGCCTCCATGGCTCTCCCATGTTGTAAGATGTCCTCAACTGGATCCTCCGCATTTGGATCCAGCTCTATCTTCGGTAGTTTGAAATTAACCATGAGCCTCTTCCACAGTAAATCTTTGGCGTGGTTAGGGACAAATAAACATGTTCCCTCTTCATCCGCATTAGCAGGCCTATTCCAATTTCTAATGGTGATCAGGATTAAGTCCCTAACGATTACTCCGCATTGTGCCACAAATTTGTTTGCGATAACTTCGGGAGCCGTCGGTTTGCCGTCTTCAGCGACATCTTTGATCCTGAACCTCTCATGGTCTTGCAACTTTTTGGTTGGGCCTCGTCTGCTCTTTTCAGTAGATTTCTTCGATCCGGAGGGCTAAAAGAAGAAAGATCGTTGTTACTATTTCTATATAGATAGCAGATGATTAATTAATGAATTAATTATATTACATGCACCTCGCCGGAGCGGTAGTCTTCTCGATTACACAAGGCATCGCCTTCTCCCTCGCGGAAGGCAACACCTTCAACCTCAAACAAGTCGTCTATTCCGGCAAAAAGAGGATCACCCTCACCGGAGTTGTTCAGAAACGTTGATACATCTAAATTTTCTTCCCCGCTGATCACACCTTGGGTCAACTCTTCCTTTTCTTCGTCTCTGACGTGTGGGTCCATATTTTCTGCATAGGTGGAAAAACGAATAAGTCAAAGCGGCTAAGGGAGAAAGTTAGGTACGGTGTTGAGAGATATAAACCCTAATATATACATACACAATAATAAAAATGAAGAGAAACCCTAAACCCTAAACCTAGCTACAAAAAGGAAACTGTGTAGTAGATAGGTAACTCTAGCTAAAATCAACTAAAATCAATATTCCGGAGTTCTGAGGGGTGTAAAACCTAGTTCGGAGAAACCTCAGATGCATATGAGAGGGGAACATGTGTATAAGGCTACAAAAGGGAAACTATCTAGCAGATAGGTAACACTAGATACTAACAAAATACCATATTAGATTTAAGAGGGTTCGGAATGCCCTGGCGAAGGCACATCATCGAACCCACATGCACCTAAGGGGTATTAATGATACCTTATCTAAGATAGGGTTTTTAAGTTGCTTGACAATGTATGATGATAGCTTAGATAGGTAGGTCACAATTTTCTAAACGTTTTGATATATTATTCATATTTTTCTAACTTATAATTAACAAGTTATTGATTTTATAAGATTTAATTCATTTTCTGAAAATATACAAAAATAAGGAGAGCAAGCGTGGATACACAATTAATGATAATGGTTTGAATAAATTAACTATCAAAAAAGCATTACACACCGAAGAATTATTTTTCAATACAAAACTAAATGCATCATTGTACTCCAATGGACAAAACTATTTTAGTAAATTTTATCATGCATATTGCTGAAACTCATGTACTCCATCTGCCCTGAATTACTCATCACAAATTTGGCTAGATTCGTATGTATGTAGACACGTTTTAGGGTAGAGATACATATGAATCTAAACAAATCTGCGACATCTTATTCGGAACCGAGGGAGTATTAATTTTGATGTCTCTAAATTTGATTGCTAAATAACAGTCAAAATGCGGGACCTTGTACGTGTGAGCTAATATTTTGTATACGTAATCATGCTAAGAATATTAAAATCCAAAGATTATATACTTCCTCGGGATATTTTGCAAGTGTATCGAGAAATAACTGAAAAAAAAGAAAAACATAAAAATTAAAAGTGGAGCTCACAAACAGTGAGCACTTCCCGATGACGGGGGCGGCGTGGAGGTGGCGGGGACGGGCCGGCGTGGGCGGCGGCGCTCTGTGAGGCGGTGTGGCGGCGGGCCGACAGCGTGGACGTCAAGGCGCAGGGACGAGCGTGGAAGGCGTGGCACGGTCGGGGATAGGCGGCGCGGAGCTCCTCTCCGCGATGATGCGACAGGCGGCCCGGTTCGTGACGGGCGGCTCCACGCGGTAGCTGACGGCACGACGACGACGGCGCGGGCCCGGCGTTCGGGGATCGGAGACGGCGTCTCCTCTGCTGTACCTGTGCGGCGCGTCGTGTTGCAGAGAAGTGAGATGGGGAAGAAGAAGAAGAACAGGCGTGCAAGTTATAAAGGAAGGGCCTTTTGTCCCGGTTGGTGGCTCAAGCGGGACTAAAAATCATCGTCAGTTGGAGCCACCAACCGGGACGTATACTCCAATTTTTTCAGCAGAACAAGGGTTGGCGCGCGCAGGGGTCTTTAGTCCCGGTTGGTGGCTCCAACCGGGACATATGACCGTGTTTTCAAAAAAATTCAGGAATTTTCTCTCTGTTCCTGCCTTATTTTTTATTTTGGGGTTTAAATTTGTAATGTTTTTTAAATGATAATTACTTTGGAATTTAGAAAAACTTTAAACATAAAAAGTGTTTGAATTTGAATAACTAATTCGAAATCATTTTCTGTTTTTAAAAATAATTAATGTAACCATTTAAACTATGAACCATTTAAAATTAAAAATGAATTAACTTATATTTTTTTAATATTAATTTGGAATTTAGAAAAACTTTAAACATAAAAAGTGTTTGGATTTGAATAACTAATTCAAAACCATTTTCTATTTTTAAAAAATAATTAATGTAACCATTTAAAATATGAACCATTTAAAATTAAAAATTAATTAACTTATATTTTTTGAATATTAATTTGGAATTTAGAAAAACTTTAAACATAAAAAGTATTTGAATTTGAATAATAATTCAAAACCATTTTCTGTTTTAAAAAATAATTAATGTAACCATTTAAACTATGAACCATTTAAAATTAAAAATGAATTAACTTATATTTTTTGAATATTAATTTGGAATTTAGAAAAACTTTAAACATAAAAAGTGTTTGGATTTGAATAAATAATTCAAAACCATTTTCTATTTTAAAAAATAATTAATGTAACCATTTAAAATATGAACCATTTACAATTAAAAATGAATTAACTTATATTTTTTTAATATTAATTTGGAATTTAGAAAAACTTTAAACATAAAAAGTGTTTGGATTTGAATAAGTAATTCAAAACCATTTTGTGTTTTTAATTTGGATTTGAATTAACTTATATTTTTTATATATTAATGGGCGGAAAAAAGGACAGAAAATAATGGGCGGAAAGAAAATTTGATTAGGATAGAACTGGAATTAAAGTACATAACACAACTAACACAAAGTTACATAGAAGAACTGAAAATTAAGATACATGGCTAGATTAAGCCACAATCGGCCGAACTTGTTTTGCAATGTTGGAATGATTCAGTCATGCTCCACCTACACTGTAATACTACGCCCTTTGTAGTCGTCGTACTACGCCATGATGTCGTCGTAAATGCTGGGAGTCGCCATAGTTGAACCTTGAAGGCTGAGTACGAGTGGGATGGACTTGAGGGTAGCGCAGGCGGGGGCTAGAGTCGGCGGCCGTGTCGTAGGCCATGACGCTCTGGAGAGTTCGGCCGCTCCACCACAGCCGACGGCTGGCCTCGTTGAAGTTCGGAGGAGGTGGGCCGTCCTCCTCGTGCCTGGAGAGCGCCCTCTCACGCCGATCCACGAAGAAGGCTTCCCAAGTTGGGAAATAGTCGGGATGCCATCTGGGATTCCTCATTGCTCGGCGTGAGCTCAAGTAGTAGTGGTCCGTGATGGCCATCCGACGCGCCACACCTAGAGGGGCGGAGGAACAAGCACGCCTCGGCGCTCAGCATCCAGTGACGGGGACATAGTAGCCGGCGGGGGGGTGATTCGGCGCAGCGCCTCCGCCTCCCTGGGAGTTGGTGCTACGGTGGAAGTCATGGAAAAGAGTGATGAGGTTGCAGATATGAGTCTAGAGATGTGCAACGACAATAGAGGCCAACCCTACATATATATATAGTGAGAAATGACAGGAAGATAACTGGAGAGAAGAACTGGCGGGAAGAACCGGCGGAAAAAATTGGCGGGAAGAAATGGCGGGAAAAACGGGACCCACTTCCTGCTGATTCGGCAGACATTTGTCCTTTTTACCCGGGATGGACGAAAAGGTTTGAGATGTCCCGGTTGGGAGATAGTCCATGTAAGGTGGTCTAGTATTTTAGGAAAATGGGACGGTAGCATTCTGAAACCGCATTTTGGTGGTTACTTCACAAAACGACCCGTTTTTTGCGCTCGGAAAATGGAAAAGGGCTTTTCCGTGCGACAAAAAGGAAAACTTCCTCCTGCAACATTGTTCTCCATACCAATGTCCACACACATGCATAATATGTGCACAACATCACAAACTATGCCGTGATTCAGCACATAACATCGGTCATTTGGACCGAAAGCCATGAAACCTCGAACATGATAGGTCATTTTGTGAAGGGTTTTTCGAAACATAATCAATATACCAAGTCTAGTATTTTTCCTTTCAACTATGTAACATAATATGACACCACGTGAAGGATTTTCATTGTTCGGATTTTTTTTGAATTTATTTTGCCCGTTTTGAATTATCTGAATTTCTAACTATGGTCGAACCGGTGTGCATGAAGATAGGGGATGAGCATCGTTAGAACTTGCATTGGATCTCTGAAGAAACCACATATTGCGAGTCTAAAAATGATTTTTTCATAAAATCACAGGCGATAGATCATGTACCTGTAGTACAAACCGGACCCACTTCGTGCCGATTCGGC
The DNA here is from genome assembly GCA_023614405.1 of Avena insularis. Lineage (NCBI taxonomy): Eukaryota > Viridiplantae > Streptophyta > Magnoliopsida > Poales > Poaceae > Avena > Avena insularis. The sequence goes on along the minus strand of CM042697.1, from coordinate 463,268,689 downwards.
AGACATTTGTCCTTTTTATCCGGGATGGACGAAAAGGTTTGAGATGTCCCGGTTGGAAGATAGTCCATATAAGATGGTCTAGTATTTTAGGAAAATGGGACGGTAGCATTCTGAAACGGAATTTTGGTGGTTACTTCACAAAACGACCCGTTTTTTGCGCTCGGAAAATGGAAAAGGGCTTTTCTGTGCGACAAAAAGGAAAACTTCCTCCTGCAACATTGTTCTCCATACCAATGTCCACACACATGCATAATATGGGCACAACATCACAAACTATGCCATGATTCAGCATATAACATCGTTCATTTGGACCGAAAGCCATGAAACCTCGAACATGATGGGTCATTTTGTGAAGGTTTTTTCGAAACATAATCAATATACCAAGTCTGGTATTTTTCCTTTCAACTATGTAACATAATATGACACCACGCGAATGATTTTCATTGTTCAGATTGTTCTAAAAATGGGACGGTAGCATTCTGAAACAGGATTTTTTCATTGTCGACACCACGCGGAGGATTTCCCGAAATTTGGGCGGCAATGATAGGGGTGAGTGTCGATATTATGTCATCTGGCGTGTACCTTGTCCGGATGGTGTCACCAACCGGGACTAAATATGAATAGTCGGTTGGAGACACCAACCGAGAAAACACGAATCGGCACTAATAATAGGGGTGAGTGTCGACATTATTTCGTAAGTGTCGACACTATGCCGAAACCTTGTACTATAAATAGGCATCCTTGAGTCCAGTCCTCCAGCCAGTTTGAGGCATCTCCAAGATGGTTTTCGAGGCGAGGACACCACTACGGCCAGTTTCGAGGAGATGAAGCGGATCCAGTCCTCCGGCATCTCCGAAAGCTGGTCATAGAGGCACTCCTAATATGTGAAATTAGTTAGCTCAAGGCGTATTGATCCATTTAGAGAAGTTACAAGCTGCAAGATGGTTTTCGAGCGAGGACACGACTACGGCCAGTTTAGGGAGATGCCGTGAGCCTAGTCCTCCGGCATCTCCGAGAAACTGGTCATAGAGGCACTCCCTAATATGTGAAATTAGTTAGCTCCCAGGTGTATTGATCTAGTTAGAGAAGTTATAAGCTGCAAGATGGTTTTCGAGAGCAGGGACACCACTACGACCAGTTTTAGGGAGATGCCGCCGGATCCCAGTCCTCCGGCATCTCTAAGAACCTGGTCATAGAGGCACTCCCTAATATGTGACGGCGCGCGTTTGGAGATCAGATCTTAATGGTAAGTACAAATCGGGACAACTTCTTCATAGTCCCGATCCAGCCACAAAACGGGACTAACACTCAAGACATTTATTAATATTAAAAACTGAGACTACAAAACCGGGACTAAAGGCCCCCCTATATATAGTCTCGGTCAAGCCACAAACCGCGAAAGACATCATTCGGTCAAGCCACAAACTTCGAAAGACATGAACTAGAGTTACATAATATGAGCATGAACTTCTTGGCATATGTCCTTCCTTATGATCGCTTCAGACGTAACCATGGAGCATCTTCTTTACTTAACGAAATGCTTGGGTGGGTTTTCCTTTGTGAAGGGCGGAATTTCATCAAACTTATTATAATCTTCTGACATGTTTGTCTTGTCCTCGATTCCCACGATGTTTCTTTTCCTTGAAAGAACTATGTGACGCTTTGGCTCATCATATGATGTATTCGTTTGCATATTTTTTCTTTTTTTTGGTCGGAAGGACATGTCCTTCACATAGAAAAACCTGAGACACATCATTGGCTAGGACGAATGGTTCATCTCTATAACCATGATTGTTGAGATCCACTGTTGTCATTCCGTACAACTGGTCTATCTTTACCCCTTCCCCATTCAGGTTGACCCATTTACAGCGAAACAAAGGGACCTTAAAAGAGACTCCATAGTCTAGTTCCCATATCTCCTCTATGTAACCATAATATGTGTCCTTTTGTCCATTCTCGTCTATTGCATCAAAGCGGACACCACTATTTTGGTTGGTGCTCTTTTTATCTTGAGCGATCGTGTAGAATGTATTCCCATTTATTTCACCCTTGGAAATTCAATACGATAGAAGATGGTGGCGGCCAACAAGTATAGCTGATCTCCAACGGTGGTGTCATTCAAGAGATGTGTCCGTATCCAACCACGAAAGACTTCATGTGTTCATATGTAATCCATGATTCAGGCTTCCCGGGTTTTGGGCGTACAATATTCTTGTGTTCCTCGATATCTGGAGCTGCCAAGGTGGAATTATGTAGAAGCGTGTAGTGTGCTTTAGTGAAAGAATCCCGTCCCTACATATTATTGCTTTCTTTTCCAGCGTGCCTTTTCCACTTAGTCTTCCCTCATGCCATGAGTCGAAACACCAATCGGCTTAAGGTCAGAATAAAGTCAACACAAAACTCAATGACCTCCTGTTCCATATCCCTTGGAGATGCTTCCTTCTAGTCTATACGATTATGAACATATTTCTTTAAGACTCCATGAACCTCTCAAAGGGAACATATTGTGCGAAATACGGACCGAGAATGGCAATCTCTTTCACTAGGTGAACCGGAGATCGTCATAATATTGAAGAAGGATAGTGGGAACACCAATTCAAAACTAACAAGACATTGTACCACATCATACGTAACCTTGGCAGAATATCTGGATTGATTACCTTCTGAGATATTGCATTGAGGAATGCACATAGCTTCACAATGGGTACTCGAACATTTTCCGGTAGAAGCCCCTTCAATGCAATCGGAAGCAACTACGTCATAATCACGTGACAGTCATGAGACTTCAGGTTTTGGAACTTTTCTCTGCCATATTTATTATCCCTTTATATTAGATGAGAAGAAGCGGCACCTTGATACTGTAAAGGACTTCAAAAAGATTTCCTTCTCTGCTTTGGTAAGAGCATAATGCACGACTTAAGTGATGCCCTTTATCCGTCTTGTTATGTGTATGCATGTTCTTTGGGTCTTTCATAATTTGTTGGTCCTCCGTGCTTACGGTGTATCTTTTGTCTTCCCATACACGCCTAGGAATCCTAGCGAGTTCATAAAGATTCTTCGTCACGTGCATCACGTCGATTGAAGAGCGGACACGCAGACTTTCCAATATGGCAGCTCCCAAAATATAGATTTCTTCTTCCACATGGGTGTGTGTCACATGTAGCGTCGTTCGAACTGATTGACCGCGGGACCCTTTCCAAAGATTACTTCTATGTCCTTAACCATACCAAATACATCATCACCAACAGGAGTTCGCTTCTTCGGTGATCTGCCTCACCTTTGAAATGCTTGCCTTTCTTTCTTCGGGATGATTGGTGGAAGAAATCGTCGATTCGCCAGTACACAACCTTCTTGCATTTATGCAAATATGTACCTTCAGTCTTATCTAAACAGTGTGCATGCATTATATCCCTTGTTTATGCATCACGAAAGGTTACTAAGAGCAGGCCAATCATTGATGGTTACGAATAACAACCCTCGTAGATCAAATGGCTCCTGTTTGTTGTCATCTCACGCACGTACACCTGGTTTGTCCCACAACTGTAAGAGTTTTTCAACTAATGGCCTAAGGTACACATCAATGTCGTTGCCCGGTTGCTTCGAGCCTTGGATGAGCACTGGCATCATAATGAACTTACGCTTCATGCACAACCAAGGAGGCGGGTTGTAGATACATAGAGTCACGGGCAGGTCTTTGTGGCAACTCTGCTCCCCAAAAGGATTTATGCCATCCGTACTTAGACCAAACCATAAGTTCCTTGCGTCACCTGCAAAGTCTGGGAAGTCTCTCTCGATTTTTCTCCACTGTGACCCATTAGCAGGGTGTCTCAACTTCCCGTCTCTCTTACGGTCTTCTTTGTGCCATCGCAACAACCTGGCATGCTCTTTGTTTCTGAATATGCGTTTCAACCTTGGTATTATAGGAGCATACCACATAACCTTAGCAGGAACCCTCTTAGGAGGGGCTCTCCTCAACATCACCGGGGTCATCTCGTCGATCTTATCTGTAACGCATTGCATACCGGGCATTTATCTAAATTCTCATACTCCTTACATGTAGAGGATGCAGTCATTAATGCATGCATGTATCTTTTGCACATCTAATCCTAGAGGACAGAGAGTCTTCTTTGCTTCAGAGGTACTCTCGGGAAGTTCGTTATGTTTTGGAAACTTGGCTTCATTATTTTCAGCATCTTTTCAAATGAGGTCAGTTAGACCACCCTCGCCTTCCATCGCAACAATTCCAGTGTGGTACCGAGCTTTGTCTTGCCATCTTCACAATTTGGGTACAACAATTTCTTGTGATCTTCTAACATGCCCTCTAACTTCAACTTCTCATTTTACATTTCACAGTCTCGCTTTGCATCGAATGACCCTACCAAGTTCATCACCGGCTCATCGATGCCCGTTCTTCACCTCTTTCCTCTCCATTGTCTTCCATTGCGGTATCAATGTTAGGAAACATATGATGATAGTTGTTATCATCATCTTCTTCTTCACCATCTTCCATCATAACCCCTCCTTCCCGTGCTTGGTCTAGCAATTATAGTTGGGCATGAAACCTTTCATAATCGGTGGCGAATGATTTTCGAGGAAGACTACTCCTTGTTGTTCCGACATTGAACACATGGACAACGTATAAAACCATTCTCTTTGTTTGCCGTAGCCACATCAATAAATTTATCCACGCCTTTCATATACTGACGCGCCGGTCACCGTACATCCATTCCCGACCGTTCATACGCATCATATAAGTAAGTTTATCAAAAACAGGACATCATAAATAGTGAAATGACCAATTCACATCGACACATGCATTGTATCAATGACAGAGAAAAGATAAGATTGCTAACCTCGATCGAGGGAAATAAAGAGGAGAAAGCTCAAGTGCGTCTCGGACACCTTCTATATTTTTGTTCTATGAGAAATTGAACGGGATTATTCACTCAAACATTTCATCAAACACCTTGAATGAATGCATAGGGGAGAAAAAACTAGCACCCTCACACCTTCCACCAAGAGAAAAAAGAGTGAAGGCGGAGAAATGGGGCGTTGCATTTATAGAGGGCGGGAGCATACGTCCCGGTTGGAGCCACCAACCGGGACTAAAGGTGTGTGCCACGCCACGTGGCTGTGGCCAAACCTTTAGTCCCGGTTGCTGGTTCCAACCGGGACGTATGCCCCGTTACCAACCGGGACGCATGTCTCCGGGCCCCGTGCCGCTTCGAACCGAGGCGTGCGGCATTAGTCCCGGTTGGTGGCGCAACCGAGACTAATGCTCTGAGGGGGCGCGAACGGATGGCATGTTTTCTACTAGTGAAGGTATCAGCCAACAAGCGTCCGGCGCTGGTGGAATCATCGACTGAGGAGCGGAGGACGATGTCGATTTCTAGTTCGCAATGTGGAAGCTGGTTGGTGGTAGTAATGAAGTTAGGTAGTCTATCTTCGTTGCTACCATCAATCAGCACCGCCGTTAAGAACTAGTGTGTGTGCGTGCACCGATTTGCATATGATATATTTTGATTTGTTTGATATTGTTAATTGTATTGTTGATTATATTTGGTTTTGTTTAATCCTGTCGATCTGATTTCTGAACGGTGCTTCCTGCACCGAGCTAATCTAGAACTACTACTACATGTACATCTTTACTCCAACAGCTCGTACAGACACTGCCACAGCTAGGATGCAGATATAGTGCGCGTCGAACAGAATGCAGGCGCCACGCGAGCATCCGTCAGGCTGCCGTTCACGCAGAGCTCCTCGATCGTTGGCGGCCGGCATTATATACGCACACAATGATTAACTCATCTACGTCCCGTGACATTATCATATCTCTCTACTTGTTCATTTGTGGTCTTGTCCCTCTGCACCTATGGTTTGAATTCCCATGACAGAGACGTCTCAGCTAAACGATCAAGCACCAGTGGCGGGCTTAGTAATTTCACAATGGATATTCATAGTAAAAAATTGAAGAAAAAAACAACAAAAAATGGTGTGGGTGTAGGATTTGATCTCGTGATATATTGGCTTTGTAAGCATTTGACCTAACCAACTACTCCTATGCATATATACTTGTGATAAAATTTTAATCAGTTTTTAATACAAACAGACTAAAATATAAGACACTACCATATAATTTAAATTTTTTGACAAAACTTTTGGATATTCAATTGAATACCCTTAATACATGCTGGGCCCGCCCCAAGCACAAACATACAAACTTGGGTAGTACTAGTACTCATAGCAAGCTGCTCGATCGCGGACCCATAACTAAGGAGAGCAGATGATCATCAACTGGTCCACCGGATCAAGTCTTGGTCATCCAGAAGCCATTCAACGGTGGATCACTAGAGTCCTGCGTGTAGCGATGGAGGATTGGGAAGAGTGCCAAACGGATGAAACATGGACCTACCAACAAACAACCAGAAACGGATGGAACCATGAATCCATTCAGGTAATCCGACGTCTCTTCTCGTTTGTGTTTGCGGCTCTGACTTGGATCATGTGGAAGTACACAATAAAATGGTTATTGAGCGAGTCTCGGACTCCATTTTCTCATTTCTTGGTTTCCTTCAACAACGGTCCCCGCTAGCTAGGCCGAAGGACCGGGAGCATTTGGACAACACTCTTTGAACAATGCGAAGGGCTGGCGTTTCGCTTCACCCTGATTGTGAGATTTATCATTTTTAAGCCCATATTATATGGTATTTCAAGTTGAGGTTTTGTATGGTGTTTAGAGCACACCATTACCTATATCTATTTTTGCCATAAATTCTTGGAACTTTAAAATGGTCTTCATATTTATTTTTACAAAAAAAATTAGGCTCTATGTAGCTCAAGCCCTAATACAAATTTCTGTTAAACCATGGAACATGGAATGTTCCGATGTATATATGGTAAGCAGTAGTGATCACAAGTAGGACTGCTAAATGAGTGGCAGTTATGCACTGGGTTCCACTAGACGAGAGCCATGCTGCGGCAAAAATCACTATTTTGACCTAATTAACGATTGATCTCACAAATTGACCTACTTTTTCGAAGATATCTCGATCTGACCTATTTTCATGGCGTTTTACCAGAGGGCGCCATGCTCAGTAGGACGGCGCTCCCGGCAAAAGCGCCATGCACCCATGGCGCTTCCTCAGAAAACGCCAAGGTCCCGTCCGACGTGGCTGCAGTCGTGGCACACGCGGGCCCGTTTTAATGTTTGGCGCTTTCAGCGGGGGCGCCATGCTACTAGGCATGACGCTTTTGCGAAAAGCGCCATGGTACTGAACCTAGAAAACGGCTCGGGCGCCCTCCCAGGCCATACCTCTTCATTTCTCCCAGCTCCTCTCTCTCTCGCCCCAAGTTCTTCCCCTACTCGAATCCCTTCGAATCGGTTGCTTTTCTCCGTGGATTTGGACTTCCCCTTGCTTCAAGAGGTAATCTCCCCCTAACCCCTTGGTTTTGTCCAAATAGATTTGTAAAATTTGGTTCTATGTTGGTAAAGAATGTAGAACCCTAACCCTAACCCTAACCATAACCCTAACCCTAGCTATATCTTGGCTTGATGTTGTTGCTTCTAGTTATTAGATTGGTAGTTTATGGCTAGGATTTGTATAAGTGGCATGACTTGTTTTAGTTGGTAGCTACGGTTGGTGGTGGTAATATAGTTGTCTTTGATGCGTAATGGTTGGTGTCATTGTTTTTTAGATGGCAAGAATCATTAATGTTCATCATGTGGACAAGGCCGCATTCTTGAAAGGCAATACCGAGTGTGACCCGGAGGAGGTAGTCATGGTGTTTGGCACAAGTCCTACATATGCCGAGGTTGTGGAAAGAGTGAGGAATGATTTGAAATGGATGGAACGTAGTGATGTGTATGAGTTGGTTGGAAGGTATAACGCCGGGTTTGGCCATCACAATAGATTGAAGATAATGCATATCAACTCCGAGTTGAATTGGAGTGCGTATAAGGAGATGGTGGCGGAATCTGAAGATAAGTCACTCGAGATATTTGCCACAAGAAAGGTTGTGGCTCGGTTGCACATTGACTTGAACCGGCATGTTTGCATGAGCCCGGCTCGAGGTGAGCCACATGTTTATGACACAACAATGAGCCAACCTCCATTGAGCCCGGTTCGTGTAGAGCCAACCTACGATGATACAACAACGAGGCAACCTTCCATGAGCCCTTTTCGCAATGACAACTATGAAGCACCTCAAATGGAGGATGATGACTTTGAGGGTGATGAGGTTGAGTATGGGCTTCGTGACAATGAAGTAGGAGATGTGGAGGAAAATTGCCATGAGGACATGGACCATGATCTCCCTTATTTGAGGTGTCATGCATCGGACTCCGAGGATGAAGGACCGGATGAAGATGTGGATGAGGATGGTCTAACGGTTAAATTCGCCGAAGCTCACAAAAAAGTAGTAGGTCGAGATCATCGACCTTCATTGTTCCGTGATGTTAGTCTTGCGGATGAGGCCCAAGTGGACGGTGGAATTAGTCGAGTGCTCGAGGCACGAGCACCTTCTAAAAAGGACCTGAAGCCGAAAAAATACGGGATAAATCCCGGGGTGAAGTTTGATAGCTTGTTGGAATTTCAGATGTGGATCAAGGACTATGCGGTGAAGTACCACCGACCGTACAAGGTGGCTCACTCGGACACTAAGGTGCGTTACACAGTCAAGTGTGAGAAGCAAGGATGTCCATGGATTGTTCGTGTTACACAGTCAACTTACAATGGATCATTGTAAGTTGTCAGTCCATTCATATGTGTGATGACAAGTTTATCAAGGATGCCAAAGTTGTGAAGGAGGACCATCGGCAGCTGACCTCCGATTTCATCGCGTATAGAGTTGCAAATAACATAAGGTCTCTCCCAACATATACTATTAAGGGTGTCATAGATTTGGTTAAAGAAGTATTCAGTTATAAAGTGAAGTATGGTAAGGCGTGGAAGGCCAAACAAGCCGCATTTAAGATGTTGTATGGTGATTGGGAAGAAGCATACAACCGCCTCCCTAGGTTGTTGGGAGCAATGGCCGCAAGGAACCCAGGAATGTATTATGTGGTGGAGCCTCTTGGGTCGGTGACTAGGTTGTACAATGGTGCCACTGTCCGGATATTTGGCCGTGCATTTTGGACATTTGGACCATGCATCAGGGGATTCAAACATTGTCGGCCTGTTATGTCCGTGGATGGCACCTTTTTGACCGGCAAGTTCAAGGGCACACTATTAACTGCCATATGCCACGACGCAAACAACCGGGTTTTACCTTTGGCTTTTGCCTTGGTTTCGGTGGAGAACAACGACAACTAGGAGTGGTTTTTCCATATATTGAGGACCAAGGATATAGAACTTGATAGAGAGGTTTGCATCATCTCGGATCACCATCAAGGAATACTAAATGCAGTCGAGAAGGACATTCCTGGGTATGCTCGTATCCACCATCGATGGTGCATGAGGCATTTTGTGTCCAACTTCTATAGAGCTTGTGGCAACAAGGAACGTGCCGACGATCTACAAGATTGTTGTCTTGCCTTCACGTGCCGAACGAAGCCGACTGCAGGTACAAACGAGACACCTTCCCAAGCCACACAAGGTACCGATTGAACGCTGCAGCATCATGCGGCGCCTCAGGATGAGAGACCGCATTCGGGTTTTCGATCTCCTCAATCCTTGCATAGAACTTCTGAACATACTTGTGATGATATGCAGCCCAATCTTTTCCCTCTTCCTTGATCTTTCCAATCTACAATCAAATTCATCGACTTAGCAAGTATCATGAGACGCCCAAGAAAATTAGATCTTTGGGTGTATAAGGATCACTCACCCGTGAAGAGCTATGCTAGTGTCCTTGTATGGCGGGTCTCTGAAATAATCCAAATTGCCTCATCACCCGTTGTGGAAGGTGGAACTCAACAGCGTAGACACAAATCAACGGGGCACGAATCCTCCAGAGATGTGCTTCTTGCATACATTTGCGATTCAAGTCCGCCTGGAACCAAACACCCGTACCCACATTCCCTCTAGTTCCGTATGGCTCCCATTCCACCTGAGCGAGGAACACAATATTAGCATGTCGACTCGAAGTATATATGGTGGAAAAGATGAGTTCTTGAGAACAATCAAATTATTACCTTCTCCGGGGTTAGCAAGTCGATTTGGTTAGTGTAGCATAGTAGCATTCCTCGGATTCACCGTGGAATACTTCGGTATTATCCCACAAGTACGCCCATGTAGGAGTGCGGAGACGGCTATTGCCATGATCATCCCACGGTTTTTCCTTCATCGGAATGGGTCGACCAACTGGTATGCGCAACCAGGACCATATGGTCAGTAGCACCATAGGTCCACTAATACTTACTCCTTTTCCAGTTCTACAACACGCCTCGTCCAGCTGCACATACAACAAGCATACATAAGTATCCGATCGATCAAGCATATGTACTACTACCATGCAATATATATGGTTTATTACCTGTCGATACAAGTAAGCAAGTGCCGCCGAACCCCAGCTGTGCATATAGCCCCATTCCGCAAATAGAGTGAGCCACACGAATGAAGCATTCCTTCTAGTGCCATCTGAGAAAAGTGTCCTACTAACGGCATACCATAAGTATGCACGGGCATACATCTGGATCACCTCCTCATCGGCGTCCTCGGGGCACTTGCTGAAATTTTCTTGTATCCATTTGTAAGTAGCACCGGCAGACATCTTCTCTTGCGTTGGCGCCTTACCAATTAAGCCAAGCATCACTTCACGCCACTTACCCGAATCTGAGCTCATACACACGGGCTGTCCTTTGATGGGAAGCGCAAAAATCATGGAGACGTCCTGCAGAGTGACCGTCATCTCACCACAAGGGAGGTGAAAACTATGTGTCTCCGGTCTCCATCTATCAACAAGCGCTGTGATCAAACAAGGGTTCATATGCGGCGTCGAACGCAAGACAAGCTGGATGAAAGGGAGAAGTCCAGTCTGCTCAACATATGGAGTGTAGCGCTCATCATATGGCATCTTCTTGCCATGCACCTCCTTGGACCTTAGGTGCAACCACTCGAAGACATGCTTATTCTCCATGATGTACATGCAGTGTAGTTGATCATAATGCCCATGCAAAATAGATTGTCCTTCATCCTACAAGTGGTTGCAAAAATCCAAGTGAATACACCATCCACCACAATATGCACATATGAATACATATATGAGTACATTCATGACATATACCATTCATTCCATATAAACAATAGCCCAACAATTGCCATATATGCCAACAATAGCCCAACAATAGTCCATATATTAATACATTCATTCCATATCATCTACACAAATCACAATATGAACACACCATTCAACTAAGCTACTAACCCTAACTAAGCATTTCATATCATCTACACACCATTCCATATCTTTGTATTCATATGCCCATATGTACATGTCAAATATAAACTACTAACCCTAACTAAGAAATTTCAATGTTTTACTAACTAACTTTAACAAACTATCATTCTACCACACTTATGAATACAAAGAAATTCGACATTATACCATATACACGCCTCATTGCCAAAGAACTAGGGTTAAGAGGTAGAGGACCATGTGATGATTTCAACCAATACAACAAGGAGAATCGAAGGAGAATACCTCAAGTTGGGGGAGAGGAAGAAATTCCACAAGAAAATCGCTTTAGATTCGACCGATTTAGCATGTGGATTTGAGGGGAGCTTGGAGGGGAGCCGCCGCCGCCATGTCTCTGTTCTTGCGGGGTGTGGGGGTATGGCGCTGGGAGGGGTGGGGGGAGGGCGCCCGCATTATCTAGGGTTAAGGACCATGGCGCTTTTTGCAAAAGCGTCATGCCTAGTAGCATGGCGCCCCCGCGGAAAGCGCTAACCATTAAAACGGGCCCGCCTGTGCCACGACGGCCGCCACGTCGGACGGGGCCATGGCATTTTCTTAGGGAGCGCCATGGGTGCATGGCGCTTTTGGAGAGGGCGCCGTGCTACTGACCATGGCGCCTTCTGGTAAAGCGCCATGAAAACAGGTCAGATCGGAATATCTTCGAAAAAGTAGGTCAATTTGTGAGATCAAACGTTAATTAGGTCAAAACAGTGATTTTTGCCCCATGCTGCTTGGTGAAGACTATCAAGCCAACAAGGGTGGGACATTTATGCCGCATGCTTTGTCCAATAGGGATGGGGACATTGTTTTTCTCCTTGATGAATTAGTTAAGATCATGATAACTGTATCCACATTACGCATTGATTCTTTCATTCGAGTGTTTTTTTGGAAAATCATTTGCCACCCTGTGATCTCTCTTTTTGAGAAATAAAAAACAAAAAATCATTTCTATGTCTAAAAATCCTGAGAAAAATGCATATATACCTGTCTAGCATGTAGTACTATTAAGTTTGCATCGAAAGTATCTTTTATATGTGGTCTCAAACAAAAAAAAAGGTTCTTTTATGCCTTTTTTGGCTCTTTTGCTCCTTTTGAAAGAAATGAGAAGGTTTTTTTTTCAAGGTTTAAGCTAACGTTCCAAATCGTGGAACGTGCAATATGTTTCTGATGTTTTTGGTAAGTACGGCTCCCTCCATTTGAAAATATAAGATGTTTTAGCTTTGTAAAGCAAATGTATCTAAACTACTTTTAGTATGTAGGTTTACTCAGGTTTAGAGTGAATTTATACACTAAAACAAGTTTAGATACATTTTTTTTCACAAACCTAAAATATCTTATATTTTAAAACAGAGGTAGTAGTAAACAGTAGTTGTGATGAGAAGTAGGACTTCTAAATGAGTCGCGGTTAAGCACGGGGTTCCATCCAAACTAGTTTCAAGATGCCTGCTTGCAGGGCGCTGGCTGGCTGGCCGTCTACGAGAATTTGGACAGTTGCGACCTAGCCAGGAGAAAAAACGAGAGCCTCGCTCCTGTGTCGTCCCCGTGGGCGACGACAGGGGCGCCCCCCGAGCTGCCCCTCTTCAACCGTCCTCCTCCTCTCTCTCCCCCGCCACCGCGGCAAAGTCCGGGTGGTGCCGGCAGCGGCGGGCTGTCCTTTTCCCGCGCGTGGGGGGCCTCGCGGGCGGCTTCCTCAGGTGGCGGCACACCTTGGGGTGACGCGGCTCGGCGCTGGCGCGGCCATGGCGTTGCGGCGGCGGCTCCTGGTCGTGGATGGAGTACTCCGGCGGTGCAAGGCGGCCGGAGGTGAGGGAGGGCTGGTGCTGCGTGGGATTGGGGGCAGTGGGCGGCGGGCCCAGATCTGGGCCAGGTTGGGCCCGATCTGGGCTAGCAAGCCCTGGCCGGAGCTTCTCTGGTGCCATTTGTCCTGGATCCCTGCGCACTTCCCCACTGCTTTGCGGATGGGGCACCGGATTTGGGCCGGGCGGGCCTAGCTCCGGTGGCTAACCTGCAGACCCACCCAGGGCTCTGCTTGGTTGCGACTTGCGGGTGGCACGGAGATGCCGTGCTCACCGTTCTTGTTGCATCTCTGCTCTCTACATGCTGATCCGGCTCCGGCCGTGATCGGATGGTCGCCCGACGCATCCACTCGGGGTGTCTCCATGGGTGGCATGGAGACGTCGTCTTTGTCATGTTCGTCCCATCTCGACCGTGCGGGCCCAGGTGGTGTTCCTCAGACCGGTGGTGGTCCGTTAAAACCGGGTGCGCGTGGTGGTGGTGGTGCTGCTTCTTAGCGGCAGTGGATCCCCGAGGGATGGCGAAGTAGGGGCTTGCGTGGGGTTGGCCTAGACAACGGTTCCTTTGCTGCAGTACGACGGCGGGGCTTCACGAGCCCTGATGGGCTCGACCGGGCCAGGTGGGCCTGGTTTGCCCTGTGGCTGTATCCGGTCGGCTACCACCTTTCGGTGGTGGAGGTAGTCCCCTCCCGCGAACTGTTGTTCTGGCAACCCCCACCGTTGCTACCTCTTTGTTGTTTCTCGGCCCTACTTCGTGTGTCACGGTGAGACGGCGGGGGCGGATTCATGACCGATGTGGCGTGCGCTGGTGGGCGGTGAGCATGGTGGAGCACTTCGAAGTGTCTGGGGGTGTGGTTTTTTTGAGGGGGTCGGGAGAAATCCTTGTCATTTTGACACTGACATGGTGACGCTTGTGGGTGTCACAGTCCTTGTTGAAGAGCGTCGGGTGTACCTCTTTCCCACCTCCCGGAGCGTGCCGAGGGAAACCCTAGAACCTGTCCGGGCAGCAGCGTCGTCATCGTCACCTTCCTTCCTAGAGGTGCTGCTTGGTGCGCAACGCGTCGGAGTGCTAGGCGTGTGGTGGTACTTAGCTGGAGGACGCAACGGTCGTGATTCCACCTCGTTTTCGTCGAGCCACTGCTATCGGCTTTGCTTTCTTTTCTTTTTCTTTTTGATTTCTTTGTCTTCTCGTAGGAGTTGTGCTGTCTGGTTCAGCAACAGTCTCAAATGGTTGCTATATTAATATAGCTAGGCGTATGACTGTTTCAATAGAGTCCAAGTCGTCTACGGAGCGAGACGACGACCGAACAGGGCGAAGCAACCGAGCTGGCTGTCTTTGGCGTGGGACCTGTCCGTCCCGCCGGCCGGTGAGACGAAAGAGGGACCCCGGCCAGGGTTGAAGCCTGTTTTGCATCGTACTCCAGATTCCATTGCAGTAACAGCTAGCCCGCCATGCATGCTAACCGAACCACCGGCAAGCCATGTTTACTCATCACCACTATTCCGGCGAGGTCTACGGAGCGGAGACGATCGAACAGGGCGATGGAACCGAGCTGGCCGTCTTGACCTGTGACCTGTCCTTCCGTCCTTCCGGCCGGCCGGCCAACTCGATCGTCAGAGGTTTCAGAGTTTCACATGCCGACATTCACTCCTTTAACCCCCACCCAGAGCAATAATTAACCAGCACGTACTAAATGGATCCAACCTCCGCCCTTATTTCTACCGCGTGCTGCCCGCTGGGTCTCTTCTTCTTGTAGGAGTACTAGACTAGGTCGGTCGCCGTGGATCGAGCTGTGCGCAGAAGCGGAGATGCGAGGAATTGAACGTGGCCTGGGCCACCGCCGGAGTAACTCGATCCGGCGCCGTGCTCCCGGTCGGCCGTGCTCCGCACGTACGGCAGCATTGTTGGTCGACTAATGTGTGCTGTTGTTTACCGTGGTCGTGACCATGACGGCCGCATCTAGTCCAGGCCCTGCTGGTCTAGTCCAGCGTCGATCTGAACCCTGAATGATGCTTCCTGCACCGAGATAGAACTACTACTACTACTACCTGTACGACTTTACTCCAGCAGCTCGTACATGTAACGCGTTGACAGACACTGATTAACTCATGGCGTTATATATACGCACACCCTGATTAACTTAGGTCCCGTGACATTATTGTTAGTGAAGCATGCATGCATCGTATCCCTCTACTTGTTCATGCATGTGTGTGGTCTCCTCTGTCTCTGTCTCTGTCTACACCTATGGTTTGAATTTCATTGACAGAGACATCTCAGCTAAACGATCAAGCACAACCATACAACCATGGGTACGTAGTACTCATTGGTACTCATTGCTAGCTGCTCGACGATCGCGCGCAGACTTAACTATGGAGAGCAACTGATCATCAACTGCTCCAACGGATCAAGTAGTCTTGGTGGTCATCCAGAAGCCGTTCAACGGTGGATAAGTATTAGCCTGCATGTAGCGATGCAGGATTAGGGGGCCATGTATGACGGTACCAAACGGATGAAACACAGACCGACCAACAACCACCAAGAAACGGATGGAACCATGGATGATGGATCATCAATGTATTCCGTTGGCCGAGTCATCCCAAAGACGAGACTAATTTGGCAGTGTCGTCATACTTGCGCTCATTACTATTGCGGCGCATCAAAAGTTGACTTGTGGTTGTCGAAAAATGGCTGTATGGTTGCGCGCATTAAAGTTGGCACACTCTCTAGTAGAAGAGACAAAGAGAGCGATTGTCATCGGAAAATGTCTTTTTACGAACGGAACCACATTGATCTAGTTCGGTGTTAGGACAACTCCACCGGTGAGACCTAAACCGTCTGCACGCATCTTAATCGGTCCGCATGGACATCGGGGCCAAACGCGGCGTTCTTGCGGGACGATCCATTCGGACAAACTCAAGCCGGACCGACCCATCTGGGCATCAAATTTTGGATCACGAATGGGCCTGTCCGGATAGACGCGAATGCTGGCATGTATAGCAGACTGACCTAATTGCAATCACACAATGAGTCTTCTTCTCTCTCCTTTCTCTTGGGCTGACCTGCCCGATTTTGTCTGTTTGGGTCGCGCTACTGGGTGCGGCTCGCCGGATAGACCAGACCATGACCAAAAAGTGACCGTGGCTCGATCCAAACGGACAAAATCAGACCATTTGGGTTGCTCGTTTGGGTCTTTCCAGTAGAGATGTCCTTAGACCTTACTTGGGTGGAGTGATTGTCCGTGTGCATCTTCGCTCTGCATTCTTACTACATCCAGTTCTAATTAATTGACTTGAGTACATCCGAATCTAAATAAATCCGAGTCAATTAATTTGGATCGGAGGGAGTAGTATTTCCATCACTACCTCATCGGTTCTATTCACATTCAATTAAAGTCCTATACAGTACTTGCTGTATGAATTAACTTACCTTTCTTTATTTGCCTATCCTCTACTTGCCTATTTATCCAAGTCCTCCTTTCTCTCTTTCTATATAATCTCCAACCACACGGTAGTAGTTCTAACACATATATAATTCAGTTGGTCAGCGAAATTGATAAACAAGATGATGATACTAGTGATATGTTTTCCTAGCCCGTTACATTGCACATTAGTCCGGCCTGACAGACATTAGGAAAAACAAATCCGAGAAAGCACAAACATATTGTTATCCTAGAGGGCACAAAAGTATGTGGATTCCAATATTCATATGCCACAAGAACAGAGAAAGACTTGGGGGTCTTCTAGCTCGCACATGAGGTGGTGTGCTAGACAGTCCAAGTTTAAATCTCACATTTTTCTATAATATATATATATGAGTAGTGTCTAATTCCTCCTAAACACTCTTTTATCTTTTTTATATGCCACAAGAACATGTTTCACACATTACAGAGTATCCGATCTCGGTATTGTTTAGTAATATTTACGTCTGCTGAATACAACCGCCATGTCAATACGAATATTGCCACGGATTACAGCAACCAAGCTACGCTGGGCCCAACATGGGCCATGTCCTGCCCATGATTCAGCCCATCATTCTTTTCTCTTACTGGGATGGCTATCGGCTTGTTCACTGTGGCCGTGACCACGACGATGGCATCTAGCCCAGCGTCGATCTGAATTGTGAATGATGTCAGGCATTCTCTTCTCTATCTGAACTTGACTCCATGTTCAAGGAAATAAATAATTCAGATAGCCCACTTGTCAATTCTAAAGTACTCACAAGATGGCTGAGTAATGTGCAGAGAAAAGAAAAACTGTTTGGCTTTTTGTTCACAGTGGGCCCAACAACCAGAGCTGTTTGGCTTTTTGTTCACAGTGGGCCCAACAACCAGAGCTGGACTGAGTCTAAGACACTACGTCGATTTTTTGTAGCTAGACTCTAGGTGAGTGTCAGTTCTTAGCTCGCGTCTAAGGCTTATAACACTGCACATGCCCATGTGTGGTCTTGTCTGTCTGCGCCTATGGTTTGAATTCGCGCATGACAGAGACGTCTCAGCTAAACAACGATCAAGCACAAAAATACAAACTTGGCTAGGACTAGTACTCATTGCAAGCTGCTCCATCACGGACTTAACTAAAGGCGTGAGCAACTGATCATCAACTGGTCCACCGGATCAAGTAGTCTTGGTGGTCATCCAGAAGCCATTCAACGATGGATCAGTATAATCATGCATGTAGCAATGCAGGATTAGTAGGCCACGCATGACAGCCTACCAAACGGATGAAACACGGAAACGGATGGAACCATGATTCTGTCCGTGTATTCCGTTGGCCGTCCAAGTCATCGCAAAGGCGCGTGTTAATGCGCTAGCTGAGCGGCAGCAGCCGTTGTTTATAATATCTCCGGAGAGAAAATTACAAAAAAACCACCATAATTGGAGCTAGGGTTTCAAAAGACCACCAAAAACTTAAAAAAATTCAGAATGCATCGGATTTGAGGCATGAAGTTGCAGATAGCACTGATCTGGCTTTGACGCTATTCTAATGATGAATATGACCGGTGGGGCCTGAACGTCAGGCTGACATGATATATGTGGACGGACGGGCGTGGATAGCCGTTAACGGCGAAAATTACAAAAAACCACCATAACTGGGGCTAGAGTTTCAAAAGACCACCAAAAAATTAAAAAATTTAAAAACACCAAATTTGGAGCAAGAGGTTGCAGAGTTGAGGAACATTCAAGAGGTTAAAAACACAGAATTTGGTGTTAAGTTTAATTAGCAACACTATGGATTATAAATACTTAGTTCATGAACATTTGTGAGCCAATTGCATGTCTACATTCATTTAGTCATCTCTACTTTATAGGAAGGTTTAGGACATAGAACCAAATCATAATATAGATAGTAGTAGATGGTCTGCCAGCCTACCAGATGAGTAGGTTGTAGTAAAAAGAAAATGCACAAGTGAATAAACATGATTTTAACATCTAGAAGAAAAATGTACAGCTCAATCAGATAGAGAAAAGAATGCCTGACAAGAAGAAGAATCCAACGCAAATTAAATGAGAGAACAGTGTCACAGCGGAAACGCAATCCACCTAAAACAAAAGAGAAGGTGAAAGCAGTAGGATTACTCTCGGATATTTAAGTTGAACCATGCCTGCAAGAAGTTTTATCATGACACGAAATGTTGCAGAAATTGTAAGACTGGCAAAAAATGAAGTGCACAAGACATTATAGGCATTGGAGATAAACATGGCAAGACGAGGTGCACATCTCACATAGATGCAGCAATCTGAGTGAAAAAATAACGGATAGAGGAAAATCAACTGCAACACCATGCTATGTACTGGAAGGATTCTCTTGTGGATCAGAGAGCTCGCCCCAGGAATCAACCAAGATTGTCGTTGAAGTGGCGATGTAGCTGCCAACATCGCTGGTCGGGGCACACAGAAAATAGTCGGACATGGGACTGCAGTCTCCACCACGACCCAGAAGACGAGGACTCCAGTCAACTGCGTCGTGTCCGACACAAGGGGCCGTAGAGGGGGATATTTGATCTCGAGCTAAGCCCCTGGGCCTCAAGCATACGGTCTGAACCTCTGCAACCTCTTGCTTCAAATTTGGTGTTTTTAAATTTTTTGGTGGTCTTTTGAAACTCTAGCCCCAATTGTGGTGGTTTTTTGTAATTTTCGTCGTTAACGGCCATCCACGCCCGTTCGTCCACATGTGTCACGTCAGCCTGACGTTTGGGCCCCACCAGTCAGATTCATCATTAGAGCAGCGTCAAAGCCAGATCAGTGTTATCTGTAACTTCATGCCCCAAATCCGGTGCTTTCTAAAAATTTTAAAGTTTTTTGTGGTCTTTTGAAACCTTAGCCCCAATTGTGGTGGTTTTTTGTAATTTTCTCATCTCCGGAAAACGAAGAGACTAATTTGGGCAAATTAGTAGTACCACTGGCCATTTTCTAGTTTCGTCATGCTCTAGTATTGCGCGCATCAAAAGTTGACTCGTGGTAGTCGGAAAATGGTTATAGGGTTGCGCCTAAAAGTTGGGACAGTATATAGTAGTAGAAGAGCTCAAGAGAGCCCTGTCATTTTTATGAACGGTTGATCCAGTTAGGTGTGTTAGACTTTACTTGAGTGGTGTGATTGTCCCTGCATCTTTGCTCTGCATTCCCTCCTCACTTCTCTGCACATTCTATTAAGGTCTTAGATTTGATGTATCAATTCATTTACTTCCTTCGCCTGCCATCTAATTTCCTATTTATGCAAGTCCTCCTTTCTCCCAATTCATATAATCTCCAGCCACACGGGTAGTAGTTCTAACACATATAATGTCAGCTCGACTGACAAACAATATGATGGCACTAATGATATCTTTTCGTAGCCCGTTACGCTGCCCATTCTTTTGATTTGGGAGACATCAGGAAAAACAAATCTGAGAAAGCACAAACGTAGCCTTAGTCTAAACATGACACAGGTATGTGGATTCCAATATTCATATGGGACAAGGAGACGACAAGCACATAATAGAGTAATCGGTCTCGGCATTGTTTGATGATATTTATGTCTACTGAATACGCCTGCCGTGTCAATTTGAAAATTGGCACCGGATGCACGAACGATGCTATAGTGGTGCCAACCTGGGCTATGGCCATACCATGATTCAGCCCATCAATGTTTTCTTTTCATGGGATGGCTAATGGCTCGTCAAGCATCCTATGTATGTGAAAAAAGTTGTGTACATAGGATGGGCAGCCTAGAATTTTTTCCGCACCTTCAACTGGTGTGTAATTTCTTCACAATTCTTTTTTATTGTCTGCTTCCTGTAAATGCAAGGGAACATAGCGGTAAACACCTAATGTCATCATGCGATGACCCAACATACCACTGCATGATGTAGTACACTATAGTCGTTGACATAACACCAATAAAACACCGTTCACTAGTATTACATCCCTCAGAGTAGTACAACAGAAACATAGCAGGTCCAAGACATGACTATAGGTTACAACTCAACTCTTTATACAAGATCCAGAGAACACTCTAGGTTAAAGAGAGAGAAAGAAACTTCTTACAAAGAAGAATCAGGAATAAATAACTCATAGCTACCATACTTATAAAACTAGTAAATGAACTACTGGCTTGCATTGTTGCTATTGCAATACTCTACAGAAGTAGGTTCTATGGTTAGAAATTCTATTCTTATCTAATCAGCAACTTCGTCTTTACTTGAGTTGATGTATATGTTGACTTTCTTGACTTCATTGAAGAGCATTAGCTTTTAATGATGATTCCTGGAGCATAACTTGATGTAGACATCGTCTATACCGGCTTTAGAACCTAGCAAGGGTTAAGAAGATACTTTGAGTACGAGCGTACTCAGCAAGTTCACTAGAAAAGGAGTGTGTGATGCACTATATCTACAGCCACAGACCATAGGTCGTAGGCAAAGCAAGTTTTCGTAAACATTTCTTCAAATGTTGCTTTTATTCTGAAAAGCTATGTCCGTCAGCCTTCACGGGTTCGCAGCTCCTTCCCGGAACAGGGAGTAACAAGTTATAGTTCTTACACTCTGCAGAGGTGCGTCACTTTACCCATGAGAGATCTTAGCTTTGTTGCACATCCGAATTGCAGGTTCGTTCACACTTCCTTGGTGTGAGGCCCAGACTAAGATCCAAGCCAATCACTGCCTTCTCCGCGACCCCGCATGTCTCCTTGGTGTACGCCAGCCCACCTATTGAATTACGGCAATGGCAGTACAGACCGTTCAGATGCCGGAACTATCGTGGGACGTTGAGGGCTCCCACCCATATGATGCATATCCTCTACGAATTACCATAAATAATATGCACGCTACGAGTGATAACAGCCATGACCCGCACATCCAGCTCCATGGAGAGGGAAAAGATACAGCTGACTTCTTCGTCCCATTCCAAATCTCATGGTCAACGCGTAATATACGGTGCAAGAATCACTGACGATATTGGTTATTAAGTTCTAGATAATATGTTTCTTTACCACCAGAACTCTTATAGTAGGTTATTACCTCATGGTAAATAACCTATAATCACTTTATTATGAAAATAGTGTTTTCTGTCCTTTTTCAAATGCAGGTGATGACAACACTAGATTTGTAAAATACTTTAGAGAAAATAATCAAAGGACATGAGCAAGTGTGAACTTGCCTTTTGTGATTGCAAGATTATGCACTCACGGTCTTCAAGACAATATAAAATCCAATATTTGAAATCTGCATCATTGGTCCGATAAGGACTAATGTTTAAAGAAGCAAGATGCTTTTATGCATAAGTAATGTAATGCAAGTTGATAAACGCGAATCCCGAGAATAACGTTGTTCTAGGGTTTGGATACTGGAAAGGATTTCCTTGGAATGTGTTGCCCTTTTAGATTAAGTTTCATACATGTGCTTCTTATTAAGGCTTGTGAGTGTGTGGAAAACAACAGGTATTTATACAACAACAAAATACACAGTATGGAATGCTACTCAAGGTTGCTTACATCTTAATTGTTTATCTTCAAGTTTTACTTTACAAGTAATGTCACTCATAAAGAATTTAAGTATTAACAATCTTATTATACAAGTAAAGTATAAAGTAAGGTGTTTACTATTAATTGTCATATGTTGATTGAAGTGGCAAAACGAATAACTTTTGAAGAAAATATTCCTTTATTAAGGTTTAAACAATTTTTGTGGTTAATCAGATGTGGTGGATGTTGTTTGTGTTTGCTTGAATAGTTTGGACTTGAGATGCTTTATAAATTAATTATAACAGACCAAAGTTAACTATAAAGCATATAATAAAGTCTTTAGCATTATACTTAAAGCTTGGTAACTATAATTAACTTTAAGAATGTAGATAGACTTAGGGTGTATTACTTATGATATTTGTATCTTGTTCACTTTATATTGTTTCCTTAGAGTTACTTAAGAATGGCATTACTTCTATTGGATTAGTGGTTTCTTTACATTATAATTGTATAAACGGATTGATCTCCTTACAAGGGTGTGGTTAGGGTTTGTGAATAAGTAAATAATATTATGTACTACTTATGAACTCATTTATAGTGCTTTGATTTGTTTATAAACTTGTGGTTAAAGTAAAGGAATAGGTTTTATTTCTTTACAAATTATTCTTGGAGATTTTATATTAGATGAGGATTCTTTTATAAAATAATTTATACTTATGGTTGAAGGATCCTTCAATAAGATTGCATTTAAATGGTGTTAAATCATTTTGACCTCATAATGTTAGTATTTAAGATTAATGCTTTTTTATTAGACTCAATTCATTAATTTAAGAAATATTAACAAATTTTATTTGACATTATATGAATTATTAAATAAGAAATAGGTTTAAATTCAAGTTATTAAAGTGTTTAACTTTTTATTTAACTTAAAAGTGGAATATCACATTTTTAACATATAGGTATTATTTTTGTGATTATTTTGGTATATTACATTTACTTTTGTGATTTATAAATAATAAGATATGATTTTAATAAGGTTTTTTACTTTATAAATACTTAATAATTAATAAATATTTAATTAAGATGATTAATAATGTATAATTATAATTTTAAAGTATAATTCTTATTTTTTCTAAGATTTTTAGTATTTTATTTATATTTTTTAACATTTACCATTATTAAAGTATGAATTTTCAAAGTATTAAAACTTTCTAAAGTATTTATTAAATAATATTTATTTATATAATTATCATAATAGTATTTAATAATAGTTTTAAGTTGTAGATTTTATTTTTCTAAACATTTTCGCATATTATATGTATTTTTCTGATTTATAAAACAAAAGATATTAAATTTACAAGATTTAATCATTTAATTTTATTTCTGGAATATTGAAAGTTGGATTTATAATGTTTTAATTATTCCTAAACAGACATTAAACCTTTTTACACTCAGAGGGGATCTACCCCAGTCACAGACAGGTGGGGCTTAGGCCACGTCATAAGCCACATCAACAAAGACCAGTCAAAGGCTGACCAGGTCAAGGGTGACCTCACCCTGATGTCACGATGACATCAGCAATTTCATTGCTCACAGGTGATGCTTGAATCCGGCGACAGGATGCAAACGCGCTTGCGGGGTTAGGAGATTCAGATGCGGGAGACTCAGGCGAATCGATTGGTGGCCGCGCCGCCCGTATTTGGTCACCAGAGCACTAGCTCCGACGAACATCTGCGGCGGCGGGCAAAGGTGCATGACGCAGACGCGATGGAGGAAGAGAGGAAGACAACGGAGGGGGTGACAGAGCACCGCGAGCTCACCAGCATGCCATTGATGGGCTTTAGAAGACTCGGGGTAGACGGAATCACGGTGGACGACGAAGGCCGGACTTCGGGATGACGAGGTCGCCGCATCGACTCGAAGCGTCCAACTTCAATTCCTTCAGCAAGGAGGCTCAGGGGAGCACGGTGAAGCCGTGTGCTTGATCAACGGAGCGCAGTGGAGCGTAGAACGGTGAGGATTCGAAGCTAGGGTTTCGAGCAAAGAGGAATTTTGAGAGAAAGAAGAGGAATTGGGCCTAGGGTTTCTTCTTGACGGCAGCGCTGAAGCTTTTATAGGCGTTTATCAGCGGCAGCACGAATCTGGGCAGAGGCGGAAGATCGGGCGGTCGCCGGAGCTCCACCGAGCTGCTTCCCCGGTGATGCCCACTGTCACGAGGAAGAAGAAAAGAAAAAGAGGGCAAAGGGGTACGCGACTGTTGTTGGGCCTCCGTGGGCTGCTGCGGAGCGAGCGGAGAAGTTTGGCTGTGACCAGCGGGCGTTGAATAGAGAGAATAGGAAATGGGCCGTGGGCCAGATTGGGTGTTTCCTCTGTTTTTTCCTGGCTTTATTCCTTTTTCATTTTCTGTTTTGTTTCCAGGTTTGTATTTTTATATTTGGTTTGAACTTTTCTTTTTGGAACTTTATTTGCTGAATACTTGCAACAACAATAAAGTTGTTAAGAATCAATTTGTGAACTTTTATTATGTATTGTGATATTTTCTTTATTTCCTTTATATATATTCTTTTCTATAACATTGTTTTCACTTTTATTTGGAGTAATTAAGTTTTTAAAATCTTTAATAATATCCATAGGGTTTATTTTTATATATTTAATCACATAGTAAAATTATAGGGTGGTTTATAATATTGAACTCCCACTTATTCCATGCTCATATGGAATGAGTGGTTTGAGAAATGGATTAAAGGCTTTGTCTAATGATTATAGATAGAATATTTATGAAATGTTGATGAGAAAACTTATTAATAAGTTTAGAGTTCTTAATTGTAATTACTCACCCTATGGTTTAAGGTACTTACTATACTTATTTTCTTTTGTTGATGTGAATAAAGATTAATGGTTAATGATATTGTCTTTATGTTTGTGATCTTTAATAACATCACCATTCAAAGTAAAATAGTGGATTTGTTTTCTAGGATAGCTTATGAGAAAGAATTGATAAAGTTAATTCTTAAGCACATATGATAATGATGATTGAAAATGACAAAGATGTGCTCAGGTGATTTGATATAGTAAATATTTCTATGAAGCTTTGTGTAAATAAGATGATAGATCAATCAGATGAAATGGATAATATGTTAGGTAAAGATTTAGGGTCTAGTGTTTAACAAGGATTCCTATATTCCATACTTCATAATTCTGGACTTCTAATTAAGGAATTCCTTTCCTAGATATTCTACTTCTCTACGCCCATCATCATGTGCTAACATGATGAGCTTTGCTTTATAGAATATTCTTATCCACCTTTTATTCTTCTAAATCCATTTATAAATCCAATGTGCTTGTCATTAAAGCCTTTCATAATCATTTATATCTATACTTGGCTATATCAACTACTCTATTGCTGATAATCCCCAATCCAACAAGTGGTTACTTCTTACTCCAATCATACTCTTCCTTAATCATCCTTCACTAGTAGCACCTCAATAGATGTATACATCAAATCCTACTTCACCTCAAGTGCTTAGTATTTCCAAAGAGGAAAATACTACTTCTTTAATCCAATGTTGCTCTAACAACATTTTAATCATACTATCTTGTCTCTACTTGACTCCAATATCTAACATTCCAACCTCACATTATATTAATGTGACCTGTAATTGACTAATCTAGGATAATATATCTATACTATGGTTCAATCATGTTTTATCCACCAATGTCACTTATACATGGTATAAGCATTCAATATTGGTGAATAAGGCATGATCATTATAATCCTTTGACCCTTTATGATTCAGGTTTCCAGTTGGCTAAACAAGGCTTCATCAATACAACATTACAGTTGTATTATAATTATTTTATGTTTAGCTCTATTGGATTAAGAGATATAATTCATTGACTATACCTACTTGATCCAATAGGACTACTCCTGGTAATCTTCTTTGTTACCATATTGATTTGATTTCCTCCAATAACTCCCATCCTAAAGATGACATCTAGAACTAGCATCACTATTTACCTCTTCTTACTTCTTGCTTTATAAACCTTAAGTTAATGCTATAACAAGTACAAGAGTTGATAGGTCAAGAATTGATAGGTTAAGAATTGGTGAATCAATAGTTGATTACTCAATATTGATGAACAACAAATATAAGGATATGATTCAATAGAGATGATAAAGATTGATATGGAAAGAAAGATATATGGTGAATGATCTTAACTTTGGTTTCTTTTCTACTCAATCTCACTAGAGAGTTAAAGTTAGGTATTTCCATGATACTCATGGTATAAGTAGATGAGATTAAGATATAGTTGTTACATTCTTATTATTTGTGTTATATTTATAATTTGGTATTCATGAGTGATTATAATGAATACTATGATATGATCTCCTAAGGATCAAATATAAATCATTAAGTAATGTATTAGGGTTTAATTTTATTCCATTTGATCTACCCTTAGATCAAATCATGTTTATCCAAAATAAGGTTTTAGCAAAGGTCATATTGAAACTTATCGCAGTCAACTTGATGATCTACATCAATTCCATCAAGTTACGAGAAGCTTCAATCACTTTGACAAGTTTTTATTTAAAAGCGCGAAAATTATTCAGATTTTCTATGCATGAATGCAATGCACACACCTATGTTCATATTATTTCTAAGCTCTAATGCTGGGACGTTACACATCCCTTCTTGAGTATGGTTTAGACCTTTCTCAAATTTAACTGTAGAAGTTTTCTCAATAGAATGATATGGCATTGGGCGACCCAACCAAACTTGTCATGTTGCGCCACACGGCAATGTCTCAGCCTATCAATTGCCATCTACCTTCCTTTGTAAAATCCGACCATCGCACTCGACTGCTCTACATACGGTTCTAAAATAACCCTATGGTTTGAATTTGCACGACAAAGACATCTCAGCTAAATAATCAAGCACATACAAACTTGGGTATTACTGGTACTCATTGCTAGCTGTTCGATCGCGCGCAAATTTAACTAAGGAGAGCAACTGATCATCAACTGGTCCACCGGATTAAGTCTTGGTGGTCATCCCCTTCTCCCCCTTCCTCTTTAATCTTGCCGCTGAAGAGTTGGCCAAGATGATTTTTCAAGCTTAGAACAATGGTCTAGTGACTGGTTTGGTGTCTCGTTTGATTGGTAATGGGGTAGCTATTTTACAATATGCCGATGATACAATTTTGTTAATTCAAGATGATATTGAGCAGTTAATTCATGTTAAACTAATTTTATATATGTTTTGAGGCAATGCCTGTGTTGAAAATTAACTTCAACAAAAGTGAACTCATTATGGTTTTGGAAGATGGAGAGAAACGGTTGAGATATGCTGATTTGTTTGGATGTCAAATTAGTAGTTGGCCTATTAAGTACCCTGGTGTCTCTGTCTGTAGAACTAGGCTCCATGTTGTTAAGATGCAACCTTTGTGTGATAAGCTTAAGAAGAAAAATCGATGATTGGCTTGGTAATTCCTCTTTGATTGGAGGGAGATATACTCTTATCCAATCCTCTCTGAGCAGATTGTTAATATATATCATGTCTATGTACCTCATGGATTATACCAACCTGGAGAGTTTCACTAAATTAATCAGGAAAGTTAATATATCATGGCTCATAACCTAGAGAGTTAATATATCATGTTTATGTACCTCTCGGGAGAAGCGGTCAGGTTATGAGCTGAACCGTTTTGTTTTTTGGATGAGCCGGCCGTGTCTATTCGTCAAAATCGTGTATTTCCTGAACAAAAAATGTCTCTTCCTTAAGCCAAGCAAAATCCTAATGCTATGAACTAAATATAACTCCTAGTACGTTGATATGCTAAGCAAGAGCCTATTACTCAAATATCACGAAACCCTTATATATAGTTCCTATTTAAACTAATTTAAACCACAACTAGCAACACTACCATTCCACCACGCCTAGTCCAGCTTGCTCATGCAGGGCAGATTATACAAACACAAACAGCGAGATAGGAGATTGAAACAAAATTGCAAGAAAAAGCCTGAACCAAAACAAGTCTATGTGGCACACCACCCGTACTTACGACATGGACCCACCTGTCAAAACGCTCATAGAATTTTACAGGGAGTGAAAATTGGCATAACTTTTGTTTAATGGAGTAATTAGGAAGATTTTTTGGTAAATAGGATAATTATTATCAAAATTCTGAACTAGGGGTAAAAACTAGAATTTACTCTTAAAATTATGATTTCATCTCTACCGGTCTTATATTTTATCTGCCCTCAATTATTTCCGACTATTCATATTATCGTTCAAAGTTGGAACACCGTGTAGTTATAGTTTTAAAAACCGGACCGAATCAGCGGTTCAACCGGAAAAAACTGAAACACGAGCCCTGGCGGTTCTTTAAGCGCACTAGACCGCTTGGACCTCACGCGGTGGGCGGACACCAGTCAGAGGTGCTGACCAACTTAGCTACGACCGATTTCCATGCAAACAGTAGAAATCGTTCTCCTTTTACCACATCTACACCGTTGAACTGAAAACTGAACCTAAACAATAAGCTTGGGAGTGTCTTTAAAAATGCTTTTGCTCGGCCGCTGACTATACTCTATTAAGATTCGAAAAAAAGACTATACTCTATTAAGTTGTTACGTGTAGTATTTGCCAAACTACGAAATGTTTTTACATTCAAAATATTTATTTTATGGGAGCATTTATAAATAAAATTATAAATTTTATATCTTAAAAACCAAAAAGTGAACCGGTGAACGAGGGTTTGATCGGTAAAAATCTGAACCGACAGTCTCATCGGTTCGGTCATCGGTCTGGTTTTTTAAACTATGTGTGTAGTAGAAGAAACTAAGAAAGCTATGTCTCTTTTATGAATGGAACCGCATTGATCCAGTACTTAGGTGTTAGACTTTACTTGGGTGGAGCGATTGTCCGTACATCTTTTCTCTGCATTGCATTCATACCACTATTTCCCATCACCACCTCATCAGTTCTCTGCATATTCAATTGAAGTCTTATACTTGATGTATGAATTAACTTACCTTTCTTTATTCGCATACCCTCTGCTTGCCTATTTAATCAAGTCCTCCTTTCTCCCCTTCCTTGTAATCTCTCCAATTACACAGTAGTAGTTCTAACACATATAATTCAGTTGGTCAGATCCATTGACAAACAAGACGGCGAGACTGCTAGTGATATGTTTTGCTATTCCATTGCACTGCCCATTAGTTTGGCTTGTGAGACATCATGAACGACAGATCTGAGAAAACACAACCGTAGCCTTAGCACAGTGGGACAAACAGTATGTAGATTTCATTATTCATATGCCTTATCGACATGTCTCGCACATTATATATTATTGGACGTCGGTATTGTTTGATGAGATTTATGTCCATTGATCAATACACCCGCCATATGGATGTGAATATTAGCACTGAGTACATGGTTGCGCTAGGGCTGGCCTGGGCCATGATTCAGCCCCTCAATATTTTTTCTTGCTGGACGATGGCTTGTCAAGGCCTCCATCTCTCGAGAAAAAGTCGTGTGGCCATAGGCTTCCCCGCCTAGAAATTTTTCTAAAGCTTCGGCGGTGACGGCGATTTGTACCTTCAGCAGGGCCGGCTCTATTTTTTGCAGGGCCCTTGTGCGAAGTCGATAAAACGGGCCCCTACGACCAATATATATATATATATATATATATATATATATAGCATAACTAGATATATATGCATGTATATGCTTATTTTGAGTTGAAGAGAACTTACAGCAGGTTAGGGGCAGGGGCACATGACGACCGGATGAGCACGGCCAAGCAGGACTACAGTGGTCGGCTCGCCGCAGAGCGTGTCGGCTTCAAGTCATGACTCGTGAGGATTAAGGAACAGAGGCGATGTATAGAGAAGAGCAGTCGATCCGTAATCGGCTGAAGACGAACAGACGATCCTAAATTCTTGCTATCGCTAATTACTTGTCCCGTCTCCGTCCGGAATTGAGCCGACTCCCGATCGATCTTCCTGGTCCCGTGTCAACGTGTGCCAAATTTTTTCAGCCCATTAGAAAACTAAGCAGCCCAGCCAGAATAGCAGGGTATATACAGTCTATATCTTGGGCCCCTCACTGTCATGGGCCCTTGGGCGCCGCCCAATCTGGCCTAGGGTCAGAGCCGGACCTGACCTTCAGCACGTTCGCACTGCCACATGCATGCACTGATCGACCAGCTAGCATGCAGATGTAGACCGCGTCGTCGGCCTGACCACCACTTCGCAACGCACTTGTGCCGGACGTGCGCCGTCATTGCTCAGGCTGCAAGTGGCGGCAAGAGGCCCGCGGCGCCGCAAAGCCCATCCCACATAAAATCGTTAGCAGAAGCCTGTGGACTGTAGGAAATATTAAGTGGAGGTATGAAGCATTATTATCAGTGATGTGAAGCATCGTATATCTCTTTCTTCTTCTTGTTCGCGTGTCAAGTTGTCTGCCCAGGTATGAGTATATGATCTATATATCCATGATAGAGATATCCCATCTAATAAATAATCATGCACATATATACAAACATGCTTCGGTGCTTGATTCAACAAACTTCACCTTGAGACAAGTTCCTTCTTGTAGCATCAAGATCAATCCTCTCCCTAAATAACACAAAGGAAATACTTCCGGCGCCAATAGCCACTTGGGCTAATAAGTTAAACCAACTAAGTTCGAAAAAACCTCAAACTTAGCAACATGAACAAGTTTAATCGTCATATCAGCAGGATTATCATGAGTGCTGATCTTGCATATCTTTAGTTTACCTTGAACAAAAATTTCTCTAATAAAATGGTACTTGACATCAATGTGCTTAATTCTCTCATAAAAAATCTGATCTTTTGTAAGATATCTGACACTTTGACTGTCACAAAATAAAGTAATGCAAGAATCATCTCCACAAAGCTCAGCAAACAAACCTTTCAACCAGAATTGTTTTTCCAGCTTCAGCAATAGCCATGTATTCAGCTTCAGTAGTAGATTCCGCATTGGCCCAAACCTACGAGCGATGGGTCTCGCTCCGTTCGTCAGAAGTTAGCCTTCTTGGTTGAATTTTGGATCATACTTTAACAATACCACTTGTACTGGCGCACGAGAGCCATGCCGCTTGGTCAAGAGTATCAAGGGTGGAACATTCATGCCATAATGCATGGTCCAATAGGGACGGGGACACTATAACATTGATGAATTACTCCCTCTGTCCGAGTTAAAAGGACACATATTAGAAATCATGGAATCCCAAAATCCTTCATCTTTTAGGCACATAAGTATTTCATTTCAGAGGAAGAGCCAATCATAGGATTAATGAGAGCCAAATTATCCCCAGAGAAAGCCTAGGGCCCAAAGATTTTATATGTGCCCTTTAAACCGAGACTGAGAGAATAGTTAAGATCATGATAACCGTATCTAGTTAAGTGATGGCTTCCATCCAGGGGCGGAGCTAGGTACAATTAGTGGGGTCAATTGACACCAATGATCCAATGAAAATCCTTACTAAATCAGTGATAAATATTGTTCATTAGTTTAAAATGACCCCAATGAAATAGAGATGACCCCAATGTTGTTCTAGGCTGGCTTCACCTCTGGTTCCATCTAAAGGAGATCCATACTACTGGGTCAAGAGTATCAAAAGGTGGTACATTTTTGCCATAATGTATGTATGATCCAACAGGGATGGGGACACTTTTTATCTCATTGATGAATTAATTACGATAATGGTAACGGTATCCACACTGTCCATGGATTCTTTCATTCGAGTGTTATTTCGAAAATCACTAGTAGCTCCCGAGCACCAGCTATCCCGTTTTTTGAAGAACTCAAAAAGTTCATTGTTTTTTGTGGTTTGAAAAATTCAATCTTATGTCTCTAAAAATCCTTAAATTCAACGTAAATGTACATATACATGTCTAGCATGTACGGTTAAATTTGCATAGAATTGTATTTTTTGTAAGTAATCACAAAGAAACAGACAAATTATGAAAGACAAAATAGGTTCCGTTTTGCCTTTTTCGAATCCAGATTTTTTTTAGCATAAAATAGAATATGTTAGCATACAAACAGGGCCGGTCTATACATATTCGGTGCCCTGGGACAAGACAACAAAAAGGCCCCTTGTTTATAAACACAAATTTAAAATGCATTGTATTTTGAAAGCAATCCAGTAAATACATATCATAGATCGATGGTATTCCAACTTCAAAACCCACTCTAAAAATTATTTCTTTGTAACGGTCTAGGGAACTACATCATAATAGTAAGGAAATAATATTATCCTACAAAAGACCAATCTTCTACGTTGCTCTTCTAAGTGGCATTGGCTTAATTCATCTGCAAAATAAATAATTTGGTCAAAACCGATTGCTACTTAAAGCTTTGGTCCTACTATGAGATATAATGTTGATGCACAAGAAATTACATCAGTTTCTATGCTCTCCATCCTGCCAAGTTCTTCACTGGAATAAACCTCTCCGGATCTTCCTACTGTACCACAAACGATAATACTTATTAGTAAAACATACTTATCACTTCTATTTTACTAGGATGATGAGATCTTGGAGAACTCACATTAGTTTATGTTATCACCAATCACTAGTAGAAAACAAGCCATCCGTTCGCGTCCCCTAAAAGCATTAGTCCCGGTTGCGCCAAGAACCGGGACTAATGCTGGCACGCGTCCCGGTTCGAGCGGGCCCGGGGCCCGGAGGCATGCATCCCGGTTGGTAAGGGGTCATGCGTCCCGGTTTGTAACACAAACCGGGACTAAAGGTTGGGCGTCAGCCACGTGGCGTGGCATTTTTTTAGTCCCGGTTTGTGTTACAAACCGACATGCTCCGCCTCTCTATAAATGCAACGCCCTCTCCGCTTCCACTGCTTTTTTCTTGCTGGAAGGTGTGAGGGGTGTGCTAGTTTTTTTCCCCTATGCATGCATTCAAGGTGTTTGATGAAATGTTTGAGTGAATGATCCCGTTCAATTTCTCATAGAACAAAAATATAGAAGGTGTCCGAGACGCACTTGAGCTTTCTCCTCTTTATTTTCCTCGATCGAGGTTAGCAATCTTATCTTTTCTCTGTCATTGATACAATGCATGTGTTGATGTGAATTGGTCATTTCACTATTTATGATGTCCTGTTTTTTGATAAACTTACTTATATGATGCAGATGAACGGTCGGGAATGGATGTACGGTGACCGGCGCATTGCCGGGTATATGAAAGGCGTGGATAAATTTATTGATGTGGCTACGGCAAATAAAGAGAATGGTTTTATACGTTGTCCATGTGTTCAATGTCAAAACAACAAGGAGTACTCATCCTCGAAAATCATTCGCGGCCACCTAATTATGAAAGGTTTCATGCCCAACTATAATTGCAGGAACAAGCACGGGGAAAGAGGGGTTATGATGGAAGATGGTGAAGAAGAAGATGATGATAACAACTATCATCATATGTTTCCTGAATACAGTGATACTGCAATGGAAGACAATGGAGAGGAAGAAGGTGAAGAACGGGCATCAGATGAGCCGACTGATGAACTTGGTAGGGTCATTTCTGATGCAAAGCGAGATTGTGAAACAGAAAATGAGAAGTTGAAGTTAGAGGGCATGTTAGAAGATCACAAGAAATTGTTGTACCCAAATTGTGAAGATGGCAGCACAAAGCTCGGTACCACACTGGAATTGTTGCGATGGAAGGCAGAGTGTGGTCTAACTGACTCCTCATTTGAAAAGATGCTAAAAATAATGAAGCCGAAGTTTCCAAAACATAACGAACTTTCCGAGAGTACCTACGAAGCAAAGAAGACTCTCTGTCCTCTAGGATTAGATGTGCAAAAGATTTACATGCATGCATTAATGACTGCATCCTCTACCGCGGTAAGGATTATGAGAATTTAGATAAATGCCCGGTATGCAATGCATTGCGGTATAAAATCAAACGAGATGACCCTGGTGATGTTGAGGGAGAGCCCCTCCGGAATAGGGTTCCTGCTAAGGTTATGTGGTATGCTCCTATAATACCAAGGTTGAAACGCATGTTCAGAAACAAAGAGCATGCCAGGTTGTTGCGATGGCACAAAGTTGAGACACCCTGCTGATGGGTCACAGTGGAGAAAAATCGAGAGAGACTTCCCAGACTTTGCAGGTGACGCAAGGAACTTATGGTTTGGTCCAAGTACGGATGGCATGAATCCTTTTGGGGAGCAGAGCTGCAGTCCAAGACACTGCCCGTGACTCTATGTATCTACAACCTGCCTCCTTGGTTGTGCATGAAGCGTAAGTTCATTATGATGTCAAGCTCATCCAAGGCCAAGCAACCGGGCAACGACATTGATGTGTACCTTAGGCCATTAGTTGAAGAACTCTTACGGTTGTGGGGCAAACCAGGTGTACGTCGTGGATGAGAACAAACAGAGTCATTTGATCTATGAGGGTTGCTATTCAGAACCATCAATGATTGGCCTGCTCTTAGTAACCTTTTAGGATGCATGTACAAGGGATATAAGACATGCACACACTGTTTAGATAAGACTGAAGGTACATATTTGCATAAATGCAAGAAGGTTGTGTACGGAGAATCGACGATTTCTTCCGACCAATCATCCGTAAGAAAGAAAGGCAAGCATTTCAAAGGTGAGGCGGATCACGGAAGAAGCTGAACTCCCCGCTGGTGATGATGTATTTGGTATGGTCAAGGACATAGAAGTAATCTTTGGAAAGGGTCCCGGTCAATCAGTTCCGAACGACGCCGCTACAGGACACGCACCCATGTGGAAGAAGAAATCTATATTTTGGGAGCTGCCATATTGGAAAGTCTGTGTCCTCTTCAATCGACGTGATGCGTGACGAAAGAATCTTTATGCGTGAACTCGCTAGGATTCCTAGGCGTGTATGGGAAGACAAAAGATACACCAAGCACGGGAGGACCAACAAATTATGAAAGACCCAAAGAACATGCATACAGAACAAGGCGGATAAAGGGCGTCCACTTAAGTCGTACAGCTATGCTCTTACCAAAGCAGAGAAGGAAATCTTTTTGAAGTCCTTTACAGATCAAGGTGCCGTCGCTTCTCATCTAATATAAAGGGATAATAAATATGGCGAGAAAAGTTCCAAAACCTGAAGTCTCATGATCATCACGTGATTATGACGTGATTGCTTCCGATTGCATTGAGGGGCTGTCTGGAAAATGTTCGAGTACCCATTGTGAAGTCGTGCATTCCTCAATGCAATATCTCGAAGGTAATCAATCCAGATATTCTGCCAAGGTTACGAAGGATGTGGTACAATGTCTTGTTAGTTTTGAGTTGGTGTTCCCACCATCCTTCTTCAATATTATGACGCATCTCTGGTTCACCTAGTGGAAGAGATTGCCATTCTCGGTCCGTATTTCTGCACAATATGTTCCCTTTGAGAGGTTCATGGAGTCTTCAAGAAATATGTTCATAACCGTGCTAGACAGAAGGAAGCATCTCCAAGGGATATGGAACGAGGAGGTCATTGAGTTTTGTGTTGACTTTATTCCCGACCTTAAGCCGATTGGTGTTTCGACCATGGCATGAGGGAAGACTAAGTGGAAAAGGCACTGGGAAAGAAAGCAATGATATGTAGGACGGGGATTCTTTCACTAAAGCACACTACACAGTTCTACATAATTCCACCTTGGCAGCTCCGATATCGAGGAACACAAGAATATTGTACGCCCAAAAACCCGGGAAGCTGAATCATGGATTACGATGAACACATGAAGTCTTCGGTGGTTGGATGTGGACACATCTCTTGAATGACACCACCGATGGAGATCAGCTATACTTGTTGGCGCGTCCACCATCTTCTCAGTATTGAATTTCCAAGGTGCAAATAAATGGGAATACATTCTACACGATCGCCCAAGATAAAAAAGAGCACCAACCAAAATAGTGGTGTCCGCTTTGATGCAATAGACGAGAATGGACAAAAGGATGATAATATGGTTACATAGAGGAGATATGGGAACTAGACTATGGAGTCTCTTTAAGGTCCCTTTGTTTCGCTACAAATGGGTCAACCTGAATGGGGAAGGGTAAAGATAGACCAGTTGTAATGGAATGACAACAGTGGATCTCAACAATCTTGGTTATAGAGATGAACCATTCGTCCTAGCCAACGATGTGTCTCGGTTTTCTATGTGAAGGACATGTCCTGCATCAAAAAAAGAAAAAATATGCAAACGAATACATCATATGATGAGCCAAAGCGTCACATAGTTCTTTCGGGAAAAGAAACATCATGGGAATCGAGGACAAGATGCATATGTCAAGATTATAATAAGTTTGATGAAATTCCGCCCTTCACAGTGAAAACTGACCCAAGCATTCCGTTAAGTAAATAAGATGCTCCATGGTTACATCTGAAGCGATCATAAGGAAGGACATATGCCAAGAAGTTCATGCTCATATTATGTAACTCTAGTTCATGTCTTTCGCGGTTTGTGGCTTCACCGAAGGATATCTTTCGCGGTTTGTGGCTTGACCGGGACTATATATAGGGGGCCTTTAGTCCTGGTTTTGTAGTCTCGGTTTTTAATATTACTAAATGTCTTGAGTGTTAGTCCTGTTTTGTGGCTGGACCGGGACTATGAAGAAGTTGTCCCGATTCGTACTTACCATTAATATCTGATCTCCAAACACGCGCGGTCACATATTAGGGAGTGCCTCTATGACTAGTTTCATGGAGATGCCGGAGGACTGGGATCCGTCGGCATCTCCCTGAAACTGGTCGTAGTGGTGTTCCTGCTCTCGAAAACCATCTTGCAGCTTGTAACTTCTCTAACTAGATCAATACACCGGGGAGCTAACTAAATTCATATATTAGGGAGTGCCTCTATGACCAGTTTCTCGGAGATGCCGGAGGATCGGATCCAACATCTCCTAAAATCTGATAGTGGTGTCCTCGCTCGAAAACCATCTTGCAGCTTGTAACTTCTCTTACTAGATCAATACGCTTGGGAGCTAACTAATTTCACATATTAGGTGCCTTATGACCAGCTTTCTCGGAGATGCCGAGGACTGGGCTCACGGCATCTCCACGAATCGCCGTAGTGGTGTCCATGCTCTCAAAAACCATCTTGGAGATGCCTCAAACTGGCTGGAGGACTGGACTCACAAGGATGCCTATTTATAGTACAAGCAGCTCGGCATAGTGTCGACACTTACGAAATAATGTCGACACTCACCCCTATTATTAGTGCTGATTCGTGTTTTGTCCCGGTTGGTGTCTCCAACCGGGACTAAAGGTTCATCTTTAGTCCCGGTTGGTGACACCATCCGGGAAAAGGTACACGCCGCACGATATAATGTCGACACTCACCCCTATCATTAGTGCTGCCTCGCCCAGCCTGCCGAAATCCCTCCAACCGGGACTAAAGATGAACCTTTAGTATATTGAAAATCCGAACAATGAAAATCCTTCGCGTGGTGTCATATTATGTGACATAGTTGAAAGGAAAAATACCAGACTTGGTATATTGATCATGTCTCGAAAAAACCTTCACAAAATGACCTATCATGTTCGAGCTTTCATGGCTTTCGGTCCAAATGACTGATGTTATGTGCTGAATCACGGCATAGTTTGTGATGCTGTGCCCATATTATGCATGCATGTGTACATTGGTATGGAGAACAATGTTGTAGGAGGAAGTTTTCCTTTTTGTCGCACGGAAAAGCCCTTTTCCATTTTCCGAGCGCAAAAAACGGGTCGTTTTGTGAAGTAACCACCAAAATGCTGTTTCAGAATGCTACCGTCCCATTTTCCTAAAATACTAGACCACCTTACATGTACTATCTCTCAACCGGGACATCTCAAACCTTTTCGTCCATCCCGGGTAAAAAGGATAAATGTCTGCCGAATCGGTAGGAAGTGGGTCCGGTTTGTACTACAGGTACATGATCTCTCGCCCGTGATTTTTTGAAAAAATCATTTTTAGACTCGCAATATGTGGTTTCTTCAGAGATCCAATGCAAGTTCTAAGGATGCTCGTCCCCTATCTTCATGCACGCCGGTTCGACCATAGTTAGAAATTCAGAAAATTCAAAACGGGCATAATAAATTCAAAAAAAATCCAAACAATAAAAATCCTTCGCGTGGTGTCATATTATATAACATAGTTGAAAGGAAAAATACCAGACTTGGTATATTGATCATGTCTCGAAAAACCTTCACAAAATGACCTATCATGTTCGAGGTTTCATGGATTTCGGTCCAAATGACCGATGTTATATGCTGAATCATGACATAGTTTGTGATGCTGTGCCCATATTATGCATGCATGTGAACATTGGTATGGAGAACAATGTTGCAGGAGGAAGTTTTCCTTTTTGTCGCACGGAAAAGCCCTTTTCCATTTTCCGAGCGCAAAAATGGGTCATTTTGTGAAGTAACCACCAAAATGCTATTTCAGAATGCTACCGTCCCATTTTCCTAAAATACTAGACCACCTTACATGGACTATCTCCCAACCGGGACATCTCAAACCTTTTCGTCCATCCCGGGTAAAAAGGACAAATGTCTGCCAAATCGGTAGGAAGTGGGTCCGGTTTGTACTACAGGTACATGATCTATCGCCCGTGATTTTTTGAAAAATCATTTTTAGACTCGCAATGTGTTTTATTCGGAGATCCAATGCAATTTCTAAATGAGCCATTTTTCTTCCCGCCATTTCTTCACGCCATTTTTCTTCCCGCCATTTTTTCCCGGCATTTCTCCCGCCATTTCTTCCCGCCAGTTCTTCCCGCCAGTTCTTCCCTTCAGTTATCTTCCTGCCATTTCTCACTATATATATAAAGTGGCGAGTATTACAGGTGTAGGCAGGAGCATGACTGAATCACTCCAACATTGCAAAACAAGTTCGGTCGATTGTGGCTTAATCTGGTCATGTATCTTAATTTCCAGTTCTTCTATGTAACTTTGTGTTAGTTGCGTTATGTACTTTAATTCCAGTTCTATCCTAAGAAAATGGTTTTGAATTATTTATTCAAATGCAAACACTTTTTATGTTTAAAGTTTTTCTAAATTCCAAATTAATATTAAAAAAATATAAGTTAATTCATTTTTAATTGTAAATGGTTCAAATTTTAAATGGTTACGTTAATTATTTTTTAAAACAGAAAATGGTTTTGAATTATTTATTCAAATCCAAACACTTTTTATGTTTAAAGTTTTTCTAAATTCCAAATTAATATTCAAAAAATAAAAGTTAATTCATTTTTAATTTTAAATGGTTACATTAATTATTTTTTAAAAACAGAAAATGGTTTTGAATTATTTATTCAAATGCAAACACTTTTTATGTTTAAAGTTTTTCTAAATTCCAAATTAATATTAAAAAATATAAGTTAATTCATTTTTTATTGTAAATGGTTCATATTTTAAATGGTTACATTAATTATTTTTTAAAAAAGAAAATGGTTTTGAATTATTTATTCAAATCCAAACACTTTTTATGTTTAAAGTTTTTCTAAATTCCAAATTAATATTCGAAAAATATAAGTTAATTCATTTTAAATTTTAAATGGTTACATTAATTATTTTTTAAAAAGAGAAAATGGTTTTGAATTATTTATTCAAATGCAAACACTTTTTATGTTTAAAGTTTTTCTAAATTCGAAATTAATATTCAAAAAATATAAGTTAATTCATTTTTGATTTTAAATGGTTCATAGTTTAAATGGTTACATTAATTATTTTGAAAAACAGAAAATGGTTTTGAATTAGTTATTCAAATTCAAACACTTTTTATATTTAAAGTTTTTCTAAATTCCAAAGTAATTATCATTTAAAAAACATTACAAATTTAAACCCTAAAATAAAAAATAAGGCGGGAACAGAGAGAAAATTACTAAAAAAAATTAAAAACAGGGTCATATGTCCCGTTGGAGCCACCAACCGGGACTAAAGACCCCCTGCGCGCCCCTTGGTCTGCTAAAAAAATTGGAGTATATGTCCCGGTTGGTGGCTCCAATGGACGAGGATTTTTAGTCCGGTTGAGCCACCAACCGACTAAAGGTCCTTCCTTATAATCGCTACGCTTCTTCTTCTTCTTCTTATTCTTATTCTTCTTCTTCTTTCCCTTCTCCATTCTCTGCAACCCGACGCGCCGCACAGAGACGTCGCCGCCCCAATCCCCCGGACGCTGGCAGGCTGCCCCATCCTTGCGCGCCCGCCGTCGTCGTCAGCACCGCCGCCTCCACCCTTCATCTCCGTCCATCGCCGCGCGCCGCCTCCGTCCTCCGTACCAGCGCCGCCTCCGTCCTCCGTACCGGCCAGCGCCGCCTCCGTCCTCCACGTACCAGCGCCGCCGCCTCGGTACCAGCGCCGTGCCACCGCGCCGCCTCTCCCTCTCCTCGCCATACCAGTCTTGCTCGCGCCATGCAAATGCCGCCGGTACCGCACGTACCCGAGGCTCCCCTTTTAGTTTTTTAGTTGATTTAGGTGATGATTATTTTAGCTGTATTAGTTGTTAGATGATTTAGGTGTATTTAGATGATGTAGATGATTTAGGTGTATTTATATGATGTAGATGATTTAGTTGATGATTATTTTAGGTGTATGTGTAGATGATTATTTAGTTGTTAGATGATTTCGTTGTTAGATGATTTAGTTGTAAATAATGTTAGATGATTTAAGTAGTATATGTATTTGTATATTATCATATTTTTTATATATTATCATATTTTGTATTTGTATATGTATATGTATTTGTATATGGATATGTATATGTATATTATCATATTTTGTATTTGTATATGATATTTGTTGTCATAGACCCTATTTGAATCGATGTTGCACCTAGGGTTAGCCGATGTGTCCTCGCCAGGGCATCCCGAACCCGAGGGTTGATTGATTGCCGCCTTTCTTTCCGGTATTGGTTCTTCGCTTTATACACGACGCGCCTGATGTAATAAATTGTTTTATAATTCCAGAAAATGATTAAATATTGTAAAATTCATATCTTATTATTTATAAGTCAGAAAAATACAAATAATATATCAAAATGTTCAAAAAATGAGTTCTACATTTTTAAGCTATAATCATGCATTGCTAATCAACTTTAATGACAAGTTTAATTAGAGAACTAAATCAACCCCTCTCATGTGTTTCCGGAGTTTCCCGAGTTAGGGTTTTCAACCCTCGGAACCCTGTTTAAATTGCCGAGAAAGTTTTAGGGTTTCATTTCAATGCAATTAAACTTGTAATATCATCATCCTTGTTTGAGCATTCCGCCTATCCCTCGTCCCCGACCGCCACAACGCCTCCGTCTCCGTCCATCGCCACGCGCTCCAGCCGCCCCTTCCCTTTTAGTGTGTATGTATATATTGTGTATGTATATATAGTGTGTATGTATATATTTTTATTATTGTGTATGTATATATTAGGGTTTCTCTGAATTAGGGTTTATCCGTTTTGACTTATCCGTTTTTTCACCTATGCAGAAAATATGGACCCACACGACAGAGACGAAGAAAAGGAAGAGTTGATCCAAGGTGTGATCCATGGGGAAGAAAATTTAGATGTATCGATGTTTCTGAACAACTCCGGTGAGGGTGATCCTCTTTATGCCGAAATAGACGACTTGTTTGAGGTTGAAGGTGTTGCCTTCCGCGAGGGAGAAGGCGATGCCTAGTGTAATCGAGAAGACGACCGCTCTAGCGAGGTGCATGTAATATAATTAATTCATCATCTGCTATCTATATAGAAATAGTAACGACGATCTTTCTTCTTTTAGCCCTCCGGATCAAAGAAATCTACTAAAAAGAGCAGCCGAGGCCCAACCAAAAAGTTGGGAGACCATGAGAGGTTCAGGATCGAAGATGTCGCTGAAGACGGCAAACCGACGACTCCCGAAGTTGTCGCAAACAAATTTGTGGCACAATGCGGAGTAATCGTTAGGGACTTAATCCCGATCACCATTCGAAATTGGAATGGGCCTGCTGATGCGGAAGAAGAGGGAACATGTTTATTTGTCCCTAACCACGCCAAAGATTTACTGTGGAAGAGGCTCATGGTTAATTTCAAACTACCAAGATAGAGCTGGATCCAAATGCGGAGGATCCAGTTGAGGACGCCTTAGAACATGGGAGAGCCATGGAGGCTAAGGTCAGGGAGTGGGCTTTGAAGAAGATGGCCCAGTGTTTCACCAACTGGAAGAAAAGATTGCACCTTGACTATGTCGTGAAAGAGAAGACTCCCGAGTTCAAGAATATTCAGTTTGAGAAGATAAAACCATTCTGGGCTGAGTTTGTGAAATACAAGACATCAGAAAAAGCTAAGAAAATGTCTGCAACGAGTAAGCTGAATGCTGCTAACAAGAAGTATCACCATACTATGGGGCAAGGTGGCTACAGGGTTGGCATTCCTAAGTGGGAGAAACTTGAGAATGAACTGCGTGCTAAAAATATCACCCCAGAGACAGACGATTGGGTAGAACGTGCAAGGAATTGGTTTTACGGGCATGGGGCACGTTGTACTCGGAAGGGAAGTGTATATATAACATACGACATAAAGAAGACCCCTTGCCAATCGAGAATATGAGAAAAGCAGTAAAGGCTGTTAAAGATGGGGACTTTGTTCCCGATAGAGAGACTGATGAGCTCACACTCGCCCTTGGAAATAAGGAACATGGTGGACGA
Organism: Avena insularis; assembly: GCA_023614405.1. Classification (NCBI taxonomy): domain Eukaryota; kingdom Viridiplantae; phylum Streptophyta; class Magnoliopsida; order Poales; family Poaceae; genus Avena; species Avena insularis. The sequence continues at coordinate 463,225,887 of CM042697.1, read as the reverse complement.
ACATGAGGCACAAACGGCTCCAAACCATGGAGGACTGGGTTTCTCGAAGAGAGGAAGAAATATCCTGATAGAAGCCGTCAAAGGAGAAAGGACAGGATAGAAGTTGAAGCAGATATTCAGAAAGAGCGAATGCGTATAATTGAAGAACGAATAAAGTAACAACAAGATGAAATTAACGCACTTAAAGAGCAAAGTACTACCGGCCCATCTCAGCAGCACACTGCATTCGATGCTACCGGCCTATCGAATAATCAAAAAAGCAGTATGGCTTCCACCGAGGTCCCGGGTGATGACAATGGCGATGACGATGGTGCACCGACGATGGCTCTTGTTGGCTACCCAGTGGATGATATCACAAAGATGACACACTGCGAGCTACATGTCAAAGTTGTGAACATATCAATGAAGGTGGCGGCCGGCTATGCCTTACCAATTGGACCCACACCAACTTACCACTGTCGTCCGATTCCAGAGGGCTACGCTGTTGTCGGGGTGGATGAAATCATGCCCACCTTTGAAGTCTTGGATCTTCACTACCCTGCAGGTGAAGGGGATGTGACTGTACTGGGAGACACAACAAACTTCACCATTCTATGGCCAAAGGATTGTATCGTGCTTCGAAATCACACGCCAAGGCCATCTTCGCCGCCGCCTCACCCGTCTCCTGCGAGGTCGTCGCCGCCGCGGCAGCCGTCTTCGTCGCCTCACCCGGCTCCGTCGCCTCACCAATCTCTAGGGCAGCCATCACCGCGGCAGCCATCGCCGGCGCCTCAAAATAAAAAGCGTAAGCGTACCGCTACTCTTCGTCGTGGTAAGCGATCGTTGAAACATAAACAAGAGCCTCTTCCAAAAGTACCAAAGGTTCCTCCCAAGAGAGCTTATGACTGTACTGAAGAGGAGACTGCGGTGATCGTTGATGCGGAAACGATAGCGTTATTCGCTAAGCTGAGGCGGCCGAAAGAGCCAGAGTTCCCCAACACCAAAGAAGAAAAAACCAAAGTGTTGAAAATGCTAGACTCTTCATCAACCCGAGCCAAAGCTGTCATCAGACTATGAGCATTCTATTCTCAAGTCACATGCGGCACAACAAGCCTCGAAGAGCAGTACTGATGCAAGCGAGAAATATGTTACCCAGCTCGGAGAACAAGCAAAACATTCTTGCGCCCCTCTCAAGGTGATTTCCTATACCAATGTGGGGTCGAGCAAATATGGGGCCGAAGAGCAGTATGATCTAGAGGTAGTTGCACAATACGGAGAAGCTGCCGCTGCTCAAGGTATGAGTATTGCCCAGTACTTATCCCAGTTAGAGTACTTCCCCGTGAGTGAAGTATCATACAAATACCAGTACGGCAAACCTCTCGTCAAACCTGAGGAGGTAAATAATCTTCCAACAAAAATGCGAAGATTTCATAACTGGTACATGCATGCCACAAAGGCCGGGGCTAACTGGATAGTGCTAAGGGTTACAAAAAAGCATCATGGGAAAGAAAAGGATGACATGATATCCATTGAATTTGATGAACTATTTCAATTATTCAATCAAGACGCCTTGGACAAATCGATCATCAGTGCCTATTGTCTGTAAGTACTAATTCTGTAATTAATTTAGTCTCCAGCTATCTCACCTTGTTTATTGCATGTATATAATCATACTGTAATATGAACAATGAAGATTCTCGAATGCAGCAGAGGACAAATCTATGACATTGGCTTCATTGACCCATATTGGGTTCATGAAGCTAATCTCAAAACAAGCCCGCAGGATACGGAGGATAATATAGTACACGCGTTAAGGTTTCAAGAAACCAAAAGGGAAATACTTTTTCCTTACAACTTCGAGTGAGTGTCATTGTCTTGTATACACTTTCTATTTCTCTTACTCGATGTTAAGTATATAATCGATTAGTTATGCATTCGCAACTTCCACTATATTCTGTTAATTATTCAACTTGACAAAGGGCATGTACTAGTCATGGACTCGAAAGATAAACCCCTTGAGCAGTGGAAGGACATGCAGATGCTTCTCCAGCGGTAATTCTAATCATTACGACACTATATCTGCAAACGTTCGTGAATTTTATGATATCAAGTAATTAATAACTTATTTTATTCGTTTTCTTTGCCGGGCAGCGCTTGAAAACGGTTCACCAACAAGGCTAGGGGTGTTTGGAAAGCGGAGCTTACATTTCAAGCACTAGATGTAAGCACCACTAGCTATATCCGCGTATTTCTTTGATTCTAGTTTTGATACAGTTATTATCATGCTTGATTATTATTTTGATTGAACTATGTTCTCGTAAAGTGCCTGACGCAGGGACCAGGTAACAATCTATGTGGATACTATGTTTACGAGTTCATTCGGCAAACGTGCGATAAGAAGGGCAGAAATTTATGCGTAAACAATTTCTATAGTTTTTAATTACAATCAAATTGTGTTTAGTTTCATTCATATAGGCTGACTCCTTTTTTAAATCAGATCGAACGTCTACGGGACGGTCTTCTGCCAAAGGATCGCGTACGAGCAATTCAGGAGGAATTGGCGGGATTCTTGGATACAGAAGTCCTAAATCCAAAAGGGGAATACTATTCGGCTGTGTATAGACAATATAGATTGTACAAAGAGCAACTTTTGTATGTAGTGCATGAACTCGATCCGTGTATCGAATATAATATTGTCATGATGATCTTGTGTAATATGATGGTTCCTTTATTGATGAGTGCAAAACACTAAATAAACAATAAAACAACATAAATGAATTCTCTGCCGTGGCACAAAAAGTGGCCAAAATGCTATCGCGGCAACAAAAGTTGCCAAAATGAATTCTCTGCCGCGGCAGAGAAATGTGTCAAATCTCTGCCGCGGCAGAAGCTTATTTGTCCCGGTTCGTATTACGAACCGGGACGGTTGCTCCTCCCCCTCGCACGGAGCAGCGGCCACGTGTATGATCTTTTGTCCCGGTTGGTGGGGCAACCAGGACTAAAGGTTCGTGCTTTAGTCCCGATTGCCCCGTCCCGGTTGAGTAACCGGGACTAAAGCCCCTTACCAACCGGGACCAATGGGCCGTTCTGCACTAGTGGATATGCACTGTTCTTCACTTCATGTCTCCATCCAAATAAAACTTTTCGAAAGTTTTCTGCATAATGTACAAAATGAAGCAACGTTAGCAGTTCATGAATGGGATGAAAGCACATGGATATGGGCATATGGATTGATGTTGAATCCTCGTCCTGGTCAGATCAACAAACGGACGACAATTCTTGGTCCAAGATTCAGGAAAAGATCTCTACCTCACTCCCGCCCCTTCTCTTCTTCTTCTCCTAATCCGCTCAACATTTTATCAGACTTCGAATCCAATGAAGCTTGTAGAACAGACCTTAGAAGAGTGGAATTGGGATGTGGATGGAGCAGTCAGCGAGAGAGCCAGGCTATTTAACAGTGAATCAACCGAGAAACAAGATTAGCGGAGGAAGGGAGACGTACCATCTCTGATGCCTCCAATGCACTACTAGAGAAAAGCTTATGCGAGGCGCACCTAAAAGCTTATGCGAGGCGCACCTAAAAACATATGCGCCTCTAGCTTCAAGCCTCGGCTATTTTTTATGCGAGGCGCATATGATATGCGCCTCCTATACTTCACATATGCGAGGCGCATATCGATATGCGCCTCCTATATTATTATGCGAGGCACATATCGATATGCGTCTCGCATATGTGAAGTATAGGAGGCGCATATCATATGCGCCTCGCATATGTTTCACAATGCGTCTCGTATATTTATAGTATATGCGCCTCCTATAGTGTCTTATATGCGCCTCCGGTAATATTTTCGAAATTCAAGTTTTACAGACCACTATAAATAATAATATACAGATATTCAAATATACAATATAGTCCAGAATACAGTATAAAGAGCACAGAATTTTTCAGAAACTTGCAATTTGCCAAAGCATAATAGAACCAACATGAATACAATACATTACACATCAATCATGACATACAAGTTCATACATCAAGTGTTTGTGTCACAAGTTACACCTCCGAGTACAAGTTCACAATCACATTACAACTCCAACGACGTAGCTCTACCTAGATGAAGTAGAACACATAACCTACCATGAAGAGCAATAAGGTGGTGATCACGAGGAAGTTCCTCCACTTCTTCCTTCCATGCCTCCTCCACTTCTCTTCCGCCACCTCTCTACTCTCGTAGCCTTGGTAGTAGTTGTTGCCCAAGAAGTTGTTCACTTGCTTCTGGCAGTCTTTCCACTCTTCGTACACACCTGGAACCCAACCGATGTACACGACATAACACTTCTTCGCCATCTCCTACACATAATAAAGATGATATTACTTATGTCAGTGGAAAGCAATAGCTAGCAGTTCACAAGATAGAATCATGCATATATATGGGTGCAACAAAATGTAAGAAATCACGTTCTAATCATCGGCATTTCGAAGAAAGACCAAAAAAATAGTGTAGTTATTCAACAAAAAACCTCTCAGTTCAGAAGCATCAAACAAGAAAGAACAACAACAAATCAAGTCTACGAGTCCATTATTAGTATCACGAAAAGTCTGCCCTCCTCAAAAAGCTGCAAATCAACAAATCAAGTTAGTAGACTATGATTTGTGTTCTGAAGTTACTGAAGGAACACTATGCACAAGTGGGACAAAGTACATCAATCAATCGGATGCTTGTCTGCTTGCCGGGAGCTGTATTGGGCTGAAATCAAAAGCAAGGACAAGAACGCACTCGCCACAAATATAGCATCAAACCAGCGGTGGTAGAAGTCAAACTGAATATCACCCAGAACATCTGTGATGATCACCCTGGGCAAAGATGAATTAAATAAACATCAAGTTTCCGATTCAAAGCTAGCAGAACATGATACCTACAAGTTCAAAGCTTCATAATTACATATTCAAAATGTACTGCTCATTAAGTACATTTTGTGCTTGTCGCTTGTGCCATTTTGATACACTTTTCTCACTACATACACATCATCTTACAAGTAGGGAGTGGTGGGAGAGCAAAAATTACGACTAAAAATGTTAAACTGCCTTTGGCGGCGCTCCTGGTCTACCTGCCGTATCCTTTGGCGGCGCTCACCTTTTCTGCTACTACTACTACAGTACGAGGGGTAAGGGAGAAGGGGGAGCGGCGCTCACCTTGGGGTGCTCGGCGAGGACGGAGGTGAGGTTGCAGGTCCATGGCCCCCTTGGCATACATGAGTAAGCAACCTACATTGACAAGAATGAGCCCACACAAGAATTTGAAATAGTGTAATAATAATCATACACCTGATGTGTAGGATATTTCATCGAATAATATAAATTTAATGGATTTTTTACATTGATAATCACTTGGAAAAACCTACCGTGGAACCTTAAATCGTGCGTGTAGGAAAACACAGCAACACAGGATGTATTTATTGTCCAATATTTACATCATATGATTATACAGCAACCCCCACAGTATAAAATGATCTAAAACTTTAGGTGTGAAAACATATATCTTTGTGTGTAGCTTATTCCAAATATACTCATGGTTTTATGAGACTGTTACATGCATAAGCAAACTTTTGAGCATAAAAATATGTCGTATGAGTACCAATAAATAATACATCAATAGCACATTTGTAAGAATGCAAAAAATACATAGAACCGAGGATTAGAAAACATTCTTAAAACATGGTTTTTTCCCAGATTTTAAACATAGACTGTTCTATTAGTACATACCGTTCGAACCCCACTAGCACCACTGTGGCTACTACACAACACAGTCGTGACTACTAGCTAGACCAGCACCGTGGTGACTACTAGACCAGCACGACCATGACTACTTGACGAGAACCGTGGTGACTACTAGCTAGACCAGCACCACCGAGAACAATTTGGGGGCAAAATCAATTTCCCGTGAGGAAATCTGCAACCTCCGAAGCAACGATAGGAAAAAGAGCGAGATTGGAGCACTCACCAGCCCAAAATAATCAACAGAAGTGTGCGTTTTGGATGCATGACCACGCCGCCATGCTCTTTCGCCGACACCCCCCTCAGCACGGTCACCGGCTTCGCACGAGTCGATTCGTGAGGCCGGGCCGCCGAATCTCCTGAACTGGCTCCTCTCACCATGGCCTTGCTCCTTGAATGGACATAGAAATTGTAGACCAAATCATCAAACTAGCAATGCTGACATACAGAGCATATAATAATTAAGGTAACACAATCCAGTGTGCCATAATGCCATCTATACCATGCTCGCTACCCCTTGCAGATTCTCCACACTCATGTTACTTGCCCGGAGTTTATGAACAAGTAACTTCATTAGGTGAGTTGCAAGCTCTAGGCACCTTGAACCTACAATGAAACAATTGGCAACTGCATAAGAATTCAACCTAACTTTCGAAACTATGATGTGTTATTGAAAGGCAAGACTAAACGGAATCCATCAATCAACTTCTGTAAATACTTCAAACTTGGACACCAAATTCAATATACTATAGTACTGATGGACATAAAAGGGGGTTGTTTACAAATAAACTAACATTCAATAGTACTGGAATTCTCAACAATCTATCAGGAAGAGCACCACAGTTCACAACAATCGTTTCTTAAATAAAGAAATCACATGAATCTTTTTCCACTGTCCCCATCCATAGCCAAAACCTAGGGCTGGAATGATTCCACCACTTGTGCAGCGGAAGAAGCAAGCAGGAAAAAGAGAGAGAGGATGGGAGCATACCCGCTCAACGGGGACGGCGATGTTGGGTCGGGGTGGAAGCGGGCTGGGCGGCGTCTGATGTCCAGGGCAGGGGAAAAGGCGGCGGTGGCTGGTGGGGGTGCGGTGGCGCTTGCCGGGGCGTCCGAGGTCCGCGGGGAAAGGCCGCGTTGGAGCTCTGCGGGGATGGCTACCCCGGATGGAGGCTAGCCGGCGTGGGAGCTAGGCGGGGAGGAGGCAGAAACAGGCGCGCAGGAGGCGATGGCTTCTTCCGGAGAGGATTGATGCGGCGATGAGGAGGCCCGCCAGCTTCTGCTCGTCGCGCTCGCTGCGGAGGAGGCGGAGGCAGTCCTCGAGCGGCAGGCCGAAGGCACTGGTCGGCGCGGCGGCCGCTTCCGGAGAGGAATCCTGCAGGGAATGGGGTGGAGAGGTGAGCGAGATGAGTAACGCGCGAGGGGAAGGGGGCTAGCTGTGTGTTTTGATCTATACCGGATTATGCGAGGCGCATATCGCAAAGCGCGCCTCATATAATATTACGCGAGGTGCATCTGGGCTAAATGCGCCTCGTATAATATGCAATCCTAGACAAATAGAGCAGTACGCAAGTTTCTGTCAACAAACACACAACATCCTAGTGGTAACATGCCTTGTCCTATTTCACTGGCCACCCAGGTTCGAATCCTAAGGTTAACAATTTTTTGGATATTTTTTTTAAAGGCTCATTTTTCATGTAAAAGCATTGTCCAAACACAATATGAACTATAAAATATACTACAAATATTTTAAATATTCAAATATTGCTAAAACAACAAAAGTGAGTATTCTCAATGAATGTGTCTTGTCGATACATAATATTCTCAATGCAATATTATTATAACACACACATAATGAAAATTAAGAATGTTTTGATACATAATAGTAGGCCACACATACGACGGTTCTTGACACAAGTGAGTGGGGTGGTAGTTGGCTCCATGTGCAAAAAGCTGGAAAAAAGTGGTGCCAGGTTATAGGAGGCGCATATTGCACAATATGCGCCTCCTATAATTCAAACTATAGGAGACGCATATAGCAATATGCGCCTCGCATATGCGCCCACCTATTTCGTCCGGACCCGCAGGAGTTACTTGAGGCACATATGACCATATGCGCCTCGCATATTATCAAATATAGGAGGCGCATATAACCATATGCGCCTCGCATATTCGTGCACCTACCAACACGCGGGCCCACACAGATTATGCGAGGCGCATTCTGCCCATATGCGCCTCGCCTATCTAATATATAGGAGGCGCATATGAATGGAATGCGGCTCGCATAATATGGGGCTGCTAGATTCAGTCCATACAAGGATTATAGGAGGAGCATTCTTATCATATGTGCCTCGCCTATTTTTATACTAGAGGCGCATGGAGAAGGAGTGTGCCTCGCCTATTTTATAGGAGGCGCATATGGTCTAAATGTGCCTCGCATAAGCATGTCTCCTATAGCCTTTTCTCTAGTAGTGATGTTTAGATTTGGGGAAGGAGACGCCGTTGGTCTCCATTGATGGCTGCGGCAAGAGCAACCTTGGAATTGGAAGGCGCGATTGAGGCGTCGCCACTGCTCAATGCGATTGGAGAATTCGGGGGAATGATGCGCGTCAGTTTTGGAACGATCTCGGAATTAATTAGTGTATCGATCAATTAGGGAATTTTTTCACTCTTGTTTACGTGGACCTAATACTGAAAAAGCCTACTCTAGTCCAGGGCCCCTACCTTGCAGGGCCCTTGGGCAGTCGCCCCGTTGCCCCCTTTATGAGCCGGCCCTGCATACAAAACTCTACAGATATGTAGATAACATGCGTATATATCCATTTAATTATGTATATCTTTTAAAACACCATTATGTATTACGGTTTAGGGCTAGTTGTTATTTTTAGTCCCGGTTGTCAAGAATATGCAACTTGTATTCCTCTGGGGGCCAAAGGCCACAATATATAGTACAGGTACAGGGCAAATATGCAGGAAGCCCCCCTAACATATAGGAGAAATACAATATACAGATATATACATCTAACACCCCCCCTAAACTCATGGTGGATCCACAACACTGAGTTTGGAGAGTAAGAAATCATGCTGCGCTCTGGTCTGTGCCTTCGTAAAGAAATCCGCCAACTGTAAATCTGAAGGCACATACTGAAGCGCAACAACCTGAGCATGCACCTGAGCACGTGTATAGAAAGCATCAACATCAATATGCTTGGTAAGCTCATGCTTGACCGGATCACGTCCAACACTAATAGCACCTGTACTGTCAGACAAAACCAGAGTGGGTGTGGTAATAGAGACCCCAAAATCCGCAAGTAACCACCGTAACCAGGTCACCTCAGCAGTCAACAAGGCCATAGCACGCAACTCAGCCTCAACACTTTCGAAACGAAACATTGCATTTCTTCGTCTTCCAAGCAATGAGCGAACCACCAAGAAACACACAGTAAGCAGAAAGTAAACGACGATCCGAAGGATCACTCGTCCACGTAGCGTCTGAATAGCACTGGAGCTGGAACAAGGAAAGAAAAGGCGACGAGTGATCGTACCACGAAGATAACGAAGAACACGGAGAAGATGACTATAGTGAACAGTGGTAGGAGCAGAAACAAACTGACTCAGAATATGAACAGAATAAGAGATGTCAGGACGAGTGACAGCAAGATAAATTAGACTCCCAACAAGATGATGATAACGTGTCGGATCAGAAAGAGAATCACCATCAGTAGGTTGAAGCTTAACATTAAGCTCCATAGGGGTCTCAACAGTACGCTCATCCCCAAGAGCAGCACGAGCAAGGAGATCCTGAATATACTTTTCCTGAGAGATGTAAAAGCCATCAGAAGTGGAGGAAACCTCAATCCCAAGAAAGTATCGAAGAGGACCAAGATCAGTCATAAGAAACTGATCACGAAGACGAGCCTTAACAAAGGCGATATACTCAGGATCATCACCAGTAATGGTCATATCATCAACATAGAGAAGAAGAAGAGTGTGTCCACGAGGAGAAGTGTTAACAAACAGCGCTGGATCATGAGCACTAGGGGAGAAACCAGCAGTAGTCACTACAGAAGCAAAGCGCTCAAACCAGGCACGAGGGGCCTGTTTGAGGCCATAAAGAGACCGTCGAAGACGACAAACCATCCCCTCGGGAACAGAATACCCAGGAGGAGGCTGCATATAAACCTCCTCACTCAACTCACCATTGAGAAAGGCGTTCTGAACATCAAGCTGAGACACAGACTAGTGACGAACAGAAGCAACAGCAAGAAGAGTACGCACAGTGGTCATATGAGCCACAGGAGCAAAGGTCTCATCATAGTCACGACCATGCTCCTGCTGAAAACCACGAGCTACAAGACGCGCTTTATAGCGCTCAAGAGATCCATCAGAGCGGGTCTTAATCTTATAGACCCACTTACACGTGATATGACGAACACCGGGAGGGGGAGAGACAAGATCCTAGGTGCCAGTGCGCTCAAGCGCAGCAATCTCCTCAGCCATGGCCAACTGCCATTCATGATGATGCTCAGCATCCCGATAAGAAGTCGGCTCGGAGACAACAGAAATACCATACTGACTAGGAGAGTAACGGTTGGGGGCACGACGCTGACGAACAAGACGAGTAGAGGGAAGCTCATCAGAAGAAGACGACTCAGGAGACGACGATGAAGAAGAAGGAATAGCAGAGGAAGACTCCGGAGAACGAGGAGAACTAGGAGAACTAGACGGAGTAGAGGAGGACGGTGTAGAAGAAGAGACATCAGGGGTAGGAGATCCTGAAGAAGGCACAACAGGAGTAGAAAGAGGTGTGTCAGGAATGAGAATAAAAGAGATATCTTCCACCGGATAGGTACCAGCGGTGGGACGAGGATAGAAAGGGCGCGTCTCATCAAAAGTAACATCACGAAAGATACGCATCCGACGACCAACGGGGTCCCAACAACGATAGCCCTTATGCTCATTACTGTATCCAAGAAATACACACTCAACAGACTGAGCAGTCAGTTTGGTGCGTTCGCGAGGAGCAAGAAGAACATAGCAAACACAACCAAACAAGCGAAGCATGGAGTAGTCTAGAGACTGTCCAGATAGGCGCTCAAGAGGGATACCACCCTGCAGAGCAGCAGAAGGCTGAATGTTGATGAGGTAAGCGGACGTAGCAACAGCCTCAGCCCATAAATGCGGCGGAAGAGAAGAAGCAATCATCATGGCACGAGTGGTATCAAGAATATGACGATGCTTACACTCAGCAACGCCATTCTGGGCATGGGCGCCAGGACAGGAGAACTGAGCAAGAGTGCCCTGCTCAGCAAGGACACCTCGCAACATCTGGGAGATATACTCACCAGCAGAATCAGCACGAAACACACGAATGGGGGTAGAATATTGAGTACGGACCATGGCCGCAAAACGCTGATATATAGAGAGAACCTCACTACAAGAGCGCATAAAATACAACCAAGTGTACCGAGAAAAATCATCAATGAATAAAATATAGTAGCGATGGCCCCCTTTCGAAGCGAAGGGAGCCGGACCCCAAACATCTGAATGAACTAAATCAAAAGGTCGTTGAGATACAGACGCACTAGTAGGATAGGGAAGCTGAATCTGTTTACCTAACCTACAACCCTGACAATGTAAAGACCCATCTCCTGAGACAGACCCCAGAAGGCCACGATGAACTAATGACGACAGGCGAGAGTCACAAAGGTGACCAAGACGATGATGCCACTGCTGAAAGGAGCTGGTAGCAGAGGCGACGACCGGAGAAGAACTGGAAGATGAAGTGGCAGCAGAAGGAACACGAAGCCAGTCTAACTCCCAAAGTCCTGAAGAGTCACGACTGCGAGGGCCAGCTCCAACCAGGGTCTGTGTGCGACGGTCCTGGATAACACAAGAATCAGCATCAAGAATGATGCAACAACCAGAGTCAGTAAGCTGGCTAGCAGAGAACAGATTCATCTTAAGAAGAGGAACATGAGAAATATCAGGAACAGAAAAGGAAGAAGTAGAGAGGGTGCCCCGACTAGAAACAGGCAGAGAGGTACCATTAGCTGTGAAAACACGGACAGGAGAAGGAAGGGAACGAAGAGCGGACAGAAAAGAAGACCTAGAGGTTATATGAAAAAAAGCTCCGGAATCCAGATACCATGGGGATGTACCTGACTGTGTAGGAGATGGTGGTCGCACAGGGCCTGAAGAATCAGTCACAGAACCAGCAGTGCCTGTCGAAGAAGAGCCTGTAGCAGCCAGCATACCGCGAAGTCTCCTGATAATGTTCTGGTTGGAGAGAGCAACTGCTGAAGATCCAGAAGGAGCCGACTGCCCACGAGCCTGGTGCTGCTAACGTAGACTGGGATCCCGTGTATAACAGGTGGCCCAAGTGTGGCCATCCTTGTTACAGTAAGAGCAGTGACGAAGAGAACGACGGCGACCCTGACCACGAGCCTGCTGGTGCTGACTCTAGCCCTGAAACTGCTGGGGCTGACTCTGACCCTAAAACTGTTGGTGCTGACTCTGACCCTGACCTAGAGGAGTGGGTAGTATCAGCGGCGGCACAGAGGACCGCGGCTGAGTCGAGGGAACAGACGACATAGGAGGACCACGAGTAGGAAGAACAGATGGAGCCGCAAGAAGACCAGCACCACGGAGACGAGTCTCCTCAGCCCGAAGCTCAGTCAACACCTCAGAGAGCGGAACACGACCACGAGCATTCAACTGAGCACGCCGGGGCTCAAACTCCTGGCAAAGCCGAGACAGAAACTCATAGATGCGGTGAAACTCCAAATCCGAGCGCACAATCTGGCAACACAAGCATGTGCCACAAACAGCAGTACGAAGAGAATCAAGCTGACGCCAGATAGCAGCACTCTGAGTATAGAACTCATCAATAGTAGAATCACCCTGCTAAAGAGCATGCTCCTGGCGAACCATGAACAGGTAAAGAGCATCCCTAGACGGCTGATAGCGCTGACGAAGATGAGCCCACTGAGCGGCAACAGTAGGGAGACTCATGAACTCAGCAGCATACTGGAGCAGAACACTGGAGGTGAGAACAGCAGCAGCACGAGCGTCCTCATCAACCCACTGAGTGTAAGCGGTCAGAGCGTGTCGATAGGCCTCGAGATCAGAAGAGTACTGCTTGAACTTCAGGTCATAAGCAGCCACATCACTATCATCAGCACTCTGAGCAGCATCCTTGGCCTCCTGAGAAGCATCAGCACCGCGAACAATCGGCGTCGGCGGAAGAGGAGCCACAGGAGCAGGGGGGCACGGCGGACAGGAGACCTCGCCGGAGAGCACACCCCAAAGACGGAGACCGCGCATGTGAACGCGCATAAAGGCAGCGAAATCAGGGTAATTTGCGCCATCGAAGATCACCGGGCAGTGAGGAATCGCAACATAACCCGATGAAGAAGACATCTCTCTCTCTTTTTTATTGACGCAAATCAATCTAGATTTGATCGATCCTGACGCAAACAGATGAAGTCCGACAAGGGTGGGACCAGATTCGCTGCTGCCGGCGGAACGCCAAGCGGCGGGGGAAGGGGTCTGGCGGGCTGGCGCAGCGGCTGGGGAGCTGCAGGGCGTCTGGCGCGGCCTGTCATGGCGGGTGAGGCGCTGCAGGCGAAGGGCGGCGGGCAGCGGGGGCAGGTGGGACCCGGCGGGGCAGGAGGTGGAGGCCAGGTGGGCAGGCGCGTGGAGGTCAACTAGCGCATGAGGTTGCGGCGCCTGGAGGAGCTCCCGCGTGGAGGTGGTCGTCAGGAGGCAGGAGCGTCAGGAGGGGCGGGCCAGGTAGATGCAGATCGATGGGCAGGCCAGGCAGATCGGCGCATCAGGAGAGGCAGATCGATCCCGGCGAGAAGACCAGATCGAGATCTATCTGAAGACCGATCAGATCTGGGTTGCGAGACGGAACAGGCGACGACGGCAGACGGCCAGAAACTGGACGTGGACAGGCGGCGACCGGCGGCGGCGACGACAGGGACGGTGGCGGCTAGAGCGACGAAGTTGCAAGTAGGAGGAGGCTAACCTAGCTCTGGTACCATGTCAAGAATATGCAACTTGTATTCCTCTGGGGGCCAAAGGCCACAATATATAGTACAGGTACAAGGCAAATATACAGGAAGCCCCTAACATACGGGGAAATACAATATACAGATGTATACATCTAACACCAGTCAGTAATACGGTCTGGGACTGTTGATTTCTCTATGTAATTCAGCTCGTGAGCCATGACCATTTTTTCTTACAAGCAAGCCGCGTTCATGCCTTTTTTCTCAAGATTGTCAAGATTTTGTTGCATCTCCTAAATCCAAGGTTTTAAAAGGTTAGGAACTTCATCCTTTCATCTCTTGTTGATAGTTTAGCTTAATGCGATAAAAGTAGAGATGGATTTGCATGTTCTAGAATTAGAGGGATTTTTATATACGTAATTTTAGGCAAATTTTGATTATTAGACAATAAGTTACTGAAAATTGAAATGTGTAATTTTATAGTTTCAAAGCTTAGAATGTAATGAGGTTTTCACTGCTACAACAATAATTAAAAACTCCATATTTTTCATGTTAATTGTTTTATCCAATTTAAAAGTTGGTGCATGTAAATTTTCAAAATTCAAATTTAATGCTCTAGAAGCTCAAATTATAATATGTATTAAATTGGTCACTGATCTCTATTACTGATACCGTGTAATGGTTTTTAATATACTATCATAATAATATAGATGGTCTGGAAATGGATGTACGGTACCGACCCATGCTCTGGCGAGTTCATTAATGGCGTGCATGAATTCATCTGTGTGGCTGATGCAAGCAAGCGGAATGGTTTTTTATTATGTCTATGTAGTGGATGTAGGAATCAGAAGGATTACTCTGACTCAAAAACCCTTTTCAGCCACTTGTTGAAGTCTGGTTTCGTGCCCAGTTATAATTGTTGGGCCAAGTACAGAGAGAGAGGGGTTATAATGGAAGACAATAAAGAAGAGGAGGATAATGACAACTATTATGATTTCCATGAATACGGTGATACTTCCATGGGGAAGCTAAAGAGGAGGTTGAAGAAGAGGAACATGATGAGACCGCTGATGATATTGGTCGGACCATTGCTGGTGCACGGAGAGAATGCAAAAATGAAAAGGAGAGGGAGAAGTTCAATCACATGTTAGAGGATCACAATAAGTTGTTGTATCCAAATTGCGCAAATGGTCTGAAAAGTTGGGTAGCACACTGGAATTGTTGCGATGGAAGGCAGAGTGTGGTATAGTTGACTCTTTATTTATAAAGTTGCTGAAAATGATGAAGAATATGCTTCCAAAGGATAACATATTGCCCTCAAGTACGTATGAAGCAAACAAGGTTGTTTGCCCTCTAGGTTTAGAGGTTCCGAAGATACATGCATACCCTAATGACTACATCCTCTATCGCGATGAGGAGTATGAGAATTCGGATGCATGCCTGATATATGCTGCATTAAGGTATAAGATTAGACGAGATGACCCTGGTCATGTTGAGGGCGAGTCCCCCCAGAAGAGGGTTCCTGCTAAGGTGATGTGGTCTGCTCCTATAATACCATGGTTGGAACGTTTGTTCAGAAACAAAGAGCGTACCAAATTGTTGCGATGGCACAAAGATGAAAGTAAGTCAAATGGGATGTTGAGACACTTCGCTGATGGCTCGCAGTGGAGAAAAATCGATAGAAAGTATCCAGACTTTGCAGATGATGCAAGGAGTTTAAGGTTTGGTCCAAGTACAGATGGCATGAATCCTTTTGGAGAGAAGAGCTCCAATCACAGCACCTGACCCATGACTCTATGTATTTATAACCTTCCTCCTTGGTTGTGTATGAAGCGGAAATTCATTATGATGCCGGTGCTGATCTAAGACCCGAAGCAATCCGACAACGACATTGATGTGTACCTAAGGCCAAGCATTTCAACAGCCAGCTATGTCACAAATTGAAAAAAAGAAACAAAATGGAAAAAACAAAATGAAAACACAGAATCTAGTCGCGGAAGAGAAACAGACGAATCTCGGTCACGGCAGGAACCAGATTAGTCCCAGGTGGTGTTACGACCCAAGACTAGAGGTCCTTCGGACCCCGCCGTGCTGAAACTGCCACATGGTGGACTCTAGTTCCCGGCCATAGCAAACCGGGACTAGAAATAGGGGCCTCTAGACCCGATTTAACTGTCCCAGGTCTAAAACCAGACCGGAGCCCGTTACAGCCCGGGGCTAGCGGTCCGTTTTCCACCAGTGGGTAGTACCGCTGGCCAATTTTCAATGTCGTCATACTTGCGCCTAGTGGTATTGCACGCATCAAAAGTTGACTTGTGGACGTTGAAAAATGGCTGTAGTGTTGCGGCATCAAAGTTGGGACACTCTCTAATAGAAGGGACAAAGAGAACGATTGTCTGTCGTCGAAAATTGTCTTTTTTATGAACGGAACCACATTGATCCAGTTAGGTGTTAGACTTTACTTGGGTGGATCGATTGTCCGTGCATCTTTGCTCTGCATTCTTACCACTATTTCCCACCACTACCTCATCAGTTCTCTGCACATTCAATTAAAGTCTTATACTTGTTATATGAATTAACTTACCTTTCTTTATTTGCCTACGCTCTACTTGCCTATTTATGCAAGTCCTCCTTTCTCCCCTTCCATATAATCTCCAACCACGTGGTAGTAGTTCTAACACATGTAATGCGGTCAGCTCGATTGACAAACAAGATGATGACACTAGTGACATATTTTCCTATCCCGTTACTTCGTTTGTCTTGGGAGACATCAAGGAAAAACAAATTGAAGAAAGCACAAATACAGCCTTAGCCTAGAGGGCATAAAAGTGCCGGGATTGAAATATTCATATGGCACCGTGACATTTCTCGCACATTACAAAGTATTCCATCTTAGTATTGTTTGGTGGTATTTTAGTCTGCGGAGTACACCCGCCATATCAATATGAATATTGGCACTAGATGCAGGGACGAAGCTATGTCAGGGTCAACTTGGGCCATGGCCCGCCCATGATTCAGCCTATTAGTCTTTGGTCTTGCGGGGATGGATAATGGCCTGTCAAGCCTCCAATATCTGGAAAAAAGTTTTGTACATGTTGGCTGGCCTGCCTAGAATTTTTTCTAAATCTTTCACCCGAGACGCCGTGTATAGCATCTCCTCACGGTACTTTTCTATTATAATGTCCTTTTGGTAAACTCTAGGGAGTATAGCGGTAAACATCTAATACAATCCCTTGTGAGTATGGTTTAGACCTTTCTTAAATCTATCAGTAGAAGTTTCCTCGTTTGAGTGACATGGCATTGGAGCAACCCACCAAAACTCGCCATGTTGCGCCACGCGACAATGTCCTAGCTGCAGTTGTCATCTATGGTCCCTAAAATCCGACCGTCGCCAACACGTTCGCTCTATGTATGGTTCTAAAATACTCTTTACGTTTCAAACTATAAGATGGTATAGCATTTTTCTGAAACATACATATGTATGCTCACTTATTTTGTTCCGAACCCTACACGGTAAAAGGTGTCTAAAAACATGTGCTTTTTAAAGACTAAAACATCTTATATTTTGGAACGGAGCAAAGTATAAACATTTGTCTTACAATATGACACAATTTCTGGTTAATATTTAGACATGTATCAATTATCACAGATTCACTGTCGCCTTCTGCCGGGGCGGTCACAATAGTTTGCTCCATCTGGCATTGATCTACCTCAGGCCTCGCTGCCATTTTACACTATCTCCAGTATAAACATACATGGACTGGTTTGGCACGCAGACCACTGAACATTTTTTTCGTGTGGCCACACTTGTGGAAACTTGGCCTCTACTCCCGGTCCGTAAGGACCTTTAGTTCCGGTTTTTAAACCCGGACTAATTAAGTGGGACTAAAGGCCCACCACTAGTTCCGGTCCAGTTATCAGCCGGGACTAGTGGATGTCCACGTGGCTGCCTCTGCGCGCTTGTGGTGCACCCTCACTAGTCCCGGTTGGTGTTAAGGACCAGGACTAGTGGGTCTCTGTCGCGGCAGCATTTTGCCTCTTTTCTCTGCCGTGACAGAGCATTATCTTGGACTAGTGGTTCTTTGCCGTTCATTTTTTATTGTTTTATTCACTTATTTTTCATTTCAATATAGTTTTTTAAATATTTCTATGCCACCACATATCGTACACATTCATGCATATATAAGATAACTTGTATTACGATATCGAGCATACAAATATATAAAATTTACATAGTTACATGGAGATCACAAAATCTTGGGACTAGAGCACGTCTGTTCGATTACATAGAGATCAGTAGCGCCTATTCACACTAAATTCTCTGGCATCGTCTACGATCTCTTTGACAATAAATCCCGTCAGCTCCTTCGCAATTGCTAGTACGCGTTGCGCTGGTAGTAGTTGATCCTGTAGGGGTTCGTAGCATGGAAAACAAAAATTTTCTATCGCATACAAACAAACAAGCCAAGATCTATCTACTAGATTGTAGCAACGAGTCGATAGAGGAACTCACCCTCGAAGATTCCAAAGCGGTTAACGAGAGCAGATTCTCGTGGGTGATGTAGTCGTACTCTTTCCGATCTCAAGATCGCGTAGACGATCCTTCCAGCGCCACGTTCCAGCAGCGCTCCCTTGATCGGTCACGTTCGGTACTTTTCGACGAAGACCTTCCTCTCCTTGTTCCAGCAGGCAGCGGAGGTTATAGCACTCTCCTCGTGATTCCGCGACAACGGCGTGGTACCGGAAGTAGAGGGAGATCCCAGAGGCTTCGCCTTAAGCGGTGCAGTATGGTGGAGCTTATGAGAGAGGATATTAGTGGTCTAGTAATTAGACACACCAATTAGAAGGCTCTAAACCAATTAGAAGGCTCTAAACCGCTGGCTAAAGCAATTAGAAGCTCTAAACCAAAACGGCTCTAAACCGGAGATTAGAGGTAGGAACTTGTGTGTGCTAGGAGGAGCCTGCCCTCCTTATATAGGTGGGAGGGGCTGGCGGCCAAGGGAGGTGGAGTCCCTCCCAACTCGGCCTTGGAGTGGGCGCCGGCTTGGGAGGAGGAATCCCTCCCCAACTCGGTTCCACTTCTCCTCCTCTTTCCACTTTCCAAAACTTGCGTTGACTTTCAAACTAGCCGTTGACTTTTCAATTTAGGATTTAAATAAACCCTTTATTTTGGACAGCGAGAACACTTAGTACATGATGCAATCATTCCAATATGTAATGACACATTCATGTACCCTTCCCTCCGAGTGCGGACATTCAGGACCTTCTAGAATGTTCCCGATGAAAACACGGAACCATTCCCCAACTCCAAACGGACTTTCCTTATATGAATCTTATTCTCCGGACCATTCCGGATCACCTCGTGATATCCGGATCCCATCCGAGACTCGAACAACATTCGGTCTCTTTCTCATAATACCATAACTACTCAAACAACGTCGAATCCTTAAGTGTGTCTCCCTACGGTTCGTGAATTATGCGGACATGATCGAGACACTTCTCCGATCAATAACCAATAGAGGAATCTGGAAATTCATATGGCTCCCACATATTTCTACGATTACTGCGTCGAATGAACCATTTACATACGATACCAATTTCCCTTTGTCTCACGATATGTTACTTATCCGAGGTTATGATCGTACGTATCTGCATACCTAGTTCAACCTCTATCGATAAGTACTCTTTTCTCGTTCCGTGATATGTGATCCCTTGTGAGGTCACATGCTTGCAAGCTAATTGGATGACATTTCACCGAGAGGGCCCAGTATATCTATCCGTCATATGGATGGACAAATCCACTTTTGATCCATGTGTTTCAACCAATACTTTCCGAACACTCAATGCCACTTTTATAGCCACCTGTTACGGTGTGGTGTTTGATGACATCAAAGCATCCATCCGGTAAAGGTGATATGCATGATCTCATGGTCGAAGGAATTAGGTTACTATGTATCAGAAAGCATATAGCAATTGAACTATTGAAATGACTTGATCTTTATGCTACGCTTATCTATAGGAGTATGTCCACCATATCATTCTCCTAACGATATGATCTTGTTGTTGATAACATCTCAATGTTCATGATATGGAAACCACAATCATCAATCAACCAACAAGCTAGTGAAGTATAGAGGCTATACTAGGGACTTCAAATTAAGTTTACAAATCACACAAGTATTAATGGTTTCCTTGTTAATACTATTATAGCATGAATGTAAACATTTATCATAAGTATGAAGATATGATAATAACCTACTTTATTATTGCCTCTTGGGCATATCTCCAACAGTCTCCCACTTGCACTAGAGTCAATAATCTAGTTTCAAACCTTTGTGTTTTCAACACCTATGGCTTTCGGTGTTGTATGTACACGATTGCTAGTGGTTAATCGATCTCGGATCCGACACTTCCAGGTCCGTGTGTAATTGCATGTCTTTGCCTCTCGCATCACTCATTCTCTAATGAGATGGCTTTGTATAAATTTGGTCTTTCGGTGTGACCTTTAGTTCTTTGGGGTTAAAACATGTTGACAATATTGTCGCACAATATATCTTCATAGTATTATCCGCTGTTTGTGAACTACACCTAGTTTGATAACAAACTACTTGACACAAATGCCCTCTTTTGCTGCTATAATAGCAGTCATATACTTAGCCTTTTGTTGTAGTATCTGTCACAATGTCTTAACTTTGGAACTTATCCAAATCCATTATGGAACTCACTTTCCATTATATTGTGCCACCCTTAATTTAGATTGAGATAAACTTAATATGTACTTTGTGACAAAACTAGTATCAATGTAGTACTTTTACAATGAACTAACCATCTATTTGTCACTTCTACAAATAATATACTCTTAGTTCTTCCAAAAGATCATAAGAATATCCTTACTATCGTCCAATGATCATCTTATGAATCATTCTGGTATATGCTCATAATATTTATAGCATAGGACATATCTGGATTTGTACATATCACAGTATGATTGATATAAATACTCTTTGTGATTTCATACATCAAGTATCAATCTATACTTGAATATTTGTTTCACTTACCAAGTGCCAATACACTTGAATATATCATCAATATTGAATTTATTCAATCCTTTCTGTGCGACAAGAACCTTTTCTTGTAGTTTCTATATTGAACTCATTCAATATCTCGTCTATGTACTTCTGGCACAACCATATTAGCGTCTATTGATGCCAAATATTTGGGTTTTGCCTAAGTCTTTCATCGGGATGAAATTCTTAATATGTGTTAATAAAATATACATCTTTTCCAATCAACAATATGTCCTCCACATAATGTATTAGAAATATGTCTTAGCGCTCCCACTTAATTTCTTGCAAATGCAAGCATCTTCATTGTCTCTGATGAAATTAAACTCTTTTAACAGTTTCATCACAGTGAAGATTCCAACTCATGATGCTCACTTTAACCATTGAAGTTTGCATATGCTTTTAGCATCCTTTGAATTAACAAAACCCTATGGACCGTGTTATGCACATGTCCTAGGTAACGATTCTATTAGAAGAACTTGTTTTGTTTATTCAACTATCATATAACAAAATTATATGTAGTGGTTGCTACATTAATCCGTCTAGACTAAATATCACTATGAAAGATCAAATCTTGTCATAGTCAACCTTTGAACATTGTTGTGAACTCTTTCCCAACATGTCGACTATTTCATAGATGTGAAACATCCATGTCTACTTCTTTATAGATCCAAACACAACTGCAAGGTCTTACACCTTTTTCGAGGGTCCTTCAAGTTCAAAACTTGATTTCTCGTGTATGGAACTATCACGGATTATATGGCTTCAAGCCATTTGACGGAGTCAGGGCCCATCATCGCTTCTTTGCATGTAGTAGGTTCATTATTCTCAAATAATGATTCAACCCTCAAATCTTGGTATTTGATTGTTCATCCGACCTACTTGTTTCAATAGAAACTTAGACCTCCGTGACCACAACCTTTGAGGCACGTGAGCCATGAGCATTATTGCCTCCGGAACACTTTTCGATGCGCAACTTTGCACATATAGCTAAGGTTCCTTTAACCTTATCAAAGTTCTATTGTCCTCCCACTTAACTTTTCACGAAAAATTTCCTTCTCAAAGAAACTTGACGTTCTAAGCGACAAACACTTTTGTCTCCGGTGTTTTATGGAGGAATACTTAACATTTATACAAAGACAGGTTCATCCGACTTTGGTTGCACACATCTTTCTTATGCATAGCATACCAATGTTTAAGAAAGGACAACATGAGTTTTATCCCAAACCATAACTTTATATGGTGTCATTTCAACGGATTATGATGGAGCTCTTATAGTGGAAAACGGTAGTCTCTAAAGCTTTTAATATTTAAAATATAATAGCAGTTTTATGAATTATACCTTCGATCTTACCATGTCAAACAAGGTTCAATTACATATCTCGAACGCTCCATACTCTTATGGTGTTTCGGGAAATGCAAATCCACAGAACGATTCCTTAAATCTTAGGTATTATGCTAAACTTGTAATTCAAATATCTTCCTTTATGATCTTATCATAAACTATTCATATTCTTGTTACAATGATTTTGCACTTCATCTTGAAAGTCTTTTGAACTTTTCAAATATTTCATACTTCATCCTTATTAAGCAAATATTCATATATTCACTCAAATTTTCGGAGAAAGCATATGAAGTTGAAATCCATCGCTCTTGACTACACATAATGGAGTTCGTACAACAATATGCACAAGTTCCAATAAGCTAGTCTTTCGTTCCCTTTTGGCCTATGAACGAAGTTTTAATTATCTCTAGGAAAGTTTCACAAACGTCATTTGATCAAAAATCAAAAGACTCCAAAATTCCATCCACATGGAGTTTCTTCATGTTTTCTTTCCAATATAATTTAAACGGCGATGTCACTTCCTAAGTGATCTTTTTAATCAATTTGTCTTTCGACAATTTTAGCACTAGTTTTATGGATGTGATTTCTCCAACGAGATTTGTGAATCATCCATCTTTTATGGATTACGGCAATTATTTGAACAACCCTTTTGTTCTCATAATACCTGATAAAACAAATCTTGAAGGCAAGCTTTGATGTTTAACGAGCAACATAATAACCCTTTATTTGTTCTCGATGAACATCATCACATATTCTTTTGCTATTTACTTAGGCCATTGTAGTTCATGAATTGTGTTGTTTCGTATGACGATTCACACCAACAAATTCAGTATCAAATACTTTAAGAACCACATTGTTTAATAAGCAAAGAATATAGCCATAACACATATATCATCTATATACTTAAACTGAACAATTCTAGTCTTTTTCTTTTCTGCCATATACTTATGAGATTCTCTTTCAGTATTTCCTTTTCTGTTTGAAAGAATCTATCAACATCAATAGTGGAGTCATACTTATGACACATAGTCCAAAGCGTGTATAGTTAAATACCAATGTCTTTGAACTTGCACTTTGAAGTAGATCACCATTATCAAATATTTGGTGTTCTTTCAAATTCCTTTCTTTAGTAATCTCTTGGCGTAGTAAACATTTTACCTACATCAAATATTCACCTTCATCATGGAATCGTCCATGACCAAGCTACTTTTAGCTTATAACGGTGAATCACGAGTATAATGTTGCTCTCCAAAACCTTTTGGAAGATTAGGACAACTAGTGTCTCCAACCTTTTGCAAATTCTCATCAAACATGAGAACATGACTTTGCCATATTATACTCTATCATGTTGTAACCAAAACTTCGTTTCAGATATCACAATATCTTCCACACATCATGGTTTCTGAAACAACTCTTTCAGATCCTAGATAACCTTGATATTAAGATAATCTTTTGAATATCAAGAATCATGGAGACAAACATGATACTCATATACTAACACTTTGGAATTGTCACTCTTGTTTTAATACCAATTATTAAACTTCATGGAGTAACGGAACTTCTTGAAAGTTTGCAATAGGACTTTAAACTTTAGATTAACACTTCAAAACAATACGATACCAGTTCGTAAAGTAACTAACCAGAATTCTATAGTTCTATCATCTCAATTATAACTAAGCGCAAGGTGGTAAACGGATGCCAATGACTACAACAACTATGCAAATTCACTTTGATTTAGTTTATGATAAATTGAGTTCTAATTAATAATTAAATTAATCTAGTTGAACTCCCACTCAAAACAATATCCCTCACATTGTTTTAGTGATCACACGAACCAAATCCACCACATCAAAACCGATCATCACGAGAGTTGATATAGCTTTAATGGCGAACAATCAACATGTTCATCATATCATCTATATGACTCATGCTCTACCTTTCGGTAATCCGTGTTCCTGAGGCCATGTCTGTACATGCTAGGCTCGTCAAGATCAAACCTTAGCTACCGCATAAGCAAATCTGGCTTGCTTACGTTGTATTCACCCGCGGAATCAAAGACACCCGATCATCACGTGGTGCTTGAAGCAAGCTTTGGCAGTGCATACTAAGGGTGAACACTTTAGAACTTGAAATTTATGTGCATGAGGGATCATCTTATAATGCTACCGTCGTCTACTAAGCAATACAAGATGCATAAAGGATTAACATCACATGCAATTCATAATATGTGATATGATATGGCCTTTCTTCTTTGTGCTTCCGATCTCCATCTTCAAGAACGAACATGATCTCCATCATCACCGGCATAGCATCAAGGTCAATGACGCTTCTTCATGGTTGTCTTCCACCAGCTTCAACTATTACAACTATTTTGAATAGACACGCAGGTCTTAACAGAAATTAAAGACAACCATATGGCTCCTGCCGGTTGCCAACTTACAATAAGGAACATTGCATACATCAAATATAATCACAATCATGGCCATATCACATCATGACACCCCTGCAAAACAAAGTTAGACGCTTCTACTTTCTTTGCATATTTTACGTGGTTTGGGGCTTTCAATAAGTGTCGTTCTAACTTACGAACAAGAACCACAACATTGATACTAGTATTGTCAATCACCCGTTGTAAATTGAATCTTAACTATGCTAGGAGAAACAGGCACCCGCAAAGCCACTTATGCAATACAAGTTGCATGTCAAGCGTGGAGCAGGTCTCATGAACGATGTCATGTAAGGTTAGCCCGGGCCGCTTCATCCCAACATACCGCAAGATGCAAAGTACACAAGAAGTAATCGATAATAAAAGCATCAACGCCCACAATGACCATTGTGTTCTACTCGTGCAACAGATCTACATATAGACACGGCTCTGATACCACTGTAGGGGTTCGTAGCATGGAAAACAAAATTTTCTATCGCATACAAACAAACAAGCCAAGATCTATCTACTAGATTGTAGCAACGAGTCGATAGAGGAACTCACCCTCGAAGATTCCAAAGCGGTTAACGAGCAGATTCTCGTGGGTGATGTAGTCGTACTCTTTCCGATCTCAAGATCGCGTGAGCGATCCTTCCAGCGCCACGTTCCAGCAGCGCTCCGATCGGTCACCGTTCGGTACTCGACGAAGACCTTCCTCTCCCTTGTTCCAGCAGGGCGGAGGTTATAGCACTCTCCTCGTGATTCCGGCAGACTGGCGTGGTACCGAAGTAGAGGGAGATCTTGCGTGAGGGCTTCAAGCCGGTGCGAGTATGGTGGAGCTTATGAGAGAGGCTATTAGTGGTCTAGTAATTAGACACACCAATTAGAAGGCTCTAAACCAATTAGAAGGCTCTAAACCGCTGGCTAAAGCAATTAGAAGCTCTAAACCAAAACGGCTCTAAACCGGAGATTAGAGGTAGGAACTTGTGTGTGCTAGGAGGGAGCCCTGCCCCTCCTTATATAGGTGGGAGGGGCTGGCCGGCCAAGGGGAGGGAGTGGAGTCCCTCCCCAACTCGGCCTTGGAGTGGGGCGCCGGCTTGGGGAGGAGGAATCCCTCCCCAACTCGGTTTCCACTTCTCCTCCTCTTTCCACTTTCCAAAACTTGCCGTTTGACTTTCAAACTAGCCGTTTGACTTTTCAATTTAGGATTTAAATAAACCCTTTATTTTGGACAGCGAGAACACTTAGTACATGATGCAATCATTCCAATATGTAATGACACATTCATGTACCCTTCCCTCCGAGTGCCGGACATTCCGGACCTTCTAGAATGTTCCCATGAAAACACCGGAACCATTCCCCAACTCAAACGGGACTTTCCTTATATGAATCTTATTCTCCGGACCATTCCGGATCACCTCGTGATATCCGGATCCCATCCGAGACTCAACAACATTCGGTCTCTTTCTCATAATACCATAACTACTCAAACAACGTCGAATCCTTAAGTGTGTCTCCCTACGGTTCGTGAATTATGCGGACATGATCGAGACACTTCTCCGATCAATAACCAATAGAGGAATCTGGAAATTCATATGGCTCCCACATATTTCTACGATTACTTTGCGATCGAATGAACCATTTACATACGATACCAATTTCCCTTTGTCTCACGATATGTTACTTATCCGAGGTTATGATCGTCTGTATCTCTGCATACCTAGTTCAACCTCGTTACCGATAAGTACTCTTTTCTCGTTCCCGTGATATGTGATCCCTTGTGAGCCAGTCACATGCTTGCAAGCTAATTGGATGACATTTCACCGAGAGGGCCCAGAGTATATCTATCCGTCATATGGATGGACAAATCCCACTTTTGATCCATGTGTTTCAACCAATACTTTCCGAACACTCAATGCCACTTTTATAGCCACCCTGTTACGGTGTGGTGTTTGATGACATCAAAGCATCCATCCGGTAAAGGTGATATGCATGATCTCATGGTCGAAGGAATTAGGTTACTATGTATCAGAAAGCATATAGCAATTGAACTATTGAAATGACTTGATCTTTATGCTACGCTTATCTATAGGAGTATGTCCACCATATCATTCTCCTAACGATATGATCTTGTTGTTGATAACATCTCAATGTTCATGATATGGAAACCACAATCATCAATCAACCAACAAGCTAGTGAAGTATAGAGGCTATACTAGGGACTTCAAATTAAGTTTACAAATCACACAAGTATTAATGGTTTCCTTGTTAATACTATTATAGCATGAATGTAAACATTTATCATAAGTATGAAGATATGATAATAACCTACTTTATTATTGCCTCTTGGGCATATCTCCAACAGATCCCGCATTCTCTCGAATTATATATAAGAAAAAGGAGATCAATATGAATATCAATCATGATAACAAAATGTGACGGCAATAAAATGATGGTGTGAATGCATTGCTTAAATCGACTCTATAATCATTGTGTTTAGTGGTAAACGTGCGAATGAACTCGCATACGTAGAATCCACATAGATTTGACCCCTGTGGCTGCCTCGCGCACTTTACAACAATAGAATTCAATCAAAATAATAATCTAGCATCATTATTGTATTGAAACTAGAAGTAAAGAGATGTGAGGACATATCACGTGCTACTTACCGAGACCGTCCTAAACGTCAGCTTCTCACTAAATACACCAGTAACCTCGCGCTTGAACCGGGTCCAAACCCTGTCCGACGAAGAAAATGAATGAATGAGTTATTCATTACCTGATATCTCAGAAAATCAACGAAAGAGACCGATATAGCGCGAAACTTACTTCTGGAGCATGTCCTGCATGCTGCGGAAATCTTTCAGGTTTCTCTTTGATGGGTCCATTACATCAACTCTTCCCTTATAAAGTTGAATGTCTAGCAGAACCCAGTGAAAGTTGTAAACATTTATATATACATCAGTAACAGAGTAAAACCCTCACCTGAAATTGTAAGAAAACAGTATGTGGTCAGAGAAATTTTGCTCCATTAGAAACCTTAGAATGTTTTCCTCCGTCTCCTCGGGGTTATCCGGTAGCGTGGTTATATGCACTTTATCTGGGTCAATGAACCCAATATTGTAGATTCTTTTTCTTTTACATTCCAGGATCTTCATTCTGCATAATAAGGATAATTACATGTTCTGAACTAAACAACTGAAAAACTGAACATGTAGACAATGAATTCAATAACTTACAAACAATAGCAGCTGAGGATGGATTTGTCCAGGGCGTCGAGATGGTATAACTGGAACAGTTCGGAAAACTAAATATGTACCTCTTCGGGTCTGAAGTAGTACTCTGGTGGGACTTTGGCTACGATCATTATTCTCCCCTGCTTCATGACCGCCGAGTACCATTGATGGAGATTCCGCATTTGTGTGGGAAGTTCTCTCAGCCTCCCTTTGCTGACCAAATCCTCACCTGCGACATATTTAGGGGCTATTGGCATCTTGGGTAGAAGGTCGAGTTGGGGCCTAACAGTTCATCAAGACTAATTTCCATGCTGGCCGCCCCTCCGCAGCTATTGACATATCTACTGGCTATTGTGCGAGGAGTGGAAAGTTTTGTGAAACCACCTTGAGGGGTGCGATCGTTTGTTTTGCCTGTTGTCCGAGAAGGGGAACGTCTGATTTTTTACTGATTGAAGTTTTGGTCCCGCTTGCACATGTGCTTGCTTATTTTTTACCGCTTGCACTTGATTTACTTGATTTTCTTGATTTGCCCTTCGCCACTTCTTTCTAAAGTGTGCGTAGATAGTCATTTGGCTTATGGTGCAACTCATAT
Source organism: Avena insularis (assembly GCA_023614405.1). Taxonomy (NCBI): domain Eukaryota; kingdom Viridiplantae; phylum Streptophyta; class Magnoliopsida; order Poales; family Poaceae; genus Avena; species Avena insularis. The sequence goes on along the minus strand of CM042697.1, from coordinate 463,197,458 downwards.
TGCGATTTTGTGTTCAAAAAATCAAGTGCATATGCCTTTTGCTTCTCGGTGTATACCGGAGCGGGCTCGGGTTTCTTCTTGTCAAAATGTGTCGCCACTTCGGCCTTTGCTATCGTTGCAGATTCCGCATCAGTACGATCGTAAGGTCTGATGGGAAGATTCTTATGAGGCACTATTGGGAGGGGCGACATTTTACATTTTTGTCTGCAGACTTTTAGTACTCATCGACGAACACGCCCGCTTATTATCCTTAGCGGGCGGCGAAGACTACTGAGCCTACGGCGAAGATCGAGATGGACTCGGGATGTGGTGGTCGTAGTCATCATGGGGTGGGATTCTTGGAGGTGATGGAGGTGGAGGTGAAGAAGACTTGCAACGACTCGGAGGCGGTAGTGGTATCCTTGGGGCCGAGCCTGGAAACCGTATGTTGTTCTTGTCGTGGAGAATGATCCCACCAAGTACTTCTCTGAGTGTGATCTCACCTTCAGGTCCAGGGATGTCAAGCTCTATTGACTCCCACTCCTTTACGATTTGATCCACCCCGACTTTAGCATAGCCAGGTGGAATCTCACGGCCATGCCAACGTGCGTCAGGCGAACAAGACAAAGCCGATCCGACCGCCACCTTCACAGATATGTTCTTTAATTTATTATGGAGCTCACAAGGTATCTGCTCCTTAATTCCATCCACGGGGTAGCCGGGACCGCCATCTGTATAGGATGCATCGTTAGACGGGACCTCCGATTTAGCGAAGTTGCTTCTCCGCTGAGATGGGTTGGCGGTAATATCGAGTGGAGGATCTTGCAAGCGCGCTATTCCTCTAAGTTCGTCGATCTGCTGCTGCTTGTCAAGACTTGCTAGCAGCTGGTTGAACTTGTCTGCCTCCTCCTCCTCCTCCCATCGCTGCTTTGCTCTTGCTCGGCTTCTATAGGTACCTTGGTCCTTAGGAAACCCAGTCTCCCACGTGAAACTCCCGTCAAGGCCTCGGACTCGTCCTGTATGTTCACGATTCCCGAGGACCAAGGTCAGCAAGTCTTTCTCTCTATCGGGATGAAACTGTTTTATTCCATTTTTAATATGTTTCACCACTTTTATCCATGTACTCCTGGATACCTTTATCCCGTCACTGCAAACAGGGTCCCCTGTAAGTTCGTCATATGTACTCCCATGCCCAAGGAACCAATTTCTTGCCCTCAAATCCCATTCTTCGCGAATTGGTTCTGGAATGATCCCTTTATCATGAAGCTCTTTCTCTTTTGCATCCCACTTAGGCATGGCAGCCGCGTAGCTCCCTGGCCCCATGTTATGGTGATATTTTTCTTCGCAGCATTTATCTTGTTTTTCAGACTTTTCCTCTGCAACTCCTGACCCCCTATACAACACAAATGCATCCCAGTAAGGCTGCTGCTTCGCTAGATAGCCTTCGAATAATGGGGTTTTCTTATCCTTCTGATACTATTGCCATAATGACTTCTTCCAGTTCTTGAATAGTTTGGCCATCTTCTTCAGTGCAAACTGCTTGACTTTCTTTCTCATTTCAGCCGTCTCGTCCTCAGTGTCACATTCCGGCAGCTTGATACATGCCATTAGGTCAGTAAATAGTTGCTCTTTGAATCTATCGTCGATATACACATCAGTCCATTCCGCCTCTTTGGGCTTATTCCACTCTCGAACAGTGATCGGGGTGCGATCTCTAGCAACAACTCCGCATTGTTGTACAAATATTTGTTTCGTTTTCTTTGGTTCCAATGGTTCGCCGTCTCCTGAAACCTCTGTAATTTCATAAACAGTACCCTGGGGCAACTTTTTGGCTAGGACGCGCTTGGCTTTCTTGCTCGATGTAGAGGCCTAAGAGAAGAAACATTCATCAACATAATATATATACAACTAGGTACATCTAGTGACGATCATCGGACAACATATATATATATACCTCGTCGGTCTGCGTTACGCGTCCATGGGCTTCTTCCTCTTGTCTGTTGGTCTCCTCTCCCTCACCAGATGAGTTCAGATACCTTGAGGGAGATCCCTCATCGGCATCGTGAATCATATCCTCGAGAAAGTGTTCCAAATCTAGGTCTCTGCGGATTGGACTAGGTGGATCCATAGTTCCTGCAAAATGCACACAATATTTATTTGAACTTAACAAATAAACCCTAAACCCTAAACCCGGAGGTGCGGTGGCGGTGGCCGGTGATGGTGGCCGCAGGAGAGGCGGGCGACTAAGCGGCTTCCCGCGAGAACCACCACCCTAACCCTAACTCCGGTCACCACCCTAAACCCGCGAGAACCACCACCCTAAACCCTAACACTAAGCGGCTTCCCGCGAGAACCACCACCCTAAACCCTATTATAAACATAACTTACAATATTATAAATCTCATACCCTAACAAATCCTAATTAATCCTAAATATATACACTAATATAACAAAATCCTAAACTAAAAAAATTCTAAACTAAAAAAATCCTAAACTAACAAATTCCATGCATCGATATAACAAAATCCTAAACTAAATATATACACTAATATAATAAAATCCTAAACTAAAAAAAATTCTGAACTAACAAATCCTAAATATATACACTAATATAACAAAATCATAAACTCAATATATACACTAATATAACAAAATCCTAAACTAAATATATACACTAATATAACAAAATCCTAAACTAAAAAAATTCTAAACTAACATATCCTAATTAATCCTAAATATATACACTAATATAACAAAATCCTAAACTAAAAAGAATATAAACTAAATATATACACTAATATAACAAAATCCTAAACTAATTATATACACTAATATAATTAACAAAATCTTAAACTAATTAACAAATAATTAAAATCCTCACCCTAACCCTCATCGGAGTTGGCGGGGGCATGGTGGCGACAGTGGGCGCAGCTTGTCGGCCGAGGCTTGGCAGTGGTGGCTTGGTCGGCAGGGCGCCTGGCGGCAGACGCGCCGAGCGGGCACGGCGGAGGTGACGGCTGCCGGCGCTAGAGAGGGAGGCGCGACGGGACGGGAGAGGGAGGCACAGGCTTCATCGGAGAAATCAGCGGGCAGCCTGACGGCGATGTTCGTCGTTCTGGCCTCCAACTTCTCCTGGTGCGTGGAACGCACCGGGGGAGAAGCCACCATTTATACCCCCCCTCTAGTCCCAGTGCGTGGCACCAGCCGAGACTAAAGGGGGGTCTCTAGTCTCGGTTGGTGCCACGCACCGGGACTAGAGGGGGAGGCGTTTCATTTTCGCGCGCTGGGGCCAGACCTTTAGTCCCGACTTTTAACTTGGGCCGGGACTAAATGCCCAAATTTGCGCGCGCTGGGCCAAAACCCCCAGCGCGCTGTGCTATTTTTTCAAATTTTTGAATATATCATTTAAAACATTTAAATTATACTTTTTTTGCATACTTTTGAATTTGACAAAACATTCAACATGAAAAGTTCTTGAATTTGAATAATTAATCCAAATCCATTTTCTGTTTTATCAAATAATTATTTTAAATAGTCAAATTATTAACCATTTTGCCATTATCAATTTAAAAATGCATTAACTATTATTTTTTGCATATTTTTGAATCTCACTAAACTTTCAGCATGAAAAGTTCTTGAATTTTAATAATTAATCCAAATCCATTTTTTGAATAAGCTTTAGTCCCGGTTGTATCCACTAACAGGGACTAAAGATATTTCCCATCATTTCTCATCGCTTCCCGCCATGTTTTCCTGCCCTTTCCTCTGAACCGAGCTTTTAGTCCCGGTTGTAGCCACTGACAGGGACTAAAGATATTTCCCACCGCTTCCCGCCATGTTTTTCCGCCCTTTCCATCTATATATTGGCCGACCGCGCCATGGTTATGCACACATCCATACCTTCCTCTCTCACAGAAATAGACAACGCCTACTGGGCCATTCCGACCCTCGAGGAGACCGAGGCGCTGTGCGCCTCAAGCTACCCTTGCCCACCAGGCTACCGGCTGCCCACGGGCTGGATGCTGAGCGCTGGAGGTGTTCCTGTCCCTCCTATGCCTCAAGACACTCCCTAATATGTGAACTACTTCTACCATGAGCTCACGCTGGAGCAACGGATGGATCCCTAGTGGGATCCCAACAACTACGACACCTGAAATGCCTTCTTCACTAACCGGGAGGAAAGGGAGGTCGCCAGGTATGATGGTGATGGCCCGCCCCCGGTGAACCACAACGAAGCCGGTCGCCGTCTGTGGTGGGCGAACCATACTATCATCGGCGTGATGCGCTATATCGCCGGGGGAGACCATCCTCGCCTGCGGTGCCCACAAGTCCACCCGCCAGCCGTGAATCCGAGGCCGGAGAGGCAGGTGCCCCCGATATATGCCATGGCTGGGCTGAGGATGCTCGGAGTGGCAGGTGACGATGACGATGACGAAGATGACCCCGAAGCTGTGTACTATAGGACTAGGCATGATTATGACTAAAGGGGGCGGATTTAGTCCTGAGTGTTAGCTAGTCCCGATTTTTAATATTAATAAATGTATTGAGTGTTAGTCCCGGTTTGTGGCTGGACCGGGACTAAAGGGGGCCTTTAGTCCCGATTCCATAGTCTCAGTTTTTAAATATTAATAAATGTCTTGAGTGTTCGTTCCGTTTTATGGTTGGACCGGGACTAAGGGGGACCTTTAGTTCCAATTCGTACTATGACTTTCCAAAACTATGAAAATGTTGTCCCGATTCGTACTTACCATGAAGATATGATCTCCAAACACGTGCGGTCACATATTAGGGAGTGCCTCTATGACCAGTTTCTTGGATATGGCGGAGGAGGCTCTGGGGGCATCTCCCTGAAACTGGCCGTAGTGGTGTCCCTGCTTTCACAAACCATCAATTTTGGAGATGCCTCAAACTGGCTAGAGGACTGGCGTATTTATAGTACAAGCAGTTCGACATAGTGTCGACACTCACGACATAATGTTGACACTCACTCCTATTATTAGTGCTCACTCGTGTTTTGTCCCGGTTGGTGTCTCCAACCGGGACTAAAGGTTTAACCATTATTATTAGTGCTGCCTGGCCAGCCTGCCTCAATCCCTTCAGTCGCGGTTGGTTTCTCCAACCGGGACTAAATGTTCAACCCCTATTATTAGTGCCGCCTGGCTTAGCCTGCCGCAATCCCTTCAGTCGCAGTTGGTTTCTCCAACCGGGACTAAAGGTTCAACCTCTATTATTAGTGCTGCCTGGCTCAGCCTGCCGCAATCCCTTCAGTCGCGGTTGGTTTCTCCAACCGGGACTAAAGGTTCAACCCCTATTATTAGTGTTGCCTGGCCTAGCCTGGCCCGCCCTTTCCCTCTATTTATAGTGCGGCTGTCATGGCCACCCACACATACACATATTCCTCGCCGCCTACTTTAGGATGCCCATCCCGCAGATCATAGTCGACTCGACGGCAATATGATTACATAAAAGGAGAATCTTCATCATTTAACAGGAGGTTTGAGTCAGTTTAATATATTACAACAACATCCCTATCCAGTGTTGTTGTTTTTTTCTGCGCCGTAGCCATGGAGAATCTTCATCATTTAACAGAAGGCTTGGGTCAGTTTTCATTTTGAAGGGCGGGATTTCATGACTTATTATAATCTTCTGACATATCTGTCTTGTCATCCACTCCCACGATGTTTCTTTTCCCTGAAAGAACTATGTGGCGCTTTGGCTCATCGGACGATGTATTCTTTTGCTGATTTCTTTTTCTCGGTTTCGTAGACATGTTCTTCACATAGAAAACCTAAGCCACATCGTTGGTTAGGACGAATAGTCCGTCCATGTACGCAAGATTGTTGAGATCCACTGTTGTCATGCCATACTTTTCGTCTACATGTACTCCTCCTCCTGTCATCTTGACCCATTTGCACCGAAACAAAGAGACCTTAAAAGTAGGTCTATACTCAAGTTCTCATATCTCCTCTATGTACCCATAAATATGTGTCCTTCTGCCCAGCCGGGACTAATGGTCTGGACGAAAAGTCTGTTTTCTACTAGTGCCATACTTGCATGGTGCATGGGTAATTGACTTGTGGTAGTCAGAAAATGGTTGTAGGGTTGACAGTGACGATGGTTCACAAATAATTGTTCGGTTATAGTGAGTAAGCCTGAGCCGGCGGCAGTAAATGATGGTGGGCAGTGTTGCAGTAAGCGTGCCTTGTAATGTATGCAGCGAAATCATGTGCGCCGGTCGGAGTAATCCAATGCGGGATGGGCCGCCGGAGTAACTCGATCCGGCGTGCTCCCGCCGCCGGCCGTGCTCAGTTTACCATGCTCGTGACCAGGACGACTGCACTGCATCTAGTCCAGCATCGATCTGACTTCTTTTCCTGGAGCTACCACGGGTACGGTACCGGCAGCTTGTACCTGCGAAAAGGCGACCGGTACGGTACAGAAGATCAAAGATTGATTTTTTGTTTTCTTTCTTTAGCCGGGTTCTTAAGATGCGTACATAACCAAATCTGTTCATGTAATATTGCTTCTGAAGCTCGTTTCATTGATCTATGTACATAAATTGATTTTGATTCCTCCTGATGCAACAACTAAGGTGTTCTGATTTTATGTCCTAGGGTTCTAAACCTACTCTCTAGGACTTGATGTTCGGATTTCAATCCTTCTCACAACAAAGTGTTCTGATTTTCTGTCGCAGGGTTCTTGATGTTATCCATCTGAAGGCCGTCGAACTTGAAACGAAAACTGAACCCTGCCTTTTATCTTGATCCGCCATTATTGGAGTAGTGAAAAAGAAAAGAAAAAAATAAGAAGGTATCAAAATAGTTGGGATTACCGTTTGCCCCTCTGGTGGAGGTACTCCACCAGTTTTAGCTGACTATTGGAGTTAGTACTCTGTGGGCCCTTGGATCGCTAAAATTGGATGGCTCCTATTAGTTTCGGGGTATATTGTAAATGTCCTCGACGATTTAGATCTTGTGGTAGATGTATGAATTAACTTACCCTTGTTTATTTTCCTACCCTCTACTTGCCTATTTATGTAAGTCCTCGTTTCTCCCGTTCCATGTAATTTAGATCTTGTGGTAGATTTAGATCTCCAACCACACCATAGTGGTTCTAACCCATATAATTTGGTTGGTCAGCTCGGTTGACTGACGAACAAGACGATGGGACTAGCTAGTAATATCTTTTTCTAGCCTATTTGCACTGCCCATTAGTTTGGCTTAGGAGACATCAGAAAAACAGATCCGAGGAAGCACAAACATAGCCTTAGCCTAGAGGGCTAAAAGGTATATGGATTCAAATATTCAGATGCCACGGGAGAACACAATGCACGTTATAGAGTATTCGATCTTAGACATTGTTTGGTGACATTGCGTATAGTATCTCCTCACGGTACTTCTTTATTGTCTCCTTCCTGTAAATACCAGGGAGCATAGCAGTAAACATCTATTGTCATCCCTTCTTGAGTATCGTTTTGACCTTTGTTCAATTTAACAGTAGAAGTTTTCTCTTTTGAGTGACATGGCATTGGAGCGACCCAACAAAAACTTGTCACGCTCTGCGCGCCGCACGGCAACGTGTTCGCCTAGCAGTTGCCATCTACCGTCCCTTCTAAAATCCGAGCATCGCCAACTCGTTCGCTCTACCTACAGTTCTAAATTACAAATATTTTCTCTTTACAATATGACATAATTAATGGGCTAATATATAGGCTTGCATTAATTATTACAGACTCAACATCGTCTTTTGCCCGCCGGGGCCTCAGGCCTCGCTGCCATTTCACACTTCACACTGGTATTTTTTTGTGTCGCCATACCTGCACACAGTGCATCGGTAATTGACATGTGGTAGTCAAAAAATGACTGTAGGGTTGACACTAATTAACGACTGTTTACAAATAATTGTTCGGTTAGTGAGTAAGCCTGAGCCGGCGGTAGTGAATGATAGCGGGCAGTGTTGCACTAAGCTAGCATGCCATGTAATGTAGTACGCAGCTAAATCATGTGCACCGGTCAGGGCCTGAGACTGGGTCGGTCGCCGTGCAGGTGTGTGCAGACGCGGAGATGATGCGAGGTGTATTGAACGCGGCCTGGGCCACCGCCGGAGTAACTCGATCGATCCGGCGTGCTCCGCACGGCAGCATGGCTGGTCGATTAATGCGTTTGTTCACCGTGGTCGGGACTAGGGACGACCGCATCTAGTCCACATAACGGCGATTCTACCATACACGCTAGGTAGTGTGCATGGCTGCACCTTCTCTCTCTTTTATCTTTTGGCAGATGTGTCAGCTTCTTCTCTCACCTTGCATGCTCTGTTGAATCAATCTAAAACATAAAATTTGTATAGCTTTTAAACCATAATGTTAATTTAAAATCCGTTTAAATATTTGGGTTAGTACAAAAAAGAGCTTTACAACGAGTCCAATATGAGATATATTTTGGCAATATTTAAAAATCGACTTTTCAAACCAAATGAAACTTTTAAATAAATTATGACACCGGGTGAATGTTTTTCCAAAACAGTTTGTTTCACTGTATTTCAAACTTTGTTCAACATAGTTAGAAATTAATTGGTAATTTTTCTGAGAGTTTAGACCATAAAAAATATTAATGCAAAACAAAAACCATTATGTTTCGTTACGAATCCTAATATTTACCGTGTTTCATCGTGTTTCAAAATTCAATTTTTAAAACTTATCAAAATATATTCAAAATTGGTCTTATTTTCAAGTAATCATTTAGAACATAAATATGCAATTAAAACATAAATTGAAAATTTGGTTTAACCGAAATTTTATAATCTAATAAAAACGCATGGACAGAGAGAGAGAGAGAGAGAGAGAGAAAGCAGGTAGTGAGCTATTCTTTATCCTTGGCCCCAGGCCCACATAAGATTCTTGCATGTCCTCGGAGGAGAGAGAGTGATGTTTTCGAATCTCAAACTAAATCTATCGGTGGCCACATGCACTTGATATCACATACACGCTAGAATCTCATTTCCGGCATCTAGTCCGTCGTCATCCATATGAATTTGGAACGCTGTTCTAAATGGAGCAAAACAAACTCGGAGTAACTCGATCCGGCCTTCTCCTGGCCGGCTACGGCAGAATGGTAGTCGATTACATCACCTTCACCGGACTGATCTAAATGGAGCAAAACAAACTCGAAATGGGTCCACGAGATGCCCTTAATGCCCTTAATGTCTAGTCCAGCATCTATCGATCATCGATCTAGCATGCATGAACGCAAACTTGTTGCCCAGGTATATAGTACAGTATATGTGATCCATATATACATGAGAGAGACGTCTCAGCTAAATATGATGAAACACATACAAACAGGGCTTCAGTGGGCATTGCTAGCTGCTTGCTTGATTCTACTGGTCCATGAGATCAAATCTCGGCCACCTATATATGGGATCAATGTGAGTCCTACATACTCCATGCAAGATTAGGAAGCCATGCACATGACGGTGACGGGTAGGTGTGTGTCGTACCAAACAGATGATGATACAACGGGGACCGATCAACCAACAACAAGAAACCGATCGATGGAAGTGGAACCATACATCCATTGATGTATTCCGTTGGCTGTCCAATTCATCAGAGGAGGCGCATGTTAATAATGCCAGCAGCAACATGCCAAAGCTGATGTTTACACTATCTCCAGAAATAAACTTGCACGGGCTAATGTGGCGCACGCTGATCCGTACTGGCTTTCATCCCCGGGTCGCCGTAGTACTTCTTGCGCCCGTTGCTGCCCGCGCCATAAAATGGACGTAAGGTTGACGTGCACAAAGGTCTTGGGGATCTTAGGGCATCTTCACCCGGCCGATGCATCCCGTCCGAGCAGTTCGAACTTGTTCGCGCGGACGCACGGGGCGTGTACGGTTCCTCATCACGCCGACCCATCTGCACAAACGTGTTCGGCTCGACTCATCCATGCATCTAAATCTGGGAAACGGGTTGCGCCTTTGTTCAGCACGGCAGTATGGCTGGTCGTTTGATGTGTTTGTTCACCGTGGTCGTGACCACAACGACCTTGTCTAGTCCAGGCCCTGGTCTAGCCCAGACCGTGATTAACTCATGACGTTATGTAATCATTAGTGGAGGATCATATCTCTCTACTTGTTCATGTGTGGTCTTGTCTCTGTCTGTCTACACCTATGGTTTGAATTTCATTGACAGAGACATCTCAGCTAGACGATCAAGCACAAACATACAAGCCTGGTTAGTACTCATTGGTACTCATTGCTAGCTGCTCGATCGCGGACTTAACTACGGAGAGCAATGGGTCATCAACTGGTCCACGGGATCAAGTCTTTGGTCATCATCCTTTAAAGCCATTCAACGATGGATCGGCATAATCTTGCATGTAGCAAATGCAGGATTAGGAAACCATGCATGACAAAGACGGACAATCCGCCGGAGTGCATGCAAAGCTAATGAAACGGATTAGTTTAGAAAAGAACTGATATATTGAGTATGTGAACAAATTAGGCGGACATGCATCCATGCCTTGGCGGACGTCCGCCTACATTCCTATGTGTCAGGAATATACAACATGTATTTCTCTGAGGCAAAGGCCACAATATATAGTACAGGTACAAGTGCAAATATACAGGAAGCCCCCTAACATCTGGGGAAACTACAATAATAAGTATATACATCTAACACACACATCCCCCCCTCAAATTCATGGTGGATCCACAACACTGAGTTTGGAGATTAAGAAATCATGTTGCGCTCTGGTCTGTGCCTTCGTAAAGAAATCCGCCAACTATAAATCTGAAGGCACATACTGAAGTGCAACAACCTGAGTCTGCACCTGAGCACGTGTATAGAAAGCATCAACACCAATATGCTTGGTAAGCTCATGCTTGACCGGATCACGTGCAACACTAATAGCACATGTACTGTCAGACAAAACCAGAGTGGATGTGGTAATAGAGACCCCAAAATCCGCAAGTAACCACTGTAACCAGGTCACCTCAGCAGTCAACAAGGCCATAGCACGCAACTCAGCCTCAACGCTCGGACGGGAAACCGCTGTCTGTTTCTTCGTCTTCCAATCAATGAGCGAACCACCAAGAAACACACAGTAAGCAGAAAGTGAACGGCGATCCGAAGGATCACTCGCCCATGTAGCGTCCGAATAGCACTGGAGCTGGAGGGAGCTAGAACGAGGAAAGAAAAGGCGACGGGGGATCGTACCACGAAGATAACAAAGAACACGGAGAGGATGACTATAGTGAACAGTGGTAGGAGCAGAAACAAACTGACTCAAAATATGAACAGGATAAGAGATGTCAGGATGAGTGACAGCAAGATAAACAAGACTCCCAACAAGATAACGATAACGCGTCGGATGAGGAAGAGGATCACCATCAGTAGGTTGAAGATTAACATTAAGCTCCATAGGGGTCTCAACAGTGTGCTCATCCCCAAGAGCAGCACGAGCAAGAAGATCCTGAATATACTTTTCCTGGGAGATGTAAAAGCCATCAAAAGTGGAGGAAACCTCAATCCCAAGAAAGTATCAAAGAGGACCAAGATCAGTCATAAGAAACTGATCACGAAGACGAGCCTTAACAAAGGAAATATACTCAGAATCATCACCAGTAATGATCATATCATCAACATAGAGAAGAAGAAGAGTGCGTCCATGAGGAGAAGTGTGAACAAACAGCGCTGGATCATGAGCACTAGGGGAGAAACCAACAGCAGTCATGACAGAAGCAAAGCGCTCAAACCAGGCACGAGGGGCATGTTTGAGGCCATAAAGAGAACGTCGAAGACGACAAACCATCCCCTCGGAAACAGAATACCCAGGAGGAGGCTGCATATAAATCTCCTCACTCAACTCGCCATTGAGAAATGCGTTCTGAACATCAAGCTGGGACACATACCAGTGACGAACAGAAGCAACAACAAGAAGAGTACGCACATTGGTCATATAAGCCACAGGAGCAAAGGTCTCATCATAGTCACGACCATGCTCCTGCTGAAAACCACGAGCCACAAGTCGCGCTTTATAGCGCTCAAGAGATCCATCAGAGCGGGTCTTAATCTTATAGACCCACTTACACGTGATAGGACGAACACCAGGAGGGGGAGAAACAAGATCCCAGGTGCCAGTGCGCTCAAGCGCAGCAATCTCCTCAGCCATGGCCTGTTGCCATTCAGGATGATGCTCAGCATCCCGATAAGAAGTTGGCTCGGAGGCAACAGAAATACCATACTGACTAGGATAGTAACGGTTGGGGGCACGACGCTGACGAACAGGACGAGTAGAGGAAGCTCATCAGAAGAAGACGACTCAGGAGACAATGATGAAGAAGAAGGAATAGTAGAGGAAGACTCCGGAGAACGAGGAGAACTAGACGGAGCAGAGGAGGACGGTGTCGAAGAGAAGACATCAGGGGGAGGAGATCCTGAAGAAGACACAATAGGAGTAGAAGGAGGTGTGTCAGGGAAGAGAAGAAAAAAGATATCTTCCACCGGGTAGGTACCAGCGGTGGGACGAGGATATAAAGGACGCGTCTCATCAAAAGTAACATCACGAGAGATACGCATCCGACGATCAACGGGGTCCCAACAGCGATAGCCCTTATGCTCATTACTGTATCCAAGAACAAACACTCAACAGACTGAGCGGTCAGTTTGGTGCGTTCGCGAGGAGCAAGAAGAACATAGCAAACACAACCAAACAAGCGAAGCATGGAGTAGTCTGGAGACTGTCCAGATAGGCGCTCAAGAGGGATACCACCCAGCAGAACGGTAGAAGGCTGAATATTGATGAGGTAACCGGACGTAGCAACAGCCTTAGCCCAGAAATGTGGCGAAAGAGAAGAAGCAATCATCATGACACGAGTGGTCTTAAGAAGATGACGATGCTTACGCTCAGCAACGCCATTCTGGGCATGGGCGCCAGGACATGAGAACTTAGCAATGGTGCCCTGCTCAGCAAGAACACCTCGCAACATCTGGGAGATATACTCACCAGCAGAATTAGCACGAAACACACGAATGGGGGTACAATATTGAGTACGAACCATGGCCGCAAAACGCTAATATATGGAGAGCAACTCACTGCGAGATCGCATAAAATACAACTAAGTGTACCGAGAAAATCATCGATGAATAAAATATAGTAGCGATGGCCCCCTTTCGAAGCGAAAGGAGCCAGACCCCAAACATCAAAATGAACTAAATCAAAAGGTCGCTGAGATACAGATGCGCTAGTAGGATAGGGAAGCTGAATCTGTTTACCCAACCTATAGCCCTGACAATGTAAAGACCCATCTCCTGAGACAGACCCCAGAAGACCACAATGAACTAATGACGACAGGCGAGAGTCACAAAAGTGACCAAGACGATGATGCTACTGCTGAAAGGAGCTGGTAGCAGAGGCGACGACCGGAGAAGAACTGGCAGATGAAGTGGCAGCGGAAGGAACACAAAGTAAGTCTAACTCCCAAAGTCCTGAAGAGTCACGGCTGCGAGGGCCAGCTCCAACTAGGGCCTGCGTGCGACGGTCCTAGATAACACAAGAATCAGCATCAAGAATGACGCGACAGCCAGAGTCAGTAAGCTGGCTAGCAGAGAACAGATTCATCTTAAGAAGAGGGACATGAGAAATATCAGGAACAGAAAAAGAAGTAGAAAGGGTGGCCCGACTAGAAAAAGGAAGAGAGGTACCATCAGCCGTGAAAACATGGACAGGAGAAGGGGGAGAACAAAGAGCAGACAGAAAAGAAGACTCAAAGGTCATATGAAAGGAAGCTCCAGAATCTAAATACCACGGGGACATACCTGACTGTGCAGCAGCACGAGCATCCTCATCGACCCACTGAGTGTAGGCAGTCAGATCGTGGCGATAGGCCTCGAGATCAGAAGAGTACAGCTTGAACTTCAGGTCATAAGCAGCAACAACACTATCATCGGTACTCTGAGCAGCATCCTTGGCCTCCTGAGAGGCATCAGCGCCGAGAACAATCGGTGTCGGCGGAAGAGGAGGCACTAGAGCAGGAGGACACGGCGGACATGAGACCTCGCCGGAGAGCATACCCCAAGGACGGAGACCACGCATGTGAGGTAATTCGCGCCATCGCAGATCACCGGGCAACGAGGAATCGCAACATAACCCAATGAAGAAGACATAGTTTTTTTTTCAACTTGTCAGATCCAATCTGGGTCCGACGAGGAACAGCAGCAGCATCTCAGATCTTCAATCGGGGAGGCAGGGGAGGGCCGGCGGCTGGCGGGGCTCCGGCCAGGAGACGCTGGGAGGCGACCGGGAGGTGGCTGTGATGGGGGGCGCTGCCAGGAGGAGATGGCGGTGGGCCAAGCAGTCGGCGGCGGCGGGACGGGGTCGCACGCCAGCGACGGGGCGAGGTAGGCGCGCACCGGCCCGATGGCGCCGATCCAGAGGTGGCTACACGGGGAGCAAGAGGCTTGACGGCGAACTCCTGTGAAGGTCGGCGGGGGGAGCAGCTCCTGCAGGGGCGACGGGCTCCTGTGAAATTCGGCGGGGGGAGCTCCTGCAGGGGCAACGGGACAAGCGCCTATGGAGGGTAGCAGACGGATCGAGCCCTGCAGATGGAGACGGAAAATGGCGGCGACGTCGGAAAAACGACGACAGGGACGGTGGCGGCTCTGACGATGTTGCAGAAAAATTGTCTAATCTAGCTCTGATACCATGTCAGGAATATGCAACATGTATTTCTCTGGGGGCCAAAGGCCACAATATATAGTACACGTACAGGTGCAAATATGCAGGAAGCCCCCTAATATATGGGGAAACTACGATATACAAGTATATACATCTAACACTATGCGGATCAGTACCAAACCGATGAAACACGGGCCGACCAACCAACAACAAGAAATGGATGTAACCATGAATCCATCAATGTATTCCGTCGGCAGTTCGAGTCATAGCAAAGGCGCGTGCTAATGTGAACAAACAGAAACTGTTGCTGCTGTTTACACTATCTCGGTACCGATGCACAAACTAATTTGGCAGACTAGTAGAACCACGGGCCATTTTTCAGCGTCGTCATACTTGCGCCCACTAGTATTGCACGCATCAAAAGTTGACTTGTGGTCGTCGGAAAATGGCTCTAGGGTTGAGCGCATCAAAGTTGGGACACTCTCTAGTAGAAGAGACAAAGAGAGCTCTGTCTTTTTATGAACGGAACCACATTGATCAAGATCCACATTAATTAAGATCCAGTTAGGTGTTAGACTTACTTGAGTGGAGCTATTGTCCATGCATCTTCACTATGCATTCCTACCACTATTTCCAACACTCCGTCTCCACATCTCTGCACATTCTTTTAAGGTCTTATATTTGATATATCAGTTCATTTACTTTCTTCTTCTACCATGCATCTACTTGTCTATTGATGCAAGTCCTTGTTTCTCCCATTATATATAATCTCCAACCACACGGTAGTAGTAGTGTTCCAACAAACATAATTCAGTTGGTCAGCTCGATTTTACAAACAAGATGATGACACTAGTGATATCTTTCCGTAGCCTGTTACACTGCCCATTCTTTTTGATTTGGGAGACATCAGGAAAAACAAATCTGAGAAAGCACAAACGTAGCCTTAGCCTAGACGGGACACAAGTATGTGGATTGCAATATTTATATGGGACAATGACATGCCTCGCACATTACAGAGTAGTCGATCTCGGTATTGTTTGATGACATTTGTGCCTGCCGAATACGCCTGCCATGTCAATTTGAAAATTGGCACCGGGTGCACGGGCGACGCTATGGTAGTGCCAACCTGGGCTATGGCCATACCATGATTCTGCCCATCATTCACTACGGGAAAAATGTTCGCTGCCATCGATCCAGCTCTTTGCCGTGTGCCAAAAGGCCCCGGAACACGGCAAAGCTGATCTTTGTCGTGTGTAAACCAAGAGGAACACGGCAAAGAATAGGTGCACGGCAAACTGCAGAAAAAAAACACGGCAAAGAAATAAACACGGCAATGGACAGACGAGAACACACGGCAAATAAAATCAGCACAGCAAAGTCAATGAAGACACACGGCAAAGATATATTCACGGCAAAGAAGTGGGCCTCGTGGCCTCGCAGGTCACCCACCGGCAGGGGCTGACGGCAGAATCTTTGTCGTGTGCCCTCACACACGGTAAAACGTCATCACACACGGTAAAGCGTCATCACACACGGCAAAGGAGAAACACGGCAAAGATGTGTCGGCTCCGTCAGACGGACGGAACCTTCAAGTACTTTACTTTGCCGTGTCGATGCAGTAAACACACGGCAAAGGCTCTGCCGTGTTCCGGGCGCAAAGACAGACAGCAAAGGGCCTTTGCCGTGGCTATCGTTGCCGCGTGGCTTTTGCCGTGTGCATACACACGGCAAAGGCTTCGCCGTGTTTCAAGAGGCATTTGCCGTGTCTTTTGCCCACACGGCAAAGAGCCTGTGTGCCGTAGTGATTGTTTTCTTTCCATGGGATGGCTAATGGCTCGTCAAGCATCCTATGTATGTGAAAAAAGTTATGTACGTAAGCTGGGCAGCGTAGAATTTTTTCCACATCTTCAACTGGTGTGTAATCTCTTTGCCGATCGTTTTTTATTGTCTGATTCGTGTAAATGCCAGGGAACATAGCGGTAAACACCTAATGTCATCCCTTCTTGAGTATGGTTTAGACCTTTCTCAAATTTAATTGTGGAAGTTTTCTCAATAGAATGACATGGCATTGGGCGACTCAACCAAACTTGTCATCTTGCGCCACACGACAATGTCTCAACCTATCAATTGCCATCTACCGTCCTTTGTAAAATCCGACCATCGCACTCGACTGCTCTACATACGGTTCTAAAATACACCTATGGTTTGAATTTGCACGAAAAAGACATCTCAGCTAAATGATCAAGCACAAACATACAAACTTGGGTAGTACTGGTACTCATTGCGAGCTGCTCGATCGCGCGCAAATTTAACTAAGGAGAGCAACTGATCATCAACTGGTCCACCGGATGAAGTCTTGGTGGTCATCCCCTTCTCTCCCTTCCTCTTTAATCTTGCTGCTGAAGAGTTGGCCAAGATGATTTTTCAAGCTTAGAACAATGGTCTAGTGACTGGTTTGGTGTCTCATTTGATTGGTAATGAGGTGGCTATTTTATAATATGCTGATGATTTAATTTTGTTAATTCAAGATGATATTGAGCAGTTAATTCATGTTAAACTAATTTTGTATATGTTTGAGGCGATGTCTATGTTGAAAATTAACTTCAACAAAAGTGAACTCATTATGTTTTTGGAAGATGGAGAGAAGGGTTGAGATATGCTGATTTGTTTGGATGTCAACTTAGTAGTTGGCCTATTAAGTACCTTGGTGTCTCTGTCTGTGGCACTAGGCTCCATGTTGCTGAGATGCAACCTTTGTATGATAAGCTTAAGAAAAAATTCGATGACTGGGTTGGTAATTTATCTTTGATTGGGGGGAGGTATACTCTTATCCAATCCTCTTTGAGCGCAGATTGTTAATATATCATGTTATGTACCTCATGGCTTATACCATACTTGAGAGTTTCACTAAAATAATCAGGAAAGTTAATATATCATGGCTCATAACCTGGAGAGTTAATATATCATGGCTATGTACCTCTCGGGAGAAGCGGTCATGTTATGAGCTGAACCGTTTTGTTTTTTGGATGAGCGGGTCGAGTCTGTTCGTCAAAATCGTGTATTTCCTAAACAAAAAAGTCTCTTCCTTAAGCCAAGCAAAATCCTAATGCTATGAACTAAATATAACTCCTAGCATGTTGATATGCTAAGCAAGAGCCTATTACTCAAATATCACGAAGCCCTTATATATAGTTCCTATTTAAACTAATTTAAACCACAACTAGCAGTACTACCATTCCACCATGCCTAGTCCAGCTTTCTCATGCTGCGCAGATTATACAAACACAAACAGTGAGATAGGAGATTGAAACAAAATTGCAAGGGAAAGCCAAAACCAAAACAAGTCTACATGGCACACCACCCGTACTTACGACATGGACCCACCTTGCAATTATTGTCAAAAGTCTGAACTAGGAGTAAAAACTAGAATTTACTCTTAAAATTATGATTCATCTTTACCCGTCTTATCTTTTATCTGCTCTCAATTATTTTTGACTATTCATATTATCGTTCAAAGTTGGAACACAGTGTAGTCATAGTTTTAAAAACCGGACCGGATCGGCGGTTCAACCGGAGCCCTGGCGGTTCTTTAAGCGCACTAGACCGCTTGGACCTCACGCGGTGGTCGGACACCAGACAGAGGTGCTGACCAACTTAGCTACAACCGATTTCCATGCAAACAGTAGAAACGTTCTCCTTTTACCACATCTACACCGTTGAACTGAAAACTGAACCTAAACCGTAAGCTTGGGAGTGTCTTTATTAATGCTTTTGCTCGGCCGCCGACTATACTCTATTAAGATTAAAAAAAGACTATACTCTATTAAGTTGTTACATGTAGTATTTGTCAAACTACGAGACTAAAATGTTTTTACGTTCAAAAATATTTATTTATGGAAGCATTTATAAATAAAATTATAAATTTGATATCTTAAAAACCGAACAGTGAACCGGTGAACCAGGGTTCGACCAGTAAAAATCTGAACCGACGGTCTCACCAGTTCCGTCATCGGTACATTTTTTTAAAACTATGTGTGCAGTAGAAGAAACTAAGAAAGCTCTGTCTCTTTTATGAATGGAACCGCATTGATCCAGTACTTAGACTTTACTTGGGTGGAGCGATTGTCCGTACATCTTTGTTCTCCATTGCATTCGTACCACTATTTCCCATCACCACCTCATCAGTTCTCTGCACATTTAGTTAAAGTCTTATACTTGATGTATGAATTAACTTACCTTTCTTTCACTAGTAGAAAACAGGACTCTAGTCCCGGTTTGTAAGAGGCTTTAGTTCCGAATTGCAATCCAAAACTAACGTATCGGGACTAAAGGACCTTTAGTCCCGGTTCTGTTACAAACCGGGACTAAAGTTTATCTGTCGTGGCAGCGTTTTGCACCAAACTGCTGCCGTGGCAGGAGGTGGGGTTTTAGGGTTTTAGGGTTTTCTTTTTTTATGTTTGGTTATTTTTCATTTTGTGTTTTCATATACATATTATTCTACGCTACTACATGCTGTATACATTGATGCATATATAATATAATTTCTCTCATGATTACATAAAGACATATAAATATATACACAACCGAGACTAGAGCTCGTCTATTTGATTTACACGAAGATCATTACATTACACGGATACTGTCCTTTTGTGTCTATACACGATTAGACGAAGGTCTATCCACGTTGTACTCTCATCCCGACAACTCCACTTGAATTTATTTGCATACCCTATGCTTGCCTATTTAAGCAAGTCCTCCTTTCTCCCCTCCCTTGTAATCTCTCCAACCGCACGGTAGTAGTTCTAACACATATAATTCAGTTGGTCAGATCCATTGACAAACAAGACGGCGAGACTAGTGATATGTTTTGCTAGCTAGCCCATTGCACTGCCCATTAGTTTGGCTTGTGACATCATGAAAGACAGATCTGAGAAAACACAAGCGTAGCCTTTGCACAGTGGGCAGGCCCGTCCAAGGCCCTGTGCGAGCTGGGCGACCGCACAGGGCCCCCAAATTCCAAGGGCCCCCAAATTCCTAGCCTAGTCCATGCTTGTAGCCGTATGTGTCTCTATTTTACAGCAAATTCCAACTGGACAGCTGTGGGCAGCTGGGCCTCGTCCTGCTCTAAGTCTTCTGGCCCAATAACTGGTCCAGACCGATTTAGTTAACGATTAGGGACCGAACTAAGTCCGTCACTCGTACGTATGCCGAATTCCGATCTAATCCTGCTTGTCCAAGAGCCGTTCACACTCACCCTGTTTATTTGCGAGCTTGCGTCCGGGGACTGCCCGCCAATCAAAAATTGATATGTTGATTGAAGTTCCACCCCATACCCAACTACCGGTAGATAAAGGTTTGCTCAATAGGTCTTCCTGACTTCTTCTATTATTTTATCTAGTCATCTTGGTAAGCCTAAGATTCGTGTAGTGTTTGAATTCAGTCTAATAGTATTATTTTTTGTTTATTATTACTTGCATCTACTATGACGCACGAACAGACTTTATGGATTCGCAATAATAGGACTTGGAATTGTACCTAGAGAAGATTAATAATGAATGTCACTAAATATTTTGTTTCAAGAAATATCAGCCAAATGATGATTTTTAGTAGAATGAGGATAGTTTATTATTGCCTTACTGGCACCTTTTAGTGCGATCAATGTTTGATATATTCCTATATATTGTACAAAATAACACGCAACAATGTAACTCAGCAATGTCATATATAAAGTGAAAGTATGTTTTAGTTAGTATTGTTATGTAAAATATTCAAACTTTAGGGCTTGTTTTGGGTCTCGCACTGGGGCCCCGAATTTCTGGAGACGGCCCTGACAGTGGGACAAACAGTATGTAGATTTCAATATTCATATGCCTTAAGGATACGTCTAGCACATTACAGATTATTCGTTGTCGGTATTGTTTGGTGAGATTTATGTCTGTTGAATACACCCGCTATGTAAATATGAATATTAGCACTGGGTACATGGTTGCACTAGGGCTGGCCTGGGCCATGATTCAGCCCCTCAATATTTTTTCTTGCTGGAGGATGGCTTGTCAAGGCCTCCATCTCTCGAGAAAAAGTTGTGTGGCCGTAGGCTTCTCCGCCTAGAAATTTTTCTCACTACAGGTCGCGCGCGCTACGCCGAGGGCAAAAAGCCGTCGGCGTAGGCCAAATTGCCCTCGGCGTATGGTACGCCGAGGGCTGCCCTCGGCATAGCCTCCTCGGCAAAGGTCTTCCTCAGCGGAGCACATTCAGCCCATCGGCGTATAGAAATACCGTCGGCGTATGCTACGTCGAGGGCTTTAGCGGCCGTCAGCATAGCCTGTCAGCAGGTTGCAAAAACATTTTTCTAAAAGAATTTTTTTTTCTTAATTTTTTTAATCTTTGAATTGTTAGAATTGTTAATCTCTCACTTTGAACATTTTTAACACTAATTACACTTAATATTTGATTAAATTGCAGTCTTGGTCAAATTTCCCGGCCGGTCACCCATACTCATACTACTCCAGCTCCAACACGCTTAACTTCCTGGTTCCTTCAGAATCTGTTTCCCAAAGTAATTCATACATTGTTGTTAATACTATGATATCAATCATATTAACTCTAATATCATCATGTCACATGTTTGTATTTTTTGAAATTACAAATAATTATTTAAGTAAACATTAGTGAATAAGTAAAAATATTATTAAATTCAAATAAAAATATAACGATTTTACTTTTTTGTATTTTTCTATTTAATATGGAATAATTAATATCTTTAAACCCGTAAATCAGAATTCGACATATAATATGTCTAAATTGATCAGAAAAATGATAGGAATCCAAATATGATATCCATATCAACTAAACACCAACCCTCCATTTTTGAATTAGCTATTTGGTGGTTGCTTCAGAAAATCCGTTTTTGCGCTTGGAAAATAAAAAATGCCTTTTTGGTGAGATGAAAAGGAAAATTTGCATTGGATCTTTGATAAAATAGCATATTGTGAATCTAAAAATGATTTTTCTAAAAAAATATAAGCATCGGATCATGTACATGTAGTTCATATATGACCCACTTCCTACCGATTCGGCAGGAATTTGTCTTTTTCACCAGAGGTAGACGGAAAGGTTTTGGATCCCCCTGTTGGGAAATTGTTCATATAAGGTGGTATAGTATTTTTGTAAAATGTGGTGGTAGCATTTTGGATTAGCCATTTGGTGGTTGCTTCATAAAACCGTCTGTTCTTTGTGCTCGGAAAATGGAAAATGGCTTTTTGATGTGACGAAAAGGAAAACTTCCTAATGCAATATTGTTCGCCATCCCATGATGCACATGTATGCAAAATATGGGCACATTATCACAAACTATGCCTCGATTCTAGCCATAGCATTGGTCATTTGACCCGAAAGCCAAGAAACCTCGAATGAGATAGGTCATTTTGTGAAGGTTTTTTCAGACATAATCAATATACCAGGTTTGATATTTTTCTTTGTAACTATGTCACATAATATGACACCAAGAAATTTTTTCGCATTGTATCGATCGTTTTTGAATTTTTTATGCCCGTTTTAAACTATCGTCAAACTTTGTCGAACGACGGGCATGAAGATTCTTAGCTCCGGGCCGAGCCTCACTAAACTTGCATTGGATCTTTGATAAAATAGCATATTGTGAACCTAAAAATGATTTTTCTAAAAAAACATGAGCATCGAATCATGTACCTGTAGTTCATATCTGACTCACTTCCTACCGATTCAGCAGAATCTTGTCTTTTTCACCAGGGGTGAACAGAAAGGTTTAAGATCCCCCTGTTGGGACATTGTCCATATAAGTTGGTCTAGTATTTTTGTAAAATGTGGTGGTATCATTTTGAATTAGACATTTGGTGGTTGCTTCACAAAACCGTCCTTTTTTGTGCTCGAAAAATGGAAAATGGCATTTTGGTGCGACGAAAAGGAAAACTTTCTCCTGCAACATTGTTCGACATTCTATGATGCACATGTATGCATAATATGGGCACATTATCACAAACTATGTCTCGATTCTAGCCATAACATTGGTCATTTCACCCGAAAGCCAAGAAACCTCGAATGAGATAGGTCATTTTGTGAGGGTTTTTTCAGACATAATCAATATACCAAGTTTGATATTTTTCCTTGTAACTATTTCACATAATATGACACCACGCGAAGGTTTCGCATTGTTTCGATCGTTTTTGAATTTTTTATGCCCGTTTTAAACTATCGTCAAACTTTGTCGAACGACGGGCATGAAGATTCTTAGCTCGGGGCCGAGCCTCGCTAAACTTGCATTAGATCTTTGATAAAATAGCATATTGTGAACCTAAAAATATTTTTTCTAAAAAAACATGAGCATCGGATCATGTATCTGTAGTTCATATATGACCCACTTCCTGCCGATTCGGCAGGAATTTGTGTTTTTCACCAGGGGTGGACGAAAAGGTTTAAGATCCCCCTGTTGGGACATTTTCCATATAAGGTGGTCTAGTATTTTTATAAAATGTAGTCGTAGAATTTTGAATTAGCCATTTGGTGGTTGCTTCACAAAACCGTCTGTTTTTTGTGCTCGGAAAATAGAAAATGGCATTTTGGTGCGACGAAAAGGAAAACTTTCTCCCGCAACATTGTTCGCCATCCCATGATGCACATGTATGCACAATATGGACACATTATCACAAACTATGCCTCGATTCTAGCCATAACATTGGTCATTTGACCCGAAAGCCAAGAAACCTCGAATGAGATAGGTCATTTTGTGAAAGTTTTTTTGAGACATAATCAATATATCAAGTTTGATATTTTTACTTATAAATATGTTATATAATATGACACCACACGAAGGTTTCGCATTGTTTCGATCGTTTTTGAATTTTTTATGCCCGTTTTAAACTATCGTCAAACTTTGTCGAACGACGGGAATGAAGATTCTTAGATCGGGACCGAGCGTCGCTAAACTTGCATTGGATCTTTGATAAAATAGCATATTATGAAACTAAAAATGATTTTTGTAAAAAAACATGAGCATCGGATCATGTACCTGTAGTTCTTATCTGACCCACTTCCTACCGATTCGGCAGGAATTTATCTTTTTCACTAGGGGTGAACGGAAAGGTTTAAGATCCCCATTTTGGGACACTGTCCATATAAGGTGGTATAGTATTTTTTGTAAAATATGGTGGTAGCATTTTGAATTAGCCATTTGGTGGTTGCTTCACAAAACCGTCCGTTTTTTGTGCTCAGAAAATGGAAAATGGCATTTCGGTGCGACGAACAGGAAAACTTTCTCATGCAACATTGTTCGCCATCCCATGATGCACATGTATGCACAATATAGGCACATTATCACAAACTATGCCTTGATTCTAGCCATAACATTGGTCATTTGACCCGAAAGCCAAGAAACCTCGAATGAGATAGGTTATTTTGTGAAGGTTTTTTCAGATATAATCAATATACCAAGTTTGATATTTTTCCTTGTAACTATGTCATATAATATGACACCACGCGAAGGTTTCACATTGTTTCGATCGTTTTTGAAATTTTTATGCCCGTTTTAAAATATATATAATATTTTATGTTTCACTTAATTTTTATTTACAAATGTATAATATTTGAGTGTAGATAGATAGGTCTTATTTTTATGCAAATCTTGATATATTATTTGTATTTTTCTGAATTATAATTATTTAGTTATGATTTTTCAAAGTTTAATGAGGTAAAAGAAAAAATAGCTACGCCGAGGGCATAGGATACTGAGGGCAATTATCTGTGACGATCGCTTGGCGGGGCTGGTCTGGACGATGGCTACGCCGACGGCCCCGACGTTTGGCCGTCGGCGTAGCTTCCTATTCCTGTAGTGTCTAGAGCTTCGCCGATGAGGGCGATCGATTTGTACCTTCAGCACGTTCGCACTGCCATATGCATGCACTGACCAGCTAGCATGCAGGTGTAGACCGCGTCGTTGGACCGACCGCCACTTCGCAGCGCACTTGTGCCGGACGTGCACCGTCATTGCCACGCGCGGACAACAATATTGTTTCCATCTTCGTAGTGTGCCTTCACCATTGACAGCGTCATCCTTGCGCCAGCCCATGCACATGAAGCCTTACAGCTAGTGATACGCTCGGGGGCTCGGCGCAAAATCTCCGAGTACTTCGCCACTGAGTCCGACGCCTTGATATTAATTTGGAGAGGCTTGGCGATCTCTTTGGCTTGCGTGATGGCGGTGTTGATGAATTTGCCGGCAAGAACCATGCATTCCTTGGCTGGAGGAGGCGACCGGGTTAAACCCATAGGAGCTGCAAGTTCCGACAAGGAGCGCATGAGTTCAAAAATTTAGAGTACCTAGACTACAGAAATCCAAGACGGAGAAAACTTACTGAAGATGCTGGCCTCAGCCTGCCAAAGGGTGTCCGTCAAGGATTCTTTCTCTTGTTGGAGGAGCTTATACGCCTCATGATGGCGTTGATTCTGCTCATCGGCAGCTAGCTTCTAATCTCTTAAGATCGAGATCTCCTCCTTCAAGCGATTGATCTCCTCGGTGGCGGAGTCCTGCAGGGCCTTCATTGACTCCTCATGCATTTTCAGCATGTCCTGCCTCTCCTGCTTAAGAATTTTGTTCTCGCTATCCAACTCTTAAATATGCTTGGATTGCTCGACAATATTCTTGGCCTTGGCGATGGTTTCTGCAAGTCGGAGAAAGCAAAGTACATAGTGATTACTCGGAGAATATGGGCACAAAACCAAGTCGGAATGCGAAAAAGAAAACAGACACTTGCTCTTGGTGATCTGTTCCTTCAAGAAGGCAGTTTTACCCTTTTCAGCTTCCAAATATGCGTGCATCTTCTGGTACTTGTCGTTTTCCATGCCCCTCCGAGCATTCTCGTTCTATGGAAAAAAGGACAAGGTTAAAACGTAGTTTGGTATGTTTGGAGCATCTAGCCGGAAATTTTCCACTTAGACGCTCGTGGGCTACAGCGAGAGTTTTTGACTTAGCAATATGCTTAGCTTTTCTTTAAGCATCTAGTCGGAACTAATTCAGTTCTCAATTAGAAGCTTGGGGTCTACAGTATAAAGTTTTTTTGGATATATGCTTAGCTTTTCTTTAAGCATCTAGTCGGAACTAATTCAGTTACAACTAGAGGCTTGGGGGCTACAGTGTTGAAATTTATATACACTGCGTATGCTACTTGAAAGTACAAAGGAAGTCGCCTAGAGGGGGGGTGAATAGGCTTTTAAAAATATTACGGTTTAGGCTCAAGTAAATGTGGAATAAAACTAACGTTTAATTTATTGAGCACAAAACCTAGCCACTAAGTTTACCTAAATGCACCAACAACCTATGCTAAGCAATACATGCAACAAGGTGATAGCAAGAAATAAATACTTCAAGCACGATGGCTATCACAATGTAAACTGCATAAGTAAAGGGCTCGGTTGAGAGATAATCAATGGACGCGGAGACGAAGATTTGTTTTCCGAAGTTCACTTCCAAAGAAGCTACGTCTCCGTTGGAGAGGTGTGATGGCGCAATGCTCTCCGAACGCCACGAATGGCTCACCTCGAAGTGTGGTGGCTCGATGCTCACCCAACACCACACAAGGCCTCACCCCGGATGCGGAAGCACGCAACTCACCGACGCCACAAAAGGCTCACCCTATTCTCCCAAGTGCGCACCACAAAAGGCGGGCACTTGCTCCACTATGGGACGCTTGAGGGCGGTCACCGAACCCGTACAAGATTGGGGCTAACTCTACAACTCAATTGGAGGCTCCCAACAACAAAGCCACAAAAGGCTACAATGCCACAAAAGGCCAACAAAGCCACAAGAGGCTACAAGACCACAAAAGGTCAACAAGACCACAAAAGGTCAACAATCCAACCACACAACCGTCTAGGGTCCCAAGAACCCAAGAGTAACAAGCCCACAAGCTTGTACTCGCCGAATCTCCGAGGAGAACTCAAACCTATGCACCAAATGCAAGGGCAAGTCCTTCTCTCCCAAATTCCAACAAAGCTACAAAAGCTATTGGAGGAATAAGGGAGGAAGAACACAAGAGGAGAACTCAAACCTATGCACCAAATGCAAGAGCAAGTCCTTCTCTCCCAAATTCCAACAAAGCTACAAAAGCTATTGGGGGAATAAGGGAGGAAGAACACAAGATAAGAACACAAAACTCTCCAAGATCTAGATCCCAATGATTCCTTCACAAAGAAGGGATTTGACTTGGTGGGATTGTAGATCTAGATCTCCTCTCACTTTTCCCTCAAAAAGATGTAAGAATCATGGGAGGGAGAGGGAGTAAGAGAGCTCAAATAGGTCAACAATGGTGGGCAAAAACGAGCTCAAAAGATGGGGAACCATTGGGGAAGAAGCCCCCCTTAAATAGGACAAGGAAAAAATGACCGTTTGGACCAGATTCGTGCCCCCACCGGAACTTCCGTCCTCCCACCGGAACTTCCTGCAAATAGAAACACAAGTTACTGAACCTGACCGGAACTTGGGTCAGAACTTGGGCCGGAACTTCCGCTCAAGCAAAAACACAGGACAACATTGCACGGAAACTTCAATAACTTTTGACCCCGGACTCCGTTTTGATGATCTTGGGCTCGTTTTGAAGAGAACGAAAAGTTTTACAAGATTATGCAAAGAAACATAATAGAACAGCATGGAAGTATAAAACCAAATTGATAAAGATATGACCTCTCTAGAAGCAATGAACCGGTAAAACCTCCAAAACCCAAAACACAAGAAGTTGACCTTGGAAAATCCGATTGGGATGAAACCAATTTTGTTGGAAAGATAAAACCAAGTAGAACCCAACAAAATGTGAAATATTGGATACCACCAAGGGAGAAAATATCAAGTATATATATGTGATGTATCTCCCAAGGTGTGGAGCCGGAAAACTCGCAAGATCAAAAACCGCAATAAGATATGCAAGTGAAATCATTATTTGATGAACTAGAGCTTGTTATGATGATGACCACAAGCTCTAGATCCTCTCATGGACAAGAACCAAATAACAACCAAGAAAGATGATGTTATGAATGCAAAGGTTTGAGCTCTCTCTGAGCGATGCGATCGAGACACCCGCTTGAGAGCCCCTCTTGATAGAACGGCTATCTATCCTAAACCCGGTCTCCCAACTAACAACACGAGACCGGCAAAAGTGAAGCCCTATCAAGATCATACCTTTGCCTTGACCATCCCACTTGAACTTGATGTATACCGTCTTGTTCTTCTATAGTGGGAACACCTTTCTTGTTTGCTCTTGCTCGCTCTTGCTTGATGAGGACTTTCAAAATGCTCCCCATACTCCATGGGGAAACCTCTTCTTGAACTTTTTGTCTTCATCACTCCATGAACACGAGGATGGCAAGCTTCAAGCATGATACCTTCTAGAGATGGCGCATCTTGAGCTCTCCCTTCTTCATCCCTTCTTGAGGTTGATCCATC
Organism: Avena insularis; assembly: GCA_023614405.1. Taxonomy (NCBI): domain Eukaryota; kingdom Viridiplantae; phylum Streptophyta; class Magnoliopsida; order Poales; family Poaceae; genus Avena; species Avena insularis. The sequence continues at coordinate 463,169,342 of CM042697.1, read as the reverse complement.
TTGATGCAACTCGTTGCACATGCCTTGATCAACCTTCAAGATCCTTCTTACTTCATGATTCCAAAGGGCACAAATCCCTTGGACATTTCTTCATCTTCCAACCTTGAGACCAACACATGGCCCAAGCGATGCCAATGGACAAACCTACAACTGAAACTCAATTTACACATTAGTCCATAGATATTGTCATTAATTACCAAAACCACACATGGGGGCATACATGCCCTTTCAATCTCCCCCATTTTGGTAATTGATGACAATCCCTTAGCGAGGGTTTAAATATGACAATTAACTACCAAAGCGGTTGCCCCAACATCAAATACTACACAAGTATGTGATGTTGGTACAACCACAATATATAGAGAAAACTCCCCCACAATCTATGCATGTGTGATGAACTTAAATTTCAATGCATAGATTGCCAACCATTACCGTTGGTTGAGTTTCCTCTATATATCCAACATTCAAAGAAAACACAAAGATGCAAGAGCATGAGAGGCAAATGCTTAAGAACACACTCAAATCAAAGGCCAACTTCCCTTAAACCCTCCAAAACTTCTCCCCCATTGGCATCGATTGCCAAAATGGGTGAAGAGTTCTAGACGACCAACATAGTGAGAATTCCTCCAAAGGTGTGCATATGCACAAGTCAAATGATGAGAACTAGGGAGGAAGTAAAACTATATTGAGGACCCAAAGAAAGCAAAAAGAAAAGAAGGAAAAGAAAATGGCTTCAACAAATGAAGCGAGCAATCAAAAGATCCAAAAGAAACAATTGAAACGCTATCAAATGATGTCAAAAGGAAACAACAACCAAAAGAGTGTTTAAACAAAAATAGAGAAGCTCCCCAAACTTTGTGCAAAGATTAGAATACTTGTATTGAATACAATATGCACAAATATGGAATCCTTGCTCCCCCATAAGCATTTAAACCACAAGAAACGAGAAAGAAGGAACAAGTGCATCATTAAATGAATTATAGAAGCTCCCCAAAGATTGTGCACCAATTATAGTAATTGTATTTGTAAACAACGTGCACAACCATGGAATCCTCACTCCTCAAAACCATTTAACAATGCACACAAAATACAATAATTTGGAAACCACCGAAGAATCAAAATGAAGTAAGAGGTGATTTCCAAGAAATGCAAAAACAACCAAATATTGATCTTCTCTTTAGGTGGAAAATATCACAAAGACATATAACCACAAAGAAACATGCACACACAAAATAGATACTCAAGAAAGCACATGAAGACCCAAAAAGAAGTCATAGAATATACCAATAAGATGTTTTGCTTGAAAGCATGCCCAAGGGGTCAAATATATCTTATTGTACATCAATGAGCTTCAAACACCAACATACCCCATACAACACAACTATTCTCAAGGGAAGAAGAGGATAGAAGGAATATATGGAGAAAGGCAACAAGTATCACAAGATAGAAATCAACTTGGCAAAAATACTCACTATTGCACATGAGATATATTGAGGAAACGATATGCAACAAAATTGCTAGATTGACATATTTGGGATTAGTGAATCATGAGCATGATTTAGTATAGTTCCCATTATATGCACTCATCTCAACATACACACATTTGCAATAGAGAGAATTCTTCAAAGCCAAAGCAAGAAATCCTACATATGGAAGAACACAAATTCATGCCAACAAGCAACCTACACAAGGTTGGGAACAAGATATGCATGCATGCGATAGATACTTGTTACCGAGATATAATTGGTAGGATGAAGAAGATATGAATTCGTTGATCATCCTAGCTTGCATCCAACTGACATGTAGACGCCACTTATTCCTTGTTCAAGATACAAGCACCCAATTTATATCTCCAATGTACCTAAAACACAATTAAGTACACTATGGTCCCCAAACAAATTGGGTCCAAAGTAGTTAGTGCAACTACAATACATAGGAGACCCTCCACACAAACATGTGCATATTGATATGAAATTGAATTTCATGCACATCTTAGCCCATTAGGATTTGGTGGAGTTTCCCTTATATATTGGATCAACGAAAGCAAGCATGCCATAATATATACAAGAAGTAAATATGCATGCATAGGCTTTCAAGAACCAAAAGGAGATACAATTTGAACAAAAACACCAAGTAAACCAATAAGACACACACAAAAGTGTGACTCGACAAAAGGTGTCCAAATTGTGTCGAAGAGCCAAATCAACACATGAAAGAACACAAGTTCAACAAATGAACTCGAAAGAGCCAAAGAAAAAGGATAAGAAAAATACCACGGCTCAAGGATTTATCTCATCCTAAAAGAACAAAACAAGAGAAGTGGAATGAGATAAATCCAACTCCTAACGAGAGCAAGGAAATAATAACCAAAACAAACTCTTCACACTTTTCATGATGGCACACAAAGTACCAACACAAAAAGGATCGAGCTTCCAAGAAAAAATGGATCAAATCAAGAAGCATAAAACAAAGTTCTAGAAAATATAGGAGAGCTCCCCCATAAGTAGAGCATTATATATAATTTTGCCTTTGAATGCAAAATGCCCACAAATGAGATAATCACTACTACCTACACTAAGTAAAACACAAGGGGAAATAAATAGAATAAGAAGATCCACAAGAGGCAAGGAAAGCTTGGGAGCAACTAGACAAACATTTTATTGGCCAAAGATATGATAAATAAGAAAAGGCCAAAATGAATATGATCAATGAATCCTACCATATATTAAATACTAATTGTCCAAGGACAAGAATTAATAGGGATAATTTTCCCGAGGTAGTTTGCAAGGATATCCAAGATCATATTCACACAAAGAAGCATATAACAAGATAGGAATTATGCTTGATGCTTCGAAAGATATTCTTGATTGCTTCAAATAGTCACACAATCACTAGTGATTGGATAAAATAGAAGGAAGTGGTTCCCATGAGGATTTGAGGATCCAAATATGAGGAAACACATACCAAGAATCACTCTCACAAACAAGATCCAAAAGATGAGCAATAAAAACATTTAAGTAAATTGGAACTTGTATGAGCAAATGTGCCACATAGGAACTAGATAATTCTCAATATCAAATCTAAGTGGCACTACCTCAAATGTCCACATTTTCTAGGTTTGTAATATGCACAAAGAATATGACTCCCCCATAATGTGATAAACCAAGAAATCTCAAGAGGCAAGAAAATCAAAATAGAGGTATTAATGGACATTATGGAATATTAGTTTCTCATGAGAGAGACATACCACATAGAGACTAGATAAACATGCAATAAAAATACTAAGTGGTTTTCCTCATGTACACTCATTTTAGGATTGTGGAATGCCCAAGCATGACACTCCCCCAAAACGGAATAGTCCATTAATCCCTCATAAGAGCCAAATAAGATACCTACTAGAACCAATAAAGGCTCCAAACCAAAACGCAAATACATGGTGTGCCAACCAACATACACAAATATACATCATAGATCAATATAAGTAAGTGGGAAGCACAACATGTACAAACACATGCAAGGTACAAAACCAACACATGCACAAGGGAGCAAGTAACTATAAATGTAAAGGAGTTTAGCACAAGTTACCGAAAGGAGGAACATTGGATAAGGGATAGAAGCACGATAACCAATGACTTGACTTTGATAACAAGAAAATGATGAAGATCCCTCAACTCTTCATAATGTAGCCAAGTCACCAATGCCCTCCAAAAACACCTATTGATCGAGTTTTGGCTTGTTGGTCCCCAACCAAGTTGGGTCCTAAGAAGTTAGTCACAATAGGCTTGGCCACCCAAATGGTTCTTTTCTTGACACCACTTTGGGCACCAACAAATTTGGCAAACACATTGCCACCCTCATCCTTACGAAGTAAATAAGCATCCTCAATCAAGATAGGATGGGATGAGGAGTTACCCATGGTGCATGAGGAAGAAAGGTGCCCCTTCTCACGGCATATGTAGCAAGTTCTTCTCTTGCCATCTTTCTTCTTGGGAGGAGATGCACCATGAACAAGAGCTTGAGGCTTCTTGGGAAGTGGCCCATCTTGAGCTTGTGGAGGAGCTTGAGGCCGCTTCCCTCGTTTCTTCTCACTAAGAGGCTTCTTCTTCAATGGGCAATCCCTCACATGATGCCCTTCTTCCTTGCACTTGAAGCACACAATGTTGGCCTGATTCTTCACTTGTCCTTTGCCCTTCTTGTTGTTGCCCTTGTGCTTCAACGAGTTAGTGGGCTTACTCTTGGTGTTGGACTTGAATCCAAGCCCACTCTTGTCACTTGGGGGACGTCGCACACTCAAAATATTCTTGAGCGTGGTCTTCCCTTCATGACACCTTTTCAAGTCATTCTTCAAAGAAGTGACTTGAGATCAACAACAATACTAGAGGAAGTAGAAGCTTCATTGTTAGAGCAACAAGGAAAATGATGCAATTCATCACAAAATTTAGCATGGTTGTGAGAGGATGAATTACAAGGACTATCACATGGAAATATAGCATTAGGATTAGAAGTAGTGCTAATGTCCACATGAGGCCCACTAGATGTTACCTTTGACACAATGGCCTCATGAGCTAACTCTAGCCTACCATGGGAGAGTAGAAGATCCTCATGCGAGCTTGAGAGCTTGGCATGACTTTCTTCTAATCTCCCATAGTTGCTTGTTAGCAAAGCAAGTTGAGCCTTTAGCTAAACATTTCTCCTTCAAGAAAGATGCTTCACATGAAATAGAGTTAGTAGCACAAGCATCATCAATTAAAGCAAGAGGTGAGGGCAACTTGGAAAGCTCTTTAAAATATGAAGCTTTAAGTTGCTCATGTGACTCGGTGAGTTTGATGAGCTAACCCTTGATGACCCTAGAGCCATTGTTGAGGTGCTCAAAATCCTCAAGGAGTTTAGCATAGGCAACTTCAAGTTCATCATTTTTAATTTGAAGAGCACTTGCCACCTCAAACTCTCTATCATGAGATTTCCTTACTCTAGATAGCTCTAGAGCAAAGGCCTCCTCAAGAGATTCCTTAGTGGTTTGTTCCTCTTCAAGAGCTTCATTTAGGTTGGCAATTTCATTAGCATACTCACGCTCAAGACTACTTATTTTATCTATTTTGTTCTCATGCTCATATATTAGTTGCCTACTTTCAATAGCACAAGTCAAGATTTCAATGAAAGTAGAGCAAGCATTTTTATTCGGATGAAGAGCACGAAGGACTAGCCCCCCTTATCTTTTAAAGAAGCAACATCATTATCTACTTCTACATGATCAACATTCACATCATCATGATATATATTGGAGTCCAAAGGAGAGGTTACCTTTGAACCCTTAGCCATGAGGCACAAGTGAACATTGGAAGAAGATGATGATGAGGGAACACATGAAGCTCTAATGACAACCTTGCCTTGGCCCACACATTCTTCACTTTCCTCTACATGGTTAGCAACACAAGAACTAGAGGAAATAGAAGCACATTTATCATGGCAATAAGGCAAAGCAAGCATATCATCGTGAGATATATTCAATCCATTTCTACATGATATGCAAGGGCAATCAACACTGGGATGTAAATCACATATGGTCCTACAAGTGTTCACGCCCAAAGATACAACATTGCAATGAGATAGAGACAAAGAATCATGAATGGAAATCTCACTATCTACATTGCAAGTTCTTTCACCACTCACCATATCATTACCTTGTGACAACTCACATGTTGGTGTAGTGGAAGAAGATGAGAACTCATCGCGGCTGGAGGTGGACGGAACACAATCATCCTTATTAAGCTTGGACACATCATATTTTGCTTGAAGCTTGGTCCATATATCATGAGCATTCCGGAAAGGCATGATTGAGGAAAGAACTACAAAGCTCACAACATTAACAAGCACATTAGATGCTTGAGATTCGAGATAAGAGTTTGTCTTCTCCTCCAAAGATAGATTTTGGGGATCCTTAGGAGGAGACAAGCCCATATCTAGAATTCGCTCAATGATTGGGTCAATGGACCGAAAATGACTAAGCATGCGAGTACGCCAAACATCATAATGTGTGCCATCAAAAGCAAATGTGTGAGAGTGCACTAAACCCCCAGGAGACATCTTTACTCTCGAGGCGGTGAAGCCAAAAAGCGAGAGACCTTGCTCTGATACCAATTGAAAGTACAAAGGAAGTCGCCTAGAGGGGAGGGTGAATAGGCTTTTAAAAATATTACGGTGTAGGCTCAAGTAAATGCGTAATAAAACTACCGTTTAATTTATTGAGCACAAAACCTAGCCACTAAATTTACCTAAGTGCACCAACAACCTATGCTAAGAAATACAAGCAACAAGGTGATATCAAGAAATAAATACTTCAAGCACGATGGCTATCACAATGTAAAGTGCATAAGTAAAGGGCTCGGTTGAGAGATAACCGATGGACGCGGAGACGAAGATTTGTTTCCCGAAGTTCACTTCCAAAGAAGCTACGTCTCCGTTGGAGAGGTGTGATGGCGCAATGCTCTCCGAACGCCACAAATGGCTCACCTCGAGGTGTGGTGGCTCGATGCTCACCCAACACCACACAAGGCCTCACCCCGGATGCGGAAGCACGCAACTCACCGACGCCACAAAAGGCTCACCCTATTCTCCCAAGTGCGCACCACAAAAGGCGGGCACTTGCTCCACTATGGGACGCTTGAGGGCGGTCACCGAACCCGTACAAGATTGGGGCTAACTCCACAACTCAATTGGAGACTCCCAACAACAAAGCCACAAAAGGCTAGAATGCCACAAAAGGCCAACAAAGCCACAAGAGGCTACAAGACCACAAAAGGTCAACAAGACTACAAAAGGTCAACAATCCAACCACACAACCGTCTAGGGTCCCAAGAACCCAAGAGTAACAAGCCCACAAGCTTGTACTCGCCGAATCTCCGAGGAGAACTCAAACCTATGCACCAAATGCAAGGGCAAGTCCTTCTCTCCCAAATTCCAACAAAGCTACAAAAGCTATTGGAGGAATAAGGGAGGAAGAACACAAGAGGAGAACTCAAACCTATGCACCAAATGCAAGAGAAAGTCCTTCTCTCCCAAATTCCAACAAAGCTACAAAAGCTATTGGGGGAATAAGGGAGGAAGAACACAAGATAAGAACACAAAACTCTCCAAGATCTAGATCCCAATGATTCCTTCACAAAGAAGGGATTTGACTTGGTGGGATTGTAGATCTAGATCTCCTCTCACTTTTACCTCAAAAAGATGTAAGAATCATGGGAGGGAGAGGGAGTAAGAGAGCTCAAATAGGTCAACAATGGTGGGCAAAAACGAGCTCAAAAGATGGGGAACCATTGGGGAAGAAGCACCCCTTAAATAGGACAAGGAAAAACTGACCGTTTGGACCAGATTCGCGCCCCCACCGGAACTTCCGGCCTCCCACCAGAACTTCTGGCAAATAGAAACACAAGTTACTGAACCTGACCGGAACTTGGGTCAGAACTTGGGCCGGAACTTCCGCTCAAGCAAAAACATAGGACAACATTGCACGAAAACTTCAATAACTTTTGACCCCGGACTCCGTTTTTGATGATCTTGGGCTCGTTTTGAAGAGAAAGAAAAGTTTTACAAGATTATGCAAAGAAACATAATAGTACAACATGGAAGTATAAAACCAAATTGAGAAAGATATGACCTCTCTAGAAGCGATGAACCGGTAAAACCTCTAAAACCCAAAACACAAGAAGTTGAGCTTGGAAACTCCGATTGGGATGAAACCAATTTTGTTGGAAAGATAAAAACAAGTAGAACCCAACAAAATGTGAAATATTGGATACCACCAAGGGAGAAAATATCAAGTATATATATGTGATGTATCTCCCAAGGTGTGGAGCCAGAAAACTCGCAAGATCAAAAACCGCAATAAGATATGCAAGTGAAATTATTATTTGATGAACTAGAGCTTGTTATGATGATGACCACAAGCTCTAGATCCTCTCATGGACAAGAACCAAATAACAACCAAGAAAGATGATGTTATGAATGCAAAGGTTTGAGCTCTCTCTGAGCGATGCGATCGAGACACCCGCTTGAGAGCCCCTCTTGATATAACGGCTATCTATCCTAAACCTAGTCTCCCAACTAACAACACGAGACCGGCAAAAGAGAAGCCCTATCAAGATCATACCTTTGCCTTGACCATCCCACTTGAACTTGATGTAGACCGTCTTGTTCTTCTATAGTGGGAACACCTTTCTTGTTTGCTCTTGCTCGCTCTTGCTTGATGAGGACTTTCAAAATGCTCCCCATACTCCATGGGGAAACCTCTTCTTGAACTTTTTGTCTTCATCACTCCATGAACACGAGGATGGCAGCTTCAAGCATGATACCTTCTAGAGATGGCGCATCTTGAGCTCTCCCTTCTTCATCCCTTCTTGAGGTTGATCCATCTTGATGCAACTCGTTGCACATGCCTTGATCAACCTTCAAGCTCCTTCTTACTTCATGATTCCAAAGGGCACAAAGCCCTTGGACATTTCTTCATCTTCCAACCTTGAGACCAACACATGGCCCAAGCGATGCCAATGGACAAACCAACAACTGAAACTCAATTTACCCATTAGTCCATAGAGATTGTCATTAATTACCAAAACCACACATGGGGGCATACATGCCCTTTCACTACTCTTAAAGCATCTAGTCGGAATAATTCATTCCACCTACATGCTTGGGGGCTACAATGAGAGGTTTTCTAACTTAGTCACTCTTAGAGCATATAGATGCAAAGACCTATGGTTTTCCATCTACATCCTCGGGGGCTACAGTGGGATACTCATATGAAATACAAAAGGCAAATAAAACTTACAAGTGCAATGATCTTGAGGTTTGTAGCGCTCTCGGCCAGCAGCTTGCCAAAGGATTCGCTGTTTCCTTACAAGATCTCTGCTTGTCAGAGAAGCTCCTCTAGACCGCACGTCGAAGATGTCGGTGCCGCACCAGGGACCAGAGCAGTGCTACCCGGTGTAAGTACCGGATAGACTATCTTTGGATAAGCTATGGCTTTCTAAGGTGCGGGGGCGCCGCCAACGGCAGAAGTACCTGCTTCCACTACCGCCTTACAGCCACAGATGGCATCCTTAGCCGGAGCTTCAGCCATTTGGTGGGCGACACTCTCCTGTGTCGCCTGCTCGCCGACAACCGCAACCTCGGTAGAGGTACCTGAGTCCACTTCCATGGCGGAAGGGCCAGATGCCTCCTTAGCTTGTGAACTTGTCGGGGCAGACGAAGGCTTGACGAAGGGAGTGGCAGGAGCGATGGCGGGAGATGCGTCACGAGGCAGCATGTCCTTAATGGTTCTAGAAGCCCCCAATGATTTGGAGGTCTTCTTCAAGCTGGTCGTGGCTTTCTTCCAGAAACGTGCAAAATGCATAAGTATAGGAGCAAGACAGATAAATAGACAACGTCGGAGGAAAATAATCTTACACAAGTGGGGGTGCTTTGGCAAAGGGGATCCCGGTAATCTTTATTTTCTCCGCCTCCAAGGCGACGGTAGTCTTCTTGGAGGCTCCACCCTCCGTCTTCTTCTTCTTGCCTCCGTCGGCAGCGTCAGAGGTGGAGCTCTTCCGCTTTCGCGCCAATGGAGCATTTGTCGTCGGACACGACGGTGACTTACTTCATCTTTGGATCATAGATTTGAGGAGCCATGCTTTCCTCATCTATGTCGCTAAGCTGTAAGGTGAAGAACCACCGTGTTAGATGAGATGGTATTTGCTAGACGGAAGAACTGGAGTATATGTCATACATGGAAAATAAATAACTACCTTGGGGCACTTGCCGTCTACGAACATGTCATAGGTGATGGTGAAGCCACGCTTCTTGTCCTTCACCTTGACGATGTCCTTAAGGCGGAGCTTGACGGAGTCACTTGATAAGTTGTCCACGGAGATGCGGAGGCTATCCCTTCTGTCGCTGGTATACTCGTGCATGAGCTTCGCGCGGTGCTGCAGAGGTTGGATTCGCCTGATGAACCAGCACATGGCTAGGTCCAAGCCGGTCAAACCCATCTCTACAAACCATTCTATCCGCCTTATGGCGCGAGAAGCATTAAGGTCGAAGGGAAGGGAGGCCTGGGATCTCCATGACGAGGCTTCAGTGGCGGCTCCATCTACGAAGTCCGGGTACGTTACTTGTCAGCCAGCCAGAGGAATATCTGAGCCGTAGAAGTAGGTATGCTGCCAGTTTTTGCAGCACTCGTGGCCAACGATGTCGGGGAACCGCCGGCCAGGTCGGATCTTGAAGCTTATGGTGCCGCAATTCCTAAGTTCTTCCTTACTGGCTCCGGCTTCACGCTTGACTGTGAAGAAGTACACAAAGAGATCTAGCCTAGGCTTTATCCCTAAGTAACCCTCGCAGAGCGCCGCGTAGTTGCTAAGCGCTAAGATACTGTTGGGAGAAAGGTTTTGGGGCTGGACTCTGTAGTGGTTTAATACGGAGAGGAAGAAATTGGAGATGGGCAGGGAGACGCCACGTACCAGTTGGGCTTTGAGGTACACCTTTTCTCCGGCTTGGGGAGAAGGTGTCACCTCGCCGGCCAGCGCCGCCCGCCAGGCGAGCCCCTCCGTTGCGGGGAGGTAGCCCTCGGCGATCAGCTCCTGGATATCACGGTTGGTGATGTCTGAGCCGCGCCAGTCGCCCTTGTGCGAGTCAAGCTCCTCCTCCAACGGCTCCAGCGCCGCTAGATTATGGTCGCCGCCGGTGGACTCAATCACTGCTGTGACGGGCATGACCAAGCCCTTTGGGGGCACGACGACAGAGCTCGCCGGCTTCGCGGCTTCGCTCGACGCCGCCATGGAAGGGGAAGTGCTGCTGCTAGCCATGGAGTGAGTATGGAGGTGACTGGTGCGGATTGAGGCTAGGGTTTTTTGCGAGTTTTGCGCGGAGAGCTCGAGGAGGCACGCGCTGGAGGAAGAAGACGATGCGAGGAGAGAATGAGGTAAAAGTTAAAAATTCCACCACGGTTACTATTTATCATCTTCGACGTCGAGATTCGTGTAGCTTGATCAGACGGTTGCCGCGTAAACAATGTGTTTGCGAACGTGCGCGGAAACTTCGCCACGTCTCCAACCGTTGCCGCCAACGGTTCGTATCGCTCGCGCGGGAAAATCGGACATGATTGTGTTCTCTGTGTATGTGAGTTACGAGGCGTCGCTGACCTAAGCCTACGTCGCCCTAGCTGACATAGGAAGATGAGCAGTCACATCAGAAGATTCCGACATGGACGGATCCAGTCCGGCTACGGAAGATTCAGCATTTCTCCGACTTACAAGTTGAAGACGGAGAAAACCTTGCAGGGTTCTTTGGGCGATTGGCCGACATCCATCTAGACGGATCATTCAGTGTGAAAAGGAAAGACAGCGCAAGATCTCGGAGTTCTCTAGGGGCTACTGTTGGGGATATGCTATATGGGTATCCTCATAGCATGTCTCCTATCCGGATAACCCGGGTGGCCCACAGTTGGTAGCATGGCCCATGGCCTGCTGAGCGGCCCAGTTAGATGGATTCAGAAGGGAGGCCCATGCCGGATAAAGGAAGGCTAGGGTTGGAGTCACCGACGTACCCGGAGCCTTGGAGTGCAAGATACACAAGACTAGTAATAGACGGTGTAGAACTTTGTAACCTGTTCGGCTAGGACTTTTCCCTGTAACCCTACGACCTGGCGACTATATAAGTCGGGCGTATGGGAGTCTTTAGGGCACAACTTCAAACCATCAAGTAGCGATTAGCACACACCTCGCACAGCGAACCTATCTCTGTAACTCGGCGTATTGTCCTTATAGTAATTTATAGCAGGAGTAGGATTCCGCCACCGTCGTGGGATCTGAACCTGGGTAAGCTGTGTTACCTCGTACCCATCAACCGTCCGCCTTCCCCCACGTCTCTAAACACGCACCGTGAGGACCCCTCCATGGCGTACTCGTCGGCAATACCACGACAGAAAACTCAGGTCTTCAACGATCCGGGAGAGCGGGGGGCAAACTATAGGACACGGTTGGGCACAATTACAGGCTAACTTCAGACTCCCTTCGTTTTGGCCCAAGTCTACTAGCAAAGGGCCTCGCTTCGCTCGTTAGAAGTTGGCCTCCTTAATTGAATTTGGATCATACTTCAACAAACTTCACCTTGAGACAAGTTCCTTCTTGTAGCATCAACATCAATCCTCTCCCTAAATAACACAAAGGAAATACTTTCGGCGCCAATAGTCACTTGGGCTAATAAGTTAAACCAACTAAGTTCGAAAAAAGCTCAAACTTAGCAACATGAACAGGTTTAATCATCATATCAGCAGGATTATCATGAGTGCTGATCTTGCATATCTTTAGTTTACCTTGAGAAAAAATATCTATAATAAAATGGTACTTGACATCAATGTGTTTAGTTCTCTTATAAAACATCTGATCTTTTATAAGGTATCCGACACTTTGACTGTCACAAAATAAAGTAATACAAGAATCATTTCCACAAAGCTCAGCAAACAAACCTTTCAACCAGATTTGTTTTTGCAAGCTTCAGCAATATCCAGTTTGACGGGTCTCGCTCCGTTCGTGAGAAGTTAGCCTTCTTAATTAAATTTGGATCATACTTTAACAGCTACCATTAAAAATTTAAGATGTTATATTTTTAATGCTATAGTTATTTTTAATTATATAATTTATATTTTATTGATTAAATTAACAACGCGTAGGCCGTATCATCCCTAACGGCGGGAGTTCTACTGCTAGCATAGAAGAAAGATTGCTTCGCGCGCGGGCATAGTGTATATACGCATCGTGAAGTTGGTGACCAAAAGAGGGAGGCGAAACTATGAAAGCCGGTGGTCGAACCTTGAACGCTCTTCAATGCCGGTAGATCGTTGAGTGCTCGATTAAAGAGCTCGGTGGTCGAAGCCTGCTGCATGCTCATATAGCTTCAATCGGCAGCTAGCCATGTTTAATAAATACTTCTCCGGTCTATTTTTCGGAACAGGGCGAAGAAACAAACTGAGCTAGCCGTCTTTGGCGTGGATCGGCATGTGACCTGTTCCTCCGTCCGGCCGACTTTTTTTCCGATCATTCAGAGTTTCACATGCACACATTCAACTATGTTAACCCCACCCAGAGCAATAATTAACCAGCACTAATAAATGGATCCAACTTCCTCCCGTCCATCCGTCGATCCGATCTTAGGCCTTTTTCAATGGGTGTTTCTTAACACGGTATCATAGGCAAATTGCTTATGTGGTACTATAGTTAATGAAGAGAGAAGGTGAGGTTGTATCTTAGCTTAGCTACAAGCCTTCCACGGTATCATAGGCAAAATACATAGTTAGCCCAATCACATGCATGATGTATCCAAAATCATTAAATGTAGATACAACTCTTAAGATACAATCTATTATACTACTACCTCCTTCACGGTTTGCAGGGCGCCTAATCAAATTTGGGTTTTTTCAAAACTACAACGTTCTTAGGCGCATAAGAATTAATTGATAATTAATGTGGCACTTTTCCTCCCAACTTTCTATGCATGCAACAGTCTCCCACGAATGCATGCGCCTTAACCGCTTACTAAATTGCCTAATTTTTAGCCAATACGTACACACCTAGGTCCGTGAGATTTTTGTAGAACGCCCTGCAAACCGTGAAGGAGGGAGTAGTTGTTTCTTCAGATACACCACTACTTAGGATAACTTGCTAAGAGACACCCCATTGTGAAAGGCCTTATTTATACCGCGTGTTGCCCGCTGGGTTTCTTCTTCCTCTATACTAGACTGGGTCGGTCGCCGTGGATCAAGCTGTGCAGACGTGGAGATGCGAGAGGAATTGAACGTGGCCTGGGCCACCACCGTCGGAGTAACTCGATCCGGCATGCTCCGCACGGCAGCATGGCTGGTCGATTAATGTGTTTGTGACCACGACGACCTCGTCTAGTCCAGGCCCTGGTCTAGTTTAGTGTCGATTTGAATTATGTATCGAAATCCAAGGTTTTAAAAGGTTAGGAACTTCATCCTTTCATCTCTCATTGATAGTTTAGCTTAATGCGATAGAAGTAGAGATGAATTTGCATGCTCTAGAAGTAGGGGAATTTTTAGATATGTAATTTTAGGCAAATTTTGATTATTAGGCAATAAGTTAGTGAAAATTGAAATGTGTAATTTTATAGTTTCAGTGCTCAAAATGTAATGAGGTTTTTACTGCTAGAACAATATTTAAAAACTCCACATTTTTCATGTTAATTGTTTTCTCCAATTCAAAAGTTAGTGCATGTAAATTTTCAAAATTCAAATTTAATGCTCTAGAAGCTCAAATTATAATCTGTATTAAATTGGCCACTGATCTCTATTCCTGATGTTGTCTACTAGTTTTCAATATACTATTACAATAATGCAGATGGTCTGGAAATGGATGTACGGTACTGACCGACGCTCTGGCGAGTTCATTAATGGCGTGCATGGATTCATCCGTGTGACTGATGCAAACAAGCGGAATGGTTTTGTATTCTGTCTATGTAGTGGATGTAGAAATCAGAAGGATTACTCTGACTCTAAAACCCATCACAGCCACTTGTTAAAGTCTGGTTTCGTGCCCAGTTATAATTGTTGAACTAAGCACGGAGAGAGAGGGGTTATAATGGAAGACAATGAAGAAGAGGAGGATGATGACAACTATTATGATTTCCCTAAATATGGTGATACTTCCATGGGAAAGCTAAAGAGGAGGCTGAAAAAGAGGCACATGATAAGCCCGCTGCTGATCTTGGTCGGACAATTGCTGATGCACGGAAAGACTGCAAAAATAAAAAGGAGAGAGAGAAATTCAATCACATGTTATAGGATCACAAGAAGTTGTTGTATCCAAATTGCGAAAATGGTCTGGAAAATCTGGGTAGCACACTAGAATTACTGCGATGGAAGGCATAGTGTGGTATAGTTGACTCCTCATTTGAAAAGTTGCTGAAAATGATAAAAAATATGCTTCCAAAGGATAACGTATTGACCGCCAGTACATACAAAGCAAAGAAGGTTGTTTGCCCTCTAGGTTTAGAGGTTTAGAAAATACATGTATGCTTTAATGACTGCATTCTTTATCGCGGTGAGGAGTACGAGAATTTGGATGCATGCCGGGTATGCACTACATTGCGTTATAAGATCGGACGAGATGACTCTAATCATGTTGAGGGCGAGCCCCCCCTCCCGACAGAGGGTTCCTACTAAGGTGATATGTTCTGCTCCTATAATACCACAGTTGGAACATTTGTTCAGAAACAAAGAGCACATCAAGTTGTTGTGATGGCACAAAGATAAAAGTAAGTCAAACAGGATGTTGAGACACTTCGTTGATGGGTTGCAGTGGAGAAAAATTGATAGAAAATACACGGACTTTGTAGATGACACAAAGAGTTTAAGGTTTGGTCTAAGTACAGATGACATGAATCTTTTTGGAGAGCAGAGCTCCAGTCACAACACCTGACCCATGAATCTATGTATTTATAACCTTCCTCCTTGGTTGTGCATGAAGCGGAAGTTCATTATAATGTCAGTGATGATCTAAGCCCTGAAGTAATCCGACAACGATATTGACGTGTACCTAAGGCGACCATTAATTGGAGAATTTTTATAGTTGTGGCACGAACCCGACATACGTGTGTGGGATGAGCACAAGCAGAAGAAATTTGACCTCCGAGCGTTGCTTTTCGTAACAATAAATGACTGGTCTGCTCTTAGTAACCTTTCAGGACAGACAAACAAAGGAAACAATGCATTGACACACTATATAGATGAGACTGGAAGTATATATTTGGAACATTGTACGAAGAATGTATACACAAGGAAGCGTTGATTTCTTTTGGCCAAACATGCCTTAAGAAAGAAAGACAAGCATTTCAACAGCCAGCTATGTCACAAATTGAAAAAAGGAACAAAATAGAAAAAACAAAATTAAAACACAGAATCTTGCCGCGGCAGAGAAACAGACGAATCTCTGTCGCGACAGTCCCGGGTGGTGTTACGACCCGGGACTAGAGGTCCTCCGGACCCGTCGTAGTGAAACTGCCACATGATGGACTCTAGTCCCGAGCCATAGGAAACCGGGACTAGAAATAGGGGCATCTAGTCCCGATTTGATTGTCCCGGGTCTAAAACCGGAACCAGAGGCCGTTACGGCCCAGGACTAGCGGTCCGTTTTCCACCAGTGGGTATTACCTCTGGCTAATTTTTAGTGTCGTCATACTTCCGCCCAGTGGTATTTTGCGCGCATCAACAATTGACTTGTGGACATTTAAAAATGGCTGTAGCGCATCAAAGTTGGGACACTCTCTAGTAGAAGAGACAAAGAGAATGATTGTCTGTCGTCGAAAAATGTCTTTTTTATGAACGAAACCACATTGATCCAGTTAGATGTTAGACTTTACTTGGGTGGAGCGATTTGCATCTTTGCTCTTCATTCTTACCACTATTTCCTACCACTACCTCATCAGTTCTCTGAACATTCAATTAAAGTCTTATACTTGCTATATGAATTAACTTACCTTTCTTTATTTGCCTACGCTCTACTTGCTTATTTATGCAAGTCCTCCTTTCTCCCCTTCCATATAATCTCCAACCACGTGGTAGTAGTTCTAACACATGTAATTCGGTCAGCTCCATTGACAAACAAGATGATGACACTAGTGATATATTTTCCTATCCCGTTACACTGGCCGGTTCGTTTGGCTTGGGAGACATCAAGAAAAACAAATTGAAGAAAGCACAAGTACAGCCTTAGCCTAGAGGGCACAAAAGTGCCGGGATTGAAATATTCATATGGCACCGTGACATTTCTCACACATTAGAGAGTATTCCATCTTGGTATTGTTTGGTGAAACTAGCATCGTGGCCCTCTCAAATGCGAGGGCATCATCTCTAATGTTTCGATAACGATCATGTATTAACTTACCATGCTATGAAAATTTTGCCAATTTCATTATGGTTGCAAATGCTATGCTATTAAATTTCACATAGTTGTTAGCAATATTAATCTTCTTACCATCTCGAAGTCTCCTATAGTATTCTTGTAAAAAAATTAATCATGTTTGATTCAGAGAATGTATGGCGATTATGTGTTTATGGACACAATGTTATTGACCATGGGTGTCAGTTGTATATGATATTTCATCACTACCTCGAATTAAAAATTTGATGCTAAGTTGGCCGAAAAGTTCTTATATGATGTTGAATCTATATGCAATATCAACATCCAAATTGTTCGTTCTTGATACTAAATTGAAATATAAAGTACCCAATACATTGCGATGCAAATAATATCACACTCACCAAATCAATGACCATATATATTTAGATAATATTTCTTATGTAATAGATAGATTGATTTTCACGATGAAGTGAAACAAATAGAAATCTATACTTCATAGATTGTCGTGGTGGTGGCACGGCAGATGCCATGGGTAGGCTAAAGTATGGGGCCAATGGATGCTAGAGGGATCTGGGGAGGGAAGATGTAGTTGATTCTACACACAGAAGACTAAGGTAAAGATCTTTATTTCTCCTTTCTTGGGCTACAAGTGCTCCTTGAGCTGAGTACAAGTAGAGAGAAAGAACTTTACCGGCCTAACGGTACTAAATGAGCCGATGTCCTTCTCAGAGTCCAAGCCTCTCCTTATAAAGGAGAACCTTGGGCTCCTCTAGGGCTGACGTGGGAAGCATATTCGAGGAATATGTTTGTCCCAATATAGTAACTCGGCGGCCTCCTTTCCGTGTCGCCCTTCTAACGACGGCAAGGTTCCAGAGGACCCCACCTGCATGCCTCGGGCTTCAGGACTGTCACCTCCGTGACCTCCTTCTGCCCCTCTGTCGCTCTGCGCCTTGTCCTTTGTGCTTGGCTCTGCTCAGATTCTCCCTAGCCCGCGACTAGAGTTTGACTATTGGCATCTCCTTCTCCTGCAAGCTTCATATCATTCGGCCCCGTCTCGCATAACTCGGCTTGGCCTTCACCTGCATTAAGATTATTCGGGCTGACCCGGCCGACTTACGCAGTATTCCGGCCGGGTAATGCCTTGCTATTATCATAAGGGTCCTACTCTCTCACACCTCGGCCGACCTTTACAGGATTCGGTCGATTTAGAGTGTAACTCGGAAACTGGACGGGGAATCTCCTTTCGTCTTTCCCCCGTCCTTACCCTATCCGGGGTCACCTCCCCAACATTAGTCCCCGAAGCTGGTACGGTCCTGCCTATAACTTCGGCCGGGCCGTATCAGTTTTACGATATTCGTTTCCCATTGTTTCCGAGTTATCTTTTTCTCGTTCGAGGTATCTGCATATCTTCTCGCGTACGCCTCGTCCTACGTGTCATACTCATCATTGTTTCTCTAGTTTTTCGTTCCTCTACAGTGTCCACTGACAGGCTACAGTAATTACTGTGCCTGTCGCGTCGGCGCTGCGACGCCTCGCGTACCGTTTCCGTCAGGGATCTTGACCTTTTCTATCATCGTGTGGTCGTTGGTGTGGTTCCACTTAGCGGCGTGTGATCCTGCTGCGTACACGATTTACACAGATAACTGCCACACCCACGATCCCACTACTTCTCAGGCGGCGCGGTTATAAAGAGGGGCACGGGGCTAGGGGATTCACTTTCCCCCTCCGCTTACTGGTGCCCTTCTTCTTCCTCTCGCCTCCGCGCCCGTTCATGCTTCCGCCGCCGTGCGCCCATCTGGGTCTTCGACGGCAAGGCTTCCGCCGCACTGCTCCGTCGCCCTCATCCCCGTTCGCTTGCTCCGGCGTCGTCGCCGGTGAGTTCATCCGGTATTAACGCCCGGGCTTTCCTCTACACACCTCTGCTTTTCTTTAGTTCTAGCGTGGTGGTTCCTTCTCTGCTCCGCCGCCATTTTCGCGTAAAACCACGACGGGGCCTTGCAGTTCTAGGTTTCCCTCTGCCGCTATTTCTTCCTCCGTAAGTTCCTCCGGCGACCTCATGTCGAGCTCCGTCAGCGGTGCGCTCATTGAGGATGACGATGCTGCATCTGGGCCCGAGCGGGGATCATGGCAGGGCTCTTCCGTCACCCGCCGAGAGGTTGAGTGGCTAATCCTAACTCGCCGGATTCCTTCCGAGGTAGCATGTCGCTTACCCGGCAGCGAATCGTCTCCAGTTCTTAGGGAGGGCGAGTACGTCGTCTTCATGTCACATTTCGCTCGTGGGTTTGGTCTCCCCCTCAGCGATTTCGCTAGGGAGTTCCTTGATTACTTCGGCCTGCAGCCGCATCATCTGCCTGCTAATGCCATTGCCTCTCTTTCTGCCTTTATCTCTGCCTCGGAGGGATACTTCGGCTATGGCCGTCTGTGCACGTTTGGTCAAAGTTTTTGTAGATTTGATCCAACGTCGTCCCAAAAAAATCTCTTCAACCCTCCGAGAAGTTGCTTACCCAATGTGGTGCCGCGGCAATCACACCTCGGAGGAAATTCGAATTTCCTCGCGTTGCAGGTTTAGAATCATGCAAGAAGTGGCATAAGTCGTTCTTTTATGTCAAGAACTCCGTGAATGAGGATAGGATTAGGATCCCTGCTTTTTCCATTGGCCCTCCTTCCAAGAAGAACTAGACCTATAATCCGAGGAAGAGTCATGCTCTGGCCGAAGCTTTTGAGATTCGGCTGAAGGAACTGATCCGCTCCAGGCTACGCGGCGAAGATCTGATGACTACCTTCGTTAGCAGCCGGGTCTGCCCATTCCAGAAACGCACACACAAGCTCTGCTACATGAGCGGTCCCCTTGATCCCAACCGAGTCTCGACGATGGAGCTGGACAATTACCTTATCTTCAAGCGCGTCCGGGCTATCTTTAAGACGGAGATGCCGGAGGACTGGGCCTGGGGATTGAAACCGTTCATCCGCGAGCACCCCCCTCCCAGAGTAAGTTCTCGCAGTCATGTTTTATCTTTTAATCGCATTCGTGTTTTCTCTTGTTAATTTTTCTCTTTCTTGTACTGCAGAGGTTTGAGGAGCAGGAGGTTGAGGATGCCGAGGTTTTGTCCCTCCCATGGCCCACGGACCGGAACACTCCGGACAGCGGGGAGCCGGACTCGGAAGAGTTCGTCCCCAAGTCGGATCTTGCTCCGGCTCGCGCCCGCGGCAAGACCACGGCCCACGAGGAGGAAGGTGATTCGGACGAGGTCCAAGTTCTAGAGGTAGTTGCCGCAATGCCAATTTCTTATGCATTTCCGGCTTCTACTTTCTCAGCTAATCCGGCCGGTCAGGTTCACAACGCCGAGCCTCTTGCCTCCCGGCCTCCTATTACCTCGGGGAAACGTAGCGCTCCAGCCGGTGCCTCAGAAGTGGCTCCCAAGAAACGAATGAAGAAGTCAGCCCAGCACCCTCCGAAGCGCAAAACTATGCCCGGGGTTACTGGGTGAGTTGCTTTTGTTTGTATTTCTTGTTTCTCTCTTTCTGCTTTTTGACCTGATCTTTTTGTCTTTGCAGGGCTCCTCTTTCTGTTAAGCCCAGCGGTCCTAGCATGACGAGTCGTATGACTCGGCCGCCTTATCCTCCGCCTCCTCAGGATACCAGAGTTCCGAGTCCTGCTCGTGCTGGTTCTCCTCCTGCTCCGAATCAGACGCCACCTCGCCAGGATGCGCCTGAGATTTCTGCTATTGATGCTGATACAACTCGGCCAGTAGATATTTCTACTGAGCCTGCTGCCTCCTCCGTGAACCCTGAAGTTTCGCCTGAGGTCCCTTTGACCCCCACAACCTTTGCTCCGACTCCGATTTCAGCCGAGGATACCAATATCTCGGCGCCCTCAGAAATCGTAATCCCTCCGGCCCCTAAAGACGTCATTCCAAGTGCCGAGGTAACGGTTCCTGCCGACGCCTCTTCTAAGGCAAGAAAGATTGTTGTTACCAAGCCTCCATCCTCTTAGAAAGGACTTGCCATCTCATCTCAGCCTACAATTGTTGATGCCAAGAGTACTGTTACCCCGGCTGCCGATACACAGCTTGCTCTCCACAAGAGTCCCGCGGTGGCGGTGGCTACCCAACACGTCTGAGGTAAAGTTCTGACTCGCACGGAAAGTGGGAACAGCCTCGGCTCGTTGGTCGAGTATGCCAACAATTGGAACGCTGCCGATCAGCTCGAGGGTAATCCAAGCAGCCAGCCGTTTCAACTCTCCGACATCAGTAGCCGCCTACATCTGGCTGCTAAGATCGTTCTTGACAGTGACAAGATGAATGAGGTAATTGTTTTTATGGAGTTTTGATTAGTCCTCCGGATGCTATTATATATACTCTAGTCCCCGAAGCTTGCAACCAAATAACTTGTAATTCGTTTGGAAGTTTTATAATGCTTTACTTAGTTCAGTTTTTCGTTAGTGTTTGAATATCTAGCCACTTAGATCCGAATTGAGCTTTGCTTGATTCGGATCTGCCTGAGCTTCGAATATCCAGCCACCTAGATCCGAATTGAGCTTTGCTTGATTTGGATCTGCCTGAGCTTCGAATATCCAGCCACCTAGATCCGAATTGAGCTTTGCTTGATTCGGATCTGCATGAGCTTCGAATATCCAGCTACCTAGATCCGAATTGAGCTTTTCTTGATTCGGATCTGCCTGAGCTTCGAATATCCAGCCACCTAGATCCGAATTGAGCTTTGCTTGATTCGGATTTGTCTTATGTTCGAATATCTTATTGCTATTTGTTTTGTTGCTTAGGTTGCGCATGATCGGCGGACCACCGAATTCCAAAGGCTGCTCTTTGCTCATAAAAAATTGCAAGATAAGTACGAGAAGGTCATCCCCGTGGTGAAGAAAGCTGGTAAGTTAACGAGCTTTCGCATTATTCCTAAAATTCTTATTGCTTTGGAAGTGAGGTGTTAGCTGACTTTGCTGGTGAATAGGTAATATCAACAATCTTAATATCCGTCTTGAAAAGAAAGTCAAGGCCCTGGAAGGTTAGTTACTCTTTTTTCTTTTATGCATATCTATTTGAAATATGCACCGGGTTTCTCTTAACCCTTCTGGCTTCGGTATAGCCGAGTTACAAACTTTTGCAGCGTCACACCAAGAATGCATACCCATGCCTGATATGATGCTGCATTTTTTAGAACAAGCCGCCACTCACTCGGCACAGCTGAAAGATAAAGATGACGAAATAACTCGCTTGCGCGCCGAGGTGGAGTCCCTCAAGCTTTCTTAGAAATCTGAGTTAGAAAAAGTCGACCAGGAGTTCTCCGAGGAGAAGAATCGGCTAGCTCTGCAATTACAGAAAAATAAAGAGCTCCTCGAGGCTGCCGAACTAAAGACACGGGGGATGAGCGAGGAGATCATTCGCTTTGAGAAAAACAAGAGTGACTGGGCTAAAGATCTTCAGATAATGCTGAGCTATATTCACTGTAAGCTTCTGACCGCGGCCGAGTTATCTTTTTCCCTTTCTTACTGTTGACCGACGCACTTTTGTTTTGCACAGACCATTTTCCAGAAGCTAAACCCGTGAGCTCTAAAGCGGTGATTAATGCTCGTGTGCGCCGAGGCGTTCCTGCTGATGCGAACCCAGAGTACTCGATGGAAGATTTCTTGGTTGTTGTTGGCGCTGCTGTTGGTCCGATGAAGATTATGGGCAGGGACTTGGTGCAGGCAGCCATCCGGGCCTACCATGTTCTCTGGCCGAATACTTCTGGTACTCCTGATATTGATGAGGTCAAAGTTTTGGTGGAAATATTAATGGCATCTGAGAAACAGTTAAGTCTTTGGAGCGAATCCGCCGGACGAGCTGGTGCTGATATGGCTCTCACAGTCATTATGTCATGGTATGAGGATATTTCCCTTGATACCTTGATAAATTTGCGCAATGGTTCCCGTTGGGTTGAGGACCCAAAATTTGTCGCTCTCCGGCAAGCTCGTGCCTTCCAGCTTGTTGAGTATGCAGACGTGCATAACTGGAATGAAGGGCCGAGTTTCCTTCCTGACCCGGCAGACGAGGTTGAAGTTGAGGGTGCCTCTGATGATAACTCAGCCGAACAGGGCGAAGATGAGGGTGACTCGGCTACTTCTGGTGATTCCAGCTCGAGTTCGGATGGTAATGGCGACGCGCGATCCTCCTCCAAAGGTACTGGGCATTCCACAGCTCAAGATGACGTTCCTCAACAGCCTCGGGCTTCCCCCAAAGTCGCTCCTGGATCTATAGAGGGCGAGGCAACTTCGGCCGAAGTACCACCTACCTCGGAGGGCGCAGCTCCTGATCAAGTCATTTCCTCTCCAGTTAAAAAACTTTAAGTCATTTCTTGTCCCCGTATGCCGGGCGTATGATGTGTGTCAAACATTTGTCCGTCTTTTTGTGCGGTATGAACCTCTTTTGCCGGTCGCCGCTGAGACGCACATGGTTTGTAATTGTTATCACTTTGTTTAAACTGATCCTTGTTTGTCCAAATCTTTGCTTTCATAGCTTTCAATTTCTTGAGTTTGGAGTGTATGTTTGCCTTTGCCCTACCGTGGTTCGGCGTCCAAAATTGCCTGAGTTTGATAAACTTCACAACTTGACCACTGTGTTTTGGACTGTTAATCTGGGTGTAAATCTCGAAGGCCGTATTTGGGGAGAGCGAAATAATATCACTCTGGGTGCTGAAGTTTGATACCCACTCTTGTAACAAGGGATGACCCATACTTAGAAATAATATAGGGTAGTCCCCGAGTCACTGCTCAAGGCAACGGGGTTTAATACATAAACCAAACTTAGAAACAATATAGGGCAGTCCCCGAGTCACTGCTCAAGGTGCTGAGGTTTAATACATAACACAAAATCAAAAACAATATATGGCAGTCCCTGAGCCACTGCTCGGGCGCCGAGGTTCAATACATAAACCAAACTTAGAAACAATATAGGGCAGTCCCCGAGTCACTGCTCAAGGTGCCGAGGTTTGATACATAGCATAAAATCAAAAACAACATATGGCAGTCCCCGAGCCACTTCTCAAGGCACCGAGGTTTAATACATAAACCAAACTTATAAACAATATAGGGCAGTCTCCGAGTCACTGCTCAAGGTGCCAAGGTTTGATACATAGCATAAAATCAAAAACAACATATGGCAGTCCCCGAGCCACTGCTCTAGGCGCCGAGGTTCAATACATAGCTGATGCTCCATCCTGAAATGTCACTTTACGATGTGTCGTAGATGACTCCTATGAGTAAAATGGACGAAGTAAAGCTACATTCCATGGTCTTTTTGACTCTTCGCCGGCTTTGTCTGACTTGTTCTTTCCTGGTGACTGAGCATCGATTAGGTAATATGCATCATTGTGCAAGGCCTTGCTCACGATGAATGGTCCTTCCAATGGGGGCGACAGTTTGTGCATGCCGGCCGTGCGTTGCACCAGTCGGAGAACCAAATCTCCTTCTTTAAACACCCTTGGATTCACCTTCTTGCTGTGATATCGTCGCAAGTCCTGCTGATAAATAGTTGATCTTGATAACGCCAGCTCTCTGGCTTCCTCCAGCAGATCGACATCATCTTGCCGAGCTACTTCATTTACTTCAGCGGTTGTATACTGGGTAACCCTTGGCGAGTCATGTATTATGTCGGCTGGAAGCACAGCTTCTGCCCCATACACTAGAAAAAATGGTGTATAGCCTGTTGATCTGTTCGGAGTAGTCCTGAGGCTCCATAGTACTGCTGGTAGTTCCTCAATCCAACACCCTGCCGACCTTTGCAGCGGTTCGATGAGTCGTGGTTTTATTCCGGACAATACTAGTCCATTAGATCTTTCTACTTGCCCATTGGATGTTGGGTGAGCCACCGAGGCGACATCTAGTCTTGTGTGCTTTTCTTGACAGAATCTAGTGAAGGCTCCTCCTGCAAAGTTTGTACCGTTGTCTGTAATAACACTATGTGGGTAACCATATCTTAAGATAATATCTTTGAGGAATTTCACTGCTGTGGGCCTATCATACTTCTTTATTGGTTTTACTTCAATCCATTTTGTGAATTTGTCAACCATGACTAAGATGTGGCTCATCCCGTCTCGGGCCGGCTTAAATGGTCCTACCATATCTAAGCACCATACAGAAAATGGCCAAGTAATTGGTATCGTTTTTAACTCGGACAACGGCATATGTATCTTGCTGGCATATCTCTGGCAACCATTACATTTTTCGACCAATTCTTTGGCCTCTTTCAACGCTATTGGCCAATAAAACCCATGCCTGAATGCTTTGGCCACTAAAGTTCTGGACGAGATGTGATGACCGCATTCTCCTTGATGTATATCTAGGAGGATCTCCTGGCCTTCCGCCGAGCTCACACATCTTTGCAACACGCTTGTGTCGCTCCTTTTATACAGCTCATTGTTTATGATTGTATAAGCTTTAGCTCTTCTCGCTGTCTGTCTTGCCAATATCTCGTTATTCGGCAAAATCGCATCTTTAAGGAAAGAGAATATGGGTTGTGCCCATGTTGGTGTGATTTTTTCTGGTGTAATCTCACTATCTATTTCCATATTTTCTGCCGGCATAACTACCTCGGATTTCTCCATATTCATCCTTGCATCAGCCGGCTTCATTTTTGGAAATTCCGGGTTACATTCCTTGTCAATTTCCATCGGCACATTATCTTCTCTTGATTTTGCCGAAATGAAGATGGATTCGGACTCTGGAGACGGTGTTATTGATGGCTTCCTGAGGTGCTCTAGGGCGATACCTGGGGGAATTGACTGTCTGCTTGATCCGAGTTTTGACAATGTGTCTGCGGCGTCGTTTTCTGCCCGAGGTATATGATGAAATTCACATCCATCGAAGTATCCACTGAGTTTTTGCACATGAAACCTATACAAGGCCATATTGTCATCTAACGCATCCCAATTGCCTGAGACTTGCTGTACTACTAGATCAGAATCTCCGTAGCACAAGATTCGGCGTATGCCAATCTCTTTCGCCACCTTCAATCCATGGACGAGTGATTCATATTCGGCTACATTGTTTGATGTGGCAAAATGTATTTGCAACACATATCTCAACTGATCTCTTTTTGGCGAGGTTAACACTATCCCTACCCCCAAACCATTTCTTAGTTTGGAACCGTCGAAGTGCATCATCCAATAATTCGGATCTGGCAATGGCGATTCATATTATACCTCGGCCCAATCCACGAAGAAGTCGGCCACAACCTGAGATTTGATTGCATCTCGCCTATCGAATTGCGGAGCATAAGGTGACAATTCAATTACCCATTTTGCTATTCGGCCACTTGCATCTTTGTTGCTCAATATGTCGGCTATGGGTGCTTCACAGATCACTTTGATGGGGTGCTTTTCGAAGTAATGTTTAAGTTTCTTTGCTGACATGTACACCCCATGCCATCTTCTGATAATGTGGGTAATTTTGTTTTGAGGCTGATAGTACCTCGCTTAGGTAATACACCGGCCTTTGTACTGATTTATCATCTTCAATTCGCTCCACCACGATCACAGCGCTCACTACTCTGTTCGTGGCGGCTATGTAAAGTAACATAGGCTCTTTCGATAATGGAGAAGCCAATACTGGCGCTGTGACCAACATCTTTTTCAATTCATGGAATGCATTGTCTGCTTGTGGTGTCCAAATGAACTTATCAGATTTTTCATCAATTGATAAAGTGGTAGTGCTTTCTCTCCCAGCCGACATACAAATCGGCTAAGCGAGGCTAAACAACCTGTGAACTTCTGTACGTCATTCAGACATCTTGGCAATTCCATTCTTTCCACTGCTTTTATCTTAGTTGGGTTGGCCTCTATACCTCGGCTAGATACGAGAAAACCGAGCAGTTTTCCCGCAGGCACACTGAAAGTGCATTTTTCCGGGTTAAGTTTCATTTGGAACCTTCTCAAGTTCGCGAAAGTCTGCCGGATATCATCCAGTAGCATTTTGCTTTCTTTGGTTTTGATAACCACATCATCTACATACACTTGTACATTCTTTCCTATCTGGTCATGTAGACATTTTTGCATACATCTACGTCGTTGCCCCGTTAACGCAGGCCGAATGGCATGGTGCGATAGCAATAAGCCCCGTACGGGGTAATAAACGCAGTCTTTATTTGATCGGCCGGATTTAACGGTATCTGGTGAAAACCAGAATACACGTCTACAAATGATAATAGTTCACAACCAGCGGTCGAATCAATGACTTGGTCTATTCTAGGTAAGGGAAAGGGATCTTTTGTACATGCCTTGTTCATGTTTGTGTAATCAATACACATTCGCCACACAATGGCTACATTTGGATCATCCTTCTTCTTTTCCACCAGCACCGGGTTCGATAGCCAATCCGGATACAGCACCTCCATGATGAACCCGGCCGCAAGGAGCCGAGCTATTTCATCCCCTATTATTTTTCTCCTGTCTTCGGCAAAGCGGCGGAGAGGTTGCTTCACCGGCCTTGCTCCTGGCCTTACATTCAGAGAGTGCTCAGCCAACTCCATCGGCACACCTTGCAGATCCTGAGTTGACCATGCAAAGATATCCCGATTCTCACGGAGGAAGTTGGTGAGCTCGCATTCCTATTTAGCATCTAGGCCAGCACCAATGGTGACGGTGCGTTCTGGGAACTGCTCATCTATCTGGAACTTTTTTGTTTCTTTAGTCGGCTGAAAGGAGACACTTCCATGCGGGTTGGCTAATGCCGGCATATTTAGTTGCGCCGACTGAGCGAGGGCCGCTACTTCCTGAATCCTTCTTTTCTCTCTCGCTATTACCAATGACTCAGCCAGATTTGATCTGGCTGAAGCACATTCCATTGACTTCCTGTATCCCCTGCTACTGTTATCACTCCTTGTGGTCCGGGTAACTTCATTTTCAGGTAAGTTATGTGGCAGCTGCCCATGAATTTGGCCAATGCTGGCCGTCCGAGTAGAGCATGATAGCAACTCTCTAGATCCACCACTTCAAACTCTAAATTTTCTGCTCTGCAGTTATCTCTTGTGCCGAATAACACATCCACCCGAACCTTTCCAATGGGTTCGCATGAAAGCCCTGGTACTATCCCATGAAATGTGGTCTTCGTGGATTGCAGCATGTTCTGCGATATTCCGAGTTTATGCATTGTATCTTTGTACATGATATTGATACTGCTCCCATTGTCAATGAGTACTTTTGAAAATTTCACATTAATGCTTGGTCCGACGAATGTCAGATCTAGCACGAGTGCATACGATCCTGGACTCGGCATTATTTTGGGGTGATCCTTTATGCTCCAAGTTATTTCTTAGTCTGACCAAGGCACATATCTTGGTACTGCCGGCATAACTGCATTCACTTCCATATGCCGGTGCTGTACACTTTGCCTGTCTTGCTGTTCTGTTGTGAACACGCAATATGATTGATGATGTTCTCTGTAATCGTTGCATCCATTACTTCCTGGATTTGTCCTTCCATCCGGACCCTGGTTTATCACCTGATGCACTGCATCTCTCCGGTCCGAGTTTTCATACCTCAGGGGAGGTGACGGTAACATCAGTTGTTGTGCATTTGCTCCAGTCAACTGTGGCTGATGCTGCTGATGTGCCTGGAGGGACGTTGTTTGCACGCCTACGGGGTTACCCATTGCATTTTTCATCCAGGCACACTGGCGAGTTGTATGATTGGCCGGCCTGGCCGGGTTTGACGTGTGAAATTTACACGGCTGATCTAACATAGACTCAAACGTGTACTTCGGCCTCTCCTGCCATTGCTTCTTTTGCTCTGGTGTCCACTGTATTTTCCCTTCATTCCTTGGTGTCCATTGCTGAGGACCATTCTTTTGCCGCTGATTGTTTCCGTGACTTGGCTGATCTTGCACTACTGCTGCCACCTGAGTCGAACCATATCTATAATCCGGTCTTTCTTCTCTTCTTCTTCCTCTGAAATCATTGCGCCTGGATGACCCGGCCACATCTCTTGCATATTGATCTTGATTTTCCCGATGATCTGCTGACATTAATTCTGGTTGCGTCGGGTCTCCCAACGCATAGGAATCCGCTAGCCTGATGATTTCTGCCAAAGTGGTTGGCATATCCTTTGCAATCACTGCCATAATACACCGGCATAGCGGCATCCTTGAGCGAACCAAGCTATTGCCTGTGATTCTATAACTCCCTCACACGAATTTCTCAGGTTACACCACCGAGTTAAGAACTCTCTGTCTGTCTCAGTCGGCCTTTGCTTGCACATGGCTAGCTGCTGCGGCCTGTTTGGCCTCTTGTAAGTACTGGTGAAGTTGCTAACGAACATTTCTTCAAAATCCAACCAACAGTTGATGCCGCCTGCTGGCAGATTATTCAGCCATACCCTAGCTGGTCCTTCCAACATTTGCGGGACATATTTCACTGCCCATCGTAAGTTTCCGCCAGCTATTTTTACTGCAGTGGCATAATCGATCAACCAATCCTGTGGTTTGGTGCTCCCATTATATGTTTTTGTGCCCCTTGCCAGCTGAAAGTTCGGCACAGGCGGCTCGCCCATGATCCGGGGTCCGAAGCATGTTGGACCTGGCGGACCCTGTTCTTCTAACAACTCGGATCGGTATAGCCGGTCCAGCTTTACTCTCGCATCACTTGACGGCAATCCTGTACAGAATTCTTTCTTGTATTCCATAGTGGTTATTTCCACCACGAATCCCATATTCCATCTCGGAATAACCATCATTATACCTCTCGTTCACCTGATTGTGGCGAGCTGGTCTCACTTCTCTTTCCTGCCGAGGTTCATGTCTCGTCCGTGGGTTGGGTGGCGGTTGTCTCCTACCTTCGGCCGGGATGTTGTTCTCAAGATTCCCTCTTCCAAGTTCTCCTCTTCCGAGATCTCCATTGCCTCGGCTTCCGCTGCCTTTCTCGGCACGGCCGGGGTTTCTCTCGCCACTGTTACCTCGGCTTCCATTGCCTCTGTTCTCATTTGCTTTTCCGGCTATCGCCGGATCATATGGAACAATTAGCTTATTTCTCTTTCCCGAAGTTACCGCTCTGTCCTTTCGTGCATTTTTTCCGGGCGAAGATGCTTCTGCCACAGATAAGGCAGGTGCTGCACCAGCCGAGTGAACCATTCGCGAGGCACCTGGCCTTGCCGGGTCTGCCCTGAGCATCTCTTCATTCTGCTGGTTCGCAATGCGAACCAGCTCATTCACTCTTTCTTGCTGTTTCTGCCGGGCTTCGCCGATCAATCCTTCTAACTCTAACGTAGCGGCATTTGCCGCCTCGAATTCTTTTGAGAGTCTTGTACCTCGGCAAGCCTAGATCAACTGATTCTGCCCTATGAGCATCATGCTCCTTGTTGATATCATCTATGAGGTGTTTTCCTCTTAATATCAATTCGTCAACCCGCTCGGGGGCGACGTCAAGCTTGTTTGCCCTGGCATATTCTCGCAGGGTCCTGTTTAAGGACTCCCGCAAGGCCGACACCTTTTTTGCCTCTACCAGTACTTTCTGCCTGGTCTCTTCTAACTCTGCCTGAGCATTTGCCGGATCAAGTATCGGCGCTACATGTGTAGTCAGATTATCTATGGTTGCCTGGAGAATGTTTTCTAGTCTTTCAAGAGGTGGCCCTCTTACCCTTGGTGCCTTCGGGGTTGTCTCTTGCATCTCGGCCTGGTTGGCCGCTGAAGGAATTACCTCGGTGGGTTGTGGAGCTGTCTGTTTGGGAGCCACCTGCACACCCGTCGTCAGATCCCTACTTGATCCGGCGCCCGCTTCTCCCGCCTGCACCCCGGCTGCGACCATCACCTTGACGCTGCTGACAGGGCGCACTCCGCGCGGACTGTTTGCGGCGCTAAGGGGAGGTTCTCCTGCAACAACAACTTGGTGAGGATAAACGCCGGAGACGTCGACGCCGACGTAGATCTGGTGCATGCCCAAGTTGATGAAGACGCCATTGCGCGGAGGGGTTTTTCCCTTGAAGCTGCCTGCGTTGTCGCTAACGTAGTCACAGAGATCAAGTCTCCGGACTAAGCCAGAGACAATGCGCTTGCCAGTGTTGATGAAGTTTCTCGTCCGGATCTTGACTCCAGCTAGCACCGCTACTGGCCCCACGGTGGGCGCCAACTGTCGTGGTGGTGGCACGGCAGATGCCATGGGTAGGCTAAAGTATGGGGCCAATGGATGCTAGAGGGATCTGGGGAGGGAAGATGTAGTTGATTCTACACACAGAAGACTAAGGTAAAGATCTTTATTTCTCCTTCCTTGGGCTACAAGTGCTCCTTGAGCTGAGTACAAGTAGAGAGAAAGAACTTTACCAGCCTAACGGTACTAAATGAGCCGATGCCCTTCTCAGAGTCGAAGCCTCTCCTTATAAAGGAGAACCTTGGGCTCCTCTAGGGATGACGTGGCAAGCATATTCGAGGAATATGCTTGTCCCAATATAGTAACTCGGCGGCCTCCTTTCCGTGTCGCCCTTCTAACGACGGCAAGGTTCCAGAGGACCCCACCTGCATGCCTCGGGCTTCAGGACTGTCATGTGAGACCCTGGCGCATGGCTCAATAGGATTGATAGGAAACCCATACCAACAAGTTGCAACTTCTTTTCCGGAAGCTCATTCGAAAAGAACTCTAAGGTTAAGCGTGCTTGGCCTAGAGCAATTCTAGGATGGGTGACCGACCGGGAAGTGGGTACCGGGTGCGCATGAGTGAGGACAAAGTGCGCAGAAAAGACTAGTGTTGGTCTGTGGGGTTAGTCTAGAGATCCTATTGAGCTGCCAGAAGTGACAGCCGTCGGTCCGGAGTGACCGGGGGTGTTACAAATTGGTATCAGAGCCGACCCTCGCGGTTAAACGGGCGTGTGCGGGTCAGTGGCGGACATGTGGCGCATGGCGCGTGTGGCCAGAGTGGACACGGCATGGCACATGTGCGGCCTGGGCGCCTGGGCGTGTGCCAGAGGGACATTCCTGGCTTGTGGTTGATCGACGAGGACGTCGATCTTCTAAGGGTGGGTGTATGTGAGACCCTGGCGCATGGCTCAATAGGATTGATAGGAAACCCATACCAACAAGTTCAACTTGTTGGTATGGGTTTCCTATCAATCCTATTGAGCCATGCGACTTGTTGGTATGGGTTTCCTATCAATCCTATTGAGCCATGCGCCAGGGTCTCACATGTCACCTCCGTGACCTCCTTCTACCCCTCTGTCGCTCTGCGCCTTGTCCTTTGTGCTTGGCTCTGCTTAGATTCTCCCTAGCCCATGACTAGAGTTTGACTATTGGCATCTCCTTCTCATACAAGCTTCATATCATTCGGTCCCGTCTCGCATAACTCGGCTTGGCCTTCACCTGCATTAAGATTATTCGGGCTGACCCGGCTGACTTACGCAGTATTCCGGCCGGGTAATGCCTTGCTATTATCATAAGGGTCCTACTTTTTCACACCTCGGCCGACCTTTACAGGATTCGGCC
Organism: Avena insularis; assembly: GCA_023614405.1. NCBI lineage: Eukaryota > Viridiplantae > Streptophyta > Magnoliopsida > Poales > Poaceae > Avena > Avena insularis. The sequence goes on along the minus strand of CM042697.1, from coordinate 463,136,990 downwards.
GATTTAGAGTGTAACTCGGAAACTGGACGGGGAATCTCCTTTCGTCTTTCCCCCGTCCTTACCCTATCCGGGGTCACCTCCCCAACATAGATTTTTTTCTTCTTATATATTTACTATTTCTAATCAACTCATTGTTATCCCCAGTCTCAAATCAAGCCATTGTTCTCTCTTAGTCACGTTTACCTATAGTGTCATGAGTTGGCATGGATAGGATTAGTTATGAATCTTTGGGTTTGATACTTTTAGGTTCAACTATTAAGATGCATTGGAAATTGTGTATTTATGTATGGTTAATAAGATATGTCGGTTGTTCTATGTAAACTACAATAATAATTGATGTAGTGTATGTGGTTTTAAAGGAGCTTCATGTGCCTTGAGCACAAAAATGTGTTCTTCGGCGTAGTGTTTAGCATGCGGATGCCACGGGTCCCTTGGACTATGATGCTTTGATTATGGGTATTCAGAAAGAAATTTTGTTTGTATTGGTGTAAGTTGTTGTGAAAAAAATCTTGTTGTCTAGTTTTTCCCTAGCACAATAGGTATTGACTCAGGCTACATCTCTAACAATCTATATATGTTGCGTAACATCATATTAATCACAGTTATGATAATCCATAGGTTTTGATGTAGTTTCAACATAGTTATGAAGATGCATAGGTTCTGGTATCCAAAAGAAAATACGGTTCTTCATGTTAACAAACTATTGTTTTCCTTTTTCATGGGTATTTCTTATATGTCTCTCATATATAAATATATAATAGTTTTATGTATGGATTTATAAATTCTGGTAGATTACTACTATAATATTTATCTACTTTATCCAATAAAAATTAATATAAAAGTTATGTTACAACATGGACCACATATTTAATTTAAGCAACACCCACATAAAAACTCATCATTTTTGAAATAATATAGCTATTTCTATAGAATTTAGCATTCTCACGATGGTAGGGTGGGTGAGTAGTTCATCGTTTTTCCATCATGTTACCATCACATGAGGTGTCTAGAGGCTAGAGACTCTAGATTAACCTCTGCATGTATTGCAGGTACATCCTCGGTTAGGTTTGCATGTTCTTTACAATCAGTGCCCTAAACACATATATAGACTATGTCGTCAAGAATAAGATCTAGTGTTTCATTCATGATGGTATAGTATATCCTTCAGCTCCATGATGGTACTGGTGTATTCTTCATGGTCTATATAGTAGTACCATTGATTCCATGACTTTGTATTTCAATGCTTCTATTTATTTTTGTGTTAGTTCTGGGACAAAACCATGAATCTGTGAGAGATGTGTCCCTAAATAAAGTGCGCTGAAAGATCACGCCTCTTTAGGTGGGCGTCTCTTGCATCTTCAAAGCATATAAGTTTAGTTCAATCTTTGGAGGTTTGATGTTAGCTCCCACGAACTTTGATGGAGCTTTTGTTTCTTAGGAGTCTATTTATTCACGTTCTTTTTAGTTTACCTCTAATCAAGATTAGTTGTCCCATGTTGATTAAATCTAGATAGATTTTAGGCTATATTTTGCCTAAATATACACCATTTATTTGGATCATATATTGTGATTATAATATGTAATAGTTTTATCTACTTTTTAGAGTTTGGTATATTAGTACTGTAATCTTTATCTACTTTCTCTACTAATAATCAATATGCCAATTATGTCACAACATGGATGACACAATTAATTTAAGAAACATACACATATATGATTCATCATTTTTGAAATAATATATCAATTTTATAAAATTTTCCATTCACATGTAGGTATAGTGGGAGCGTATTCCGTCATTTTAATATTTTTTTATTTTCTATCGCGTTAACCATCCCATGAGGTGTCAGGAGGCTAAGAGACTCTGGATCAACCTCTGATGCGTATGTCCTAAACGTATATCTAGACTATCTTTATCAACGGTAAGATCTCATGTCTTCATGATGGTACTGGTGTATCCTTCATGGTCTATTTAGTAGAATAAGTGATTCCATGAATTTGTATTTTCAAGCTTTTATTTGTATTTATGTTAGTTCAACAACCCAAAACATGCATTTGTGAGAGACGTGTCCCCGAAAAAGTGCGCTCAAAGATCATGCCTATTTAGGTGGGCGTCTCTTGCTGCTTTCAGAACATATACTCCCCCGTCTCAAAATACATGTCGGAGTTTTGTCAAAATTTTCATTTATCTAGATGTGCTTTACTGTCTGGGTACATGGATCTAAACAAATGTTTGACATCTATTTCGAGACGGAGCAGGTAAGTTTAACCGAATCATTGGAAATTTGATTTTTTTTACTTTAACGTATTTTCACGGAGGTTTAGTTTTTTAGGAGTCTATTTATTCGCGTTCTTTTTAGTTTACCTCTAATCCAAATTAGTTGTGGCAGGTACTGTTAGAGTTGTATTATCGATATGTATACGTGATGGTGTAGTACATCACCGTATACGTGTCCTCCCTGTACTCGCCATGCAAGGGGCGCTTCCTTGCACATATAACACGTACCCGATCGGCCCTAGGGGCTCACGATCATTTCACCAAAATCTCAAATCTAGACATATTTTAGGAAATATTTATCTAAATATGCGATGGCTAATTTTGATTGGAGGAAGTATCTATCGAGTATTTTAACGCATGAATAATTTTGTTTTGAGGTGGATGCACGCTTTAAGAGAGTGTTTTAGAAAAAAAAGGTTACCAAACACCCTATATGTTCCATTATTTTTTAATAATCTAAGATACTCCCTCTATTTTGGATTATAGCACTAACACGTATTTCAAGAAAATAGTTTAACCGTAAATTTGATCAACAATATATGAATCATATGTCACAAAAATTGTACCATTAAAACATATTTTGAATGTGAATCTAATGGTATAATTTTTGTTAAATATAGTTTATATTTTATTGACCAAATTTACGATCAAATTATTTTTTCAAAGTACAGATTTGCCTTATAAACCGGAATGAAGGTAATACTAACTAATATAGTTCATTCTTTATTGTTTTTCGTGATCAGGATGCTCGTATATATACCAGTTTCAGTTTGAGTTTGTAGTCTAGCTTATACTTCTCCTGTCACGTTTGTGTGTAGTTACTTTTGAACAATCCAAATTCAACATTCATACTTATTTTAAAAAGAAACCTGAGTACTTCGGTTCAAGACCACTTCGAAGGAATATTCGGTTCATGAAGTTTTCAACTATACCCGTGCCTTTTTTTTTACTTGAACTATACCCATACCTGCACGCACCTGTATATGGCCAGGACTCGTTTTCTAACATGTACTCCTTGACACGTTCCATGTTGAAGTAAATCGCATGGGATTTAATTACGTGACATACCAATATCTGGTACGTTCACTATAAAAGTACACCACATGTTATTTAATTACGTAACTTATGTTTCTGGTTAAATCTCAACCATTTTTTTTAGATCCAACGATCAAAATAATTATGATGATGTGGGTTAATGTGTTTATTTATATGGTCCTAGAAGGCTATTACTACACGGGAAACATCACTACCATAGGGTGAATAGATTTATCCGGGTTTTAGCTTAGGAACAATTACTATGTATGGCATGGTACCATGTATGGTACAACAACATCTCGTGGCTTAGATGAACCAAATAGAGCGGCAATAGCATATTGTAACTTAGTATCGCAGTCTCTCGAACAACCAAAGTTGATTTTTTTCTGAACAGAACAACCAAAGTTGATGGGTAAAGGTAGCCGCGCACCCTCGTGAGGCACATGAGAGAGAAAATAGTCTAGGGTTGTGAGATATCTTTTTTGGTCCGGTGAGTCACGAGGATTGCTTTTAGTATATAATAGATTTATGTCTGCTGAGTACACCCGCCATGTCAATATGAATATTGGCACTAGATGTAGGGACGGAGCTATGCTAGGGCCAACCTGGGCCATGGCCCGCCCATGATTCAGCTCATATGTCTTTGGTCTTGCGGGGATGGCTAATGGCTTGTCAAGCCTCCTATATCTTGGAAAAAAGTTCTGTACACGCTGGCTGGCCCCGTCTATTTTTTTTTCTAAATCTTCACCCGAGACAGTCTTTCGGTAAAAGCCAGGAAGTATTTGCAGTAAACATCTAATACAATGCCTTGTTGAGTATGGTTTAGACCTTTCATAAATCTAACAGTAGAAGTTTTCTCGTTTGAGTGACATGGCATTGGAGCAATCCACCAAAACTCGCCATGTTGCGCCACGCGACAATGTCCTAGCCTAGCAGTTGTCATCTACCGTCCCCTCTAAAATCCGACCGTCGCCAACACACGTTCGCTCTATGTATGTGTCGTGGTGGTGGCACGGCAGATGCCATGGGTAGGCTAAAGTATGGGGCCAATGGATGCTAGAGGGATCTGGGGAGAGAAGATGTAGTTGATTCTACACACAGAAGACTAAGGCAAAGATCTTTATTTCTTCTTCCTTGGGCTACAAGTGCTCCTTGAGCTGTATACTGGGAGAAGACAAGAACTTTACCAGCCTAACGGCTCTCACTCTACTCGATGCCCCCTTCTGAGTCCAAGCCTCTCCTTATAAAGGAGAAGCCTGGGTTCCTCTAGGGCTGAGGTGGCAAGCATATTCGTGGAATATGCTTGTCCCAATATAGTAGTTCGGTGCCCCCCTTTCCCTGTCGCCCCTCTAATGACGGCAAGGTTCCAGAGGGCCCCTCCTGTGCGCCTCGGGCTTCTGGACTGTCACCTCCGTGACCTCCTCCTGCCTCTCTGTCGCTCTGCGCCTTTGTCCCTAGCGCTTGGCTCCGTTCAGATTCTCCCTAGCTTGCAGCTAGGGTTTGACTTCAGGCTTCTCCTTCTCCTGCAAGCTTCATATCATTCGGTCCCTCCTCGCATAACTCGGATCGTCCTTCACCTGCATCAAGATCACTCAGGCTAACCCAGCCGACTTACGCAATATCTCGGCCGGGTAATGTCTTAACATAAATATATGGTCTCTCCTTCATATGTCGGCCGACTTCTACGATTAGGCCGACCTAGGCTAGACTTCGGAAGCAGGGCAGGGGTTTTACCCTCGTCTTTCCCCGTCTTTACCCTATCCGGGGTTACCTCCCCAACATTAGTCCCCGAAGCTGGTGTGGCCCCGCCAATAACCTCGGCCGGGCCGTATCAGTTTCATCACATTTTTCTGTATTGTTTCCGAGTTATCTCTCTCTCGTTCGAGGTACCCACGTTGCTTCTCTCGTACGCCTTGTCCTACGTGTCACCCTCATCATTGTTCCTCTAGTTTTTTGTTCCTCTGGTATTCTTTCGAGCTCTGATTAACCTTGTACTGTCGGCGCCCAGCTATTGTGGCGCCTCGCGTGCCGTTTCCCTTGGGGATTGCGATCTTCTTTGCTGCTGTGTGGCCCTTGGTGCGGTTCCACTTAATGACGTGCGTTTGTGCCGCACCCACGATCTACACGGTCAACCACCGCACCCACAATCCCACTACCTCGCTTGTGGCTTGATTATAAAGAGGGGCGCGGTGTCTGGGAATTCACTTCTTCCCTTTTCGCTCGCCTGCGCCCTTCTTCTTCCTCTTGCATCCGCGCCCTCTTGTAGCTCCGCCGCCGCGCGCTCCTCAGAACTTCCGACGGCGTGGACTCCGCCGTGTTGTTCCGTCCACCTCGTACGCGTTCGCCAGCTCCGGCGCCGTCGCCGGTCAGTTCTTTCTGGCCGCGTTGCCTAGGTTTTATCCTAGATTTCTCTGTTTTGATCGTGTATTCGTGCGGCGGTTCTTCTGCTCCTCCGCCGCCGTTCTTGTGCAAAATCACGACGGGGCCTCGTAGCTCTAAACTTTCCTCCGCCGCCAGCTCTTCCTCCGTCGATCTTTCCGGCGAATCCATGTCTAGCTCTTTTAGTGGCGCCCTGGTAGAGGATGACGACGCTGGCTCTGGGCCCGAGCGAGGCTCGTGGCAAGGCTCCTCCGTTACACGCCGCGAGATCGAGTGGCTTATCCGAACCCGGAGGATTCCCGCCGAGGTCTCCTGCCGCTTACCCGGCAGCGAGTCCTCTCCTGATATTAGGGAGGGAGAGTACGTAGTTTTTATGTCACATTTCTCGCGTGGCTTTGGTCTCCCTCTCAGCGATTTTGCTAGAGAATTTCTCGACTACTTCGGCCTTCAGCCGCATCATCTTCCTGCAAATGCCATCGCTTCTCTTTCTGCTTTTATCTCCGCCTCGGAGGGATACTTCGGCCTATGGCCGTCTGTGCATGTCTGGTCGAAGTTCTTCCAGATTCGCTCTAACGTAATCCCTGACAAGTCTCTGCACCCTTCCGAGAAATCGCTTACTCAATGTGGGGCAGCGTCCATCACTCCTCGTAGGAAGTCCGTATTTCCTCGTGTCACCGGGTTAGAGTCGTGCAAGAAGTGGCACAAATCCTTCTTTTACGTCAAGAACTGAGGTACGGAGGACAAGATTCGGCTCCCTGCCTTCTCCATAGGTCCGCCTTCTAAGGTGAATTGGACTTATAATCCAAGGAAGAGTCACGCCTTGGCTGAGGCCTTTGAGATTCGACTCAAAGAGATGATCCGTGCCGGGTTATGCGGAAGATCTGATGGCTACCTTTATCAGTAGCCGAATCTGCCCATTCCAGAAGCGGACTCACAAACTGTGCTACATGAGCGGTCCTCTTGACCCTAACCGAGTCTCGAGCGTGGAGCTGGACAACTATCTTATCCATAAGCGTGTCCGAGCTATCTTCAAGACGGAGATGCCTGAGGATTGGGCTTGGGGATTGAAACCGTTCACCCGCGATCGTCCGCCTCCTGAAGTAAGCTTAACCAATAACGCCCTGCTATTCAATTGCTTTCGTAACAGTTTTCGCTGATTTTCTTTTTTCTTGTCTTGCAGAGGTTCGTAGAGCAGAAGAATGAGGATGCCGAGGTTTTGCTGCTTCCGTGGCCTGCGGACCGGAGCGCCCCGGATACTGGTGAGCCGGACTCGGAAGAGTTCGTCCCTAAGTCGGATCCCGCCCCGGCTCGAGCTCGTGGCAAGACCCCGGCCCACGAGGAGGAAGGTGATTCGGACGAGGTCCAAGTTCTTGAGGTATTTGCCGCAATGCCTATTTCTTATGCATTTCCGGCTTCTACTTTCCCAGCTAATCCGGCCGGTCAGGTTCACGACGCCGAGCCTATTGCTTCTCGACCCCCTGTTACCTCGGGGAAACGCGGGGCTCCTGCTAGTGCCTCGAGGTGGCCCCAAAGCGAATGAAGAAATCCGCTCGAATCCTCCCAGCGCAAGACCATGCCAGGGTCGCAGGGTAAGTTCCTTTGCTCGTATTTCTTGTTTCTCTCTTTACATTTTCATCTGACACCCTTTTTCTTTCTTATTTTCGCGGTGCTCGCTTTACATTAAGCCAGCGGTCCTAGCATGACTAGCCTTGATTCGGCAGCCGTCTCCTCCACCCGTTGAAGATACTAGGATTCCAGTCCTGCTCGTCTGCCTCTCCTTCAGCTTGAACGATCGCCCCCTCGCATGGCGTGCACGATACTCCTTTTGTCGACATCGATTCCACTCGGCCCTCCGAGATTTCCGTCGAACCTGTTGCCCCCTCTGTGGGTCCGAGCGCCTCTCGAGCCTCCATCGCCCGGCAGTCTCTGACAACTCCAGCCCCGGCCGAAGAGGTCGTTATCTCGGCGCCTTCTGCGATCGTGCCTCCTGCTGCTCCTAAAGACACCGTTCCCATTACCGAGGTATCGGCTCCTGCTGATGCTTCTGCTAAGGCAAGGAAAACAGTTGCCACCAAGGCCTCCTCTTCCCAGAAAGGACTTGTCGGCTCTTCTCAGCCGAGTATTGCCGACGTTCTGCGCAAAGGAACTGCGCCTACCAAAGCCTCCATTACCTCGGCTGCCATCACCCAGCTTGCTCTTCATAAAAGCCCTGCGGCCGCAGTGGTTACACAACATGTTCGGGGTAAAGTCTTAACTCGGACGGCTAGTGGGAACAGCCTCGGCTCGCTGGTGGAGTATGCTAATAACTGGAATGCTGCTGACACTACTAGGAAAACGGCTATAGGTAATCAGCACATCCGTGGCTCACATGGTTGAAGTGCCCCACGGCTAAAACAGGCGTGGCTCACCTGTGGGCAGTGCCCTACTAATAACTAGAACAACCATGGCGCACATGACTATAGTGCGCCACAGATGTGTGTGGGACAGGGCCCTGTTGGCCGCACGCCAAACATCTGTAGCACACTATAGTCATGTGCGCCACGGTTGTTAGTGCCATCTGTGGCGCACATGGGGGTGGTGTGCTACGCCTAAGCGCATGCCCCCCTCTGCTCTGAAACGGCCACAAACTTCTGTGGCGCACTCGGCCTAGTGCGCCACAGGGAGTAGGAGCATCCATGGCGCACATGGCATAGTGCGCCACAGATGTTTGTACTCTCTGTGGCGCACTAGGGCCGTGTGCTCCACGGATGTGTCGATTTCTTTAGGACAGCACTTTATGTGCACATGTGTGACCACATCCACCACCCCACACTTCACTTTCCCCTTCTTCTTCCTCCTTAGATCTAGTCGGGATCTTCTCCTTCCCACCTCAATTTCTCCACACATTCACCATTTTTATCATGTAAAACTTGCTTTGGATGTTACATAAGTAATAGAGGAGGTCTCCGGTCTCTCATCTATCCTTCTCCGGTCGACGCGCGCACCTCTCCTTTCCATCTTTCTCGCGATCGGTCTCTCATCACGGTAAGTTGTCCATGTAAGGATGTGTTCATGTGTATATGGATGATGTTGTGCTCATATGTATGTAGATGATCGATGCTCATGATGTGTGTATGTGGAGAGGATCGATGGTCATATGTGTGTGTATATGGAGAGTATCGATGATGCTCATGCATGTGTGTATGGAGAGGATAATGATATGTTCATGTGTGTATGGATCGGTCTCTCTCTCTCTCTCTCTCTTGTGTTTGTATGTGAACAAGTTGCCATTTTTTTTGCCAAAATGTTGATTCATTTCCATTTTGGCAAGACTTTGGCATTTCGCAAAGGTCCTAATTTTAGCATAGGTCATGCCGAAATTTTCTATCGACCATTGCATGCATGCATTCATTATGTGGTTCTAATAGACTTCAAAATTGTACCGTGTACATCGTGCAGGCAAAAATGGTCCGCATAATGAGCGAAGGCATTGTGGCTAGATTTTTGAAATGTGCGACGACCGACATGAAATAACAACAAGAGATATAAGATGTCCGTGCAGAAGATGCAAACTCAACTGGGTGATCGACCCAGATTCCGGGAATCTGCAGGCGCACCTGCTCCGCCATGGTTTCATGGATGGATACACTCGTTGGATAAGCGATGACGTAGATGATGGAGACGGTGAAGAAGGTGGCCATGATGATGATCATCATCACGGCGAGAACGGCGAGATGATGAAGAGTCTCTAGAGATGGTGAAGGTGCGAAGGCAACGGGATGATGATGATCTAGATGCGGAGGAAGCGAGGCGATGGAACAACGTCGAGTGGGTGCGGGACCCTTATGTGCAAGAGCTGCTTCTCAAGCGGAAGTAACGCCAGGGCTGCTAGAGAAAGCCAAGCTTGCGCAACTTGAGAAAGACGTGGTTACTCCATTGTATGAAGGATGCAGGCCCGATGATACCCGGTTGAATGTAACGCTCAAGGCTATGGAGATGAAGGCAAAGCACAAATTGAGCGACGCAAGCTTCGACGATATGATGGCATTCTGGCATGATCGTCTCCCGGAGGGGAACACATGTCCAACTAGTATCGAGGATGCCAAGAAAATCGTCTGTCCTCTCGATCTACCGCACGTTAGATATCACGTATGCATCAACGATTGCATCATTTATCGGGGCGAGGACGCGGAGAAAACCACATGTCCGGTGTGCGGCGTGAGTCGATACAAGAAAGGGAAGAAAGCACCTCGAAAAGTGGTATGGTACTTTCCTATCACTCCTCGTCTGCAGCGCTATTTCGCGGACCCTAAGGAAGCGAAGCTCATGCGATGGCATGCGGAAAGGAAGAAGCCAGGAGATGATGATGACCCCGAAAAGGATGAGCTGCTGACGCACCCTTCAGATGCTAGCCAGTGGAAAGCATTGGACCTCGAATTCCTAGAATTTGGTGGAGATTCGAGGAACATCAGGCTTGGTGCGAGCACCGATGGACTCAATCCGTTCGGTAGCCAGAGCAACACGCACAGCACTTGGCCCGTGTTTGTATGGATGTACAACCTCCCTCCATGGTTGTGCATGAAGAAGAAGTACATACAAATGAGTATGCTAATTCAAGGGCCGAAACAACCTGGTACCGACATCAATCTGTATCTCGGGCTGTTGAAAGAGGAGCTAGCCACGTTATGGGAATCTGGAGCCAATACTTACGACGCCGTCGCACAAGATTATTTCACTATGAGAGCCGCGTTGGTCACTACGGTGCAAGACTATCCAGGTTGCGGGTATATCTCGGGGCAGGTTATCCAAGGATTCTGCGCATGCGTTAGGTGCATGGATAACACAAGCTATCTCCAACTAGAGAAAGATCCAGGGTCATCGAAAACCGTGTTCATGGCGCACCGGAGGTGGCTCGGCAAGAATGATCCATGGAGAAAACGTGGAGACCTGTTCGATGGCAAATCAGAGACCCGAGGAATCCCAGAGCGTAGGAGCAGCGAAGAAGTGGAAGAGTTGCTGAAAAACTGGAAAGATTGTCCTAAGCACGGAAAGGGCGAAAGAGGCAGCAACAAGACAAGCCGCTGATGAAGGTATGGAAAACAAGGTCTGTTTTACGGGAGTTGCCATCTTGGAAGTTTCTCCGCACGCCTCATAGCCTCGACATCATGCATATCACGAAAAAGCGAGAGTTTGGTCGCCACCATAATCAACATGCCGATAGGACGAAAGATGGTCGAAAGCAAGGCACGACCTGATATGCTTGGGTATCCGGAAGGAGCTTCACGGAGGACGACTACTCCGATGATCGGAAGATGGCGATGATCATGAGTCGAGAGGCGACACAAGGTCGTCGGAAGGGTAAAAGTTCAAGAAGAAGAATATTACTGCCTCCTTCTTGCTTCACTCTAAGCCGGATGAGATCAAACAGTTTTTCAAGTGCCTTCTAGGAGTCAAATTTCCTTACGACTACGCGGGCAAGATAAGCATATACCTAGGCGAGACGAAGGAGGTTCGGTGGCATGAAGTCTCACGACTGCCGTGCTAATGACGCAGTACTTCGGTCGCACTAAGAGGGATAATGGACGAGCACGTCCGTGAAACGTTATTTGGCCTATGCAAGTTTTTCGACGTCATCTCTAGGAAGTCGATTGGCTTGAATCAGCTCGGAAGGCTACAGGAGGAGATCGTGGTGATACTATGTGAGCTTGAGGTCTACTTCCCACCCGCATTCTTCGACATTATGGTGCATCTGCTGGTCCATGTCGTGGAGGACATCGTACAACTCGGGCCGATGTTCCTCCGCAGCATGATGGCGTTCGAAAGGAGAACGGACACATCAAAGGATACGTTTGCAACAGGTCCCGTCCAGATGGAAGCATAGCCAAGGGCTTTACGGCGAAGAGTGCATCTCTTTCTGCATGAATTATCTAGACATCGAGAACCCTGTCGTTCTTCCCGTCAACAGACACCTTGGCAAGCTCGACGGATCTGGTCACCGAGAGGGTCGTCGCATACTGCATGCAGACTTCGATTTTCGACGCGCAGACTTTGATCGAGCAAACCTCGTCGCGCTACAGCATTTAGAACTGGTCGATCCTTGGGTACAGAAGCACAAAAGGTTAATCGAGAAGAAGTACAACGGGGCATACAGAGGACGCAGGAGAAATAATCAAAGAGCACAACTCAGATTTCACGCGTTGGTTTAGGCGACGCTCCTTGATAATCCCTCGCCGCATTCTTCTGACACGGAAAAGATCATATTCACCTTGTCGCAGGGACCGATGCAAAACCTGGTGACCTATCAGGCGTATGATATAAACGGCTACACATTCTACACGGAGGAAAAGGACAACAAGTGTGATTATCAGAACTCGGGCGTAACGTCGGAATTCTACACCGATGACAACGTGAAGGAAAGATTCTACGGAAGAATCGAGGAGATCTGGGAGCTCGACTACTGTGGAGAAAAGGTGCCGATGTTCCGTGTCAGATGGGCAAAGAGCGTCGAAAGAGAAGACCGGTATTTCACAACCATGGTTATACCGAGCAGCGAAATCCAAGGTCACCGGCAACCGTGGCCGCGAAAAATGAACCGTGGGTACTGGCTACCAAAGTGGACCAATGTTTTTTCATTACCGACCCGACAAAGCCTAGCCGTGTTGTCGTGAGGAGAGGAAAAAGAAACATCATCGGAATGGATGGAGTCGCCAACGAGCAAGACTTGACCCGATCTGGCGATCAAAGATTGAAGATGATGACGACTACGATGCACAACATACATCACAAGAAGAAAAGGACAACCCTACACAAAAAGGGTAGCCCGTTCGAAAGAAGAAACATTAAAGTGCGGGCTAAATTATTCAACGCGACAAAGAAGGGAAAAAGATTGTAAAACGCTAGCTCAAAAAATATTGTAAGCATGGTGAAAAAAGATTGTAATATTCATGGACAAAGTATTATGAAATTTAGTTATACTTTAAATCATATTTTTGGGCATTTTGGAATATTATTACTTTTGGAATATTTAAAAGTATTTTAAAATCAAAATAAAACTTCTATGGCATATATCACCACTTTTGGGCATTTTTTGGAATATTTAAAAGTATTTTTAAAATCAAAACAAAAAATTGGGGCACGAGATTGAACACAGGTGCTCTCAGGTTTAGAATAGAGTAGTGGGCAGAACCAGTGGGATATGCTAGTATAGTTGTTAGCTAGTGGGGCCGTAATTCTCTTATGCAGTAGTTAGAAGCCGATAGGCGTAGCGCACTATCCCATAGTGCGCTACAGATATCCGTAGCGCACTATGGCTCGGTGCGCTCGCCTAAGTAACTTTATCCACGTGGCGCTGACCCCTCTCTCATCCCCATCTCTCCATCTCTCAGCCCGAGCCGAAGGACCACGCCGCCGCTCTCGATCCGCCCGGCTGCGTCGAGGAGGAGGAGGCCTGCCAGCCCGAGGAGGAGGAGGTCCGCCCGTACGTGTCCGAGGAGGAGGTCCGCCCGTGTCTCAGGAGGAGGCCCGTGTCCGAGGAGGAGCAGCCGCCGCGTCTCAGGAGGTGGAGGCCGCCATCGTCCGCCGTCGTCGTCCGCCCGTCGTCCGCCCGTCAGAGGTGAGCGTCGCCTCTCCCCTCTCTCCCTCTCTCCCTCTCTCCCTCTCTCTCCCTCTCTCCCTCTCTCTCCCCTCTCTCTGCAGGCCATGGTTAGGGTTCTGCAGGCCATGGTTAGGGTTCTGCAGGCCCCTCTCTCCCTCTCTCCCCGCTGAATGTGCAAACTGGTAGAGATTGCATCAATCATGGGCTCGATCATTGTTGTCCATGCAGTCATCAACTACTAGTAGTAGTAGTAGCAATTCTCTGTAACAATCTCACCAGAAAAGCTTTAAAAAAGTGCAGCAATGGCCAACTAGAGTTCAAGGATACTCCATTCAGAATTGTTTGTAACTGATTTTACTCTATGAAAGCTTCTATAGAAAATGGAAAGTGAAAAGCCTCATGTAAATTCTGTATAGAACATATGTCATGTACTGATGCCAATTTTTCTCTAGCATATGATAAAAGCCTGGGAAACTTGGTTGATAGCAATGTGCTGCACCATAGATCATTCCAGAAAATAAAACTGAAACCATTGCCTACTTTTCCTATAGTCATGGCTCTCCATTCATCATCAAGACTAAATATCCCTCTCTATCAAAATGATCCACATTGTGTAACTGTATGGGGAACAGACTCATGATAGTAAGTGTCCCTTATCAATTTGACTCAGGGAAAATCAGCATTATTATAGAATTTATCCAAGTGTAATCAGTAATGCTTTGTTCTGAATCCTGAGATCCAATATTCCCAATCCTCCTTTTTCTTTTGGCTTGCAAATCATATCCCAAGCAGCCAGTGAATTTACTCTTTCCTTGTTTTTCCTTCCTCCATAAGCATCTTCTTCTAGCTTTATCAATGATCTCAATAACCCCGAGGAATAACCACAGTACACATGAAGTACATTGCCAATGAAGACAAGACAGAATTAACTAGAATGGGACTGTCTCCATAAGACAAAAAAGATATAGTGGAATTCAGTCTTCTTCCAATTATGTTAATAATTGTTGAGAAATCCTTGACAGAGGGTTTAGTAGTGCCCATGGGTAAATCCAAAATGTAAAAGGCATGGACCCAAGCTGACACTCAAAATCATAACTTGAAGAAATCTTCCTTGATGATATGCAGGCATTTTTCACAAAGAAACCATTAAAACCATCTAGTCCAGGTGCTTTATATGGTATTAAGAATTTAACCAATCCATATATTTCCTCTTCGGTGATTGGGGAATCCAGACTTTGTAGAGTGTCCACCTCAGGAAGTAACTCCATTAACTCCATATTATTATTTGTAGGAAAGGAAACCCCCATCCTATTTTTGTAACATCTCCATAAGGATGTATCTTTCTCAGTATGCTCTCTCATATTATTCCCATTTTCATCTTGGATATGAGAAATAATATTATGCATGTACCTTTCTGTGGCCCGTGCATGAAAATCCTTTGTGTTTTCCCCCATTTAATTTCACCCATTTGATAGTGCAATGCTACTTTGGTACTCTGATTACCCATCAATTTCTTTAGATGGAATTTAACAATATTAATGAAATTGAATTTAGGGGTGGAAATCCCCCTACTGTCCTCAAGTTGATCTAGTAGTAAGATCACATAATTTATTTTATCAAATAGGATTTTCAAACCGTGTATGTGCAAGGTAGTAAGATCCTTCTTTCAAGTAGATGTCCATTTCTGGCTTAGATATTACAAAAGTTTGCAATGATTGTTTATATAAATGATTAGACAAGATAAAATCATCTCATGGACAGTCTATGTACAAGAAGCTAGCTAGGGTTAGCAAATTTAGCTTGGTAAAAAGCATCTGGTTTTGCACTCCTAGGTGGACACTCCTGGGTGCACCACCTAGCTTCGGGTTTATCCAAATTTAGCTTGTATCAGAGGTGCACCCCCTAGCATCTTGTTTTGCACTCCTGGGTGCACCCCCTAGTTTGTGGTTGATCCAGCAACTACAAACAATGTGTATATACTGATGAACTTGTTATTTTCTATCATATTTGCTGTCATATACTTGCTGACATATAATCCATACTTGCTTTCATATTTGTTGTCATAAACAATGTGTACAAAAAATGTGTACACATTTACTGATGATCCATACTGTCATGTAATGACAGGTGCTAGATGGTTAGGGTTTGACAGTGAGCAAATTATGTTCTTGTGAATTATGGTTAGGGTTTGGGAGTGAGCAATGTACTAGATGGCCATACTGTTATCTTTATTGTGACTTATCTGCAGATGTCATACTGTTATCTTTCACAAGAAGTCAGTGCTACTTGTTTATATAAATGATTAGACAATATAAAATCATCTCATGGACAGTCTATGTACAAGAAGATAGCTAGGGTTCACACCCTAGCATACGGTTTTGCACTCTGGGTGCACCCCCTAGCTTCCCCCTACCTAGCAGCCACAACAAGTTCTGTAGTGGCTGATACAAGTTCTTCCTAGCATCTGGTTTCCTAGCATCAAGTTCTCCTGGATTTGTTTAGCTTGATTCATTGTAGTGGATGTAGTAGCTTGCAGTTAGCTTGTAGTTGCTGTAGTAGGTTAGTGTTAGCAAATTTTATTGTAGTTGCTGTAGTAGTTGCCTAGCATATGGTTTTGCACTCATGGATTTTAGTGTTGTTTGTGGCTAGGAGATATATGATCCTAGTTATGCTGATGATGATCCTAGTTTGTGGCTGATCTAAAATGCTCCTGGTGATGGTCTAGTAGTGCTGAAATGGTGACCATATAATCTGACCATATTTGCTAGTGCTGATCTAAAATGCTCCTGGTTTAAAATGCTCCTGGTTTGAAAATACATGGTGAAAACTTGGTGTCATATAATCTGACCATATTTGCTGTCATATTTGATGTCATATAAGTTATTTGTTGTCATATAAGTTACTTGTTGTCATATAAACTTGTATTTGCTTGCTGTCATATAATGACAGGTGCTATAATCTGCATGTATTTGCTTGCTATCATCAATGACAGGTGATATAATCTGTGGTGATATAATTGTAGCACTTGAAATTGTGATTGTGCTTGTATGAGGCACTTTATTATGTCGTGTATGCAGGTTCTTGTATGAAATGAGTCCCGATTTTTGCCGGAATGTTGATTAACTTCCGTTTCGGCAGAAATCGGGCACTCCTAGTTTAAGAAAATTAGCAAAGGTCATGCCGGATTTTTCCGTGCATTTAACCAATTATATGTTTTTTATTAGTGCAAAGATGTGTGACAACGACGAGGCTGGATGTTCTAAGCGCATCAGCGCTGAAGGAGAACTCAGACCTCGGAATAAACAATTGACATTCTGGGAGGCGGCCCAGCGGCTAGAAGACGATGAAGAATACCATCCTTCGGAGAGCGAGGATGATGAGATGGAAGATGCAGAGGAAGAAGCCGAAGGAACGGCGGACGATGAAACCACTGATGGCGGCGAGGGCACAAGGAGTGGTAGCAACCCTCCTAAGAAGAAGAAGAAGAATCCGAAGGACCGGCGCCCGAACACGGTCGGCACGGTCAGGGAGGAAATTACCGAAGTGAGCCTATCAGGGGTTCCTTTGGACCCGCCCTTGTCGTCAAAGGGTACAGTGGGCAAGTGGCGGCGATCACCCGGACAACCATCTCGATCAACACTGAGAATCTCTGGCATAAAGATAATGGCCACTTGCGCACACTCCTCTTCGAGAAGCTGCACGCCAGATACAAGTTCCCCGCTAAGTATCAGAACACAAATTATCATGGGAACGAAGTAAACAAATCCGCCCTCACAAAGATGAGCACCGCCCTGGCCAGCTGGAGAACCCGGATAAAGAAGAAGATTTATAAAGAAGGCAAAAGTCTTGAGGAGATCCAGAAGATTGACCCGCAGATCACCGAAGATCAATTCCGGGAGTTCAAGGAGAGGTGTGAATCGAAGAGCCACGGCCAATAGTAATCGGGAAAGGTCTGCAGCGATGAATATAGGTCATCACCATCTCGGATCTGGTGGATCTGAACGCGGAGGCCAAATGGAATAAGGAGGGCCGAAGAGTATAGATCCAAGGGATAGAAAACCCTTTGCCAAATTCGAACCGGGCAGGTTGAAACTTCATCGAGCCGTTACCATGTGGACCCAAAAACCAAACAACTCACCGCGGATCCTGCGGTGAAGGAATCGAGAAATTGTGGTAAGTATAATCTAATTACGCGGATCAACACGATTGCAATCTAATCGATGATCTAAATGATTCAACATTACTTCTTCTACGGGAGGAGAAATTGTTGCTAGTCATGGATCCTGGGGTTCCTCATCCCGTGGGTCGGCCGGCCACCGGTGGGATAACCCTTTTAACTGGGCGATGAACCGGGCCAAGAAAATAGAGCCGGTTACGAAGAAGCCGTCGTCGGCTGGCCGTCTGGCCAGCCTCGGGGGTAAGAATTGGGTGGATCATTTTGGTCCACCGCCGAGGACGCATGTGGCGCCGTCGGGAAGGAGCGAGGAGGAAAACCGAGAGGTTCAAGAACTTAAGGCACAAGTGGCGCGGATCCCGCAGATCGTCCAAGACAACGTGGCAATCACCCTCACGCCCTTCCCGCCTACCTTGGTGGAGTCAATAGCGAATCGGAGTGCGGGTGGTCGAGTAGGGCCGTGCCGATTCCAAGCATGGTCGGCAGCCACTCGAACAACGCGGCGCCGACGAATCAGCGAACCACGTGTTCGTGACTCGCCAGCACCGCGCGGTGCCACAAGTGTTGGTGACTCCCGCCATCACCGCGCACCGAGTACATGTTGGTTCCCCGCCATCGTCGCGGCACCGGAGCTCCAAGCACCCGTCGGTAGGGAGAATACACGGCGCCAGCACCGCCATCAAGCAGCCCTTCCGTCTCTTGCACGCGCCGCGTGTAAGGCGTCGACATTAGCCGATCTCGGCGCCATCACGGTAAACAAATTGCTTTAATTACCTCCTTTCATGCCATCTATTACTCTTATGGCATCTCGCTCGACGACGCCGACATGTTTTCCGCAGACGGATGTTCCTTGCACTCTTATGCTACGTGAACAACGGTGAGGATGTTGCCAAGGGTACCATCGTTCAACCTTGCAGCGCACGCGTTCCACTCAAAGCCGATGCCGATAGCGCACAGGGTTAAAATTAGTCGGGTGCTAAGGGGCGCGGCGACCTGGAACCTCCCATTCAACCCCTGTGAGCGGATGAAGAAGAGCCGTCGTCCTCGAAGTTGCTTCGCTTATTCTTGCTATGGCCAAAGAGCATGATCCGTTTGGGGACTGCGGGGCCATCACGCCACAAAGACCGCTTGTCATGCCAGCGACAAGCGGTGGCAAGGCCCTCATCGCCTCGCCACCTCCACGCGGTGGGTCGGATGATCATGTTGATGATATGCACATGGCGCAGGATCCGCCGAGGACGACGAAGACTGGAATGATCACTTCTTCAGCACTTTCGGCAACGAAGAAGACCTAGCTGGTGGCCCCATAGAGAAAGCTACTATCACCAAGCGCCTGCTTGGTTCTCGGAGACACCTCCAGCTTGCGCCTTCTGAGCCGGCTGATACAACCAAGCGCCCTTTATTCTAAGCCACGACACACTACATAGGGCGGCCAGTGCTCAAGTGCGGTGCCTGCCCGCTCCAAAAGGAAAAAGGGCAGGAAAAGAAAATCTAGCAGCTCGAGCCGGTGGCGTCAACAACTGCGAATCCGATCAGGTTTCGGACGGGCCACCAAGACCTGAGGGTATTATGTGGAGATTCATGTGGCGGGTGAGCCCATGCTACCTAAGAATTTGCGGAAGCTTCGCCAGTTCGAATCGCAGAGAGTGTGCATGACAGCGTGCTGACGATAGAGAGACGCCTTCTATCGGAGAAAGATCCCTCGCACCCGGTATTCGTGGTTAAGGTGCCACCAGGCTTGGGCTTCGTCGACACTGCCCCCGCGGATCTGTTCTTCCTGCGGTTCGACGACATCTTCAATATGTTCCACCTATACCCGCTGCACTATACCATGGTCCGTCTCTTTTCTCTCAGCCTGGCCACGCAGATCATTAGAGAGAACACACCGGGCATCGCTATAGTGGACCCCTACTACATGCATGACGGCTGCTTGGGTTCCCCCGCCGAACGACGTATCGTGGCCTCGTACCTAAAAAGAATCCTCGTGGCGAACAAGACAAAGGAATACATTCTCGTGCCTTACTTTCCCGAGTAAGTCGTTATTCACTCGCCACCGTCGATTGGCTTTATTAGATCATCATCATTCTTTTTCCAACACATTCCATTTGAATTTTTTTCGCAGAGATGAACACTGCATGCTCATCTCCTTATCGCCGAAGCATTCCCACGCCATGTATTTCGACTCGGGGAGTCTAGAAAAGAAGAAAAACTACGACAAGATCAAGAAAGTTCTGGATGATGCTCTCACTGGCTTTGCCTCGACGGAAGGCACCAGCTTCGTGCGTAAGAAGGTCAAGTTTGGCAGGCACGTCTTCAACCACGTAACGGAGATCCCCTGCGTGAAGCAGCCGGAAAACAGTAAGAAGGAAGCCTACTACGCACTCCATCACATGAGGGCGTTCCTACTTGACCAGCAGAATTCTACGCTGCCAGATCATCTCAAACAGTGGGCCGAAGCAAAGGCCAAGATCAATGATTCGGATATTAGACAAGAGATGTATCGCATCCAGCAGCAGTTTGGGGCAATCATCTTTCGTGATGTCATGACTTCGGGGGGGATCTTCTACGGAGGAAATATCCCGAATAACCGTGACATAGAAGATTGCCTAGAGATGCAGGGTGACTATAGGAAGTTCATGACGAGACAAGGCGTCCTCCCGTTCCCTAAGCCGAGCCAGAAGGCTTGATGTTGGCCTAGTTGTAGTTACAAACTATAGATGACCTTTGTGTGTGTGTGGACGACAAGTGAACTTATTTTGCTTATTATTATATATCAATCAATGCTTGGTTTTTTTGCTTACTCTTTGGTCCTTTGCTCAATTTGGTCCTTCTTTTTTTCCTTACTCTTTTTTCGAGAATAATGCCGATGATTGAAAGTCGTGGCACACTATATATGTGAATGTGCTACGATGGGACTGTGAGCCTTGTGATATGCACAAGTCCAGGTCTTGTGCATCCTACTTGGCTCACCGTTCCATCGTAGCATATTCCTGTGTCCAACGACCTATGTATATATATGAGGCATTCTTTTCGAGTTATTTTTGTCTTTTTCGAGAATATGCCGATGATTGAAATGTCGTGGCACAATATATATGTGAATGTGCTATGACGGGATAGTTAGCCTTGTGATATGCACAAGTCCAGGAATTGTGCATCCTACTTGGCTAACCGTTCCGTCATAGCATATTCCTGTGTCCAACGACCTAGCTAGTTATATATGAGGCATTCTTTCGAGCTACTTTGGTCTTTTCGAGAATAATGCCGATGATTGAAATGTAGTGGCACACTCTATATGTGAATGTGCTACGATGGGATTGTACGCCTTGTGCTATGCACAAGTCTAGGTGTTGTGCATCCTACTTGGCGTACGGTTCCATCGTAGCATATTCCTGTGTCCAACGACCTATGTATATATATGAGGCATGCTTTTTGAGTTACTTTGGTCTTTTTCGAGAATAATGCCGATGATTGAAATGTCGTGGCACACTATATAGGAGTACTTTCTATAAGTGTATCTTCATATGCGACTTTAATTATATATGTTTTTTTCAATAGTCGGTTAATTATTATTGTCAACTTATAGATGACGTGGTACGTCGTGTACAAGGGACGGGTTCCCGGAGTCTACGATGATTGGGAAGACTGCCGGAGACAGGTGCACCGTTTCAGCGGTAATAGCTACAAAGGGTACAACACTATGGCGGAGGCGGAAGCTAGATACACGCGCTATCTAGAGGGAGTTAGGACAAGGAACCGGATGAAGACCTACACCTTCGTCGCGGCGGTGATCATGCTTATCTTCTTTGGTTATTTATCCCGCGTTTGTGTCTAGCTAGCTAGTTTAGATGTCTAGGCGAGCTTCCGAGCTCTAACTTGTTCGATCGACACATGTATTAGCATGTCACCAACTACTACTTTGTAACATGATCGAAACAATGTAACTTAGACTATGTATTCATGTATAAGACTTATCTATATGTATTTGTTTCAATCTTGTTTTTCATATTGAGTATTTATATATATAATTGTATATCTTGTATCTGTGTGTGTATATCTGCTGTAATATTGTATATAATCTGTCTTGCATATAATCTGGCTCGGAAATTAAAAAAAACAAAAAATACATCTGTGGCGCACATGGTCTACCTTCTGTGGCGGTCTACACCTAAAGCGCACTATGGAAGTTTAGTGGCGCACTAGGTAGTGCGCCACAGAAGATCCCAGGGGTAGCGCACCATCCTAAACTTCTGTGGCGCACTAGGAGGTGCGCCATTTATCTCGCACGACCGCCTGGCAGGCGCCACTGAGAGATAGCCGCTAGTGCGCCACGGATGGGCATTCCTGGTGCGCCACTAACAGCCTGTTTCCTAGTAGTGTGATCAGTTTGAGGGTAATCCAATCAGTCAGCCCTTTCAGCTTTCGGACATCAGCGGCCGTTTCGATCAAGCTGCCAAGTTCATCCTTGACACTAACAAGATGAATAAGGTAATCGCTGTTTTGCAGAGTTTTAGATTAGTTCTCCAGATGTTACTATATGCTCCAGTCCCCGAAACTTGCAAGGAAATAACTTGTTATATGCTTGGAAGTTTAATAATGCTTTACTTAATCTATCTTTATCTCTAGTGTTCGAATTTATATCCGTCTAGATTTGTCTTATAGTTTGCTTGCCTTTCTTCTTAGTTGAACTTGAAATATCCAGCCACCTAGATCCGAGGTAAGTTTTGCTTAACTCGGATCTGGTTTAGCTTTGAATATTCAGCCACCTAGATCCGAGTTAAGTTTTGCTTGACTCGGATCTGGTTTAGCTTTGAATATCCAGCCACCTAGATCCGAGTTAAGTTTTGCTTGACTCGGATCTGGTTTAGCTTCGAATATCCAGCCACCTAGATCCGAGGTAAGTTTTGCTTGACTCGGATCTGGTTTAGCTTAAAATGTTCATTTATCATTTTGCTCCATTGTTCAGGTTGCCCATGACCGGCGGACTGCCGAATTTCAGAGGTTGCTTTTTTCGCACCGCAAACTTGAAGAAAAGTATGAGAAAATCCTTCCTGTGGTAAAAAAGGCTGGTAAGTCTATAGTTCCTTTTCGTTATTCTCGTCGTTCTTATCGTTTTGTCCGCGAGATGCCGGCTCACTTTTTTGGGTGAACAGGTAATATCAATGACCTCAACATTCGTCTTGAGAAGAAAGTCAAGAGCTTGGAAGGTTAGTTTCCCTTTTATCTTACACCTTTTCCCTTTTAACATGTGTGCTAAGCTTTCTTTATTTCATTTGGCTTTGGTAAAGCCGAGTTGCAAACCTTTGCAGCATCTCACCAAGATTGCACGCCCATCCCTGACATGATGCTGCATTTTTTAGAACAAAGCGCTACTCATTCGGCACAGCTACAAGAAAAAGATGATGAAATAGCTCGCCTGCAGGCTGAGGTGGATGCCCTTAAGCTCTCACAGAAATCCGAACTAGAAAAGGTCGATCAGGAATTCTCCGAGGAGAAGAATCGGCTAGCTCTGGAGCTGCAGAAGAACAAAGAACTCCTCGAAGCTGCCGAACTGAAAATTCAGGGAATGAGCGAGGAAATTGCTCGCTTTGAGAAGAGCAAGATCGATTGGGCCAAAGACCTTCAGATAATGATGAGTTATATTCACCGTAAGCTTCTTAGCACGGCCGAATTATATTTTTCTCTTTGTCCCTGCTGCCACCTGACACATTCGTGTTTTGCGCAGATCATTTTCCCGAAGCTAAGCCTGTGAGTTCTAAAGCAGTTCTTGCAGCTCGTGTGCGCCGAGGTGTCCCTGTTGCCGCTGACTCGGAGTATTCAATGGAGGATTTCCTGGTTGCTGTTGGTGCTGCAGTTGGTCCAATGAAGATTATGGGCCGGGATTTGGTGAAGGCAGCTATTCGAGCTTATCATGTTCTCTGGCCGAACACTTCTGGGACTCCTGATATCAATGAGGTTGAATTACTGGTGAAAAGACTGATGGCATCTGAGAAGCAACTAAGTCTCTGGAGGGAATCAGCCGGGCGCGCTGGCGCTGATATGGCCCTTACTGTTATCATGTCATGGTATGAAGACATCTCTCTTGATATCCTGAGAAATCAGCGCACTGGCTCTCGTTGGGTTGAAGACCCCACTTTCGTCGCTCTTCGGCAAGATCGCGCCTTCCAACTCGTCGAGTATGCCGACGTTCACACCTGGAATGAAGGGCCGAGTTTCCTTCCAAACCCGGATGAGGAGGTCGTAGTTGAGGATGCCTCGGATAACAATTCGGCTGAGCAGGGGGAGGCTGAGGATGACTCGGCCACATCTGGTAGCTCCAGTTCAAGCTCGGACAGTGACGGTGATGCATGGTCCTCCTCCAAAGGTACTGGGCATTCAACCGCACAGACTGAAGCTCCTGAGCAGCCTCGGGCTTCGACTGAAGTTGCACCTGGGTCTATGGAAGGCGAGGCAACTTCGGTCGAAGTTCCTCCTACGTCGGAGTGCCCAATGCCTGACCAAGTCGCTGCCTCTTCAGCTAAAAACGTTTAAGTTATTTCTTATCCGTGGCATGCCGGGCGTATGATGTACGCGAAACATTTGTCCGTTTTCTGTATGACCTGAATTTCTTTTGCCGTGTACTGCTGCGACATATATGTTTGTAGCTGTTATAATTTTGTTTAAGTTGGTTTTCGTTCGAATTCTTTCTTTGATGACTTGTGATTTCCTGTTTTTAGGATGTATCCTTGTCTTTGTATTCTCGTGGTTTAACCGAGTAGTCTAGGTGTGAGCTTCGAATATCATACAAGATTGATCGGCTCTGATTCGTGGTGTTGAAGTGTTACACCTTTCTTGTATCAAAGGTTGATTATTACTTTGGAACGATGTATGGCAGTCCCCGAATCACTGCCTACCTCGCCGCAGTCTAGTATGTAAACCAAATTTCAGAAATAATATAAGACCAATGCCGAGGCGCTGCTCAGGGTGTCGAGTTTTAGTGCTCAACAAAAATTTCGGGCAACATATGGCAGTCCCCGAGTCATTACTCTAGATGCCGAGGTTTAATACATAAGATGAAATTGGAACAACATGCAGCAATCCCCGAGTCACTGCTCTGGATGCCGAGGTTTAATACATAATATGACATTGAAATAACATACGGCAGTCCCCGAGTCATTGCTCTGGGTGCCGAGGTTCAAATATATAACACGGAATTGAAATATCATCTGGCGGTCCCAGTCACCGCCTGGGTGCGAGGTTAAAATACATAACACGGAATTGAAATAACATATGGCAGTCCCCGAGTCACTGCTCTGGGTGCCGAGGTTAAAATACATAACACGGAATTGAAATAACATATGGCAGTCCCCGAGTCACTGCTCTGGGTGCCGAGGTTCAATACATCATTGGTTTTTGACCTTGAAACATCATGCTACGAGTAAAATGGACGAAGCAAAGCTACATTCCATGGCCGCTTCGTTTCTTCGCCAGCTTTGTCTGCCTTGTTCCTTCCGGGAGATTGAGCGTCGATTAGATAATAGGCATTGTTATGCAATGCTTTGCTCACGATGAATGGTCCCTCCCATGGAGGTGACAGCTTGTGCATGCCGGTCGTGCGTTGTACCAGTCGGAGGACTAAATATCCTTCTTTGAATACCCTTGGATTCACCTTCTTGCTGTGATATCGTCGCAAGTTCTGCTGATAAATAGCTGATCTTGATAGTGCCAGTTCTCTGGCTTCTTCTAGCAGGTCTACAGTATCTTGCCGAGCTATCTCGTTTACCTCCGAGGTTGTATACTGAGTAACTCTTGGCGAGTCATGTATTATGTCGGCTGGAAGTACGGCCTCTGCCCCGTATACCAGAAAAAATGGTGTATAACCTGTTGATCTATTCGAAGTAGTCCTGAGGCTCCATAGTAATGTTGAGTTCCTCAATCCAACATCCTGCCGACCTTTGCAATGGTTCGACAAGCCGTGGTTTTATTCCTGATAGTACTAGTCCATTGGACCTTTCCACTTGCCCATTGGATGCTGGGTGAGCCACAGAGGCAATATCTAGTCTTATGTGTTTCTCTCTGCAAAATCTGGCGAAGGCTCCTTCTGCAAAGTTTGTGCCATTATCTGTAATAATACTGTGCGGATACCCATATCTTAAGATAATATCTTTGAGAAATTTCACTGCTGTGGGCCCATCGCATTTTTTTATTGGTTTCACTTCAATCCATTTTGTGAACTTGTCCACCATAACCAATATGTGGGTCATTCCCCCTCGTGCCGGCTTAAATGGTCCCACCATATCCAAACCCCACACAGAAAATGGCCAAGTGATGGGTATTGTTTTTAACTCGGCCGATGGCATGTGTATTTTGGTTGCATATCTCTGACACCCATTGCATTTTTCAACTAATTCTTTTGCTTCTTTCAATGCCGTCGGCCAATAAAATCCATGCCTGAATGCTTTGGCTACCAAGGCACGAGATGAGGCATGGTGCCCACATTCTCCTTGATGTATATCTAGGAGGATCTCCTGACCTTCTGCCGAACTCACACACTTCTGCAACACGCTTGTGACACTTCTTTTATATAGCTCATTGTTTATGATTGTATAAGCTTTTGCTCTCCTTATAGTTTGTCTAGCTAATACTTCATTATCCGGCAATATCGAGTCTTTAAGGTAAGAGAATATGGGTTGTTTCATGGCGGTGTGACTTTTTCTGGTGTAATCTCACTGTCTATTTCCATGTTTTCTGCCGACATACCTACCTCGGCTTTCTCTATGATTGTGCTTACTTCTGTTGTCCTCCTCTTGGGGGGTTCCGAGTTATATTGCTGGTCTACTTCCATCGGCGCATTATCTTCTGCTGAATTTGCCGGAATAAAGATAGATTCGGATTCTGGTGAAGGGATTATTGATGGTTTTCTGAGGTGTTCCAGGGCAATACCCGGTGGAATTGACTGCCGGGTTGATCCGAGTTTTGACAACGTGTCTGCGGCATCATTTTCTGCCCGAGGTATGTGGTGAAATTCACATCCTTCAAAGTATCCACTGATCTTTTGCACATGAAATCTGTATAAAGCCATATTAGCATCTAATGCATCCCAATTGCCTGAGACTTGCTGTACTACTAGGTCCGAGTCCCCATAGCATAATATTTGGCGTATGCCAATCTCTTTTGCTACTTTCAATCCATGGACTAGTGCTTCATATTCGGCTACGTTATTGGATGCAGCAAAATGTATTTGTAGCACATATTTCAGCTGATCTCTTTTAGGCGAGGTTAACACTATTCCTGCCCCCAAACCATTTCTTAGTTTGGAACCATCGAAATGCATCGTCCAATAATTTGGATCTGGTAATGGTGGCTCATACGCACTTCGCCCGATCTCTGAAGAAGTAAGCGATCGCTTGAGATTTGATTGCTCTCCTATCAAATTGTGGAGCGATGGCGACAACTCGATTGCCCATTTTGCTATTCGCCACTTCATGCCTTTTGTTGCTCAATATGTCGGCTATGGGCGCCTCACAGATCACTTTGATGGGATGCTCTTCGAAGTAATGTTTAAGCTTTTTCGCCGACATATATACTCCATAAGCCATCTTCTGATAATGTGGGTAATTTTGCTTTGAGGTGGATAACACCTCACTTAAATAATACACCAGCCTCTGAACCGACTTACCATTTTCAAGTCGTTCCACTACGACTACAGCACTCACTACTCTGTTGGTAGCCGCTACATAGAGTAACATAGGCTCTTTTGATAATGGAGAAGCCAAAATGGGTGCTGTGACCAACATCTTTTTCAACTCATGAAATGCGCCGTCCGCTTGTGGAGTCCAAATGAATTTATCTGATTTCTTCATCAGCTGATAGAGTGGTAGCGCCTTCTCTCCCAGCCGACATACAAACCGGCTGAGCGAGGCTAGACAACCCGTGAATTTCTGTACATCATTTAAGCATCTTGGCAATTCCATTCTTTCTACTTCCTTTATCTTTGTTGGGTTGGCCTCTATACCTCGGCTAG
This sequence comes from Avena insularis, assembly GCA_023614405.1. Classification (NCBI taxonomy): domain Eukaryota; kingdom Viridiplantae; phylum Streptophyta; class Magnoliopsida; order Poales; family Poaceae; genus Avena; species Avena insularis. Next base: position 463,109,554 of record CM042697.1, on the reverse strand, counting down.
ATACAAGAAAACCGAGTAATTTTCCTGCCGGCACGCCAAACGTGCACTTTTCCGGATTAAGCTTCATTCGGAACCTTCTCAAGTTCGCGAAAGTCTGCCGTATATCTTCCAGTAACGTTTTGCTTTCCTTGGTTTTAATGACCACGTCATCTACATATACTTGTACATTTTTTCCTATCTGATCGTGTAGACATTTTTGCATGCATCTCTGATATGTTGCTCCTGCGTTTCGCAGGCCGAATGGCATTGTGCGATAGCAATAAGCCCCGTACGGGGTAATAAACGCAGTCTTTATTTGATCGGCCGGATTTAACGGTATCTGGTGGAAACCAGAATACGCGTCTACAAATGATAATAACTCACAACCAGCGGTCGAATCAATGACTTGGTCTATTCTAGGCAATGGAAAAGGATCTTTTGGACACGCCTTGTTCAGGTTCGTGTAATCGATACACATTCGCCATACAATGGCTACATTGGGATCATCTTTCTTATTTTCTACTAGCACCGGATTCAACAACCAATCCGGATACAGCACCTCCATGATGAACCCGGCTGCGAGGAGCCGAGCTATTTCATCCCCTATTATTTTTCTCCTGTCTTCGGCGAAGCGGCGGAGAGGTTGCTTCACCGGCCTTGCTCCTGGCCTTACATTCAAAGAGTGCTCAGCCAACTCCCTCGGAACACCTTGCAGATCCTGAGTTGACCATGCAAATATGTCCCGATTCTCACGGAGGAAGTTGGTGAGCTCGCTTTCCTATTTAGCGTCCAGGCCTGCACCAATAGTAACAGTACGCTCCGGGAATTGCTCATGTATCTGAAACTTCTTCGTTTCTTTAGTCGGCTAAAAAGAGACACTGCCATGCGGGTTGGCTAGTGCCGGCATGTTCAGCTGTGTCGACTGAGCGAGGGCTGCTACCTCCTGAATCCTTCTTTTTTCTCTTGCTATAACCAATGATTCGGCCAAATTTGACCCGGCTGATGCACACTCCATTGATTTCTTGTAATCCCCTGCTATAGTTATCACTCCTTGTGGTCCGGGTAGCTTCATTTTCAGATAACTTATATGACAGCTGCCCATGAATTTGGCCAATGCTGTCCGTCCGAGTAGAGCATGATAACAGCTCTCTAGATCTACCACTTCAAACTCTAAATTCTCTGCTCTGCAGTTATCTCTTGTGCTGAATAATACATGCACTCGGACCTTACCAATGGGTTCACATGAAAGCCCTGGCACTATTCCATGGAAAGTGGTCCTCGTGGATTGCAACATGTTCTGCGATATTCCGAGTTTATGCATGGTATCCTTGTACATGATATTGATACTGCTTCCATTGTCTATGAGTACCTTTGAGAATTTCACATTGATGCTCGGTCCCACAAATGTCGGATCCAACACGAGTGCATATGATCCGGGATTCGGCATTATCTTAGGATGATCCTTTATGCTCCAAGTTATCTCCTGATCCGACCAAGGCACATATCTTGGTACTGCCGGCATAACTGCATTTACTTCCATATGCCGGCGCTGCACACTTTGCTTGTCTTGCTGTTCCGTTGTGAACACGCAATAGGATTGATGATGTTCTCTGTAATCATTGCGTCCGGTATTCGCCGGATTTGTCCTTCCATCCTGGACTTGGTTCATCACTTGATGTACCGTGTCTCACCGATCCGAGTTATCGTACCTCGGGGGAGGGGACGGTAAAATCAGTTGCTGTGCATTTGCTCCAGTCAACTGTGGCTGATGCTGCTGATGTACTTGATGGGGTGCCTAAACTCCTGCGGGGTTCCCCATTGCATTTTTCATCCATGCACATTGGCGGGTGGTATGGTTGGCTGGCCTGGATGGGTTTGACGTGTGAAATTTGCACGACTGATCTAACATGGATTCGAACGTATACTTCGGCCTCTCGCCATCGCTTTTGTTCTGGGGTCCACTGCCTTTTTCCTTCATTTCTTGGTGTCCACTGCTGAGGACCATTCTTCTGACGTTGAGTTGCTCCGTGACTCGGCTGATCTTGCGCTACTGCCGCCACTTGGGCCGAATTATATCTATAATCCGGCCTTTCCTCTCTTCTTCTTCCTCTGAAATCATCGCGCTGGATGACCCGCCAAATCTCTTGCATAATGGTCCTGTTGCTCGCGATGATCCGCCGACATTAATTCTGGTTGCGTTGGGTCTCCTAATGCGAGGAGTCCGCTATTCGATAGTTTACGCCAGGTGGTCATATCTCTTTGCGACGCTGCCACAACACGCTGCCATAACGGCATCCTTGCGCGAACCAAGCTATTGCTTGCATTCTATAACTCCTTCACATGAGTTTCTCAGGTTGCACCACCGAGTTAAAATTCTCTATCTGTTTCATTCGCCTCTCTGCACACATGGCTAACTGTTGTGGCCTGTTTGGCCTCTTGTATGTGCTGGTAAAGTTGCTGACAAACATTTCCTCAAAATCCAGCCAACAGTTGATACTGCCCGCTGGTAGATTATTCAGCCACACCCTAGCTGGTCCTTCCAGCATCTGTGGGACGTACCGTACTGCCCATCGTAAGTTTCCACCCGCTATTTTTACAGCAGTGGCATAGTCAATCAACCAGTCCTGCGGTTTGGTGCTCCCATTATACGTTTTCGTGCCCCTTGCTAGCTGAAAATTTGGCACAGGCGGTTCGCCCATGATCCGTGGTCCAAAGCATGTCGGCCCTGGTGGACCCTGTTCTTCCAACAACTCGGACCGATATAGCCGACCCAGCTTCACTATTGCATCATTTGATGGCAAATCTCTGTACAGAACTCTATCTTGTACTCCATAGTGGTTGTTTCCGCCATGGATCGCATACTCCATCTCGGAATAGCCATCATTGTATCTCTCATTAATTTGATTGTGGCGAGCTGGCCTCGTTTCTCTTTCCTGCCGGGGTTCATGCCTCGGTTGCGGGTTGAGTGGCAGTCCTCTCCTTACTTCGACCGGGGTATTGTTCTCATGATTGCTTCTCACGGGTTCTCTTCTGCCGAGATCTCCATTGCCTCGGCTTCCGCCGTCTTTTTCCACACGGCTGTGGTTCCTCTCCCCACTGTTACCTCGGCTTGCATTGCCTCTGTTCTCATTTGCCTTTCCGGCCATTGCCGGATCATATGGAACAATTTGCTTGTTTCTTTTTCCTGAGGTTACTGCTTTGTCCTTTCGTGCATTATTTCCGGGCGAAGACGCTGCTGCCACGGACAAGGCAGGTGCTGCTCCTGCCGAGTGAACCATTCGTGAGGCCCCCGGCCTCGCCGGGTTTGCTCTGAGCATTTCCTCGTTTTACTGGTTCGCGATGCGCACCAGCTCGTTCACTCTTTCTTGCTGTTTCTGCCGGGCCTCGCCGGTCAACCCCTCTAACTCTAATGCTGCGGCATTTGCCGCTCTTAGGTTTTTTGCCGGGGTACTGTACCTCGGCAAGCCCAAATCCACTGATTCTGCTTTATGAGCATCATGCTCTTTGTTGATATCATTTATGAGGTTTTTCCCTCGCAATCTTAATTCGTCCACCCGTTCGGGTGCGACGTCAAGCTTATTAGCTTTGGCATATTCTCGCAGAGTCCTGTTTAAGGACTCCCGTAAGGCCGACACCTTTTTGGCCTCTACCAGCACCTTTTGCCTGGTTTCCTCCAACTCTGCCTGAGCATTTGCCGGATCAAGTATCGGCGCTACAGGCGTAATCAAGTTCTCTATGGTCGCCTGAAGAATGTTCTCTGGCCTTTCTAGAGGTGGCCCTCTTACTCTTGGTGCCTTTGGGGTGGTGTCCTGCACCTCGGTCGGGTTGGTCGCTGGCGGGATTACCTCGGTGGGTAGTGGTGCGGTCTGCCTGGGTGCGCCCTGTACACCGGTGGCGGGTTCTCTGCTTGACCCGGCAGCTGCTGCTCCAGTTTGCACTCCGGCCGCGACCATCACCTCGACGCTGCCTGCAGGATGTGCTCTGGGCGGACGGCTCGCAGCGTTAAGAGGTGGCTCTCCTGCAACAACAACTTGGTGAGGATAAACGCCGGTGATGTCGACGCCGACGTAGACCTTGTGCCCGCCCAGGCTGATGAAGACGCCATTACGCGGGGGAGTTTTCCCCCTGAAGCTCCCTGCATTGTCGCTGACATAATCACAGAGACCAAATCTCCGGACCAAGCCAGAAACAACGCGCTCGCCCGTGTTGATAAAGTTTCCCGTCCGGATCGTAACTCCAGCTAGCACCGCTACTGGCCCCACGGTGGGCGCCAACTGTCGTGGTGGTGGCACGGCAGATGCCATGGGTAGGCTAAAGTATGGGGCCAATGGATGCTAGAGGGATCTGGGGAGGGAAGATGTAGTTGATTCTACACACAGAAGACTAAGGCAAAGATCTTTATTTCTTCTTCCTTGGGCTACAAGTGCTCCTTGAGCTGTATACTGGGAGAAGAGAAGAACTTTACCAGCCTAACGGCTCTCACTCTAGTCGATGCCCCCTTCTGAGTCCAAGCCTCTCCTTATAAAGGAGAAGCCTGGGTTCCTCTAGGGCTGAGGTGGCAAGCATATTCGTGGAATATGCTTGTCCCAATATAGTAGTTCGGTGCCCCCCTTTCCCTGTCGCCCCTCTAATGACGGCAAGGTTCCAGAGGGCCCCTCCTGTGCGCCTCGGGCTTCTGGACTGTCACCTCCGTGACCTCCTCCTGCCTCTCTGTCGCTCTGCGCCTTTGTCCCTAGCGCTTGGCTCCGTTCAGATTCTCCCTAGCTTGCAGCTAGGGTTTGACTTCAGGCTTCTCCTTCTCCTGCAAGCTTCATATCATTCGGTCCCTCCTCGCATAACTCGGATCGTCCTTCACCTGCATCAAGATCACTCAGGCTAACCCGGCCGACTTACGCAATATCTCGGCCGGGTAATGTCTTAACATAAATATACGGGTCTCTCCCCTTCATATGTCGGCCGACTTCTACAGGATTCGGCCGACCTAGACTGTAACTCGGAAACCAGACGGGGGTTTTACCGTCGTCTTTCCCTGTCTTTACCCTATCCGGGGTTACCTCCCCAACAGTATGGTTCTAAAATACTCTTTACATTTCGTATTCGAATTATAAGATGGTTTAGCATTTTTCTGAAACATATGTATGTAGGTTCACTTATTTTGCTCCGAACTCTACGCACTAAAAGATGTCTAAAAGCATGGGCTCTATAAAAGGCTAGAACATCTTATATTTTGAACGGGGCGAGTATGGACATTTGCTCTTTATAATATGACATAATTGCTGGGCTAATATTTAGGCTTGTATCAATTATCACGGATTCACTATCGCCTTCTGCCGGGGTGGCCACGCTAATTTGCTCGGTCTGGCATTGATCTACCTCAGGCCTCGCTGCCGTTTTACACTATCTCCTGGTATAAACATACATATACTGACTTGGCACGCTGACCACTGGCATTGTTTTCTTGTCTCCATACTTGCACGGTGCATCGGTAATTGACTTATGGTAGTCAGAAAATGGTTGTAGCCTACAAATAATGGTTTTCTTGTCTCCATATATACTTGCACGGTGCATCGGTAATTGACTTGTAGGGTTGACACTGACGATGGTTTACAAATAATTGCTCGGTTAGTGAGTAAGCCTGAGCCGACGGTAGTGAATGATGCTGGGCAGTGTTGCAGTAAAGCGTGCCATGCATGTACGCAGCGAAACCATGTGCACCGGTCAAGGCCTTAGACTGGATCGGTCGCCGTGCTGGTGTGTGTAGACGCGGAGATGCGAGGTACTCCCTCTGTTTGAGATTATTAGTCCTAAAGCCAAGACATTTCATAACTCTTTTTATTAATATATGCATACATCAATAGTACTACATACATGATAGAAGTGAGAGAAAAAGTTGAACATACATTGAACAAGAGAGAGTAATAAATAAGATAACCCTTATAATCTCAAACAATATTAACAATCTCTTAGGACTAATAATCCTAAACAGAGGTAGTATTGCGTGACAGAGACGTCTCAACTAAACGATCATGAACAAACATACAAACTTGCATAGTAATGTAAGATCCTGAAGCACAAACTTACATAGTAATGCTAACTGATCATCTAATACTGGTCCACCGGATGAAGTCTTGGTCATCCAGAAGCCATTCAACGACGAAACAATGTAAGATCCTGCATGCAGCAATGCAGGATTAGGAAGCCATGCATGACAGTGCCAAGACGGATGAAACACGGACCGACCAACCAACAGCAAGAAACGGATGAAACCACGGATATCAATGTATTCCGTTGGCCGTCCAAGTCATCGCAAAGGCGCATGTTAATGCACTAGCTGAGCTGTAGTAGTTGTTGTTTACAATATCTCTGGAAGACGAAGAGACTAATTTGGGCAGACTAGTAGTACCACTCGCCATTTTCTAGTGTTTTCATACACTAGTATTGCGCGCATCAAAAGTTGGGACACTATATAGTACACAAAGAGAGCCTTGTCTTTTTTATGAACGGAACCACATTGATCTAGTTAGGTGTTAGACTTTACTTGGGTGGCGCGAGTGTCCATGCATTTTCGCTCTGTATTCCTACCACTATTTTCTTCACTCTCTCCTCTCTTCTCTCCATATTCTATTAAGGTCTTAGATTTGTTATATCAATTCATTTACTTTCTTCGCCTACCATCTACTTGCCTATTTATGTAAGTCCTCCTTTCCCCCATTCTATATAATTTCCAACCACGCGGAAGTAGTTCTAACAAATATAATTCAGTTGGTCAGCTCTATCACAAACAAGATAATGACACAAGTGATATGTTTTCGTAGCCCATTACACTGCCCATTCTTTTGATTTGGGAGACATCAGAAAAAACAAATCCGAGAAAGGACAAACGTAGCCTTAGCCTAGACCAGACAAAAGTATGCGGATTCCAATATTTATATGGCACAAGGACACGCTTCGCACATTACAGAATAATCGATCTCGGTATTGTTCGATGACACTTATGTCTGCTGAATACACCTGCCGTGTCAATTTGAAAATTTGCACCGGGTGCACGGACGACGACGCTACAGTGGTGCCAATCTGGGCCATGGCCATATCATGATTCAGCCCATCATTGTTTTCTTTTCATGGGATGGCTAATGGCTCGTCAAGCATCCTATGCATGTGAAAAAAGTTGTGTACGTAAGCTGGGCAGCATAGAATTTTTTCCGTACCTTCAACTGGTGTGTAATCTCTTCACGATCCTTTTTTATTGTCTGCTTCTTGTAAATGCAAGGGAACACAGCGGTAAACACCTAATGTCATCCTTTCTTGAGTATGGTTTAGACGTTTCTCAAATTAACTGTAGAAGTTTTCTAATTAGAATGACATGGCATTGGGGCGACCCAACCAAACTTATCATGTTGCCCCGCACTGCAATGTCTCAGCCTATCAATTGCCATCTACCGTCCTTTGTAAAATCCGACCATCGAACTCGACTGCTCTACATACGGTTCTAAAATACACCTATGGTTTGAATTTGCACGACAAAGACGTCTCAGCTAAATGATCAAGCACAAACATACAAACTTGGGTAGTACTGGTACTCATTGCTAGCTGCTCGATCGCGCACAAATTTAACTAAGGAGAGCAACTGATCATCAACTGGTCCACCGGATTAAGTCTTGGTGGTCATCGCCTTCTCTCCCTTCCTCTTTAATCTTGCTGCTGAAGAGTTGGCCAAGATGATTTTTCAAGCTTAGAACAATGGTCTAGTGACTGGTTTGGTGTCTCATTTGATTGGTAATGGGGTGGCTATTTTACAATATGCTGATGATACAATTTTATTAATTCAAGATGATATTGAGCAGTTAATTCATGTTAAACTAATTTTGTATATGTTTGAGGCAATGTCTGTGTTGAAAATTAACTTCAACAAAAGTGAACTGATTATGGTTTTGGAAGATGGAGAGAAAGGGTTAAGATATGCTGATTTGTTTGGATGTCAACTTAGTAGTTGGCCTATTAAGTACTTTGGTGTCTCTGTCTGTGGCATTAGGCTCCATGTTGCTGAGATGCAACCTTTGTATGATAAGCTTAAGAAAAAATTCGACGATTGGGTTGGTAATTCCTCTTTGATTGGTGGGAGGTATACTCTTATCCAATCCTCTCTGAGCAGATTGTTAATATATCATGTCTATATACCTCATGGCTTATAGCATACTAGAGAGTTTCACTAAAATAATGAGAAAAGTTAATATATCATGGCTCATAACCTGGAGAGTTAATATATCATGTCTATGTACCTCTCGGGAGAAGCGGTCAGGTTATGAGTTGAACCGTTTTGTTTTTTGATGAGCCAGTCGAGTATGTTCGTCAAAATCGTGTATTTCCTGAACAAAAAAGTCTCATCCTTAAGCCAAGCAAAATCCTAATGCTATGAACTAAAGATAACTCCTAGTATGTTGATATGCTAAGCAAGAGCCTATTACTCAAATATCATGAAGCCCTTATATATAGTTCCTATTTAAACTAATTTAAACCACAACTAGCACCACTACCATTCCACCACGCCTAGTCCAGCTTGCTCATGCAGCGCAGATTATACAAACACAAACAGCGAGATAGGAGATTGAAACAAAATTGCAAGGAAAAGCCAGAACCAAAACAAGTCTACGTAGCACACCACCCGTACTTACGACATGGACCCACCTGTCAAAACGCTCACAGAATTTTACAGGGAGTGAAATTGGCATAACTTTTGTTAAATGGAGTAATTAGGAAGATTTTTTGGTAAATAGGATAATTATTGTCAAAATTCTGAACTAGGGGTAAAAACTGGAATTTACTCTTAAAATTATGATTTCATCTTTATCGGTCTTATCTTTTATCTGCCCTCAATTATTATCGACTATTCATATTATCGTTCAAAATTGGAACACCATGTAGTCATAGTTTTAAAGACCGGACTGGATCGGCGGTTCAACCGGAAAAAACCGGATCCAGAGCCCCTGGCAATTCTTTAAGCGCACTAAACCGCTTGGACCTCACACGGTGGACGGACACCAGCCAGAGGTGCTGACCAACTTAGCTATAACCGATTTCCATGCAAACAGTAGAAACGTTCTCCTTTTACCACATCTACACCGTTGAACTGAAAACTGAACCTAAACCGTAAGCTTGGGAGTGTCCTTAAAAATGCTTTTGCTCGGCCGCTGACTATACTCTATTAAGATTCGAAAAAAAGACTATACTCTATTAAGTTGTTACGTGTAGTATTTGCCAAACTACGAGTCTAAAATGCTTTTACATTCAAAATATTTATTTATGAGAGCATTTATAAATAAAATTATAAATTTTATATCTTAAAAACCAAACAATGAACCGGTGAACTAGGGTTCGACTGGTAAAAACCTGAACCGACAGTCTCATCGTTTCGGTCATCGGTCCGGTTTTTTAAACTATGCGTGTAGTAGAAGAAACTAAGAAAGCTCTGTCTCTTTTATGAATGGAACCGCATTGATCCAGTACTTAGGTGTTAGACTTTACTTGGGTGGAGCGATTGTCCGTACATCTTTGCTCTGCATTGCATTCGTACCACTATTTCCCATCACCACCTCATCAGTTCTCTGCACATCCAATTAAAGTCTTATACTTGATGTATGAATTAACTTACCTTTCTTTATTTGCATACCCTCTGACTTGCCTATTTAAGCAAGTCCTCCTTTCTCCCCTTCCTTATAATCTCTCCAACCACACGGTAGTAGTTCAAACACATATAATTCACTTGGTCATATCCATTGACAAACAAGACGGCGAGACTAGTGATATGTTTGCTAGCTATCCCATTGCACTACCCATTAGTTTGGCTTGTGAGACATCATGAAAGACAGATCTGAGAAAACACAAGCGTAGCCTTAGCACAATCGGCAAAAAAGTATGTAGATTTCAATATTCATATGCCTTTGAAGGGAATATGCCTGAGAGGCAATAATAAAGTGTTTATTATGTGTATTCCAAGTATATGATAGATGTTTATTTTGCATGCTATAATTGTATTAATACGGAAACGTTAATACATGTGTGTTTAATAAACAAACAGAAAGTTCCTAGTTATGCCTCTCTCATAAACTAGTTCGTTGATTAACAAGATGATCACAGTTTCCTGATCATAGACATTGGATGTTGTTAATAACGAGATCACAACATTAGTGTAATGGTGTGATGAACATTCATCTGAAGTATAGCATTACGATCAAAGTCATAGATTTTATATTGCTATAAACAACTTACGAAGTAGTCCTAATCCTTAGACCATGAGATCATGCCAATCACTAACACCGGAAGAGTTTCTTGTTGACATCAGACGTCACACCGTAACTGGGTGATGATAAAGATGGCTTCAAAGCTACTAAAGTGTTATGCTGAGAATCATGGATCAAGAGTGGAATTTGTTCATCCCGATGACAGATAGATATACTCTGGGCCCTCTCGGTGATATCACATTGGTTAGCTTGCAAGCAAGTGATTTGATCACTAGAATGTTATATCACGGGAACGAGAAAAGAGTGCATGTCAGTAACAAGATCAAACTAGGTATGGAGATAACGATGATCGAATCTCGGACATGTAATATATCGTGAAAGAAAGGGATTAAGATACAAGCATAAAAGGTTCCGACGATCACAGGAAAGTCATCGTTGAATGTGTGGGAGTCAGTATGGATCTCCAGGTCCCGCTACTGATTATTGATCGGAGAAGGGTCTCGATCATGTCCGCATTATTCGCGAACCGTAGTGTGACACACTTAAGGGACACTGACATCCAGTTGGAGCAAATGTTTCATGCCGAAAGAATAAACAAGCGCAGGAATTTATTTCACTAGATACCAAAACAGGTTTTCGGGTGAAATTGCATAAAGTGGTTATGCATGTGAAATAGAATTCTATCAAGGGGTTATTTGTGAATGTTTGTCATTAAATTAATTGACAAAATTCTGAATAAAATAAAATAGTTTAATTTAATGAGAGTTTGCATTAAATTTGGTGAAAATTTAATGGCAAGTTTGAGTGGGATTTTGAGTGGAGGGATTTGAATGGATTTTTGTGAGTGGAGTGTCCACCCACATGAATGAAGGAGGGGAGGGGGCAACCCCCATGGCCGGCGGCCACCCCCTTGGGTGCCCCCCTCCTCCTATAAAAGGCACCCCCTCTCCTCTCTCTCACTTACACCTCCTCGTGAAGGATCTATCTCCTCCTCTAGAATTTATCCCCCATGGTCTCGGACTAGCGAGATACATGTTCCCGGTGGCTATTCGGCAAGAAAGGGTTGTGCTTCCGCTGCATCGCTGGAGCGAGGAGGCGTAGGTTGCTCTGTGTCTTGTATGTGTGTGCGAGCACGGATGCGCCGCTGCTTTGCAGCGCTAGGACTTCCTCTCGATCTTGAGATCGGCAAGATATCGTCTACATCAACCACGAGTTGAAGTCGTTAAGCTTTGTCGGTCTTCAAGGGTATGTTATCTACGGATATACATCCGCCCGTTGTTTGTATCTAAGTAGATAGATCTTGGTACATAGTTCCCATCGTAGGAATTTTTTTTCTATGCTGCGAACCCTACAGTGGTATCAGAGCCGGATCTATGCGTAGATGCTTTACACGGGTAGTACACATATGAGTATGTGGGCGGTGATGATCATGTTGTTTCTCCTTAGTTATAATTTCGGATATTGGTGGCATAGTGGGATGAAGCGGCCCGGACAAACTTTACATGTCCTCGCACATGAGACTGTTGGAATTATGCCCTAGAGGCAATACTAAAGATGTTATTATTATAATTCTTGTTCATGATAAAGTTTATATTCCATGCTAGAATTGTATTAAGCGGAAACTTTAATACTTGTGTGGTTTGTGAACAACACCGTGTCCCTAGTATGCCTCTATGGACTAGCTCATTGATTAATGATGGTTAAGGTTTCCTAACCATAGACATGAGTTGTCGATTAATAATGAGATCATATCATTGGGAGAATGATATGATGGACAGACCCAAACTAAGCGGAGCAATTAGATCGTGTCATCGTGTTCATCTTTGCGAAGGTTTTCTTATGTCAAATATTGTATTCCTTAGACCATGAGATCCTTAGACCATGAGATAATACAACTCCCTGATATCGAAAGAAAGCTTTGAGGTCATCAAATGTCATCCTATGAGAGGGTGATCATAAAGGTGTGTCTCAGGTGATCGGAAAGTATCTGTTGGGTTGTATGTATCGAGATGGGATTTGTCTCTCCCAAGTCGGAGAGATATACTTCGGGCCCACTCGGTAATCGATATCAACACCGCTTGCAAGCATGTGGTTAAGGAGTTAATCGCAACGTGATATCGGGCAAGTAAAATATCGCGCGACGAGTAAAGTACTTGTTGTGAACAAGATTGAACTAGGTATACCGGTACCGACGATCAAATCTCGGGCAAGTAAAATATCGCGGGACGAAGGGAATATATATATGGGATTGATTGAATCCTGGCATCATGGTTCATCCGATATGATCATCGATGAATGTGTGGGAGTCAATATGGGTTTCCAGACCCCGCTGTTGATTATTGCTAGAGGATCATGTCTGCATATTCTCGAACCCGAAGGGTCACACACTTAACGTGTCTCGACGCTAGGATAGATTGGATAATTGGTTTATGAGTTTTTGTTCGGGGTCTCGGATGAGATCCAGGACATCACGAGAGGTCCCGGAATGGTCCGGAGAATAAGATTCATATAAGGCAATGCAGTTTTTGGAGTTCGGAATTGTTTCGGGTTAATCGGTATTGTACTGAAAGCTTCTAGAACCTTCCAGAGTGGGACCAACGTGGCCCCACTTGTCGGGAGGGGGCATGGGCCTATGAGGGAGTGCCCTGGCCGCATTGGGCCAGGGGCACAAGGCCCCATAGGGCCCAGCTGGCCAAACACCTAGGAAAACCTAGGGGAGCTTCTAGAAGGGAGGGGGGAAACTTGCCCCCCACTCCTCCCTCCTTGGCCGCCGGCCTAGGGCTTGGGGGAGGGGCTAAGGCTGGACGCCCACCCCTCTATATAAAGAGGGCTGGGGGCGCACCCCTCCTCCACCTCCTCCACAACCCTAGCCGCCCTGCTGCCCCTCCTCTCTCTCTCCCTCCCGACTGCGCGTAGGCGAAGCCCTGCCGCAGAAACTCTCCACCGCTTGCACCGCGCTGTTGCATTGTAGATCCAATCCATCTCTCCACCCCACTTGCTGGACCGAGGAAGGAGGACACGTCGAGGTGCCGCACGTGTGCATCTCTCGGAGGCATCGCCACTTGCGGTGTTAGATCGGATCGGATCGCGAGGAGGAGAAGCGAGTACGACTACATCACCCATGTTTCGTCGAACGTTCCGCTGTGCGAATCTTCAAGGGTATGAAGATCTCATCTATCCCCCCTCGTTGTTTGCATCTCCAAGATTAGATCTTGGCTTTCCCCGTTCGTATCCGTAGAAAATTTTGATTTACTATGCTGCGAAACCCTTCAGAGACCTGTTCCACGCTTGACATGCAACAGTTTGCATAAGTGGCTAGCGGGTGTCTGTCTCTCCTACTATAGTCAATATCTATTTTGCAACGAGTTGTCAACAATTTGGTTATCCTAGTTGTGGTTCATGTTCGTAGGTAAGAACGGTTCTATCTTCGAAAGCCCTAAGCCACGTAAAACTTGCAATGGATAAATTAGAGGCGTCTAGTTTAGATTGTTGCTGGGCTAGTGTCATGATATGGTGATGTTGTAAGTAGAAGTATGAGATGATACTCTTACAACACACATAGCGTGTAAACTCCATATACCTTGGATTTACACATAAAGGTATGATAGTGATCATACCACGATGCACATGATAGAGATCATATGCGGGAACCATATCATTTCACTAATAAACATGTGATGTTTGATAGCATCTTATATTTCTTGTTTAGCGCTTTGTTAGCATAATAAGATGATCCCTCATTTAAATATCAAGATAAGAATGTGTTCTTCCTTTAGTATGCACCGATTATGTTTTTCGTCGCTCCAAGACATCACGTGATGATCGGGTGTTCTTGGATCCACGACCATATATCGGGTGTAAAACGGTTACACACACGAATACTAAGGTTTTAACTTGGCGAGCCTAGCATGTATAGGCATGGCCTTGGAACACGGACCGAAAGGTTAAGCATGAGCCATATAGTAGATATGATGCCCATTTGATGCTCGCCTTTGAAGCTACACCGACTCATGTGATGATCGGACTTGGTGTAGTGGATTTGGTTCATGTAATCACCAAAAAGGCACGAGGGGTGTCATTTTTTAGTGGGAGTTCATTCATAATATGGATTAGTTGAACTCAATCTATCATAAACTTAGTCTACACTTTACAAATTCTGTTGTAGATGGCACCACCTGCTTTTAATTTCAATGTGTTCATGGAGAAAGAGAAACTTGCAACGAACGGTAGAAACTTTACCAAATGGGCCATGAATTTGAGGATTCTCCTCTCTGCTGCACAAAAGCAATATGTGCTAGAAGCGCTTAGGCCCCACCTTTGAGGATGCCCCTGACGAGGAGAAGAATATCTATCAGACTCGTCAGGAGGACCACAATTTAGTTCATTGCGGCATATTGTATGGGCTAGAGCCGGAACTTCGAAAGCGTTTCGAAAACAGCAATGCATTTGATACAATGGGTGAGTTGAAAATGATTTTCCACACACATGCTGCTGTAGAGAGCTACAATGCTTCAGAAAAGTTCTTTAGCTGCATGATGGAAGAGCACAGCTCCGTAAGTGAGCATGTACTCAAGATGTCGGGTTACGCCGATAAGCTTGTGTCCTTAGGAATATCGATTCCCATTGACTTAGGCATCCATCGTGTTCTGCAGTCTCTGCCACCTAGCTATAAGATCTTCGTGATGAACTATAATATGCAAGGCATGAAGAAATCTCTCCCCGAGCTTCTGTCAATGCTTAAAACTGCAGAAGTGGAGATCAAAAAGGAACATCAAGTGTTGATGATCAATAGGAACACTGGTTTCAAGAAAGACAAGAAGGGAAAGCAGAAGAGAAGTAAGGGCGGCAAGCCGGTTGCCGTGCCTGAAAAGAAACCCCGAGTTGAACCTAAGTCTGATACTGATTGCTACTATTGTAATGGGACTGGCCACTGGAAGCGCAACTGTCCCAAGTATTTGGCAGACAATAAGGCCGGCAAGGCAAACAAAGGTATATATGATATACATATTATTGATGTGTACTTGACTAGTGATCGTAGTAGCACCTGGGTATTTGATACCGGTTCAGTTGCTAATATTTGTAACTCGAATCAGGGGCTGCGGAACAAGCGACCGCTAGCAAGGGGTGAGGTCAAGATGCGTGTCGGCAATGGATCAAGCGTTGATGTGATCACCGTCGGAACGCTACCTCTCCACTTGCCGTCGGGATTAGTAATAAACTTGAAGAATTGTTATCTGGTGCCAGCACTTAGCATCAACATTTTATCTGGATCATGTTTAATGCGAAGTGGTTATTCATTTAAATCCGAGAACAACGGTTGTTCCATTTATATGAATGAAATCTTTTATGGTCATGCACCGATGATGAATGGTTTATTTCTATTGGATCTCGATAATAATGTTACACATATTCACAATGTTGATGCTAAAAGGATTAAACTTAATGATGATATATCTGCATATATGTAGCACTGCCTTCTAGGTCATATTGGCGTTAAACGCATGAAGAAGCTCCATTCGGATGGACTTTTGGAATCACTTGATTTTGATTCATTTGATACATGTGAGCCATGCCTTATGGGCAAGATGACTAGAACGTCGTTTTCCGGTTCAATGGAACGGGCGACAGATTTATTAGAAATCATACATTCTGATGTATGTGGTCCAATGAGTGTGTCAGCGCGAGGTGGATATCGTTATTTTGTTACTTTCACGGATGATTTGAGTAGATACGGTTATATCTACTTGATGAAACATAAGTCTGAAACCTTTGAAAAGTTCAAGGAATTTCAGAATGAAGTGGAAAATCATCGTAATAGAAATATCAAATTTCTACGGTCCGACCGTGGAGGTGAGTATCTAAGTTACGAGTTTAGCACTCACATGAAAGAGTGTGGAATGTTTCACAACTCACACCTGCCGGAACACCACAGCAAAATGGTGTGTCGAAATGTCGTAATCGTACTTTATTGGATATGGTTCGATCTATGATGTCTCTGACGGACTTGCCGTTATCATTTTGGGGTTATGCACTAGAAACTGCTGCATTCACTTTAAATCGGGCACCATCTAAATCCGTTGAAAAGACACCATATGAATTGTGGTTTGGAAACAAACCTAAGCTGTCATTTCTTAAAGTTTGGGGATGCGATGTTTATGTGAAGAAACTTCAACCGGATAAACTCGAACCCAAAGTGGAAAAATGCGTCTTCATAGGATACCCTAAGGAAACAATTGGGTATTCCTTCTATCATAGATCTGAGGGCAAGGTTTTTGTTGCCAAGAATGGATCCTTTCTAGAGAAAGAGTTTCTCGCGAAAGGTGTGAGTAGTCGGAAGGTAGAACTCGAAGAGGTTATTGAACCTTCTCTTCAAAGTATGGCAAGTAGCGCAGCGCCGGAAGTTGTTCCGGAGTTGACTTCCCCTGTTGAAGAGGGAAATAATGATAATAATCAAACTCCAAAAGAGAGTACTACCGAACCTCGCAGGTCTAGCAGGACGCGTGCAGCTCCCGAGCTATACGGAAATCCTGTCATGAATTTCATGGTTGATGAAAATGATGACCCTGTGACGTATGAAGAAGCGATGATGAGCCCGGATTCCAACAAATGGTTAGAAGCCATGAAATCCGAAATGGAATCCATGTATGAAAATCAAGTTTGGAACTTGGTGGACTTACCTCACGACCGAAAGGTCGTGGAGAACAAATGGATTTTCAAAAGAAAAACTAATGCTGATGGTAATGTAACCGTCTATAAAGCTCGACTTGTCGCAAAGGGGTTTCGACAAATTCAAGGAGTTGACTACAATGAGACATTTTCTCCCGTAGCGATGCTAAAGTCAGTTAGGATTATGTTAGCAATTGCTACATATTTCGATTATGAGATATGGCAGATGGATGTTAAAACCGCGTTGCTCACTGGTAATATTGAAGAAGAGTTGTATATGATACAACCAAAGGGTTTTGTTGATCCTAAGGATGCTAACAAGGTGTGCAAGCTTCAGCGATCCATCTATGGATTGAAGCAAGCATCACGAAGTTGGAATCTCCGCTTTGATGAGGTGATCAAAGAGTTTGGATTTGTCCAAACTTATGGAGAAGCTTGTATTTAAAAGAAAGTGAGTGGGAGCAATGTGGCATTTCTTATATTATATGTGGATGACATATTATTGATCGAAAATGATATAGATCTTTTAAACAGTGTTAAAAGTTATCTAAACAACAAATTTTCAATGAAGGACCTAGGTGAAGCGTCATACATATTAGGCATAAAGATCTATAGAGATAGATCTAGGCGCCTAATAGGGCTATCCCAAAGTACATACCTTGATAAGATTTTAAAGAAGTTTAAATGGAAGATAGTAAGAAGGGGTTCTTACCTATGACACAAGGCACGACATTGAGTAAGACTCAAAGTCTGGCTACGACGGAAGAAAGAGAGAAAATGGACAAAGTCCCCTATGCTTCAGCCATAGGCTCTATAATGTACGCCATGCTATGTACAAGACCGGATGTGGCACATGCTATTAGTTTGACTAGTAGGTACCAATCGGATCCAGGTTCGGAACACTGGAAAGCGGTCAAGAATATCCTTAAGTACTTGCGAAGAACTAAGAATATGTTTCTTGTATACGGAGGTGAAGAAGAGCTCGTCGCTAAGTGTTATGTCGACGCTAGCTTTGACACCGATCCAGATGACTTTAAGTCTCAATCCGGATACGTATTTCTCATGAATGGCGGAGCGGTTAGTTGGAGGAGCTCCAAACAACCTGTGGTGGCAGGATCAACAACGGAGGTCGAATATGTTGTTGCTTCAGAAGCGGCTCAGGAAGCAGTTTGGATGAAGGAGTTCATATCCGAACTAGGTGTGGTTGCAAACACGTTGGACCCAATGGTGATTATTGTGACAAAAATGGTGCCATTGCCAATTCCAAAGAGCCAAGGTCTCACAAGAATTCCAAGCATATTAAGCGCCGGTTTCACTCCATCCGCGAGCATGTCAAGGATGGAGATATAAAGATTTGTAAAGTACATACGGATCTCAATATAGCAGATCCGTTGACTAAAACTCTCCCTAGAGCAAAACATGATCTACACCAGAACTCCATGGGTGTTAGATACATCACTATGTAACTAGATTATTGTCTCTAGTGCAAGTGGGAGACTGAAGGGAATATGCCCTGAGAGGCAATAATAAAGTGTTTATTATGTGTATTCCAAGTATATGATAGATTTTTATTTTGCATGCTATAATTGTATTAATACGGAAACGTTAATACGTGTGTGTTTAATAAACAAACAGAAAGTTCCTAGTTATGCCTCTCTCATAAACTAGTTCGTTGATTAACAAGATGATCACAGTTTCCTGATCATAGACATTGGATGTTGTTAATAACGAGATCACAACATTAGTGTAATGGTGTGATGAACATTCATCCGAAGTATAGCATTACGATCAAAGTCATTGAGTTTATATTGCTATAAACAATTTACGAAGTAGTCCTAATCCTTAGACCATGAGATCATGCCAATCACTAACACCGGAAGAGTTTCTTGTTGACATCAAACGTCACACCGTAACTGGGTGATTATAAAGATGGCTTCAAAGATACTAAAGTGTTATGTTGAGAATCATGGATCAAGAGTGGAATTTGTTCATCCCGATGACGGATAGATATACTCTGGGCCCTCTCGGTGATATCACATTGGTTAGCTTGCAAGCAAGTGATTTGATCACTAGAATGTTATATCACGGGAATGAGAAAAGAGTGCATGTCAGTAACAAGATCAAACTAGGTATGGAGATACCGATGATCGAATCTCGGACATGTAATATATCGTGAAAGAAAGGGATTAAGATACAAGCATAAAAGGTTCTGACGATCACAGGAAAGTCATCGTTGAATGTGTGGGAGTCAGTATGGATCTCCAGGTCCCGCTACTGATTATTGATCGGAGAAGGGTCTCGATCATGTCCGTATTATTCGCGAACCGTAGTGTGACACACTTAAGGGATACTGACATCCAGTTGGAGCAAATGTTTCATGCCGAAAGAATAAACAAGCGCAGGAATTTATTTCACTAGATACCAAAACAGGTTTTCGGGTAAAATTGCATAAAGTGGTTATGCATGTGAAATAGAATTCTAGCAAGGGGTTATTTTGTGAATGTTTGTCATTAAAGTAATTGACAAAATTCTGAATAAAATAAAAGAGTTTTATTTAATGAGAGTTTGCATTAAATTTGGTGGAAATTTAATGGCAAGTTTGAGTGGGATTTTGAGTGGAGGGATTTGAATGGATTTTTGTGAGTGGAGTGTCCACCCACATGAATGAAGGAGGGGAGGGGGCAGCCCCCATGGCCGGCGGCCACCCCCTTGGGTGCCCCCCTCCTCCTATAAAAGGCACCCCCTCTCCTCTCTCTCACTTACACCTCCTCGTGAAGGATCTATCTCCTCCTCTAGAATTTATCCCCCATGGTCTCGGACTAGCGAGATACATGTTTCCGGTGGCTATTCGGCAAGAAAGGGTTGTGCTTCCGCTGCATCGCTGGAGCGAGGAGGCGGAGGTTGCTCGGTGTCTTGTACGTGTGTGCGAGCACGGATGCGCTGCTGCTTTGCGGCGCTAGGACTTTCTCTCGATCTTGAGATGGGCAAGAGATCGTCTACATCAACCATGAGTTGAACTCGTTAAGCTTTGTCGGTCTTCAAGGGTATGTTATCTACGGATATACATCCGCCCGTTGTTCGTATATAAGTAGATAGATCTTGGTACATAGTTCCCATCGTAGGAAATTTTTTATTTTCTATGCTGCGAACCCTACAGCCTTAACGACATGTCTCGCACATTATAGATTAGTCGATTTCGGTATTGTTTGATTAGGAAGCCATGCATGACGGTGACAGGTGTGTGTCGTACCAAACCAGTGGCGAAAGACGTAAAAAAATTAAGGTTGGTCGAACTCTAAAGAGGGCAAACTCTAAAAATTAAGTGGTCAAATTGCTGCCGCGACAAAAAAAGTGGCCAAATAAATTCTCTGCCGCGGCACAGAAATGTGCCAAATTGTTGCCGCAGCAGAGACAGATCCGTCGAACCGGGACGGATGCTCCTCCCTCCTGGCTCCATTCAGCAGTCACGTGGAGCCCTTTCTGTCCCGGTTCGTAGCCCAACCGAGACTAAAGGGTGGAGACTTTAGTCCCGATTGCCCCGTCCCTGTTGAGAAACCGGGAGTAAAGCCTCTTACGAACCGGGACAAGAGCCCCGTTCTCCACTAGTGTAATATCTCCAACCACACGATAGTAGTTATAACA
Organism: Avena insularis; assembly: GCA_023614405.1. Lineage (NCBI taxonomy): Eukaryota > Viridiplantae > Streptophyta > Magnoliopsida > Poales > Poaceae > Avena > Avena insularis. Next base: position 463,089,029 of record CM042697.1, on the reverse strand, counting down.
CATATAATTCAGTTGGTCAGATCCATTGACAAACAAGACTGCGAGACTAGTGATATGTCTCGCTAGCTATCCCATTGCACTTCCCATTAGTTTGGCTTGTGAGACATCATGAAAGACAGACCTGAGAAAACACAAGCGTAGCCCTAGCACAGTGGACAAAAAAGTATGTAGATTTCAATATTCATATGCCTTAAGGATACGTCTAGCACATTACAGATTATTCGATGTCGGTATTGTTTGGTGAGATTTATGTCCGTTGAATACACCCGCCATGTAAATATGAATATTAGCACTGAGTGCATGGTTGCGCTAGCTAGGGCTGGCCTGGGCCATGATTCAGCCCCTCAATCTTTTTTTCTTGCTGGAGGATGGCTTGTCAAGGCCTTGATTTCTCGAGAAAAAGTCGTGGCCTAGAAATATTTCTAAAGCTTCGGCGGTTTGTACCTTCAGCACGTTCGCACTGCCACATGTATGAACAAGGGTTTTCTAAAGTTAACTTCATGTGAAGTAATGCTGGCTTCAGCATAATGTTAGCGTGACATCAGTCATGTGAAGGGAGAAATAATCCGACTAGATCGTTAAGGAAAACCGAGTAGAGCACAAATTCAGATGCATCCCATGGATCAGTTGATCGATCTTTGGTCTTGCCAATGCTTCAATAGGTATGTATCCCATAAAACTTCACATTGTACACATTGGTCTTGCCAATGCTTCAATAGGTATGTATCATTCCGTCCTCACTGCCGTTGTCGTCCTATCCAACACCACCTATTCACTCCATCCTTTCCTCTCGCAGACCTCGCCTGCCGAGGCCTCGTCAGTTTCGTATTTTTTGTGACGCTTAGCTCCACGTCGTATAGCACTGACTGGACTTTGCATTCTTGTCACGACATACATGTAACGTTGCATCCTTGATTATTTTTTTCACAAACACACTAACATACCGATTCATGGAACTTCATTTTACAAATTTCTACATTCAAAAATCATGGTAAAGCTGAGCAAAATTTAATACTTGCACATAATAGTTCTTTCTCTACGATAATACTAAGAATCAATGGGCGAACTTTTTTGAGAGAATACAAAAGGAGGGTCGTGTTTTTTGAGAGAAAAGGAGGCGTGTTAATTGTTGGAATTTGGGTGTGGGCCTTGGCCCATAGCCTAATACAAATTCTGAAATTCTCTTGGCCCATTCATGCCTAGCAAGGGGTGGCACCAAAGTTTAGTCTCACCTTGCTAGTTTAGAGGGAGTTGGACCAATATATATAGTGGAGTGTTTCACTACCTCCTAAAGAGAGTGAAGAGGAGGGCGCGCTCCTCCTCCTCCGCCGCCGCCCGCCCCGCCACGCCACGGTTTGCGGAATTGTGCCTCGGTGCCGATCTTATCTTTTTGCTGCTCTAATACGAGAAAATACAATCTCTCTGCCTCCAGAACCTTGCGCCGCCGCTATAACCACCGCCTCTCGTGAACCTGTATGGGTGAGGGGCGATCAGGTTTTTGGGGAGCGCGTCTGCGTGACTACTGACGGCATCACGTCGACCGACCACTACTTCCCCGACGAGGACTTCTTCTCGGACATCAGCAGCCTCTACATCGACGCCATGGCTGATGACACTGGTGTCAACGCGAACCTCAACCCCAACCTGAACGCAAACCCGATTCCTCCTCCAGCACCGTACGTAATCTGTTCCTATCTAGTTCAGTTTCTGTTGCAGTTTCTTGTACTAGTTCCGGAGGAAGCGTTTCAGAAAGTCGACACCATGTTTATGGGGGCTTTGTTCAATATTCTTGGTGACAACATTGTTGACACCTATATGTCATTTGATAATGGCAAGGATGCGTGGGATGCACTGGACGCCAAGTTTGGTGTTTCGGATGCTGGCACTGAACTGTATATCATGGAGCAATTCTATGACTACAAGATGACTGATGACCGTCCCATCGTGGATCAGGCTCATGAGATACAGTCCCTTGCCAAAGAACTCGAGCAGTTCAAGTGTAACTTACCGGACAAGTTCGTGGCCGGAGGCATTATTGCTAAGCTTCCTCCTTCTTGGAGGAACTTTGCTACCTCTCTGAAACATAAGAGACAGGAGTTTTCTGTTTCGGATCTCATCGGATCTCTTCATGTTGAAGAAAAGGCGAGAGCAAAAGATACACGTCCTCGAGGCTTTGATGGAAGTTCTAGCGCACATGTAGTGCAGAAAAACAACTTCCAGTCCCACAAGTTCAAGAATAAGAACAGGTCTGATGGCAAAGGAAAGTTTGATGGCAAAAACAAGGCCGCACAGACTACCAACTTCAAGAAGAAGACTGAGTATAAGAAGAAAGGATCCTGCCATGTCTGTGGTGATCCTAATCATTGGGCTCCTAGCTGCCCCAATCGCTTTGACAAGCGTCCACATGGAAATAGTGGCAAGTCCGCTAATGTTGTTCTTGGTGATATTGAGATGAAGGATGCTGGGTACGGTATATTTCCCACTGTTCTTTCAGTTTGTAATTCACCTGATTGGTGGATAGACACTGGTGCAAATATACATGTATGTGCTGATATTTCCATGTTCTCTTCTTATCAGGTCGAACGGGCTGGCTCCGTGCTGATGGGAAACGGCTCACGTGCTTCTGTTCAAGGTGTTGGTGGCATAATCAACATAAAGAGATTCGTCAATAAAGGTTATAACATTAGTACCTTTCTTATTGAGCCATTTCATGAACCCAATACAATTTGTGGACGTGTTCGCTTTTTCCACAAAAGCGACATCCATTAGGATCTTTACCATTAGAATTAGGGGGTGTATCTGTATTAAGAGATCTATTAGGATTCTTTTGTTGAAAGAACTTAGAAGATTGCCCTTTATCTTTAAACTGAGCAGGCTTAGGATAGAACCATGATTCCGTCAATGTATTCCGTCGGCCGTCCAAGTCATCGCAAAGGCGCGTGCTAATGTGCTAACAAGCAGCAGCAGCAGCAGCAGCAGCAGCGGTGCTTGTTACACTATCTCCAGAAGACGAAGAGACTAATTTAGCAGACTAGTACCGTTGGCCTTTTCCAGTATCAGTCATACTTGCACCCACTAGGTTGTAGGGTCGTTGCGTGCATCAAAGTTGGGACACTATATAGTAGAAGAGCCTAAGAGAGCCCTGCCCTTTTTATGAACGAACCGCATTGATCCAGATAGGTGTTAGACTTTACTTGGGTGGCCCGAGTGTCCGTGCATCTTCGCTCTGTATTCCTACTACTTATTTTCTTCACTCCCTCCGCACTTCTATGCTCATTCTATTAAGGCCTTATAGTTGATGTATCAATTCATTTACTTTCTTCGCCTACCATCTACTTGCCTATTTATGTAAGTCCTCCTTTCCCCCCTTCTATATAATTTCCAACCACACGGTAGTGGTTCTAACAAATATAATTCAGTTGGTCACCTCGATTCACAAACAAGATGATGACACAAGTGATATGTTTTCATAGCCCGTTACACTGCCCATTCTTTAGATTTGAGAGACATCAGGAGAAACAAATATGGGAAAGGACAAACGTAGCCTTGGCCTAGACAAGACGACAGGACAATGCAGATTCCAGTATTTATATGGCACAAGGACACATCAAGCACATTACAGAGTAATCGGTCTCGGTATTGTTTGATGATATTTATGTCTGCTCAATACGCCTGCCGTGTCAATTTCAAAATTGGCACCGGGTGCACGGACGACGCTACGATGGTGCCAACCTGGGCTATGGCCATGCCATGATCTAGCCCATCATTGTTTTCTTTTCATGTGATGGCTAATAACTCGTCAAGCATCCTATGTATGTGAAAAAAGTTGTGTATGTAAGCTGGGCAGCCTAGAATTTTTTCCGCACCTTCAACTGGTGTGTAATCTCTTCACGGTCCTTTTTTATTGTCTGCTTCCTGTAAATGCCAGGGAACATAGAGGTAAACACCTAATGTCATCCCTTCTTGAGTATGGTTTAGACCTTCTCAAATTTAATTGTAGAAGTTTTCTCATTAGAATGACATGGCATTGGGGCGACCCAACCAAACATGTCATGTTGCGCCACGCGGCAACGATCTCAACCTAACAGTTTCCATCTACCGCCCCTTCTAAAATCCGAGGGTCGTCATCTCGTTCGCTCTACACGCGGTTCTAAAATACACACCTATGGTTTGAATTTACATGATAGAGACGTCTCAGCTAAAAGATGAAGCACAAACATACAAACTTGGGTAATACTAGTACTCACTGCAAGCTGCTCGATCGCGTGTGGACTTAACTAAGGAGAGCAACTGACCATCTAACTGGTCCACCGGATCAAATTCACGTCATCCAGAAGCCATTCATCGACGGGATCAATATAATCCTACAGGTATCGATGCAAGATTATGAAGCCATGCACGATAGTACCAAATGGATGAAACACGGAAAACCAACCAATGTAGAAGTTTTCTCATTAGAATGACATGGCATTGGGGGACCCAACCAAAACTTGTCATGTTGCGCCACGTGGCAATGATCTCAACCTAACAGTTTCCATCTACCGCCCCTTCTAAAATCCGAGGGTCCCGAACTCGTTCGCTCTACATGCGGTTCTAAATACAAACGTTTTCTCTTTGAACATTGATCTGCATCCTGAAACATCGATCTGCATTGCTTACATTCACTCTAAACGAGACCAAACTCGTGTCTTTTCATGAATCTAATATTCTTGTACCAATAAACGCATGTTTCCGAGTGGGCACGATCAACCATATCATGGTACCGAGACCAGTGGAATGTGACCGACATGATTGTGTAGTCGTTCGGCATGCTCATAGTCATCGCATCGGGGCTTGCGACAACGTAATAAACCCTTATTTATTTGCCTACCATCTACTTGCCTATTTATGCAAGTACTCCTTTCTCCCTTTCCATATAATCTCCAGCCACACGGTAGTAGTTGTAACACATATAATTCAGTTGGTCAACTTGATTGACAATCAAGATGATGACACTAGTGATATCTTTTCCTATCTCGTTATACTATCCATTCGTTTGGCTTGGGAGAGATTAAGAAAAACAAATCGGATAAAGCACAAACGTAGCCTTAGCCTAGAGGGCACAAAAGTGCGTGGATTGAAATATTCATATGGCACCGTGAAATTTCGCACACATTACAGAATATTCCATCTTGGTATTGCTTGGTGGTATTTATGTCTATTGAGTACAACCGCCATGTCAATATGAATATTGGAACAAGATGCATGGACGACACTACGCTAGGTCCAACCTGGTCCATGGCCCGTCCATGATTTAGCCCATCAGTCTTTGGTCTTGCGGGGATGGCTAACGGCTTGTCAAGCCTTCTATATCTACAAAAAAGTTCTGTACATGTTGGCTGGCCCGGCTAGAATTTTTTCTAAATCTTCACCCGAGATGGCGTTCCTCACGATCCTTTTTTATTGTGTGCTTAGGGTAAATGTCAGGGATCATAGCAGTAAACACCTGATATATCATCCCTTCTTGTGTATGGTTTAGACATTTCTTAAACTTAACAATAGAAGTTTTCTAGTTTGAGTGACATGGTATTGGAGTGGCGCACCAAAACTTGTCATGTTGATCCACACGGCAAATATGCAGCGACCCCAGTGTGCACAACGGCCAAGGAACTCTGGACTCACCACAACAACTCCGGACTCTACATTGAAAAGTTTTGATCTAAGAAAAATATTCTTCTATCCTATTGATACAAATGGCATATACTATTAACCAAATGCAGTAATTAGCTTAGAAACCAACACACTTTACAATATATCATGTAGTACACCCATTCAGTAATGCCTGGCTTCATGCGACAACAGTTTACTCATGACAAGATACATGATGAGGGCCAGCATGATAAAATCTGCCAGTCCAAGTACCTACCGAAAGAACAAACAATTAGAAATTACAGAACTGGACAAACTAACTAACAAAAGACACATGTACACGTCAGATGGTCGATCAACGCAATCAAAGGTAATAGCAGATCAGGAACATGCATGTCCATAGAAGGAGGCTGATCATCAGCCAACACAAAACGATCAAAACAAGAAGAATAAACAGGCAGGTGCATGGGAGAAGAGTCCAAGAACTCGGAATCGACAGATGTGACCGATTGCCATCATATGAGGCCCAACAGGCAAATAATCATCAAAATCAAGAAAATCATCACCCATGTTAGACCAACCAACAGGAAAGCCATCAACATTAACAAAAGGGCACTAGTAGAAAAAGAGGCTTCGGTTCGATTTAGATTCTGATGCTAGTTCCGATTTATTACTGGCCGGGACTAGTATGAGCACTAGTCCCGGTTCGTACCGTTTTTAGTGGCTAGGAGACTGAGAACACTCTAGTCCCGGGTCATTTCGGACCTTTAGTTCCGGGTCGTGATACAGTCCGGGACTAAAGGTGTGCAGGCGCGGGAACACCCTTTAGTCCCGGGGCGCCATGATACAGCCCGGGACTAAAGGGGTGACCATTTAGTCTCGGGTCGTGATACGGCCCTGGACTAAAGGGGTGTGACGCGGGCAACTTAAAATTGCTATAACTTTTGCGTACGATGTCGAAAAAAATGTACAACCTATCAAAATGTGTGGAAAAATTTTTTGAGTTTGATTTTAACAGCCTTATTTGGATTCCTCACATTTTTAGATTTTTAAAATTATAAATAATGGATTCCTCACATTTTTCTGATTCTTTTACATTTTTAAAATTTGAAAAGGGAAAAAAGTTATTTTTTTATTTAGCAAGTTTTTATTCCATATTTTGATTCCTCACATTTTTCTGATAATAATGAATATATTATTTGTCGAATTTCGATTTGCAGATTTAAAGATATTATTTATACCATATTAAATGAATAATGGCAAAAAATGAATAAAATATTATTTTATTTAGTTTTTTACTTTCATTATATTAAAATATTATTATTACTTATTTATTGTTGTTTACTAAAATAGTTGTTTGTAGTTTCAATAAATAAAGATGTATGGCATATTGATATGGGCTAATAGGATTGATATGATAGTGTTGACAACAAGGTACAAAAGGGCTTCGTGCAAGGACATCCGGATGGAACAGAGAAGTTAAGCATGCTGAGGGTGGAGTAGGCTTAGGATGGGTGACCTAATGGGAAGTTTGACTACAAGTGTAATTTGATCTAAGATTAAATATACTTAGTGCTAAAAATGTTCCAAGTGAGATGATTACGAGTCAAACAATTCAAAAGTTTAAGAAAAAATTCGAAAAAAAATTAAAAAAATTAAAAATAAAATAATATAAAAAATCTTTAGTCCCGTATTACGACCCGGGACTAAAGGTCCTTCATCCCCTTAGCAAAAAACGCCCATGCGGTGGCCTCTAGTCCCGGGTTGTAACAAACCGGAACTAGAAATAGGGGTCTTTAGTCCTGATTTCGCAGTCCCGGGTGCAAAACCGGGACTAAAGGCCCTTGCAAACCAGGACTAGAAGCCCTTTTTCTACTAGTGGGGCCAAGTTCTAACACCAAGAAAAATAGTTTACAAACTTGACTGAAACAGGAAAAGTAACAGCATAAAAAAGGGAACAACAAAATACGAAAAATATTAGAAACCTACAGGTTTTATCAATGCATTTAACACTTTGTTGTTTGTTCTGTATTATCAATGTCGTCTACTATCCAAATCTGCATCAATTTGAAAGCACAATTAAAATCTGCATATAAGTAGAAGAACCAAATTATGCATTGAACCCTTAATTTTTGTTTTTGTACAACCTGCTATAGCTGTGGTCCAACCTGTTCATGCTATGCATACATATTCCATTGTAAAGCTGATTGAAACTATTCTATTTTTGTATGATTTAGACGATTTTCTGACTTTCCATCCGTCTTTTACACCAACACGGCTATTTGAAATACTCAGGAGTGAAATAGTTGGTCCTAGCACGTTATAGCCTTATAGGGGAAAACACTTACCGCAAATGTTGTAATATGCATTTGGGCCACTTGTCCTCTCTTATATGATCAAGAAAATGCATGTATGGAAAAAAACAGGATCAATTAATTTGATCCCAGTAGCTAAGTGGTAATATGATAATCTACTGCGAGTTTGTACTACATTCAGAGCTGTCTTCTGTTGGTGTTTCCGGAGGTCATAGAAAAGGCCAGTGGCGTTTCAGCAGCCTGCAAATAATCTGAATGAACTATAAATTAGTATATTTTTTCACCATCTCCACTCTTACCTAACATATATAACTGCCTCAGGGAATTGGTACTGGATATATCTTGCTGCAGCAGGACATTTCTAAACAAACTGGTAGAGTACAGTTACTCTAGAAGAAGTTACAACTGAAGGAAAAGAAGATAATGCATAAAGGAATTCTACCTGACAAAATAACATGGCAGTGCGTAAAATTGAATGGAAACATGTTGTGGACCTCACGAAACCAACTGTATTAAGAAACACTACATGGCAGCACCACCCATGATTCGAAACTACATTTTCTGGAGCTGCAGACTCATCAATTAAATTACCATATTCAAAATTGCAAGAAATTTGCGACTCATGCCAAACCATCTTGAGATTTCATGGAAGTTGGAAGAGAAAACATATGTCCTGTCGAATAGCAAATGCAATGGCAAGTATTAGTGGAAATTGGCAACCTAAAAATAGTAGTTCCTGAACCATGCAAGAAGAGAAGAGCAAAACTGGACATGATGATCCACTCATCTTAGTTAGTTTCAATCAACAAGGAGTCGCACTAAAAACTATCATGATGACAGGAAAAGCAACATGCCTAAAAGGAGGCTGACTCGCGATGACTTATATCAGCTATCAGTCCAAGGAGCAAGAAAACAACCTACATGGGCAATAAAATGGGGGGAAATAGAAATCTTAATCAGGAAGCCCACCAATGTGCTCACAAGGTACAAAGAAACATTTCTTCTGTACCTATCCTTAGATGCTCATCAGCAGCCCACTCTCCTTTTTCCTGCCCAATCACCTTAATGTTTAGAAATAATATTTGGCAGGACTTTGTAATTCATGATATACACTGTTGTTGAGCTTCAATGAAAGTTTGGTGCCTCTGGCACCATCAGTTTCAAAAAAAAAAAAAAAAAAAGCTAGCGTTAACCTGAAGACGGGCCACCACCGGGATCAGCGGTACCGTGACAGCCTGAAGACCAGGAAATCAATATAGGGAGACCTGCTGGCAACCGGTAAAACTGGAATTGAACGCAGAAAAAAAAGGAATCGAGGAAAACAAGGGCAATGCCGCAAGGACCCAAAGGCTAGGAAGGCGTGTCGACTGGCGTCGTGGCCGCATGCGATTGGCGGAAGTGGGGAATCTACGGTAACCGAGTTGCTCCCGATCGCTAGCTAGGTCTCTAATCGGCCGCACTCTGATATACTACTAGGTAGTATTAGTATTCATGTTCTTGTTTGAAGTTCTAATACCGATACGCGTGTAGCATATTTTAACTTGGTGTTCTCTCTGTGCACCTATTTCCTTCACTCCCTCTGCGCACTTCATTGCACATTCGGTTAAGGTATGCTTGAAGTAGTATGAATTAACTTACCCTTCTTTATTTGTCTACACTCCACTTGCCTATATATATGCAAGTTCTCGTTTCTCCCCTTCCTTGTAATCTCCAACCACATGGTACTAGCTCTAGCACATATAGTTCAGCTGGTCAGCTCGGTTCACAAACAAGAATATAATACTAGTGAGATATCTTTTGCTAGCACGTTGCACTGCGCATTAGTTTGGCTTGGGAGATATCAGGACGAAAAGACCCCAGGAATCACAAATATAGCCTAAGCATAGAACATAACAAAGTATGACGATTCCAATATTAACATGCAACACGAGTTCTGCTGGCACATATGGGAATTCCCAATGTCGGCATTGTTTGTTGATATTTACATGTGCTGAATATACCAGCCATGTTAATATGAATATTAGCACTGGGCCACTGGGCCGACCTGGGCCATGTCCAGTTAATGATCAGGTCCTCATTCTTTTTTCTTGCTGCCATGGCCTGCCTTGGAAATTCTTCTGAGACTTTGCCACTGACAGTGTGTGTAATATCACGAACTTTCTATATCCTACTGTTAAATGCAATGGAGAAGTAAACATCCATTATCGCCGGCAATTTTTGAGTATGATTTAGATCTTTCTTAAATTGCACACAAGAAGTTTTCTCGTTCGTATATAATAAAGGGTATTGCGGTGACCCTCAGCCAAGCAATTGCCATTTACGTCCCTTCAAAAATCAACCGCCGGCAACACGACTGCTCCACATACTATTCTAAAATACATAGATTTTCCCTTTGCAATTTTCCATAATTAAGGGGCTAACACTTTTTACTTATATCAATGGACATAGATTCACTCGGTGTCTTCTTCCACGACGGCTACTGTTTGCATTGGCCTACCCTCGGCCGAGCTGCCAGCTGTCATCCTACCCGCCTCCAGTTATTCACCCCATCCTCGCTCTCGTTGACCTCACTGGTCGATGTATTCTCGTCTCGCACTTCGGCGACCTTGTTAGTCTCATGGCATCACACACAGGTCACTTCGCATTTTTTAAAGGACGCACGTGAAACCTTGCGTCCCCAATTTTTTTGGTTCACAAACACGCTCACGTCTGATTCACATAACTTATTTGGCATATTTATACATTCAATCACATTGTAGTTCAACAAACCTAAACAATGCATACATTAGTTCTAGACCGATCGGTAATATTAATCATAAAGTATAATGTTTCACATAGAGATTTTTCGTTCATAGAGCACATATCAGTGTGCACAATGTCAATAGCATTTTCTGTTCGGATAGAGTGTATGAAATGTAGCCCTATGTTTTTTGCCGGAAAAACCATATGATTTTAAGGTTATAATTTTCAACTCAGGAGATACTCCATGCGAGCAAGAGCCCGTGTGCTATTCTCACTCTTTTTCCAAGCTTCTTGTGCCATAACACAACCAAAGTGTTATTCTTGGCGACGTTCAACACATCACTGCATAGCTTATTTTTAGTTACATAGAGACAAACTTGCCTACTTCCTAAAGCCACAATCAAAAAGCCTATGGTAATATTCCATTTTGCATCACCAAACTTACTTCCATGGAAAATATCATCAAGCTTTCCAACTCACAACCGATTCTGCCATATATCAGGAATTTGTCTCACATTATCGAGGACCAACCTACAATCGGTGCTTTTCTCAATGCATGAATTGTCTTTGCCAACAATATTCGACGAACCACTATTCCCCATCCTCACATGGCTAGTAACACTGCTAATATAGAAACGAAATACTCCTTATGTGATGTAATGTGAAAGGATGCACCTGAATTCACAACCTAACTCATGGCATTATCACGGCCAACCTATAGCATTTTCCATCTTCAATGACTAGCTAGATAGCCTTCACATTTGCATTTATGGCGGTAGCATTCATGCCCTTTTTCTTAGCCTTCTGTTTAACCTTTATCAAATACGCTCAATTATTGGTTCACGTAACTTATTTTGCATATTTCTACATTCACAAATCATATTATAGTTCAACAAAATTAAACAATGCATACACTAGTTCTAGATCTATCGGTAACATTAGTCACAAAGTATAACGCTCCACCGAGGGATTTTTTGGTCATCGATCATACATTAGTGTGCGCAATGTCAAGAACATTCTCCACTCGATGTGGATGGAGTGTATGAAATTTAGCACTATGTTGTTTGGCAGCAAAAGCACGGGGTTTTAAGGTTATAATTTCAACTCAAGGAGATACTCCATGCGAGCAAGAACCTACATGACATTCTCACTCTCTTTCCAAGATGCTTGTGACACAGCTCAACAAAAGGGTTATTCATGGCGATATTCAACACACCATTGCATATATTGGTTTTAGTCACATAGAGACAACCTTGCGTACTTCTTGGAGCCACAATCATAAAATCCTTTGATGAGATTCCATTTTGCATCACCAAACTAACTTCCATGGAAAATGTTATCGACCTTTCCAACTGACAATAGATTCAGCCATATATTGAAAACATGTCTCACATCATCGAGCACCAAGATACAGTAGATTCCATGTTCTTTTGCAATGCATGAATTGTCTTTGCCAACAATATTTGACAAACCACTATTCCCCATACTTACATGGCTAGTAACACTGCTGGTATAGGAAGTAAAGTACTTCTTGTGTGATGTAATGTCGAAGGACGCACCTGAATCAACAACCTAATTCATGGCACTGTCATGTAAAACCTATAACATTCTTCAACTTCAATGACTAGCTAGATATACTTCACCTTTGCAGTTATGGCGACACCATTCATGCCCTTTTGCTCGGGTTTCTTTTCAACTTTTCCATTTGCAATGTGTCTTTTGTATTCCTACAATTGCTCTTTTTGTTATTCAGCTTGCCACAATAATTGCAAGTAATTCATTGTCTCAGTTTTGTACTGTGACCTCCCCATGGCTAGGTTCATGATTGGCATTCTTGTAGTGGGATCCAGACACATATGCATAAAAGAGGAGATGTCATGTTTTCTCCTCTCTTTAGCTTCTTCATTCAACATGCTATTATTCATCATCTTCAGTGTCAACTTTCGATCCATCACTGAATTCCTAATTGGCACAAAAAGCATGATCCAACTAGCAAACATTAAACTCATCACTGTTGGAATATCGATACTCAGGCTTTGAAGGTATTTTGGTTACCAAGGCCTTATTCATAGTTATCTTCCTCTCATACATTAACTCGAACTTCTCTCACATCTCATATGCATTTGTGTCATTTATAAGATGGTGGAATATATTGTGTTTGATGCAGAATCGAAACATATCTAATGTTTTTCGGTTCATCACTCCCCATTCTTATACCGTGACACCAGTTTATACCTTATCTTTCATAATTGTCTCAAACAATTAATTAAATAAAGATTGTACTCAATCACGTGCTTTCATAATGAGTAATTGGAGAAACCATGTTTTATCATACCACTTGTGGGGTGCCTTCTTGAAAATGTAATGCGACCTAGCAGCAACCTCTGAACAACCTTGAGATATGATACAACTCTTTTCGGAAACAGAACAATGAAAGATTAACCCAAATTGTTATTAGTACACTTTGAACGTGATCTGAAAATACATAGCAGAATTGGTGTAAACTTCACTACAGGAGAAGCTCGGTATGCCGAGGGCATATTGCCGTCGGCGTAGCCAGGAAAACCCTCGGCGTACGCTACGCCGACGGCTGCCCTCGGCGTATCGTCCTCGGCGGACCTCTCCCTCGGCGGAGCAGGCGCGGCCGTCGGCGTAGGACAAGACCGTCGGCGAGGCTAACGCCGACGTTCGACGGCGCCGTCGGGCGATAGACCGTCGTGCGAACGTCGACCGCGCCGTCCACACGGCCAGTTAACGGCGGCGTCGGCTACGCGGCCCTCACCTCGGCGCATTAATCCACGTGGAGGCTGGTGGGCGGCCTGGCGCAGCAGCCACGCCGACGGCCTCCCCTCGGCGTACGCCTGCCACGTGGAGGCAGCGCAGCGGCCTGGCGCAGATGCTACGCCGACGGCCTCCCCCTCGGCGTACTCCAGCCACGTGGAGGCAGCGCAGCGGCCTGGCAGCAGCGGGCTGGCCCTACGCTGAGGGCCTTGCCGTCGGGCGTAGCCTTGACCATTTGGTCACGCTTACTCCCACGCCGAGGGCAAGGCCGGCGTATCAAATGCACAGTTTTTTTTTGAATTTTATTGCAGCAGCAGCAGCACTCACAGCAGCCATACATCATCATCCATACATCCATACATCATCCATACATCCATACATCATCCATGCATCCATGCAATATATATTCCACACCAATTGAAACAAGATCACATATGCCATACATGTATCAACATCAGTCATACAAGATCATCCATACATTAGTCATACAAGATCATCGACATCATCACACATGCCTACAACTCTGGAGGAGAGGGGGTGTACCCGAGATCTCCCCTGGTGAAAAGTGGCGACCTCTGCCGAGGGTTGCGCCCAAGAAGCAGCGGAAGAGCCACTGGCGAGGGAGTAGGAGAAGTGTGAAGCTCGGGAGAACCACCTGCAGAATGGCTGGAGATGGACCATCGTCATGAAGCGGTGTGATCGACGCCCATCCGGCGAGGCGTGGCCAAAGTGCCGGTTCCCAGAAGCTCCCGTTCCCTACATGTTGCCTACATGTTAGCAACTTGCGAGGCAAAGTAAAGCGATAACCAGTGGGTTCGCAAAGAACTTACCGGTGTCGATGCGTAGTAGGTCCTAGCGAAGCTTTCCTTCGATTGCCAAAATGGCATCGGACCTGGCATGGGAGGCACGGGCCCTAAATCTCTATTCTGGCCAGTTTGAATATTCATCATCATGGCCTGCAAGATAGTTTAGAAGTCAGGCCGTAGTACAACAAACGGGGGGAAGTGGGACTTGTATCTTTTGCAAAAAATAAAGGTTTGGACTTACATTTACGTATTGCATGTAGATCGCAGTCGTCTCCTGATGCTGCCGAAAGGCCACCTGATATTCGTCATAAGCGGCTTCGTAGGCCGCGTCTAACTCAGGCAATTTCAAATACAAGGAATCTCGTCAGCGGTTAGCCATGCAGGACAAAACTCATAAAGATGATGAAAACGAGAAAAACTTACATCCTCGGCGGAGCGACGAGGCTGGCCACGAGGCGGGATAGGGGGGCCGTCGGCGGGGTAGGTAGCCTTGAGACGGCTGAAGCTCGTGCTGAGGGTAGGCTTGACCTTCTTATTCAGAATCTTGAGGCGTCCATGCTGCAATCCGTGCCCCGACAGGACCAACGACTCCTCGTCGATCTCCGCGTGAATGGGGTCATCCACATGGGGGTGACGAGCCTTCACCATCGTGCTGTAGTTCCCCAAGTCGTTCTGGGCAGTGCCGAAGTACACGGGCAACGAGGGTTGAGGCTCCGAGTAATTGGGCTTCTTTCGCCGCATCATCTCATAGACGGCGACGTCATGAATCACCTCCCCGGGTTGTGCCTCGCCACCAGACGCGAAAAGAAAATATTATGCATATGAAGTACAAACATAAGCAGAAATGCACGCAGGTCGTTCCATGTATATACGTACCACCTTCCCCTTGAAGCGGTCAAAGTTGCGGTTTCCCGCGCAGTGCGTTCCACCATCGCCTCGGTTATCCGCTGCTACCGACAAGGCTGCAAACTCCTCGTCTTCTCGAGCCACCTCCCTAACCAGCTCCTCCCATGCGAGTCGATGCTCGCCCAATCGGGATAACCTGAAAATGCAATACTCAACTCCGAAAATGCAATGGCAACTTAGAAGCAATGTAGAATCTCATTGACATTTTACTCACCGACATGTACTCTTCAAGGCCATCGAGTACTCAGGATTAGGGTTCCTACCGACAATGTCTTCCTTCACCCTCACGCCTGCCCTGTAGTGGCTAGCGGCCGTGACCTTCGGGTTGTACCACACCGGGGTCAATCAACTTCACACAAGCCCCAAGCAAAGTCGTCTGCGCCTTCTCCTGGTCCTCCTCGGCCACACGGTAAAAGCACTTCAATCATGCATAAGAGTCATGAGTTAGCACGGTGGGGTCATCAAGTATGAACATAACTCGAGAAATATGCCTTACCCAAAACTTGGTGATGACAAGATCGCATTGTCGGAAAGCCCAGGACATGGGTAGTCTGGTAGTCCGCCCAAGTAGTAGCTAGCTTCCTGTCACCCTCGTGGGTAATGTGATAGCCCGGCCAGAACTTCCTAATCAGAGCTCCAACGAGGCTGTTAGGAAGGCGATCCTTGATCCCCGGAGGAAATGTCCAATTGCTGCACAAAAATAAACATTAGTACACAATAATTATTTATGACCAACATGAAATAAAATGTTTTAAATTGCCAAATTAGTAAACTTACTCAAGGCCATCTGGAATAATAAGGGCTTTCGCCTCCTGAGTCCTAGGCTCAAACTTCTCGTCAGGGACTCCCGATTCCCCACGATTCCGCAATTTCTTCGGCCCCACCAACTCGCGGCTAGTGTCCGCCTCCGTATCGGTCCCCGCCTCCCTCTCGGTCCTCGCCTCCCTCAGACTCGCCTCCCTCTCGGACTCGCCTCCTCTCGGCCTGAAAGGCTGCTCTGTCAGAACAACTCAGAGCCACGCCGCTGAAGCAGAGGGTGGTGGGTCAAAGTCCACGCCTCCCGTGGCACCTCGTCCTCGTCCTCCTCGACCTCGGCCTCGACCCCGTCCTCCGCCAGCAGGAGCAAGATCGGGGTAACGCGGATTGGGATTTGGCTGTCTCCCACTCCGTGTAGCACTTTTCTTGCGCTGCTTCAGCGCATTAAGCAAGGACGAACTGGTTGCCTTGCCGCTGCTCATATTGTTCAATCACCTGCATTAAGTAAGAGAAAACAGTTAAGCACAAAGACATAATAAAATGTATACACAAAGAATAAAGGCATAATGCAATTAAGAAAACAGTTACACAAAGACAAAATAAAATGCATTAAAAATAAATACTCACTATCATTTTCATTCTCATTCTCATTCACATTCTCATTCTCATTCTCACTATCACTATCTTTGAGTAGAAATCTGGATTCTCATCAAGGGTGTAGGCTCATCATCGTTGTCATTCTCGGTATGGAGCTTCTTGAGCATACTTATGTCATGTAGATTCACCGCTGACTCACCCCGAGTTTCTACATCATTCCCAAGATCCTCAAGATCAACCGGTTCTAAATCAAAGTGTCCGAAATCCTCTTGCTCTTGATAGAAAATTCCTGACGTTAAAGGGTTAATGTTGTTGTAATCGTCCTCGGAGGGAATCGGTAGGTTACCATGTGGCGATACTGAACACGACTTCCCAGCCCTGAGTTCCGCTTTCTGGCATGGGTAGGGCAAATAATAAACTTGGTTGGCTTGGTGAGCAACAACAAAGACGTCGGCTCCGCTATAGGTGGTTGAAGGCCTAACTTCAACTAACCCAATGGAAGGGGTACTTCTCAGTCCACCCCTTGGGTCAAACCAGTGGCACTTGAACACAACAAGATTGAGTTCGACATTCGTACGATTGAAGGTCAGCTCGTATACATTCTCTAACCTTCCGTAGTAATCAAGGGAATCGCCTTTGGTGAACACCCCAAGATTTACCGTTTTGCATTCGGGTCGCCCTTTCAGTGCGTCTGTATGGAAGCGAAACCCATTCACATCATACTTCTCATACTTCATGACGACACTGTTACAACCTTGGGAAACACATTTCAGCTCATCTGACATCTCAACGTTGGGATCAGCTCCCTACAGGTACAAGAGGAATTTGTTGCTCAAGAGTTACGTGGAATAAGAGCGACAAGTCACATATTGCAAGGTAAGAGGGACAGGTTAGAAATTACTTTTTCCATAAACCAGACACAAAGTTTTTTATTTCCGGAGCACCTCTTTCAAGAGTGTCCAACTCCATGGGAGAGGGATCGGTCCCGACCACTGCTCATCCGTGAAATCGCTAAGAAGGAGAAAATAAGCATTAGACGGAGACCGAGTTACTAGCTGCATAGAGAAATAGGGTGTTCACCATTTTACCTAAGGAAATCGACCACTTCCTTCATGTTCATAAGCACATAGAGCATTATGCAATCCTTCTCTTCCTTCGGCAACCTATATTTTAGTCCTTTACGCCTTGCCACCGGAAATTGGAATAGTTCGAGATTGGGGTCATTCTTGGGCAGGTCGACATTGTAACGAGAGACCGGGTTATGCATAGTGGGAACATCATCGGGCCAAGAGGTTGTGTGGCGTCGCCATCTCGAAGGCATGTTGCTTCAGCTATGCATGCTTCAATCTTGGCTTTGTTTCCGCTTATCTTCGAATATACTTAAACTCTCTCTCAATACAAAATTGCTAACGAAATTGCACTGCCCCCCAATAGTGCCTCGTTCATGAGGTGCACAATGAGATGTGCCATCGAGTAAAGAACTGGCGGAAAGATCATCTCCAAATTGCATAGCAACTCCAGCACCTGAACTTGCAGCTTCTCAATCACGGAGGACATATCTGCTTAGCAGAGGGTGCGGAAGAAATGGCTCAACTCCGCAAGCACTCGCCATACTTTTTCGGGGAGATACCCTCGAACCATCACCGGCATCAGCCGCTCAATCCATATATGATAGTCGTGACTCTTGAGCCCGTTGACTTGTCCCGTCAAAAGATTGACTCCCTTACTTATATTGAACAATAACCTTGAGGAACATCACGACGTATTTGAGCCACCTAAATGACTCCTTCTTTTGGACATTATCAAGGCAGTAGTAGGCATGCGGCTTGAACCAATTCTTTCGACGGACAGTAGGAGGCTGCATGTGTAATCTCTTCCTATCACAAAGCTTCTCAACATCAACTCTAGCCTTGACATTATCCTTTGACTTCCCAGGAATGTTTAGGACTGTGAAAAGGACTCCCCGACATTCTTTTCGGTGTGCATCACATCTATGTTATGGGGAAGTTCGAGGTCCTTGTAATACACGAGATTCATTAAGGCTGCCACGTGAGTCCAATTATGCGTTACACCATATCCCGCAAATTGATGGCTTCGGCGCCAAGCGGCAGGAGAGCACGATCTCGGCATCAACAATCGCACCTCGAACTTTGGTACCTCTTTACTTCATGCACAACTTTGCCCTTCTTGAAGTTCTTTCTATCTTCTCTGAACGAATGATTTCTTTTGAGGTACTGTCGATTCGTGTCAAACGCAACATATTTGCGACCCGACTTTAGCCAAAGGAACTCAAGTCGGTGCCTGCACACTGGGCATGGCCACTTACCAGCTGTACACCATCCGCACGTTAGGGCGTACCCGGGCATGTCATGCATAGTATACTGCAACCAAACTTTCATCAAAAAGTTTCTCTTTGATGCTCGGTCGTATGTCAACGTCCCGTGTATCCAAGAGTGGTTCAAATCATCCACAATCGGCTGCATGTAGACACTCAAGTTCTTCCCCGGATACTCAGGTCCTGGAATTATCAGCGACAAAAACATGGTCTTCCGTTGCATTAATACTCCGGGAGGGAGATTGAGCGGAATAACATACACCGGCCAGCAGCTGTACGAGGCCGTCGACATACCATATGGGTTGAAGCCATCTGTTGCTATCGCAATTCTAACATTCCGAGCCTCTTCTGCCCACCGGGGGTATTTGTCATCGAAGTTCTTCCATGCCTTACCATCAGATGGATGTCCCATCTTCTTCCGTCCGTGCCCGTCCTCGTATCTTTTCCCCTTCTTGTGCCACGTCATCTGTTTGGCCTCTCGCTCAAGTAAAGCCGCTGGATTCTTTTTATGAATGGGAGATACCAAGTATCTTCTTAGCGACCTTCACCTGACCATCCTTCCCCTTTATCTCTTCATATCTAGAGGCCTTACAAATGGAGCAGTACTTGTCACCCTCAAACTGTTTCCAAAACAAAAGGCAGCCTTTTGGACAACAATCTATCTTTTCATAATCCATGTTGAGCTCCTTCATGAGTTTCTTCGTTTCGTGAAAGGTTTTGGGCAGACAATGCCCTTCGGGCAACATGTTACCACATGTTCTCAGATTAGCTTCAAAGTGAGAACGGGTGGCGGAGTACTGGCACTTGTCGGCTAGACACTGAGAGATGGCATCGAGCTGAGAAATCTTTGCACCCTCGTACAGAGGCCTCTTAGCCGCGGCCATCATATCAAGGAAGGCCTTCGCGGTTGGCTCCGGTTCCTCCGGTTCTAGCGGTTCCTCCGGTTCTGGTGATTCCTCCCGTGGAGGTGGCGAATTCGGCTGGTCGGCATCGATAAGATCATCTAGCATGTTTCTAATCCCATCGTGCTCATTGCCATTGAGCCGCCGACGATCACCTCACCTCTCACACTGTCACGTTATGAGCAAAGTCGACTTGCGTGACATAGTTAGACATGTACCCATATTGCAGAAGGTGTTTGTACATGTCATCCTTTCCCTGACGATGACGCTTAGTGCAATGAGCGCAGGGACAAAGTGCCCGAACCATTGCCTTCGAACCACGCGCTAACTCATTCACTAACAAATGAGTGTTCCGTACCCAATCGTCTGTTTTATTAGTCGCACTAATACGGCCACTGTACATCCACCCATTATCAGCCATCCTCTTCTGCTTTGTTGGGAGACAAACAACAAATATAACATTTTATATCAAACAGGAGATTAAATGCTTCATATTTTTACGCATTCATCAACCTACATGTCCAATAGGAAAAGAGGGTCCTAACCAGCCGCCAGATCCGTAGATTGTAAGTTCTCCTGGTTCTCGATCCAGCAATTTGGCAGCACCTCCCCGCTGCTCTCCCGATACACGTCTCGACAAAAAGCCAAGAGGATGTGCATCCGAAGAACAACGAGGAGGCGCCACCGAAATCCTGTCTCGAATCGAGGTAGAGCCAGGGAGAACCAAACCCAACTACGAATCCGCCGACTGCCCGATAAAAGCCATAAGCGTTACGGTCCAAAATATGCGAGACCACTAATGCATATTAATTCGCATAACGCTTATGGTTGGGATGACGCCTAGGTGACGCGACAGACTTGGTGATCTAGACACAAAATAAAACCTAGGTACAAGAGAGACGAACAGATTCTCACCCTCGAAGCGTGATCAAATCGTAGAAGATGATCCGGGACCAGTCGTCGAAACACTCCCCACGCTCACCCTCCGGTAACTATAAACAACATACAATATACAACATATATTTATCAAATTTCATCTATTTTACTAAACATGAACTATTGTACATAAGAAAAACTACATACAAACTATAAACTACTACTACAACCTACTACTAGATACTACAACCTACTACTAGATACCACAACCTACTACTGCAAATTTCATCTATTTCATCTAGATACTACAACCTACTACTACAAACTACTAGTACATAAGAAAAACTACATACTACAGACTATAAACTACTACTACAAACTAACCACAATCTACAATTAGTACAAACTATCAGTTAGCTATCTAAGCATAGGAACTCGTTAATAAACTATGGAAGTGCATTAAGCGATGTATTTTTTGCATTGGCTATTTAAGTACATGATATAAGAAAATTACTAGAAGCTACGGTTCTAGTGTATGGAACTTAAACAAAAATTCACTAACTATCATGTGAGCCTCCACTAAGAAATATATCTTTAAAATTTCAGAAGTATTACATCTTCTCATAATTCATCAAGATGCATTTTCTAGCTTTCCTAAAATCGGTGGGAGCACGGCTACACAAGCTCAATACACAGAGACAATTGGTGTGTTGCAACCAAACGGAAAATAAGAGAAGATGTGAGATGGGCTACTCACCGGAGACGATGCGACGGGGCCGGAGATAGACGTGGGTGTGCACAGCACAGTGGGGGAGGTGGCGGGGCAGTGGGGTTGGGGCTGGGGCAGTAGGGGTGGAGGCGGGGTGCTGGTGGCGGCGGGGGCGGCGGGGGGGGGGCGGAGGCGGGCGGCAGTGGGGGAAGTGGGGTGGCATGGCGGGTCGTGGTGGCGGGTGGTGGTGGTGGGGAAGTGGGGAGGCCGGGATGGGGCGGTGGGGAGGGGCAGGTGGTGACAGTAGAGGCTATGGGGAAGGGGTAGTGGGGTGGCGGCGGGGGGGTGGTGGCGGCAGGGCAGGAGGGGGGGGGCAGTGGGGGAGGGCCGGGGTGGGGCAGTGGGGGCGGGGCAGTGGGGGTGGTGCAGGCTGTGGGGAGGCGGCCACGCCGCAGGAGGGAGAGAGGGGTCTGGCGGCGCCCAGCCTGGGACCGGTGGCTGGTGGCGGCGGGTCGGGGTGGGGAGGGGGTTGGGAGGAAGGAGGTGGGGAGGGGGTTGGGGATAGAGAGGCTGGGAAACGAGTGGCCCGGGTGGGCCGCGGGTCAAAAAACGGATGAGGCTACGCCGACGGCCAGGCATACGCCGAGGGCAGCCGTCGGCGTAGCTAGGGCGATTTTTTTATTTTCCTTATTAATAACAAATTATACAAGAAACTTTATTTGGTGTCTAGTAATATAACAAATCATAATATATTATTTTGTGTCTATTATTATAGAAGAAACTATAATATATTGTTACTATATATACTTTTTTTATTTCGTCGTGTGCTCGGATCGTCTACCCCCTAGACGTTCCTCTGACAGGGGTAGCCCGGCGTAGCTCTCTCTTGTTTTGTGTTTGTTTAGGTCATAGGGTGATGTCAAACCATGTTGGCTCACAAGTTGGGGCACTATCCTACCCGGTTTCACCTCGACGGGGAGATTCCACCCTCATACGGGCCCGGAACCTTCGCCTCTAGGTTAGAGCGCATGCATGCGAGGGGGGACACATGCAAGCACCTATATATACCAACCTCTAACCACACCCACACACACATATGCTAGGGGCACATGCAAGTTTTCATCTCATTCCGATGTTCTCGTGGTCTTCCTCGTGAAACCTCGATCTCTGTGCACACTCGGATCGTCTACCCCCTAGGCGTTCCTCCGACAGGGTAGCCAGTAGCTCTCTCTTGTTTTGTGTTTGTTTAGGTCATAGGGTGATGTCAAACCATGTTGGCTCACAAGTTGGGGCACTATCCTACCGGTTTCACCTCGACGGGAGATTCCACCTCATCTGGGCCGGAACCTTCGCCTCTAGGTTAGAGCGCATGCATGCAGGGGGACACATGCAAGCACCTATATATACCAACCTCTAACCACACCCACACACACATATGCTAGGGGCACATGCAAGTTTTCATCTCATTCCGATGTTCTCGTGGTCTTCCTCCGTGAAACCACGATCCCTGCACACTCGGATCGTCTACCCCCCTAGACGTTCCTCTGACAGGGGTAGCCCGGCGTAGCTCTCTCTTGTTTTGTGTTTGTTTAGGTCATAGGGTGATGTCAAACCATGTTGTCTCACAAGTTGGGGCACTATCCTACCCGGTTTCACCTCGACGGGGAGATTCCACCCTCATACGGGCCCGGAACCTTCGCCTCTAGGTTAGAGCGCATGCATGCGAGGGGGGACACATGCAAGCACCTATATATACCAACCTCTAACCACACCCACACACACATATGCTAGGGGCACATGCAAGTTTTCATCTCATTCCGATGTTCTCGTGGTCTTCCTCCGGCGAAACCCTGATCCCTGTGCACACTCGGATCGTCTACCCCTAGACGTTCCTCCTCCGACAGTAGCCAGCGTAGCTCTCTCTTGTTTTGTGTTTGTTTAGGTCATAGGGTGATGTCAAACCATGTTGGCTCACAAGTTGGGGCACTATCCTACCCGGTTTCACCTCGTCGGGGAGATTCCATCCTAATAAGTGCCGGGAAGCCTGGCGTCTTGGTTAGAGCGCATGCATGCGAGGGGGGACACATGCAAGCACCTATACCAACCTCTAACCACACTCACACACATATGCTAGGGTCACATGCAAGTTTTCATCTCATTCCGATGTTCTCGTGGTCTTCCTCCGGCGAAACCCTGATCTCTGTGCACACTCGGATCGTCTACCCCCCTAGACGTTCCTCTGACAGGGGTAGCCCAGCGTAGCTCTCTCTTGTTTTGTGTTTGTTTAGGTCATAGGGTGATGTCAAACCATGTTGGTTCACAAGTTGGGGCACTATCCTACCCGGTTTCACCTGAACGGGGAGATTCCACCTCATACGGGCCCTAACCTTCGCCTCTAGGTTAGAGCGCATGCATGCGAGGGGACACATGCAAGCACCTATATATACCAACCTCTAACCACACCCACACACACACATATGCTAGGGCACATGCAAGTTTTCATCTCATTCCGATGTTCTCGTGGTCTTCCTCCGTGAAACCACGATCCTGTGCACACTCGGATCGTCTACCCCCTAGACGTTCCTCCGACAGGGTAGCCAGTAGCTCTCTCTTGTTTTGTGTTTGTTTAGGTCATAGGGTGATGTCAAACCATGTTGGCTCACAAGTTGGGGCACTATCCTACCCGGTTTCACCTCGACGGGGAGATTCCACCCTCATCTGGGCCGGAACCTTCGCCTCTAGGTTAGGCGCATGCATGCGAGGGGGGACACATGCAAGCACCTATATATACCAACCTCTAACCACACCCACACAAACATATGCTAGGGTCACATGATAGTTTTCATCTCATTGAGATGTTCTCGGGGTCTTCCTCGTGAAACCGATCTCTGTGCACACTCGGATCGTCTACCCCCTAGACGTTCCTCGACAGGTAGCCGGCGTAGCTCTCTCTTGTTTTGTGTTTGTTTAGGTCATAGGGTGATGTCAAACCATGTTGGCTCACAAGTTGGGGCACTATCCTACGGTTTCACCTCGACGGGAGATTCCACCTCATCTGGGCCGGAACCTTCGCCTCTAGGTTAGGCGCATGCATGCGAGGGGGACACATGCAAGCACCTATATATACCAACCTCTAACCACACCCACACACACATGCTAGGGGCACATGCAAGTTTTCATCTCATTCCGATGTTCTCGTGGTCTTCCTCCGTGAAACCACGATCTCTGTGCACACTCGGATCGTCTACCCCCTAGACGTTCCTCCCATAGGTATCCCGGTAGCTCTCTCTTGTTTTGTGTTTGTTTAGGTCATAGGGTGATGTCAAACCATGTTGGCTCACAAGTTGGGGCACTATCCTACAGGTTTCACCTCGACGGGAGATTCCACCCTCATCTGGGCCGGAACCTTCGCCTCTAGGTTAGAGCGCATGCATGTGAGGGGGGACACATGCAAGCACCTATATATACCAACCTCTAACCACACCCACACACACATATGCTAGGGGCACATGCAAGTTTTCATCTCATTCCGATGTTCTCGTGGTCTTCCTCGTGAAACCACGATCCTGTGCACACTGGATCGTCAACCCCCTAGACGTTCCTCCGACAGGGTAGCTCTCTCTTGTTTTGTGTTTGTTTAGGTCATAGGGTGATGTCAAACCATGTTGGCTCACAAGTTGGGGCACTATCCTACCCGGTTTCACCTCGACGGGGAGATTCCACCCTCATACGGGCCCGGAACCTTCGCCTCTAGGTTAGAGCGCATGCATGCGAGGGGGGACACATGCAAGCACCTATATATACCAACCTCTAACCACACCCACACACACATATGCTAGGGGCACATGCAAGTTTTCATCTCATTCCGATGTTCTCGTGGTCTTCCTCCGGCGAAACCCTGATCTCTGTGCACACTCGGATCGTCTACCCCCCTAGACGTTCCTCTGACAGGGGTAGCCCGGCGTAGCTCTCTCTTGTTTTGTGTTTGTTTAGGTCATAGGGTGATGTCAAACCATGTTGGCTCACAAGTTGGGGCACTATCCTACCCGGTTTCACCTCGACGGGGAGATTCCACCCTCATACGGGCCCGGAACCTTCGCCTCTAGGTTAGAGCGCATGCATGCGAGGGGGGACACATGCAAGCACCTATATATACCAACCTCTAACCACACACACACACACATATGCTAGGGGCACATGCAAGTTTTCATCTCATTCCGATGTTCTCGTGGTCTTCCTCCGGCGAAACCCTGATCTCTGTGCACACTCGGATCGTCTACCCCCCTAGACGTTCCTCTGACAGGGGTAGCCCGGCGTAGCTCTCTCTTTTTTGTGTTTGTTTAGGTCATTGGGTGATGTAAAACCATGTTGGTTCACAAGTTGGGGCACTATCCTACCCGGTTTCACCTAAACGGGGAGATTCCACCCTCATATGGGCCCGGAACCTTCGCCTCTAGGTTAGAGCGCATGCATGCGAGGGGGGACACATGCAAGCACCTATATATACCAACCTCTAACCACACCCACACACACATATGCTAGGGGCACATGCAAGTTTTCATCTCATTCCGATGTTCTCGTGGTCTTCCTCCGGCGAAACCCTGATCTCTGTGCACACTCGGATCGTCTACCCCCCTAGACGTTCCTCTGACAGGGGTAGCCCGGCGTAGCTCTCTCTTGTTTTGTGTTTGTTTAGGTCATAGGGTGATGTCAAACCATGTTGGCTCACAAGTTGGGGCACTATCCTACCCGGTTTCACCTCGACGGGGAGATTCCACCCTCATACGGGCCCGGAACCTTCGCCTCTAGGTTAGAGCGCATGCATGCGAGGGGGGACACATGCAAGCACCTATATATACCAACCTCTAACCACACCCACACACACATATGCTAGGGGCACATGCAAGTTTTCATCTCATTCCGATGTTCTCGTGGTCTTCCTCCGGCGAAACCCTGATCTCTGTGCACACTCGGATCGTCTACCCCCCTAGACGTTCCTCTGACAGGGGTAGCCCGGCGTAGCTCTCTCTTGTTTTGTGTTTGTTTAGGTCATAGGGTGATGTCAAACCATGTTGGTTCACAAGTTGGGGCACTATCCTACCCGGTTTCACCTCGACGGGGAGATTCCACCCTCATACGGGCCCGGAACCTTCGCCTCTAGGTTAGAGCGCATGCATGCGAGGGGGGACACATGCAAGCACCTATATATACCAACCTCTAACCACACCCACACACACATATGCTAGGGGCACATGCAAGTTTTCATCTCATTCCGATGTTCTCGTGGTCTTCCTCCGGCGAAACCCTGATCTCTGTGCACACTCGGATCGTCTACCCCCCTAGACGTTCCTCTGACAGGGGTAGCCCGGCGTAGCTCTCTCTTGTTTTGTGTTTGTTTAGGTCATAGGGTGATGTCAAACCATGTTGGCTCACAAGTTGGGGCACTATCCTACCCGGTTTCACCTCGACGGGGAGATTCCACCCTCATACGGGCCCGGAACCTTCGCCTCTAGGTTAGAGCGCATGCATGCGAGGGGGGACACATGCAAGCACCTATACCAACCTCTCACCACACTCACACACATATGTTTTGTGTTTGTTTAGGTCATAGGGTGATGTAAAACCATATTAGCTTCGCCTCAACGGGGAGATTCCCCCTTATACGGGTCCGGAACCTACGCTTCCGCATGCATGCGAGGGGGGACAGGCACATGTGATTGAATCTTTGAACAACTTCACAAAAATTTGTGAAATATAAATTTCATGCACATGTGATAATAACACACAAACATGCAAATTTCTCAACTTGTGAGAAGATTCGACATTTTATGTGGGCGTGAAGACTATTATTCGGAGGCTACGAATCCATCCAATTGATAAAATAGAATCTAAATAATTAATACTAATAAATAAATACAAATAATTTGGTAAGGAAAAAAAAGTGCATAGGTACGCCGAGGGTCACCGTCGGCGTAGGCAGGACGTACGCCGAGGGTGACCGTCGGCGTAGCCTATGCCGACAGCGGCTCTCGGCGTAATGCTGACGCCGTTAGGGCATGTCCCGGCCTGGCCTGACTAGTGCCACGCGGCCACCCCGTACGCCGAGGGCTAAGTTTACGCCAACGGTCACCCTCGGCGTACGTGCCGCTACGCCGACGGCTGCGGTACGCCGAGGGCTCGGAAGCTGGGCTGGCCTGGCCCGGTTCTACGCCGACGGCCCCGACCTTTGGCCGTCGGCGTAGCTCCCTGCCGTCGGCACACAACGCCATTCCTGTAGTGCTTGATGTAAACGTCAGCACGACTTGTGTACTAACTCATGGATTTTTGCTCGCCGGAATCTAACTAATCGAACATATATTGAGAAACATATGTTGTCCGAATGAAGGACAAATCCTGGGTGCTCTCAACAGCCAGGCAGGAAAAGTCCCATATGCTCTCAGCGCTGCAGCAGTGGGAAATCAACATACAGGGACATCAATGTTTTCTACATGGAAAATCACTCAATTTGAGAGAAAAAACCATGGTATGAAACAATCCAAATATTTTTCCACTTTTATCAATGTGTGGGTACAACCAGTTCTTCTAGAGAGAGAACTAGAGTGTCTTATACATATCACAGATCTTAGATGCTACAATAAGATTTGAGACACATGAGTTTGATATTGCAACAGTATCATCAAAGATGGTGGAACCGTATATTTAAATAGACACAATAGTGGATATGGATGTCAGTACCTTGTGGGGAGTACTCGGTGATTGATCTCAATCTCTTCTCTTAACTTCTTCCTTTCTCTCTTGGTTTTCTTTTCCAATAGAGACTAGCCTGGATTTTTGCCACGGTTGGTGGATGGGAGCCTTATCTTGTCCCACAAGTGCCAAGTCCAAAATGAGTCACCTTATAACCTTAATGTGTAGTGGGCTCTTGCACCTATTTGGACTGTCTGAAAAGCTTTAATAAGGACATTCTCCTCACAACCCAAATATGGAGGATACCCATCATGCCTAGCATCTCTGTATTGCTCGGTGTGGTCCCATGCTTGGCAGTGTCATGTCAGCACCACATGTGCCAACATGCGGTGGTGGATGTGATAGCCATATTTCTCATGGGGGCCATAAGGACATGAAGCCGCTGCAAAATACGAGGATGATGACGAGGAGCAACACATGATATACTAGAGCGCGTACAAGGGGCTCCGCATATTTCATGAGAAGAGGTCTAGGTGAAGAAGTTGACAAGTGGGATGGTACCTCTAGTTTAACAGTCCAATACAATGGTGTGAGACTTGGATGCGATATCATCCTGGTAGCAGGCTCCACTGGTCAATTTTGCTGTTTGCCAAGTACCGTGCGTTTTGTTATGTGTTAGTCCTGAACAAGCGGGTTTTAAAACCATAGCGAACCGTGGTGACATTTTGTTACCCTAACCCCAATATGCCGGCCTTTTTGTAATTTTCTCCATGTTTTGGGTGCCTTATGGACCTCGTTCATAATTCGTGGCAAGATCATGCATATACAAATACTATCTCTCGAGACATGCTTTCGTCTCTCTTTATAAATAAAACTAAACCTGGCTGAACCGATACAAAGTAACGAAGGAACACTCTTAAGTAGATCAAAAATAAAATTAGAACACAACACTAGCCACACCCTCAAGAAGCACCTGAAACTACTACTAGAGGTGCCACTACGCCTCCTTGTGAAACCACTGAATCCTCATACCGCACAAACCAAATTGTCGCTAGAGAGGGCCGGACTACCATCTGGCTCCGCTCCATGGATTCTAGCAAAGATCAAGACTCTATCAGTGGGGCATCGTATCCCTATATCTGTTCATGTGTCATCTTGTCTATCTCACTATGGGTTATACGAGCATGACGTCCAAATGTCAACTAAACGAGCACATACACCCATACATACAAACCTTGGGTGCTCATCGGGAAGCTCATTGCTGCCCGCCGACTAAATGCAACCGATCATCAGCTACCTAACGGAATCACTAAACCCATAAGGATGTCGATTAGCACCCAGATTGTGCGCCGTTCCAGTAGTACCGTGCTTGGCAGCGATGCATCCACAATCTAGACATGGCGGAACCTAGATTTGGCAGAATCTAGGTATAGTTGATCATGAAGCAGTTCACGTCAAACCTCAAATCAGTGGCTTCCGACTAGTGCCGATTACGTATAACATGACGGAGCAAGTAAAATGATATCTTATCTCTGATCTCTAGCTTACACACATAGTCCCTCATTCACCTGTCCTAAATCCCGATACTTCTCATGGCGAAGCAAGATCAACGCGATGAGCTGGAAAAACATGAACCGAATCTCATCTATCCAGCGGGTCTATTAATTCACTATTTTATTCCGAAATTGTTGCCCTTAATTAGTCAGTTAAGCGGCTGAGATGTTTGTCTGAACAGTGACCTGATGATTTCAAACTATAATTCAGACATAGTAGTATGTAGCTGGTACTTCTGGCCACGGAAAGGAGTGACTTCTATAAATAATGAAGCAAAGAAAAAGGTTTGTAACTAAGAGAGGTAGTAGTAGTTAAAAAAGTACAGTACAAACTAATTCACTCCCACATATTTTAGAAGTCGCGCGGTAGGCTAGATGTGCGAAGCCGAGCGATGCATTAACTGGCACCTGGCATATGGGACGCTCTTGCATCAAGCCGTGGTGATAAAACTGTTAGATTATATTTACTTGCATATCAAGTTAAGGTTTAGGCCGGTGCGCTGCACCTCCTATCCCCCCCCCCCCCTCCTATATAAACCACTATATAAACCATTGTATTCTCTCATTGTAAAATCATCAATTATTATTATTATCACAATTCTACATGGTATCAGATTAAGGTTAGATTCTAGGGCATAGCTCCCACGCCTCCCACCCCGCCGCCGCCGCCCCCTCCGGGGTTCTTCGAGTGGCGCGCCGCCATGGCCGCCGTCGCGACTGCCAAACCATCCACCTCCTCCGCCCCACCTACTATCGCCACCACCATCAACTTCACCGATACAATCTCCAACGTTACCCCATTGATTCCTATCACTTTAGATCTCCCCAAACACAACTACTACCATTGGAGACATCTCTTTGAGGTGCACTTGGGCCGCTGCAACCTCCTGGCGCACGTCGACCCCAACATCCCGCCGTCTCCCTCGGATCCCCGCTGGGTCAAGGATGATCTCGCTGTGATACAGTGGATCTACCAGCGGGTGAGCACCGAGATTTTCAATCTCGTTTTCAGGGCTGCCACCAGCGCCGCCGCCCTTTGGGCAGCCCTCCGTCAGCTTTTTCAGGACAACGCCGACGCCCGTGTCAACACGCTCAACACGGAGCTTCGGAACACCGCCCAGGGCGACTTGCCCGTGGGGGTATACTGCCAGCGCCTCCAGACCATCGCCGATGAACTCCGTGAACTCGGTGATCCCGTTGAGGACAAACAGCTCATCAAGATCCTCCTCGTTGGCCTCAATCAGCGTTTCGACAAGCAGCAGTCCTTCATCCCCATGATACGGCCGTCTCCTTCCTTTGCAGAAGTCCGCTCCATGCTCTCCTGGGCGGACCGCGCCATGACCACTCAAGAGTCTCGCCCTCAGGCCTATGCTGCTGCTCCACGGCCTCCTGCACCGCCACCGCCTCCGGCGCCGCTTGCGCCTGTTCCACCGCCAGGTTGGCGCCCTAGCCCCAACTATAGGGGCACCCGGCCTATCTATCGGCCGCCTGCACCACGGCCTCCTCCAACAGCACCGGCTCCTCCACCTGCCCCGGCACCACCACCGGCTCCACCTGCAGCACCAGCTTGGCGATCTTCTCAGGACCCTTGGACTGGCATGGTTCAGGCTTGGCCAATGCCCTGGACCGCGCCCTCTCCTGTTGGCGCGCCACCTGCCTACACTGGTTCGTGGCATCCCGGCGTGCATCCTCATACAGGCTCACCTGGCCTCCTTGCACCACGGGTCCCTGCACAAGCTCATTATGCCACTCCTTCACCGCCCATGTATGCTGCACCATCGCCGGCTCCCTATGCCTCGCCGATGCACTCGCCGATGCCCTTTGCTATGGGTCCTTATGGCCCTTCGGCACCGGTCACTTATAATCCTGGAGGCTACTACTCGCCATACACCATGTACTCGACTCCTGCTGCACCGCCACCACCTGCGCCAGTACCTGCTCCGTCAACTGCACCGACTCCCTCTACTCCGAGCTGGGACCAAGCTGCGTTTCTACAGGCCATGAATAATTTTGCTGCTCAAGGTAACTCAGGTACTGATTGGATTTTCGATTCTGGTGCTTCTAGTCACATGTCTTCATCGAATACTATGCTGTCAACTTGCATACCATCTCATTTTTCATCCATTACATTAGGCGATGGTTCCTCCATACCAATTTCATGTGTCGGTCATACAAACCTTGCATCTTCCACTTCCAAACCACTCCTACTTAAAGATGTCTTAGTTGCACCAGCCCTCATTAAAAATTTAATCTCTGTTCGTCGTTTCACCAAAGACAACTATGTTTCCGTCGAATTTGACCCTTTTGGCTTGTCTGTAAAGGATTTCATGACCAAGGCGGAGATCGCTCGCTTCGATAGCTCTGGCGACCTCTACTCTGTTCATGGCGCTCCTGCGGCCTCGTCTCCATCATCCATGCTCGCCTCCGTAGATCTATGGCATAAACGCTTAGGCCATCCGAATAAAGCCACTTTATCCTCTCTACTTAGTGATTTTTCGATCCCTTGTAATAAAGAGGTTCATAATTCCTCCGTTTGTGAGTTTTGTCAACAAGGAAAACATGTTCGTTTACCATTTGCGCATTCTACTTCTCATAGTACTTATCCCTTTGAACTTTTGCACTGTGATCTATGGACCTCTCCAACTGTGAGTCTCTCCGGTTTCAAATACTACTTAGTTCTTTTAGATGATTTTACACACTTCGTTTGGACTTTCCCACTTTGCAACAAATCTGATGTCCACTCACTTTTTATCAACTTTAAAACCTATGTTACCATACACTTCTTTTTACCCATAAAATTTATCCAATGTGACAATGGAAAAGAATTTAACAACTTTGCAAACCGTAATTTCTTTCTCCAACATGGCATTCTCCTTCGTTTCTCTTGCCCTTACACTTCCCCACAAAATGGCAAGGCTGAGCAATCACTCCGCACCATCAATGACATAGTTCGCACACTCCTCATTGAATCATCTATGCCCTCCACGTTTTGGGCTGAAGCTCTTCGAACCGCAACGTATCTCCTCAATATTCGACCATCTAGCACTAACCCAACCACCACACCTTTCTACTCCCTTTTTCTCTCTCACCCAAACTACACTGAGCTTCGCGTTTTTGGTTCCCTTTGCTTTCCCAATGTCTATGCAACTTCCCCAAACAAACTCTCTCCACGTTCCCTTCCTTGTGTATTCCTAGGTTATTCAGATGAACACAAAGGCTACCGGCGTTTTAATCTTGTGACCGGTCACATTCACATCTCTAGGCATGTCACTTTTGATGAAGACACCTTTCCTTTCGCCACTAGAACCCCTACATCTCCTCCCACCACATCCACCCCTCGCCCAGCCAATTCCATAAAATCTCACTTTTTCGTTCCCAATACTGCTATCGATCCTCCTGCCACGGTAGTTCATAACCCTGCCCCGGCTGACTCGGCTGCCCCGACAGCCCCATCAGCACCCGTGTCTCGACCACCCATAACCCAGGTTTACGCTCGCCGCCCCAAAACTCCTGCCCTCGACAATCAAACTACCCAATCCTTTGCCCCTCATGTTGTTGCGTCCTCCTCCTCCGCTGCGCCGGATGCAGCAGCTCCTCCTTCACATGCCGTTCCCATTATCGCACCTACCAACGACCATTCCATGCGCACACGTGCCAAGTCTGGTTTTCGACTTCCTAAAACACGCCATGCGTGATGAGTTTCAAGCACTCCAATCCAATAACACATGGCAGCTTGTTCCCCGACCTCCTAATGCAAATGTTGTTTCTGGAAAGTGGGTGTTCCGTCAAAAATTTCATTCTGATGGCACTCTCTCTCGGTATAAAGCGCGTTGGGTTTGTCGTGGGTTCTCTCAACAACACGGTGTCGATTACGACGAAACTTTCTCTCCAGTAGTTAAACCTAGCACCATCCGAACCATTCTTAGTCTTGCTGTTTCCTCTTCCTGGCCCATTCATCAACTCGATGTAAAGAATGCTTTCCTCCATGGTTCCTTAAACGAAGTCGTCTATTCTCAACAACCTTCCGGTTTCGAAGATTCTTCTTTTCCTGATCACGTTTGCCTTCTCCAAAAATCTCTCTATGGCCTCAAACAAGCACCCCGAGCCTGGTTTCAATGTTTTTCTACCTTTATTCAAACTATAGGATTCATTCCCTCTCGTTCTGACTACTCTCTTTTCGTTTACCATTCTAACACCCAGGTTGCCTATCTCGTACTTTATGTTGATGATATAGTTCTCACTGCCTCCTTCACAACTTTTCTCACTCATATTATTTCTCTCCTACAAACTGAATTCTCTATGACTGATCTAGGTTCCCTTCATCACTTCTTAGGTATAGCTGTCACTCGTGATTCTGCTGGTCTTTTTCTCTCTCAACGTCAGTACTCTATTGATCTCCTAACTAGGGCTGGAATGTTAGATTGTCAACCATCTCGTACACCTATAGATACATCTTATAAATTTTCCTCGGATGGTGATATTTTTCCTGATCCGACTCTATACCGTAGCTTAACTGGAGCCCTTCAGTATCTCACCATTACACGTCCAGAACTATCATATGCTGTCCAGCAAGCTTGTCTTTACATGCATGATCCAAGAATTCCGCATTTTAACCATGTCAAACGCATACTTAGATATCTCAAAGGTACATTAGATCATAGTTTGCATATTAATCACTCATCACCCACATCATTGACAGCATATTCCGATGCAGACTGGGCTGGTTGTCCAGACACTCGTCGATCCACTTCAGGATACTATGTTTTTCTTGGCAATAATTTAATTTCTTGGTCTTCGAAGCGTTAGCTTACGATTTCTCGCTCGTCCGCAGAGGCTGAGTACCGTGCTGTTGCTCACGCAGTTGCTGAAACAGTTTGGTTGCGTCAGTTACTTGTTGAGTTACATCGACCTATTGGTCAGGCCATAGTGATATATTGTGATAACATTTCAGCTGTTTACATGTCTGGAAACCCAGTTCAGCATCGGCGGACAAAGCATATCGAAATTGACATCCATTTTGTTCGAGAGAAGGTTGCTTTGGGAGAAGTGTGTGTTCTTCATGTGCCTTCTACGGCCCAGTTTGAAGATATTTTTACCAAAGGACTTGCTACTACACCATTTACAGAGATTTGTTTCAGTCTCAACGTTGTCGAGCCCACGGTTGAGACTGCGGGGGGATGTTAGATTATATTTACTTGCATATCAAGTTAGGGTTTAGGCCGGTGCGCTGCACCTCCTCTCCCCCCCCCCCCCTCTCCTATATAAATCATTGTATTCTCTTATTGTAAAATCATCAATTATTATTATTATCACAATTCTACAAAAATGATCCAGAAGCCGGGCAACAACATGCTGAGATTTCACACATCATTATTATTATTTAAAACATATTCAGGTTAAATTGAGGATAAGGGCTCCTTTGGATTGAAGAATTTAGAAAGGAATTAGGAGGAATCCAAATCACAGGAATTTTTTTCCAAGTGAATATCTTTGGATCAAAGGAATGACAACTCCAAAAATTCCTATGCACACTGCATTATATTCCTACACATCAATTCCATCGGAATTTCAACATCCACTCTAACCTCCTTATTACAGTCATTCATGTTTGACGGGTTCCTTCGCGTGTTAGCTTTGAGAGTGTAGAGCAGTGGTGCGCCTCACTATTGTAATCCCTTTGAGCTGACGCTCCTCCCCGCATTTTTGTAAAAGTTTGATGAACATTTTTCGCCCTTTTTCAATGGAAAATATGTAGGTGGGCAGTTCGCCCCCCGTTGTGCCGTTCAAAAATAGTCATTCATGTAGGATCGAGCCATTCATTGCTCTGAACTATTATTGTTCTCATTTGAAGTTCTAGCAATAGACCTCTAGCAAATTTCAACTTATCGTTTTCGATTCACACTTAATACTGTCACATCATTAGTACACTCTATAACATAAGGCAGCCATGTCTGCCCTATGAAATGGAACCACATTGATCCGGTTTTAGACTTTGCTCAAGAGGAGGGATTGTTCGTGGATCGTTACAATCCATTCCTACCACTATGCCTTCATTCCCGCCTCGCTTCTCTACACATTCAATTATGGTCATTCTTCAAGCATGAATTAACTACCCTCTTCAATTGCCTACCCTCTACTTACCTATTTACTAGATTCGCTTTGAGAAAAAATTAGCTTGTTGGTTAGGAAAATTATTATCATACGGAGATAGTTTGGTTTTAATTAATTCTCTGACAAGTTTACCAATGTTTATGTTGTCATTCATGGAGATTCCAAAAGGGGTTCGAAAGAGACTAGATTTCTTTCGATCTCGATTTTTTTGGCAAAGTGACAAACATAAAAGAAAATATCGCTTAACCAAATGGAACATTATTTGTAGACCGAGAGATCAGGGGGGGTTAGGAGTAGAGGTTCTCGAATTAAAGAACAAAAGTCTACTCACCAAGTGGTTGTTTAAACTTTTGAATGAGGAGGGAGTTTGGCAGGAATTATTGAAAAATAAGTATTTGCATTCCAAAACACTATCACAAGTTAAAGTCAAGTCATCAGACTCTCCATTTTGGAAAGGGCTTATGAGGGTAAAGGAAGAGTTTTTATCTACAGGGTCATTCACAATTAAGAGTGGTTGTAGTGCACGTTTTTGGGAGGATATTTGGTTAGGCGAGACTCCTCTAGCTGTTCAGTACCCGTTGCTTTATGCCATTGTGCAAAGAAAAGAAGTTTCCGATGCACACATTCTGTCAAATGACCCTCTAAACATTGCATTCCGAAGAACTTTAACCAGTTCTAGATGGTCAAGTTGGCTACATTTAGTGAATCGATTAATGGATATACACCTTGAAGAGGGGGAAGATAAATTTAAATGGAATCTAACTTCATCGGGTGTATTCTCGGTCAAATCCATGTATCTTGACTTACTAAATGGGAACACAAGGTTCTTACGGAAGTATTTATGGAAAATGAAGGTGCCACTAAAAATTAAGATTTTTATGTGGTTTTTAAATCGCAAGGTTTTGCTAACAAAAGATAACTTAGCAAAAATAAATTGGCAAGGAAGCCAGAAATGTTGTTTCTGTGATCAGAACGAAACGATACAACACTTGTTCATTGATTGTACGTTTGCTAAAGTAGTTTGGCGTATAATCCATATGGCTTTTAATTTAGCTCCCCCAAAAAATATTAATAATCTATTTGGAAATTGGCTACATGGTGTTGATAAGTTAGAGAAAGTTTAAATACGAGTGGGTGTTTGTGCTTTGCTCTGGGCTATTTGGAATATTAGGAATGACTTGATTTTTAACAGAACATCAAATTCTTCTTTCATGCAGGTTATTCCTATAACTACCCACTGGATCCGTATGTGGTCTTTCCTCCAGCCAGAGGAGCGAAGACCGGACATGGCTATTGGGTGCAGCCATTTGGAAACGGTTGTACGAGACTTATTCACCCGGTGCGGCTGGCGTTTTGACAACAAAATCACATGTTGATGCGACGACTTTTTTTGATCCTCAGTTTCTTTATATGGCTGGTGCATGTTTCGACTTTATGTGACCCATGAGCTTAAAACTTTGTAATAAATTCTCTTAATAATATTAATAAAGCAATAAAGGCCATATGCATCAGTCGATGCAGAGGCCGGGGTGATATCCCCATTTCGAAAAAAAACCTAATTACTAGATTTAGAGGTGCGCCTTGGCGCACGATCCCAGTTATTTGAGTTAATTTAGCAATGATAAGTGAGCAAAAAATAATAATACTTTTTAATTTTCTATGGATGGTTGTAGTGTCAAGCTCAAATTTGATAGAAAATTTCAAATGAGATTACTAAATAGTATAATCTAAGAAAAAACCAAACATAAATGACACGGTCATCACTAAGATATCTACCTAAAGTAGAACACTATAGGTAGTGATCACAGTATAGGTAATGATTATCACACATCATAATCTATTATGACGTTTAGCAGAGTCATAGTCTCACGATGCCATACATTAGCTCATCATCAACCGATCATCTTCAGTGAATTCAGTGTATGTGCCATTATTTTGATAACTCATTGTCAGCAACATACAGGAGACATAGAACGGGGGACATTTAGTTCAACAAAAATAAACCTCTTATGTGTGGACCTTGTAGGAGGGAGTGGTGCTGTAGATGCATCCATAGTTGCAGCGGAGATACCAGCACCTCCATGAGATCTTTAGGTGCTAGAGGCACTTCCATTGTTGTTTCATCAACATGCAGAGTCGACGGTTCACCTGGAGTTATTTCTGGGTTCTTGATAATCTGGAGTTTGAATTGAGAATGTATGAATCTACAACTTCTGGAGGTTCTCCCATAGTCTCTCCATCAATGGCGGGGTCGACAGTGCATAATCTATTGGTAAATCCTTGATAATTATTAGAAGAAAAAAAAAGGTCTACAGTTAGGTATCGATTTTAGAATCCAATAAAATATCCCAAGGCTTAACGGTAACAATGCTCCCGTATATGGTATTACTTAGATAATATTACATTCTAAAGAACCAAAGTAGCACAATAACAGAGTGAACGTTCAAATGTACACATGCATCTAAAGTCATAGATAATTTAAGAGAGCATCATGTACGACATGCGCCCTCCTAAGAACTAAATATGCATAAATTTCATTAAACTAAGATAACACATAGCTAATCAATTAGCTAACACCTGGTAATCCACAAATCCTGCCAGAGGTTAGCAACCTACAAATTTTTTAAGAGCCAACAAAAAAGATCAAATGGCTAGTCAAGGAAACATGATATCACAACCAGCAATATCTAAATTGAAAGATTGTGTGGTCTCGATGAACCAGTGCCCTCACAAGTAGGTGACTCACTTTATATACAATTAACTTTAGTAACTAAATAATCATGACACACGATATAAAATATATAAATGGAAAAAATCATGATCACATATGTTCTTTAGCATTTAACAGCAGCTGCCAAATACAATAATACCAGGCACCTGATAATTAGCATTAATACTTAAAGAACCCCAAATATGGATATAGAAGAGCCTCCAATATTTATAGGGGAGGATGTACATACATGACATGGCCTGCACCGAAGTCAAATAAAGTTCTTAACAGGAAAGCGCTATTGGGAAATGGAGCATATATTTATAAGAAGTCTAAATAATGGAACAATGTCCCTGAGTGGATCAATTGAGTGGAGAGATTGTTTCTTCACCTTCAAGTCACTTGAGTGGATCGATTGTCCCATCAGATATATACAATGAATGCGCTATTACTTCCCGAGTTCCTGTTAGGGGGTTAGACTCTACTTGAGTGGAGCGATTGTTCGTGCACCTTCACTCTGCATTCCTACCATTATGCCTCACCCATCCCCGCTTCCGTACACATTTTGCTAGTGATTTGAATTAACTTACCAATCTTTATTTTCCTACCCTCCACTTGCCTATTTATGCAAGTCCTTCTCTCCATCCTTGTAACCTCCAACCGCGCTGTACTAGTTGTAAGACATATAGTTCAGTTGCTCAACTCGATTGGCAAAGAAGAAGACCGAGACTCGTGACATCTTTTGCTAGCCTGTTGGCTTGGGAGACATCAGGAAGAACAGATCCAAGGTAGCACACACGTAGCCTTAGCCTAGCGTTCAGAAAAGTATGTGGATTCCACTATTCACATGACATTGGAACACATCACGTACACTACGGAGTCTTCAATCCTGGCATTGCTAGGTAACATCTATGTCTTGTGAATACACCTGGTGTGGCGGTATGAATATTAGAACTTGGATCAGATGACCAACTGGGGCCAGGCACACCTAGGATTCAACCCCTTATTCTTTTGTACTACGTTCGTTCGCGCTGTGCGGACACAGAGGCGTTTTTTTTTTTGAACGCGCGCACACTCGGTCACCAGAGTAATTATTCCTGCGTGCCCCGCTTCCTGGCCTGGCCAGCCTTGATCTTCATGTTAATCAATGTGTTGTTTACCATGTTCGTGACCATGCAACCTCGTGCATCTAGTCCAGCATCGGTCTGAATTAAGAGTACTGTTGTTGTGCCGATTGCCTCTTGGCAGGATGTTGGTTGTATGTACTAGGCAGCAATCCATGCACTACATGGGCTAGCGACTACGAACACTTATTTTTGATGCATTTTAAAGTTGAGAATTAGAAATACATGCAAAACTGAACTATGTCGACATTATTAGTTCTAATGGATGCAATATGTTTCTTGTAGTTTAGTCATAAGGAGTAAATAATAATCTTATTCATGCACCTCTTGGTTGTTCCACGTTAATTCTAAGAAAAATAATACATTAAAAATTTCAGAGTTTGACCATATACAAAGACAAGCGTATTAAGTTTTGTAGTATCTAATGCGTACAACATGAAAAAAATATTTCAAGGTGGTTCTTGTATTATTAGTTTGATATTGTAGATGTTTATATTTTTCATATATATTTGCCCAAACTTTGATAAGGTAGACTTTGACTATAAATTATATGCAACATAATTTAGGACGGATGGATTATAATATTTTTTAATGAACAAAACCACATTGATCAGGTTAGGCTTTTGACTTATTATTATTTCAGTTGTGATTTGATCATGAGCTTTTACCCTATTTTAATGCCATTATTGCCTTCAGTCCCTCATCCCTTGTCAGCACATTCAATTAAGCTCTTATGCTTGAAGTATGAATTATCCTTCTTTATTTGCCTATATATCTACCCTTCCATGTAATTTTTGAACCACATTGTACAAGTTCTAAAATATATAATTCAGTTGGTCAACTCGATTCACAATCTAGAAGACTGAGACTAGTGATATCTTTTGCTTGCCAGTTGCACTGCCCATTAGTTTGGCTTGGGAGACATTAGGAAAAAGAAACATGAGGAACCAAAAACATGGCCTTAGTCCACCGAGCATGAAAGTATGTAGATCCCACTATTCATAAACCACAAGTACATATCTCGCACATTACAACTTTTTCGATCTTGACATTGATGGTGACATGTCTGCTGAATACAATGGTTATGTCAATATGAATATCACTACAGGGTGTAGGGGAAATGGGGAATATCTCAGTTGTTGCCAAACTGGGTCATGCCCGCCCATGATTCAACACATGGGCGGACGCAACGTCCCTTTCACCCGGTGCTCGGCTGGGCTTCACGTATGTGCACCTCCCGAGGAAGATCGATCTCAGCCAGAAAATTCGGACTAAGATTGGGCAAAAAAGGAAAACTGGACCGCCTCGTGATGGGCTTGTGGCATGGGCCGTTGAGTTGTAATTCTAGCAGAACCACACGATAAAGACCAGACTAATTCAGCTAATCGATCTGGCGTTTCTAAAAA
The DNA here is from genome assembly GCA_023614405.1 of Avena insularis. Lineage (NCBI taxonomy): Eukaryota > Viridiplantae > Streptophyta > Magnoliopsida > Poales > Poaceae > Avena > Avena insularis. The sequence continues at coordinate 463,048,085 of CM042697.1, read as the reverse complement.
AAAAGCTAATCGATCTCGACGCACGCGGGATGGTATCGGAGTAATTACTCCGGCGTGCCCGCTTCCTGGCCTGCTCGGCTTTGATCTGCATGACAACCTGGTGGTTAATTAGTGTGTTGTTCACCCTGATCATGACTACACGATCGCGTGCATCTAGTCCAGCATCGATCTAAATTAAGAGTACCATTGTTGCACCGGTTGCGACTTAGCAGGATGTTAATCATACTACTTCCTCCATCCCTGTTTAAAGGACACAATTTGCAATTCTCTGGGTCCTAAGGCTGGTCATAGTGGGGAGTAATTTAGAGTAGTAACATGCACATGTTAATAGTCTAAGTTAGTACTTTCATAGTGGAAAATAACTTAGGTGTGATAACATGCAATGCCATATTAATTAGGTTGTAGACACATTTTGTCTTGGTATGTGTGATGTTACAGTAACATAGCTAGTTACTCAATCCATCTCTCTCTTCATTAAATCATTGCCACATAAGCAAAAATACTGACTTGGACTCTTAGTTACTAGTGAAATTACTCCCACTATGACCAGCCTAAGTGTCTTCTAATTGGTCCATTTAATAGTGTGGAGAAAACATGCGTCAGGAGAAAAAGAGCTAGCAAAACGTTCACATTTGTTCACACATGTGTATGCAAGGATTTTATTGTTTTCACACAGGAGTAATTACAGAGATAAAATGCTTTTGTGTCTAAATATTTTGGGATTACAAGGTTTGCAAATTGTGTCCTTTAAACCGGGACGGAGGGAGTACCTTTGTTTTAAGGAATAAGGTGCATGCGTATCTCAAGGCAAATTTTGTATGAATAAATAGAGCAACTAATATTTGATTATATTTTGTAAAATTAATATCGTTGCATTCATATTGAAACACATTTTTCAAGAAGAAGGACGCGACGATGTATGACTACTTCAACCATGTGAAGAAAATTGCCGATACCATGGCGACGATCGTCAATCCCCTCTCCGACTCGGAGATCATCTCCTACATGCTTGCCGGCCTCGGCGACGACCACGAGAACTTCACCACCTCAATCTCGGTGATTGCATCCAAGGGGGATGACGACTTCACTCTCGATGATCTGTATGGGCACATGGTTGCCTATGAGGCGCGCAACGGCGATCGCACGCCCGGGAACGCTCTGTAGTTCCAACACTCCGCCAACAATGCGTCGCGAGGAGGCGGCCGCGGCAGGTTCCAGCGAGGCGGAGGTGTTCGCGGCCGTGATGGAGGCGGGCATGGCTATGGAGGAGGTCGCCACTATGGCGGCGGCAACGAGTACGGAAGCGGCAACATCGGCAATGGTGATCATGGTGGGTACCGCGGCGACAACTCTAGGCGTGGAAATGCCTAGGGCGGCGGACATGGACGTGGGCGCAAATCTACCTGTCAGATTTGCGGCATCTATGGGCATGATGCTCTGCGGTGGTACTCTCGATTCAACCACGCCATCCAGCTGGAAGCATCGAACCGCTCCGCCAACTACTCCAGCCAAGGCGAAATCTCCATGGAACCTATCTGGTACATGGATTCCGGAGAAACTGACCACATGACCAATGACATGGAGCGCCTCCACGTCCAGGAAGTCTACAAGGGCTCCGATCAGATCCAAGTGGCTAATGGTATGTATATCCCTATTTCACATGTTGGTGATTCTTTCATACCCGGTTCAAAACATCCCTTGCATCTTAAAAACGTCCTACACTCTCCTGATATTAGTAAAAATCTTATCTCTACCAGTAAACTTGCTCTTGATAATGGATGTTTTTTTGAACTTCATCCTTCTTTCTTTTATGTCAAGGACCGCATCACGAAGCAAATTCGGCTTCAAGGTGGAACTCAAGCTGGCCTATACCCTATGCTCGCAAACCGTCGTCGCCAAGCCCAGCTCAAGCCCAAGGATACTTGGCACAAGCGGCTTGGACATCCATCCTCTACCATTGTCCAAACCATCCTTTCCAAGAATAATTTAGAGTCTTCCACAAATAAAGAGTCCCTTGTGCATGTGTGTGATGCATGTCAACAAGCCAAAATACATCAGTTTCCTTATGAACTATCTAGTCGAGTCTCTATTGTTCCTCTTGAGTTGGTACACACGGATGTGTGGGGTCCTGCCATCAGATCTTCTGCTGGTTTTCCTTATTATGTAAGCTTCTTGGATGATTTTAGTAAATTTTCATGGGTCTATTTGTTAAAGCACAAGTCCGATGTTGAGAATGTATTTTACCAATTCCAAAAGCAAGTTGAACATTCTCTGGTACTAAAATTCTATCTGTTCAATCTGATTGGGGAGGAGAATACCAGAAATTGCATCATTATTTTCGTGATACTGGCATTGTCCAGCGTCTATCCTGTCCGCACACCCAACAACAAAACGGCGCGATCGCGCGCAAACACCGACATCTTGTCGAAACAGCCCTTTCCCTTCTAGCCCAAGCCCATGTCCCTCTTTGTTTCTGGGACGATGCCATCCTTATAGCCTGCTACTTAATAAATCACATGCCGAGTCGTGTTCTTCAGAACTCCACACCGGTCACAAAACTCTTTAACACTCCTGTCAAATATGAGGTTCTATGTGTTTTCGGGTGTGCGTGCTGGCCAAACCTCCGCCCATACAATCATCGCAAACTCGAATTCCTTGACGGAGTTGTCTTTCTGTTTGCACCCACCGACTCAACCTCTCAACATTCCACCACACCCACCGAGGACCCCATCCTTTTTCCTGAACCAGATATGGAATCATCCACATGTAGCGATAGGGCTTGTGCTACTAATTTGCAATCTGTTGTGTCTGTTTCAAGTGCTCCTTTGATGGATGTTGATCACGGCGATCCTGCCCTAGCCAGTCCCAATGCATCTCATCCCGGGGCCCATGATGTTGTCTCCGCTGCGGAGGCCTCTCCTCCACCGTCGCCGTCTACTCCTACTCCCGGGCCGGCCACAACCGATGATGCGGCCCATCACACTGGCGACACGTCTTCCTGGCCGTCTGTTTTTTGCTCCAGCCTCGTCGCCCTCCCCACCGCCTGCACCCGCTCCTGACGGGCACCCCATGCGCACTCGTCTCAAGAACAACATGGTCAAGCCTCTGCGTCTGTTTGATGGCATTGTTCGTTATGATTCCTCCAAGCGAGATTTTTCTGCAGAACCTGCTTCCCATCACGATGCTCTTGGTAATCCTTCCTGGAAAGCTACTATGGATGCAGAGTTCCATGCCCTTCAACTCAACAGCGCTTGGCGCCTGGTTGCGCCACCTCCTGGACACCACATTGTTGGCTGCAAATGGGTCTTCAAGTTGAAGCAAAAAACCAGATGGTTCCATCGATCGCTACCAGGCTCGGCTCGTCGCGAAGGGTTTTACTCGGCGTCTCGGCATTGACTACACCGACACCTTTTCTCATTTTATAAAACCCACTACCGTTCGGCTTATTCTATCTATCGTCGTGTCGAAGAGGTGGACTCTTTGGCAAGTGGATGTACAAAAAGCTTTTCTCCACGGTGATATTCACGAGGAGGTCTATATGCAGCAGCCTCCCGGTTACATTGATCCCAAGAATCCCAACTATCTCTGTCGGCTTCAGAAATCCTTGTATGGACTCAAGCAAGATCGAAGGGCGTGGTACTCCAAACTCAGCATCAAGTTGCAGTCCATTGGTTTTGTGCCATCCAAAGCAGATACCTCATTGTTCATCTTCAATGACAAGAGGGTTACCATCTATATGTTGATCTACGTGGATGACATAATCATTGCCGGCTCCTATCACCAAGCAGCCAATAAATTGTTGTCCAAACTTCGACACTCCTTTGATGTTAAGAATCTCGGACCACCGTCATATTTTCTCGGCATTGAAGTACATTTGCAGCATGATGGAATCTCTCTGACACAGTTCAAGTATGCAGGAGATCTGCTCCAAAAGGAGAATATGCATGAATGCAAAGAAATCAGCACGCCAATGCTTTCGTCAGAGAAACTCAGCAAATCAGCCGGTGTGCAGTTAACTGATGATGAGGCCTTTGTGTACAGAAGCACTATAGGAGCCTTGCAGTATTTGTGTTTGACCTGGCCAGACATTTCCTTTGTTGTAAACAACGCGTGCCAATTTATAGCATCTCCGACTTATGTGCATTGGACTGCAGTCAAACGGATCCTGAGATATGTGAAGGGCACACTGCATGTTGTTTTGAATATCTGTTGCTCTAGTTCCACCGAACTCAGCGTGTATACAGATGCCGATTGGGCCGGCAGCCTAGATGATCGTCGTTCTACTGGTGGATATGCAGTATTCTACGGACCGAATTTAGTGTCGTGGAGTTCAAGAAAACAGCCAACTGTGAGCAGATCGAATATAGAAGCAGGGTATAAATCCATCGCCAACGGTACGGCTGAAGTGACATCGCTCCAGTCTGTACTCGGGGAATTAGGAATTTTCCAAGCCGAAGCTCCTGTTCTTTGGTGCGATAATTTGGAAGCCATGTTTCTCACAACAAATCCTGTTTTCCATGCTCGAACCAAACACATCGAAATCGACTTCCACTTCGTGAGAGAGAAGGTTCCAGCCAGTGCTCTAAAGGTTCAGTTCATCTCAACCCAAGACCAACTCGCCGATATATTTACCAAGGCTCTTGGAAAGGAGACGTTCGAACAAATGAAGCTTGGCCTGAATCTGATTGGCACACTTTTGGATCGAGAGGGACTGTTAAACGGAGTCAGATAGTCAGACGTGGTTTACGATCCTTGACGTGTATGTCTAACAGAACTGTAAGTAGATAGCTCTTAGGTTGGTTAGGTTGTTGATTTCCTAACCACACATGTAAACCCTAATATTCGTATATATAAAGAGCATGATGCCAGCCAAGAGAGGCACGGCAAACCAATCCAATCTATACAGTTTTATAGTCTGGCCATCTTTGATCTGCATGACAACATGTTGGTTAATCAATGTGTTGTTCACCATGGTCGTGACAACACAACCTCATTCATACAGTCCTGAATCGGTCTGAATAAAGAGTATTGTTGTTGTACTGATTGCCACTTGGCAGGATGTTAACCATATGTACTAGGCAGCAAACTGTCCACCGCACGGGCTAGCGACTACGAACATTTATTTGCCATGCCATTTGAAGTTGAGAATTAGAAATACATGCAAACCTGAAACTATATCAATATTATTTGTTTCTAATTGATGCAATATGATTCTCGTAGCAGAGTCTTAATGAGTAAATAATAATCTGATTCAGGCACCTCCTGGATGTTCCACCTTAACTCTAAGAAAAACAATACAGTAAAGTTTTCAGAGTTTGACCATATATAAACACAAGCATATTAAGCTTTGTAATATCTAATGCGCACAACAATAAAAAATATTTCATGGTGGTTCTTGTATTATTAATTAGTTTGATATTGTAGATGTTGATATTTTTCATATATATTTGGTCAAACTTTGATAAGGTTGACTTTGACTACAAATTATATGCTACATAATTTAGGACGGAGGGAATATAAGATTTTTTAATGAACAAAACCACATTAACCAGGTTAAGCTTTAGACTTATTATTATTTCATTTGCGATTGATTCATGAGCTTTGATCCTATTTTCCTGTCATTATTGCCTTTTGTCCCTCCTCCCTTGTTAACGCATGCAATTAATGTATTATGCTTGAAGTATGAATTACCCTTCTTTATTTGCCTACTCTTTGCTTCCCTATTTATGCAAGTGCTCATATCTACCATTCATTGTAATCTTTGAACCACATTGTATTAGTTCTAACACATATAGTTCAGTTGGTCAACTTGATTCACAAACTAGAAGACTAGACTAGTAATATCTTTTGCTTGCCGGTTGCACTGCCCATTAGTTTGGCTTGGGAGACATTAGGACATAGAAATATGAGGAACCAAAAACATGGCCTTAGTAGACCGAGGCTGAACGTATGTAGTTCCCACTATTCACAAGCCACAACTACATATCTCGCACATTACAACATCTTTGATCTTTTTTTTAGGGTATTGACTGTAGGAAAGGTTCCTACTGCCTCATTTTCATTATATAATTAGGGGCCAGAAGTCTCATGATTACATAATTACAAGCTACATAGGATTAGCCATCCTGAAAAGTAAAGGAGACCTAAAAGATAAGATTTACAACCCTTGGATTATGCTATTAATGAGTGGGTGGAGGTCTTCCTTGGTCCTATGAACCAAGAGAGATAAATCAGCAATAAGCCTTGTCTTCCAAGGTTGAACCGAAGGTTGTGTATTGTTAAACCAGAGGTTATTCCTTTCCTTCTAGATGTTCCGGGATCCAAGCAAAGTGACCTCCATAAACAGCTTTTTGTTTCATACTTGTTTTGCTTGCTTAATAATCAGAAGCCTAGAGTCGGCCGCATGCCAGGCTAGATGTAGTGTGCTCCAGCAAGCTTGACTGAAGGGGCATTCAAAGAGCATGTGTTCAATTGTTTCTTCAGGAGGAGAGCTACACATTAGGAAATTGTAATCTGTCATGAGGGTATATTGTCTTCTTTTCAGCATGTTCCTTGTGTTCAGCCGATCTGAGAGGATGAGCCACCCGAAAAATATAACTTTTGCTGTACATTTAGATTTCCACGGCCACTTGAAAGCAATGTGTGGGTTCAGATTTCTGAAATTGTACTAGTAGTATTGACTAGGGGTGAAACTCTTGGCTCCCCAAACATAACTCCACGTGTCCTTTAATTGGCCATTGAGTTGAATTTCCCTACATGTATTCTGAATATTCCTTAAGTCTGTTAGAGCTTCTGGTGACAGAGGGAGATGAAAAATAGAGGCCAAATTGTCTGAAGTAAGAAATTCCTGAACTCAAATATCTTCATTCCTCACATGTGAATAGATAATAGGGTGACTTTCTTCCAATATAGTGTCAGACCATTGATCTTTCCAAAATAAGGTAGAGGCCCCATTGCCAATTGAACTCACAATCACACCTCGAAATATGTGGGACAACTTGAAAACATCCCTCCACCAGAAGGAGCCACAAGGTCCAACTGTAGGGTTTCGTAGCATGGAAAACAAAAAATTTCTACCGCATACAAACAAACAAGCCAAGATCTATCTACTAGATTGTAACAACGAGTCGATGGAATAACTCACCCTCGAAGATTCCAAAGTGTTTAACGAGAGCGGATTCTCGTGGGTGATGTAGTCGTACTCTTCCCGATCTCAAGATCGCGTGAGCGATCCTTCCGGCTGCGTTCGGCGATGAAGACCTTCCTCTCCCTTGTTCCAGCAGACAGCGGAGGTTGTAGTACTCTCCTCGTGATTCCGGCAGCACAATGGCGTGGTACCGGAAGTAGAGGGGAGATCTCGCAGGGCTTTGCCTTAAGCCGGAGCGAGTATGGTGGAGTATGAGAGAGTCCCTCGGTGTTCTAGGGTTTAGACACACCAAGGAGGGGGCAAGCCGGCGGCTAGGGATTAGCTAGACGGCGGCTAGGGTTTGCCCTAGGGCCGGCGGCGGCTATGGAGGCGGCGGCTTGGGGCTAGGGTTTGGAGGAGAGGATCTTGTGTGTCTCTAGGAGGGAGCCCTGCCCCTCCTTATATAGGTGGAGGGGCCGGCCGGCCAAGGGTAGGGAGAGAGTCCCTCCCCAACTCGGCTTGGGTGGTGCGCCGCCGGTTGGAGGAGGGAACTCCTCCCCAACTCGGTTTCCCACTCCTCCTCTTTTCCTCTTTTCAAATTTCGCCGTTTGACTTTTCAAACTAGCTGTTTGACTTTTCAAACTAGGATTTGAATTAATCCTTTATTTGGTTCAGCGATGACACTTAGTACATGATACAATCATACCAACTTGATACAACACATTCATGTACCCTTCCCCTCCGGAGTGCCGGACATTCCGGAACATTCTAGAACATTCCCGATGAAAACACCGGAACCATTCCCCAACTCCGAAACGGGACTTTCCTTATATGAATCTTATTCTCTGGACCATTCCGGATCTCCTCGTGATATCCCGAATCCCATTCGAGACTCCGAACAACATTCGGTCTCTTTCTCATCATTCCATAACTACTCAAACAACATCGAATCCTTAAGTGTGTCTCCCTACGATTCGTGAATTATGCGGACATGATCGAGACACTTCTCCGAACAATAACCAATAGAGGAATCTGGAAATTCATATGGCTCCCACATATTTCAACGATTACTTTGCGATCGAACGAACCACTTACATACGATATCAATTTCCCTTTGTCTCACGATAGTTTACTTATCCGAGGTTATGATCATCGGTATCTCTGCATACCTAGTTCAACCTCGTTACCGATAAGTACTCTTTTCTCGTTCCCGTGACATGTGATCCCTTGTGAGCCAGTCACATGCTTGCAAGCTAATTGGATGACATTTCACCGAGAGGGCCTAGAGTATATCTATCCGTCATATGGATGGACAAATCCCACTCTTGATCCATGTGTTTCAACCAATACTTTCCGAACACTCAATGCCACCTTTATAGCCACCCAGTTACGGTGTGGTGTTTGATGTCATCAAAGCATCCATCTGGTAAAGGTGATATGCATGATCTCATTGTCGAAGGAATTAGATTACTATGTATCAGAAAGCATATAGCAATTGAACTATTAAAATGACTTGATCTTTATGCTACGCTTATCTATAGGAGTATGTCCATCATATCATTCTCCTAACAATATGATCTTGTTGTTAATAACATCTCAATGTTCATGATAGGGAAACCACAATCATCTATTAACCAACAAGCTAGTATTATATAGAGGCTTTACTAGGGACTTCAAATTAAGTTTACAAATCACACAAGTATTAATGTTTCCTTGTTAATACTATTATAGCATGAATGTAAACATTTATCATAAACACAAATATAAAATAATAACTACTTTTATTATTGCCTCTAGGGAATATCTCCAACAGTCTCCCACTTGCACTAGAGTCATCTAATCTAGATTACATGGTAATATACCGAACACCCATGGCAGTTTGGTGCTGGTCATGTTTTGCCCTCGGGAGAGGTTTAGTCAACGGATCCGCCACATTCAGATCTGTGTGTACTTTGCAAATCTTTATATCCCCATCTTGGATATGTTCTCGAATAGCGTGAAAACGTAGCTTGATGTGCTTCAGCTTCTTGTGTGACCTTGGTTCTTGCGCATTGGCTATGGCGCCCATGTTATCACAGTAGATAGACATTGGGTCCAGCGCACTAGGAACCACACCCAGCTCTGTAATGAACTCTTTCATCCATATCGCTTCTTGTGAAGCCTCCGAAGCAGCCATGTATTCCGATTCAGTTGAAGATCTCGCCACAACGCTTTGCTTTGCACTCCTCCAGCTAACTGCTGCACCATTCAAAATAAATACGTATCCCGATTGTGATTTAGAATCATCTGGATCGGTGTTCCAACTAGGATCGGTGTAACCATTAACAACGAGCTGTTCATCCCTCCATAAGAAAGAACCATATCCTTAGTTCTTCTCAAGTACTTAAGGATGTTTTTGACCGCTGTCCAATGATCCACTCCTGGATCACTTTGATATCTGCTAGTTAAACTAACAGCATATGCAATGTCGGGTCTAGTACATAGCATGGCATACATTAGAGATCCTATGGCTGAGGCATAGGGAGTCTTACTCATCCTTTCTCTATCTTCTGCCATGTCGGACTTTGAGTTTTACTCAAGGTCGTATTGGGCAACATGGGCAAGAACCCTTTCTTGCTTTCTTCCATTCCAAATCTTTTTAGAACTTTGTCCAAATATGTACTTTGTGACAATGATATTTGGCGTTTCGATCTATCTCTATAAATCTTTATGCCTAATATGTAAGCTGCTTCGCCAAGATCCTTCATTGAAAAACTATTATTCAAATATTCCTTGACACTATTAAGAAGGTCTACATCATTCCCAATCAACAATATGTCATCTACATATAGTATTAAGAATGCTACAGAGCTCCCACTCACTTTCTTGTAAATACAAGCTTCTCCATAAGTTTGTATAAAACCAAAACTTTTGATCACCTTATCAAAACGTTGATTCCAACTTCGGGATGCTTGCTTCAATCCATAGATGGACCGTTGAAGTTTGCATACCTTGTTAGCATCTTTAGGATCAACAAAACCTTTGGGTTGCATCATATACAACTCTTCATCAATGTCTCCATTGAGGAATGCTGTTTTGACATCCATCTGCCATATCTCATAATCGTAATATGCAGCGATTGCTAACATAATCCTTACAGATTTTAGCTTCGCTACTGGTGAGAAAGTCTCATCGTAGTCAACTCCTTGAATTTGTCGAAACCCTTTTGCGACAAGTCGAGCTTTATAGACAGTAACATTACCATCAGCATCTGTTTTCTTCTTGAAGATCCATTTGTTTTCGACAGCCTTCCGGCCATCTGGTAAGTCCACCAAAGTCCACACTTAGTTTTCGTACGTGGATCCAATCTCGGATTTCATGGCTTCTTGCCATTTATTGGAATCTGGGCTCATCATCGCTTCCTCATATGTCTCAGGGTCATCGGTGTTGTCCACCGACATGACACTCATAACGGGATCATACCAATCTGGAGTGGTACGAGTTCTCGTTGACCTACGAGGCTCTGTACTAACTTCGATCGAAGTTTCATGATCATCATCATTAGCTTCCTCTCTAATTAGTGCAGGCACCACAGGAACTTCTTCCGCGCCAGCTACTACTTAATTCGAGAGAAGGTTCGACAACCTCGTCAAGTTCTACTTTCCTTCCAGTCACTTCTTTCGAGAGAAATTCCTTCTCTAGAAAGGATCCATTCTTGGCAACAAAGATTTTGCCTTCGGATCTATGATAGAAGGTATACCCAATAGTTTCCTTCGGGTATCCTATGAAGACGCATTTTTCCGCTTTGGGTTCAAGCTTGTCCGGCTGTAACTTTTTTACATAGGCTTCGCATCCCCAAACTTTAAGGAACGACAATCTAGGTTTCTTCCCAAACCATAATTCATACGGTGTCGTTTCAACGGATTTAGATGGTGCCCTATTTAAAGTGAATGCGGCTGTTTCTAATGCATAACCCCAAAATGATAGCGGTAAATCTGTAAGTGACATCATAGAACGAACCATATCTAAGAGAGTTCGATTACGACGTTCGGACACACCATTACGTTGTGGTGTTCCCGGCGGTGTTAATTGTGAAAGTATTCCGCATTTCTTCAAATGCTCGCCAAACTCGTAACTTAGATATGCACCTCCACGATCAGAACGTAGAAATTTAATCTTCTTGTTACGTTGATTTTCTACCTCACTTTGAAATTCCTTAAACTTCTCGAAAGTTTCGGACTTATGTTTCATGAAATAGATATACCCATATCTACTCAAGTCATCCGTGAAGGTAAGAACATAACGATAACCACCGCGCGATGCTACACTCATTGGACCACATACATCGGTATGTATGATTTCCAATAAGTCTGTAGCTCGCTCCATCATACCAGAAAATGGAGTCTTAGTCATTTTACCCATCAGACATGCTTCGCATCTATCAAGTGATTCGAAATCAAGTGATTCAAGAAGTCCATCGGAATGGAGTTTCTTCATACGCTTCACTCCAATGTGACCAAGGCAGACGATTGCCACATATAGGTCGAGTTATCGCTCGATTTCAAACGTTTAGCCTCAATGTTAGTAATATGTGTATTTCCACTATCGAGATTCAACAAAAATAGACCATCTATCAAAGGTGCATGTGCATAAAACATATTACTCATATAAATCGAACAACCATTATTCTCAAACTTAAACAAGTAACCGTCTCGCAATAAACAAGATCCCGATATAATGTTCATGCTTAACGCAGGCACCAAATAACAATTATTTAAGTATAAAACTAATCCCTATGGTAGATGAAGGGGTAGCGTGCGATCGCGATCACATCAACCTTTGATCCGTTTCCACGCGCGCCGTCACCTCGTTCTTCGCTAGCTTCCCATTTAAAGCACTTTGTTTGAGTTACAAATATGAGCAACCGAACCAGTATCAAATACCCGTGCACTACTACGGTACTAGTGAGATACACATCAATAACATGTATATCAGATATACCTTTCTTCTTGATGTTGCGTTCTTCAAATCCGCCAAGTACTTTGGGCAATTCCGCTTCGGTGACCTTCTCCTTGCAGTAAAAGCACTCAGTATCGAGCTTAGGTCCAGCCTTGGTCTTCTTCAAGTGGCAACTTTCTTACCACCCTTCTTGAAGTGTCCCTTCCTTAGACTTGCCTTTCTTGAATTTCGTGGTCTTATTGACCAACAACACTTGGTGCTCTTTCTTGATCTCCACTTCAGAGACTTCAACATGGCAAAGAGTTACGCAGCGTCTTGTTCATGTTTTGCATGTTGTAGTTCATCACAAAGTTCTTGTAACTTGGTGGTAGTGATTGGAGGACATGGTAAATCCCCAAAGCATTAGGAATCACAATACCCAAGCTTTGAAGTTTGTTTGCGTGCCTGGACATCTTAAGCACATGCTCATTGTGGCTGCCCTCTCCCATCTTGCAGTTAAAGAACTTTTGAAGCCTCATAGCTTTCAATTGCATGAGTCTCAAAGATCAATTTGAGATCCTCGACAATATCATATGGGTCTGAATTCTCAAACCTTTTCAAGCCCGATTCTAAACCATACAAGATAGCACACTGAGCGGAGTCTTGAGTCTTCAGTGAGGTAAACATTCTTTACTTCATCGGCAGCATCACCTGCAGGTGGTCACCAATGGTGCATCCAGCACATATGTCAAATTACCATTGTGAGGACAATCCTCAAATTGCGGAACCAATCCATGTTGCTTCCATTGTTTTCAACTTTTCTTTCTCTAGGAGCATTAAAATTGATGGTAGGGGCTGCCATTGATCTACAACATATTTGCAATAGTTTAGACTAAGTTTATGACAAATTGAGTTCAAATTAATAATAAAATTAATCTAGGTGAACTCCCACTCAAAACAATATCCCTCACATTGTTTTAGTGATCACACGAACCAAATTCACCACATCAACACCGATCATCACGAGAGTTGATATAGTTTCAGTGGCGAACAATCGACATGTTCATCATATCTACTATATGATTCATGCTTTACCTTTCGGTGATCCGTGTTCCGAGACCATGTCTGTACATGCTAGGCTCGTCAAGATCAAACCTTAGTTTCCGCATGAGAAAATCTGGCTTGCTCACGTTGTATGCACTTGCAGAATCTAACACACCCGATCATCACGTGGTGCTTCGAAACAACAAGCTTTAGCAACGGTGCTAACTAAGGGTGAACACTTTATGACTTGAAATTCATGTGCATGAGGGATCATCTTATAATGCTACCCTTGTCTACTAAGCAATACAATATGCATAAAGGATTAACATCACATGCAATTCATAATATGTGATATGATATGGCCTTTCTTCTTTGTGCTTCCGATCTCCATCTTCTAGCACGAACATGATCTCCATCATCACCGGTATTGCATCAAGGTCAACGACGCTTCTCCATGGTTGTCGTCCACCGGCTTCAACTATTACAACTACTTTGAATAGACACGCGGGTCGTAACAGAAATTAAAGACAACCATATGGCTCCTGCCGGTTGCCAACTTACAATAAGGAACATTGCATACATCAAATATAATCACAATCATGGCCATATCACATCACAGCACACCGCTGCAAAACAAAGTTAGACGCCTCTACTTTCTTTGCATGTTTTACGTGGTTTGGGGCTTTCAATAAGTGTCGTTCTAACTTACGAACATGAACCACCACATTGATACTAGTATTGTTAATCACCCATTGTAAATTGGATCTTAACTATGCTAGGAGAAACAGGCACCCGCAAAGCCACTTATGCAATACAAGTAGCATGTCAAGCGTGGAGCAAGTCTCATGAACGATGTCATGTAAGGTTAGCCCGGGCCGCTTCATCCCAACATACCGCAAGATGCAAAGTACACAAGAAGCAATCGACAATAAAAGCATCAACGCCCACAATGACCATTGTGTTCTACTCGTCTGGCAGATCTACATATAGACACGGCTCTGATACCACTGTAGGGTTTCGTAGCATGGAAAACAAAAAATTTCTACCGCATACAAACAAACAAGCCAAGATCTATCTACTAGATTGTAGCAATGAGTCGATGGAATAACTCACCCTCGAAGATTCCAAAGTGTTTAACGAGAGCGGATTCTCGTGGGTGATGTAGTCGTACTCTTCCCGATCTCAAGATCGCGTGGCGATCCTTCCCAAGGCTGCGTTAAGCAGCGCTCCCGTAGTCGGTCACACGTTCGCTACTCGATGAAGACCTTCCTCTCCCTTGTTCCAGCAGGCAGCGAAGGTTGTAGTACTCTCCTCGTGATTCCGGCAGCACAACGGCGTGGTACCGGAAGTAGAGGGGAGATCTCGCAGGGCTTCGCCTTAAGCCGGAGCGAGTATGGTGGAGTATGAGAGAGTCCCTCGGTGTTCTAGGGTTTAGACACACCAAGGAGGGGCAAGCCGGCGGCTAGGGATTAGCTAGACGGCGGCTAGGGTTTGCCCTAGGGCCGGCGGCGGCTATGGAGGCGGCGGCGGCTTGGGGCTAGGGTTTGGAGGAGAGGATCTTGTGTGTCTCTAGGAGGGAGCCCTGCCCCTCCTTATAAAGGTGGAGGGGCCGGCCGGCCAAGGGGAGGGAGAGGAGTCCCTCCCCAACTCGGCTTGGGTGGTGCGCCGCCGGTTGTAGGAGGGAACTCCTCCCCAACTCGGTTTCCCACTCCTCCTCTTTTCCTCTTTTCAAATTTAGCCGTTTGACTTTTCAAACTAGCTGTTTGACTTTTCAAACTAGGATTTGAATTAATCCTTTATTTGGTTCAGCGATGACACTTAGTACATGATACAATCATACCAACTTGATACAACACATTCATGTACCCTTCCCCTCCGGAGTGCCGGACATTCCGGAACATTCTAGAACATTCCCGATGAAAACACCGGAACCATTCCCCAACTCCGAAACTGGACTTTCCTTATATGAATCTTATTCTCCGGACCATTCCGGATCTCCTCGTGATATCCCGAATCTCATTCGAGACTCCGAACAACATTCGGTCTCTTTCTCATCATTCCATAACTACTCAAACAATATCGAATCCTTAAGTGTGTCTCCCTACGGTTCGTGAATTATGCGGACATGATCGAGACACTTCTCCGAACAATAACCAATAGAGGAATCTGGAAATTCATATGGCTCCCACATATTTCAACGATTACTTTGCGATCGAATGAACCACTTACATACGATATCAATTTCCCTTTGTCTCACGATAGTTTACTTATCCGAGGTTATGATCGTCGGTATCTCTGCATACCTAGTTCAACCTCGTTACTGATAAGTACTCTTTTCTCGTTCCCGTGACATGTGATCCCTTGTGAGCCAGTCACATGCTTGCAAGCTAATTGGATGACATTTCACCGAGAGGGCCCAGAGTATATCTATCCGTCATATGGATGGACAAATCCCACTCTTGATCCATGTGTTTCAACCAATACTTTCCGAACACTCAATGCCACCTTTATAGCCACCCAGTTACGGTGTGGTGTTTGATATCATCAAAGCATCCATCCGGTAAAGGTGATATGCATGATCTCATTGTCGAAGGAATTAGATTACTATGTATCAGAAAGCATATAGCAATTGAACTATTAAAATGACTTGATCTTTATGCTACGCTTATCTATAGGAGTATGTCCATCATATCATTCTCCTAACAATATGATCTTGTTGTTAATAACATCTCAATGTTCATGATAGGGAAACCACAATCATCTATTAACCAACAAGCTAGTATTATATAGAGGCTTTACTAGGGACATCAAATTAAGTTTACAAATCACACAAGTATTAATGTTTCCTTGTTAATACTATTATAGCATGAATGTAAATATTTATCATAAACACAAAGATAAAATAATAAATACTTTTATTATTGCCTCTAGGGCATATCTCCAACACCAACAGCATGTGGAACTTTATTAGTATAATAAGAATTCTAAATCAGAGGAACCCAAGGATGGCATCTTTTTTGTAGAATTTATGAAGGAATTTTAGCAGTAGGTCTTCATTTTGGATTTTGAGATTAAGGATGCCAATTCCACCTTTCTTCTTTGGTCCGCAAATCATGTCCCAAGTAGCAAGGGAGCTGCATTTCCCCCCTTCTTCAGTCTTTTATTCCAAAAACAATGTCTTTGGATTTTTTTCTATGTGTCCCACAATCTTATCTGGTATTTTAATTGAGCACATTGCAAAAGTTGCAATTGAGGCTAGCAAAGAATTAATCACAGACACCCTAGCACTATAGGACATCATCATAAATGACATTTATGTCTGGTGTCTGGTGAATACATTGGCCGTGCCACTATGAATATCACTACAGGGTGTAGTGGAATATAGCACCATTCTTGCCGAAATGGGTCATGGCCGCCCATGATTCAACCAACGGGTGGACGCAGCGTCCCCTTCACTCGGCGCTCGCTTGGACTTCACGTCCATGCTCCTCCTAAGGAAGATCGATCTCAGCCAGAAAAATCGGGCCAAGCTTGGGCAAAAAAGTTAGAAAATTGAACCCCTCGTGATGGGCCTTTGGCATGGGCCTAACGATGCAGTGACCAAACTTATTTCATTAGGCGCAAACATAATTGGTCTTTTTCATGTAACATGCACATGCAACATACAGAATCGTATTCGACAGTGAGAATGGTAACATAATTGGTCTTTTTCATGTTTTGTTTGGTTCCACTTGGTAACAAAATCAGAAAATTCATCACACTGAACCTGCAATGAAAGAGATACAAACTGAGAAAAATCCAACATACCGCACCACCATAAAATACCAGACCGTAAGCTGAGTCGATCCGGAAGAGGGGAGAACAACATCGCGGGATCGAGAGAATAATTACCACAAGCAGTAACGAGGATCAGCAGCCATGGCTACTCCTCGGACCGCACCGCTGCTAACCCTCGCGGGGAGAACTCCTCGTGAATTAGAGGATGTCAGGGGATATATTGTGGGGCTTCATCCCCATGAGCGCCATTGCTGAAAATTGACGGAGGAGGTCGGACGTGCAAGGGATCAACATAGGAGATTGCTAGAAGACATCGCCTCGGGTAATGGTTTGTTACTGTAGGGTGAAAGAGGAACCAAATTTAAGCTAGGGTGTAATTTGATTACAGGGTACTTATTTACAGCCTGAGCGAACCAAAGACGTTTGAAAACATCAAATTGGGTGTAATCCGTTACCGGTCTAAAAACCACGAAACAAACATGACCTTAGTGGAGCGTCGAATCGGATCTCCCTACTTCTTCATGTGTCAGTGAGACTCTACTTGAGTGGAGCGACTTTCTGTTCCCCTTCACTTGTGCGGAGCGATTTTCCTGTCAGACATAAACAATTAATGCATTATTGTTACCTGCGGTCCCGTTAGGTTTTACACTCTACTTAAGTGGAGCCATCGTTTGTGCACCGTCACTCTGCATTCATATCATTACGGACGCATTTGGTTCATCATTATTAACGTAAAATGGCACTGGAATCAGTTAACGGGTAATGGTAATGGAAAATTTCCAAACTAGTTTAGTTCATCTCCGTTAACGTAAACGGCACTGAAATAAGTTAACGAGGGTAATGGTAACATAATGAGAATTTTTCAAATAAGTTTGATTCATACGTGTAACTGGTAAGTAAATACTCCCTCCGTCACGGTTTGGAGGCCGTATTATAAAACTCATACGTTTCCAAAACTCCTTTTCTCCTAGACGTGTTAGACTTAATTATATAATTAATGCTCCCTTTGTCCTCCCCATTTCCTACTCCATGTAGCCAAGGAATTAATTCTTGCATGCAACTCCACCAATGCATGCGTCCAAACTTCTCATTTCCATTGAGTAATTACGTTTAATAGGACGCTGAATAATTAATGGCGCATGTTTTTGCTAAAAATCTGGTCCCAATCAGCGCCCACCTAGGTTCCAACAATCTCTCTAAGGCTAGTCCTAGTGCTAGTATCATAAGGTGTATCATGCATGCCAACTTGGCAAAAATCTGATGTGGCGCCATAATTAATGAAGAGAGAGGTGGTTAGTGTATCATAGGTAGATACCGTATCATAACACGTAAAGCTAGAAATCATAATGACAAGTAAATCGTGTACACACATTTTACATAGAGATTCTACAAATCAATAAATATACCACTTCTATGAAACTACTATATGATACAATGCACTAGAGACATAGTATCATACACTAGTATCATATGCATGATACTAGTAGTATGATACTACCACTAGGACCAGCCTAAACGCCCTCCAAACCGTGACGGAGGAAGTAGATAACTTAGCACACAGATCTTAAGGGATTGAAGATGGATGGCTAGGAACAGGAGCATCACGGCGGCAAGACAAGAGAATGCGGTCGCTCAGGGTCTAGAGGAGGGCACCAAGGCAGGGAAGGGGATCGATCGGTGGCCGCCGCTGCTGCTTTTTTTCCATGGTCTACCGCTAATGGTAGTATAGAGTACATCGAGGGATAGCTTGTTGTCAGTACCGCCGCCGGTGCCGCATCTTGGCGGACTAGGGTAGGCACAAAGGAAATCTGAGCGGTTGGGATCTGGGCGGGATTGCTGGCTCTTCTCCGCTGGCTCGCGGTAACCAGATGTGTTTCCAGTGGGGACTGGCCTGTAACAAGATTGACTTATGGTGGAATTTGTTTACAGCGTAATCGGATACCAGGCCAAAATGCATGAATCCAACACGTCTCACTCATCCCTCCTTCTCTACACATTCTGTTATGGGTATGAATTAACTTACCTATCTTTATTTGCCTATCCTGCTCTACGTACTTGCCTGTCCTTCTCTCCTTCCTTTTAACCTCCAACACACGGTACTAGTTCTAAGACATATAATTCAGTTGCTCAACTCGATTGGCAAAGAAGAATACAGAGACTCCTGACATCTTTTGCTAGCCCGTTGGCATGCTCATTAGCTTGACGAACAGAACCAAGGTAGCACACACGTAGCCTTAGCCTAGAGATTAGAGAAGTATGTGGATTCCAGTATTCATATGCGACAGGAACACATCACGCACACTATACAGTCTTCGATCCTCGCACTGCTAGGTGACATATATGTCTGCTGAATACACATGCCGTGAAAACATGAGTATCAGCACGGGGTTTAAGGGACGATCTGGCCCTAGGATTCAGCCCCTTGTTCTTTTGTACCGCGTGGTGGGTTTCTTCTGCTAACTCGATTGTCCATGGATTCGTTCGTGCAGTGCAGACACGGAGACATAAAGAGATGATGGATAACTCGACGCACGCGGGCTGGTATCGGAGTAATTACTCCGGCGCGCCCGCTTCCTGCCCATGCCGGCTTTGATCTGCATCACAACCTGGTGGTTAATTAGTGTGTTGTTCACCCTGATCCTGGCTACACGACCGCGTGCATATAGTCCAGCATCGATCTGAATTAAGAGCGTACTGTTGTTGTTAGCAATAGTAATCACGTCCGACGCCGGTACGGCGTCATGTGCTCCGTAGTCTACTCGTAGTCTATGTAGGTTCCTAGTATCCTAGTGTAAACCGGCTTTGTAACCGGATCAGCGTCGTGTTGGATGTAAAGTCGAGTTGGACGCTGAGTAGTTTACCGTGTAGGAGTAGAACTGGCCGTGTATATATACACGAGGAGTCCGCCCTTGTAAACACCCGTCGTGAGTTGAATCAATCAAAGCAAAGGCACTAGACGTGCCTGTGGCAATCAATCCATGTTCTGTGTGTATGTGCGTTGAGGCTTAGCTGAAACGATTCAGCATATAGTTTGCTTGTGCATCTCGACGGAAGCCAATTGATCCGAGTAGTCAGCATACTACGTAACTAGTCAGCTGAGCTACACGCGATTGTTTCGGTACGTACGTGACGTCTCGCCGGAACTCTTTGTCGTCAACGCCGGACTGCACTCGGCGCGATTGGGGCTGGGCCAACAATTGGTATCAGAGCCTCGAGGAGGATCTCCTAGTAACGGGAGGTCATGACGGGCAAGGATCAAGGCGAGTACTCCGGTGCGGCTGCGGGTGCATCGGTGTCGTCGCAGTACCCGCGGTATGATCGCGGCAACTACACGACGATGGCGAAAGCGGATGGAGTGGGCCATGGAGAACGCGACATCTGGGAGACTGTCGATCCCGGCGGCGACGAGTTCAAGAAGGGCGCGTTGAAGTACCGCAAGGACCGACAGGCACTCACGGCCATCGGCTCCGTGGTGCCGGCGGACGTGATGCAGCACCTGATCTCGAAGGATTCTGCAAAGGCGGCGTGGGAGACACTCAAGACGTTGAATCTTGGGCACGAGCGCGTCCGCAGGGCGACCCTACAAACCTTGCAGAAGAAGTACGAGAACCTGGAGATGGAAGGAGATGAGACGCTGGACGCTTTTGCTTCGAGGGTAGCCACAATTGTCAACGGGATTCGCGCGCAAGGTGAGAAGCTGGAAGATATCTCAGTCGTGTCGTTTCCTTCAGCGGCGCCGCCGCGGTACATATCTGTGGTGTCGGCAATCGAGCAATGCGTTGATCTCACCATCCTCACGATGGATGACCTGGTTGGACGGTTCAAGGCGCATGACGAGCGGATGAAGATCACCTACGGCGACGCGAATCAAGATGAGCACCTCATGCTTACACGTGCCCAGTGGCAGGCAATGGTCGCCAAGGAGAGGAGCGATAAAGCATCTGGCAGTGGCGATGGTTCGGTCCCGGCGAAGAAGTCGGACAGCAAGCCGAAGAAGCCAAAGAAGAAATTCGACAAGAAGAATCTTCGCTGCCATAAGTGCAATCAGCTCGGGCACTTCAAATCGGAGTGTCCCAACCGTTCAAAGGAGAAGGCTCTCATGGCGAAGGAAGGAGATGATGGACCGATGATGCTCATGCTCGAAGCTTGCGAGTTAATGACCACCAAGGAATCAACTCCTCAGGAGTCCGCTACGGAGATCGTCACGCTCGTGGAAGAGAAGGTCTTCCCGCGGAGGATGCAGACGGCTCACGACGTTTGGTACCTCGACACAGGCGCTAGCAACCACATGACCGGCGACAAGGCCCAGTTTTCTGAGTTGAACCTCATGGTTGGAGGCTCCGTTCGATTCGGCGATGGGTCGAAGGTGGAGATTGCAGGACGAGGCACTGTCCTGTTTGAGTTGAAGGATGGAGGTCACAAGGTACTCACTGACGTGTACTATATTCCCAAGCTTAAGACCAACATTATCAGTCTTGGTCAGCTCGCGGAGCGTGGATGCAAGATCGTGTTGGAGGACGAGTTCCTGTGGGGATATGACCGCCAAAGGCAGCTCATCATGAAGGTGGAGAGGTCGAAGAATAGACTCTACATCCTCAATCTCAATCGGGCGGATCCAGTATGTTTGATGACAAGCATGGAAGACTCGGCTTGAAAGTGGCATGCGCTCGGACATCTAAATTTCCAAGCTCTCGACAACTTGGAGAAGGAGATGAATGCGTGGCTTACCGTGTGTTGATCATGTTGAGCAGGTGTGCGACGGTTGTCTCATTGGGAAGCAAAGGCGAGCCCCGTTTCCAAGGGAGGGACAATATCGAGCAACTAAGGTTCTTGAGTTGGTGCATGGAGACTTATGCGGACCAATCACGCCGGCGACCCCCGCCGGGAACAAGTACTTTTTGCTCATCGTCGACGACTTCAGTAGATACATGTGGGTTGTGTTGCTGAAGAGTAAGGATCAAGCTTTGCAAGCGTTCAGGATTGTGAAGATGGCAGCCGAGGTGGAGTCCGAGGCAAAGTTGAAGGCCCTCCGTACCGATCGGGGTGGGGAGTTCAAATCCAATGAATTCAAGGCGTTTTGTGAAGCTCATGGGATCCGTCGGTATCTCACTGCACCATATTCACCGCAGCAAAACGGTGTTGTGGAAAGAAGGAACCAAACCGTGGTGGCCATGGCACGCAGCATGATGAAGAGCAAAGGCATGCCAGGCAGGTTTTGGGGTGAGGCAGTTAGTACAGCTGTCTATTTGCTGAACAGGGCACCAACTAAGAGTGTAGTTGGTATGACGCCGTACGAAGCATGGTACGGGCGCAAGCCCTCGGTTGATCATCTTCGCACTTTCGGGTGCGTGGCGCATGTGGAGACGGTGACCGGGCATACTAGAAGTTGGCAGATCGAAGTACTCCAATGGTCATGATCGACTATGAATACGGTTCGAAGGCGTATCGCACGTACAATCCAGTGAACAAAAAGTTGGTGGTGACACGTGACGTCGTCTTCGAGGAGGAGAAATCATGGAATTGGGGCTCTGCGGAACCGGTACAATCAATTTCTGATGAAATATTTACTGTAGTCTACAGTGATTCGCATGCAGATGATCAAGAAACGGCGTCCCGTGGCGTTACGGATTTAGGCGCTGGTTCAGAAGATGGAAGTCCGAAAGTGAGCAGCAGCAGCGCTACGCCTGGAGAGGTATATCCGCGTAGGAGTCCCGGCACGAGCAGCAGCTCACGCGCTGCACCTGGAGGCTCGACGTCGCCATCCAGTCCACGCGCGGACGAGAGCCCTGGCGCAAGTGGCCCATCAGCTGCACACTCCCGTCCAGGAGGGACTAGCGGCAGTCCTGAAGTGGACGCGGGCGACGATGTCACGTCGCCAACATGCAGTACACTGACAGAAACTGCAGGAAATTCAGTAGACGCTGAAACAAGTACTACGTCAGCTTCCATGTCTCCTCCAAGTGCACAGGAAGAAAGGAGACGACCACCTACTCCAGAAAAATTCCAAAGTGTACTGGAGTTGTATCCGCCGAAGACCCTTCGTACAGCGCGTGCGCGAGGGAGAGGACAAGGACGGTGTTTACACACCGAGGAGCCGACGAAATTCGAGGATGCTAATACGGAGGAGTGTTGGCGTCGGGCTATGGATGAGGAGTTGGGGTCGATCCGCGACAACGATACATGGGAGCTTGTCGATCTACCCAACAATCACAAGGCCATAGGGCTCAAGTGGGTGTACAAGATCAAGAAGGATGCCGAAGGGAAGTTGGTGAAACACAAAGCTCGGCTAGTGGCCAAGGGATACGTGCAAGAGCAAGGTGTGGATTTCGAAGAAGTGTTTGCTCCCGTTGCAAGGATGGAATCGGTGAGATTACTTATCGCTCTCGCAGCTCAAGAATCTTGGAAATTGCATCACATGGATGTGAAATCCGCATTTTTGAATGGGGAGTTAGAAGAAGAAGTTTATGTGAAGCAACCACCGGGATACATCAAAGAGGGAGAAGAACACAAGGTTTTGAAGCTACACAAGGCGTTGTACGGGCTACGGCAAGCCCCTCGGGCGTGGAACATCAAGCTTGATCGTACATTGATCTCTCTCGGATTCGAGAAGACCCCACTAGAGCATGCGATGTATAAGCGAGGTAAATGAAGGGATCATCTACTAGTTGGCATCTATGTTGATGATCTATTGATAACAGGAGCGGATGAGAAGGAGATTGCAAAGTTCAAGCTACAGATGAAGGAGTTATTCAAGATGAGTGATCTAGGCTTGTTGAGCTACTACCTTGGGATCGAGGTACATCAAAAGCTGGGTGAGATCACGCTATGCCAAGAGGCATATGCAAAGAAGATACTCGAGAAGTGTGGCATGGAAGAGTGCAATCCAACTCATGTTCCGATGGAACCTCGTCTTAAACTGAGCAAAAGGAGTGAAGCACCTGCGGTTGATGCAACGGAGTATAGGAGTGTGGTCGGAAGTTTGAGGTATCTCATTAACACAAGACCCAACTTGGCCTATTCTGTTGGCTATGTGAGTCGCTTCATGGAAGCACCCACAATGGAGCATTGGACAGCCGTGAAACATATACTCAGGTATATCAAAGGTACTACAAACTTTGGTATTGTCTACTCGAAAGAGAAGGAGGAGGTGAAGCTACTTGGCTACAGTGATAGCGACATGGCAGGAGATATTGATGACCGTAAGAGTACCTCGGGCGTGGCATATTTCTTGGGAAGAAGCATACTAAGTTGGCTATCACAAAAGCAAAAGGTGGTGGCACAGTCATCCTGTGAAGCTGAGTATATTGCGGCTGCAACTGCGGCGTGTCAAGGTGTGTGGCTAAGGAGTCTACTTGGTGATCTCACCAATCAAGAGGCGGAACAAGTGGTGCTCAATATTGACAACAAGTCTGCAATTTCATTGTGCAAGAATCCGGTGCATCATAACAGGAGTAAGCACATTGATACGAAGTATCACTACATATGACAGTGTGTAGAGGAGAGCAAGATTGAAGTCAACTATGTTTGCACCGATGATCAGCTTGCGGATATCCTAACTAAATCTTTGGGACGAGTGAAGTTCGCGGAGATGCGAGGAAGGATCGGCGTCCAAGCTATGAAGACGGGCACATCGTGCTTAGGGGGGGTGATTGTTAGCAATAGTAATAACGTCCGACGCCGGTACGGCGTCATGTGCTCCGTAGTCTACTCGTAGTCTACGTAGGTTCCTGGTATCCTAGTGTAAACCGGCTTTGTAACCGGATCAGCGTCGTGTTGGATGTAAAGTCGAGTTGGACGCTGAGTAGTTTACCGTGTAGGAGTAGAACTGGCCGTGTATATATACACGAGGAGTCCGCCCTTGTAAACACCCGTCGTGAGTTGAATCAATCAAAGCAAAGGCACTAGACGTGCCTGTGGCAATCAATCCATGTTCCGTGTGTATGTGCGTTGAGGCTTAGCTGAAACGATTCAGCATATAGTTTGCTTGTGCATCTCGACGGAAGCCAATTGATCCGAGTAGTCAGCATACTACGTAACTAGTCAGCTGAGCTACACACGATTGTTTCGGTACGTACGTGACGTCTCGCCAGAACTCTTTGTCGTCAACGCCGGACTGCACTCGGCGCGATTGGGGCTGGGCCAACAGTTGTTGCACCGATTGCGACTTAGCAGGATGTTAATCATACTATCTCCGTTTTAAGGAATAAGATGCACACGTATTTCAAGACTAATTTGACTGAATAAATAGAGCAACTACCGGATCTTCCTAGTTTACTTCCCTCTTCGGTTCTTGTCTAGCATTTTTTTTCTGCAGATAATCCTCCACGACCGCCTCCTGGTACCTCACCGGAGCGCCGCCTCCGGGACGTGCCGCTTCCTGGCTCCCTGCAGGCCGCTGTTGCTCTAGCTTCCCGGCGACCCGCCATCGCCAGAGATGCAAGCCGCCACCGCTCTAGGTCCCCGGCGCCCCGCCGTCGCTGGAGATGCAGGTCGTCGCTGCTCTAGCTTCCCGCCGACCCGCCGTCTCCATCTCCGGCAACGACTCCAAGAACAGGCCGCTCGTCCTTCCTCCAGCGTGATCCCTGCTACCTTGCAGGTTGACACGGGCAACGACTACGGTGCTACTCAGGATGGGAATGGGTCGGGTCGGCCCGCCGGGTCATTGACCCGACCCAAAAAATCGAGGCCAATGGGCCACGCGGGTCGGCCTTGAACAAGATTTGGGTCAATAGAGTCGGCTTCGATTTACCCTTTGGGTCAGTAGGGCCGACCCAAAACATAGCCAAGTCTGAGACGTCGAGTTCAGCATGCATGTGTACAGGATGAGTCGTGAAAAGCTAGCTTACATCGAGTAATTATAACGTTGTCTAATGTTTGATTAGTCTAGTATCGAGGGTGTTACACGTACTGACCGCTTGCGATCCTAAACCTCGATAAAAAGAACTCGCTCGTGAGCCAACAAACCTGCGGAGACGCGCACAAATTACTATCTAGACATCCAGCTATCTTCTTTTCAGGTACACATAAACACATCAGAAAACAATCGATTAATTCTTAGCAATTTTTTTTATTTTTTTATGGATGTCCCATTTTAACATCAGCAAGCTAACATAATCCAATACCGAAAGCTAAAGATAACTAGAGCAGAGTTATAACCAACTCAAAAGCAACTACGACAGGGCAGAACACAACAACCCATGTACAACCTCCACATAGGTAGGAACACCGACAGAGCAGAAACCATTTTAACCTTTGATCATCGTTACATATTAAAGATTAAAGTTTTAGCTTGGGTCGACCCACAATACCCATTGGGCCGCCAGGGCCACTGGCTTTTATTCAAATGGATCGACCCATGGCCTCTCAAATTGGCCTTGAGGCCATAGGGCCAGGTCCAAGGCCAGGGCCGGGTCGGCCCATTCCCATCCTGAGGTGCTACCGTGGCAGGAGAAGGCGTGGTTGTCTTTTTCATTTCCAGTTTTGCTACCTACTCATTGGTACCTATATGTCCCCTAATTTCTATATGCTACATACGACATCCAGTGTTGCTACCACAGTTTAGAGCGTTTGCTACTTTAGTTATCCGGTGTTGTTATTTCTGTGTCCATAGTTGCTACTAGCGTTTTGCTATCTTAGCATATTATTTTTGCTATGTATTCTTATTTTTTTTGCTACTTAGCATATCAAAGCGTGACTATTTATAGCAAAAACGGAATTATGAACGAGAAGAAGATACGAATGTCAATCTAATTCAATCGGACGGCTGGGACCCGGGGATGGAAAGTTTCCATATCCCGGTAGACGCCTAGCACTGCCCATCTTTATTTGCCTACCCTCTTCTTGCCTTTTTATGCAAGTCCTTCTCTCCATCCTTGTAACCTCCTACCACGCGCTACTAGTTGTAAGACATATAGTTCAGTTGCTCAACTTGACTGGCAAAGAAGAAGACCGAGACTCGTGACATCTTTTGCTAGCCTGTTGGCGTGATCATTAGCTTGGCTTGGAGACATCAGGAAGAACAGATCCAAGGTAGCACACACGTAGCCTTAGCCTAGAGGTTAGAGAAGTATGTGGATTCCAGTATTCATATGCGACAGGAACACATCATGCACAGTGTAGAAGCTTCGATCCTAGCACTGCTAGGTGACATCTATGTCTGCTGAATACACCTGCTGTGACAACATGAATTTTAGAACTTGGCTCAAGTGCCAATCTGGGTCATGGCACGCCTAGGATTCAGCCCCTTATTTTTTTTTACTGCGTGGTGAGTTTCTTCTACTAAATCCATTCTTCATGGATTCGTTGGTGCTATGCGGACATAGAGGCGTAAAGAGAGGACGGAGAACTGAACTCGCGCACACTGGGCCATCGGAGTAATTACTCCGGCGTGCTTTGATCTGCATGACAAGATGGTGGTTAATTAGTGTGTTGTTCACCTTGATCATGACCACGCAACCTCGTGTATCTAGTCCAGCATCGG
Organism: Avena insularis; assembly: GCA_023614405.1. Taxonomy (NCBI): domain Eukaryota; kingdom Viridiplantae; phylum Streptophyta; class Magnoliopsida; order Poales; family Poaceae; genus Avena; species Avena insularis. The sequence continues at coordinate 463,020,741 of CM042697.1, read as the reverse complement.
TCTGAATTAAGAGTACTGTTGTTGCACCCATTGCCACTTGTAGTAGTACCTCTGTTTTACAATGTAAGTCTTTTTAGTAGCTGTTTTAGCTTGCTAAAAAGGCTTATATTAAAAAACCGAGGAAGCACTAGGCAGCAACCCGTGCACCCCACGCGCTAGAGACTATGCACATTTATTAGACATGGCATTTGAACTTGAGAATTAGAAATACATGCAAACCTGAAACTAGGTCGACGTTATTAGTTTCTAATGGATGCTATATGCTTCTTGTAGTTTAGTCCTAAGGAGTAAATAATAATCTTATTCAGGCACCTCTTGGTTGTTCCATGTTAACTCTAAGAAAAATAATGCAGTAAAGTTTTCAAAGTTTGACCATATGTAAACGCAAGCATATTAAGCTTTCTAATATCTAATGCGCACAACCATGAAAAACTATTTCACGGTGGTTCTTGTATTATTAGTTTGATATTGTAGATGTTGATATTTTCATATATATTTGGTCACACTTTGTAAGGTTGACTTTAACTACAAATTATATGCAACATAGTTTAGGACGGCGGGAATATAAGATTTTTTAATGAACAAAACCACATTAATCAGGTTAGGCTTTAGACTTATTATTATTTCAGTTGCGATTGATCGTGAGCTTTTACCCTGTTTTATTGCCATTATTGCCTTCAATCCCTCCCTCCTTCTCATCACATTCAATTAGGGTCTTATGCTTGAAGGAGGAATTGCCCTTCTTTATTTGCCTACTCTTTGCGCACCTATTTATGCGAGTGCTCCTATCCACCCTTCCTTATAATCTTCACACCGTACTAGTTCTAACATATATAATTCCGTTGGTCAACTCGATTCACAATCTAGAAGACGAGACCAGTGATATCTTTTGCTTGCCAATTGCACTGCCCATTAGTTTGGGTTGGGAGACATTAGGAAAAAGGAACATGAGAAACCAAAAACATGTCATTAGTCCAGCAAGCATGAAAGTATGTAGATCCTACTATTCACAAGCCAGAAGTACAAACCTCGCACATTACAACTTTTTCGATCTTGACATTGATGGTGACATGTCTGCTAAATACAATGGCCAGGTCATTTTGAATAATTCAGCGTCCCTTTCATCTGGTGCTTAGGTATGTAAATGGTACAGATAATTTCCGCTCCGAATCCGCATCCGCGTCCGTTTTTGTGGATATGGTATGCATTTTTAGATATCCGGCGGATATGGATGCGGACGCGGATACTTATCGAGCAGATATCCGAAGAATATGGTAGCGGATATGGTATTGATGATATCCGACAGAAAAGGATAATCCGATATTTTATGCGGATTATCCGAGGTACTCAAATAGGATAATCCGATAAATTTAGCATAACCCCATTTCTAGACAATGTAGTAAGTGTATCGACTATCTATGAATGCTATATATGCATGTTATACTATGTTATTATCAATCTTAAAATTTTATACTACTGCTATCTAGTGTTGCACGCTTTCTTTTCATTTCTTTTGCATAAACTGAATAAATTTTTATTTTTCTATGTGCATTTGTTTGATTATCCTCTTTCGATCCGAGTCCGCTTCGTATCCGCAATCCGATATAATCCGCATCCGAATCCGTATCCGGCTACTATTTCCGCTCCGATCCGAATCCGTCAAAAAAATATGGTAATAGCAATATCCGATCCGATCCGATCTGTTTACATCCCTACCGGTGCTTGCTCGGCCTTCACGTCTGTGCGCCTCTCGAGGAAGATCGATCTCAGCCAGAAAATTCGGACCAAGATTGGGAAAAAAGGTAGAAAACTGGACCGCCTCGTGACGGGCCTTTGGCATGGCCCGTTGTTGAGTTGTAATTCTAGCAGAAGCACACGACAAAGACAAGACTAATTCAGCTAATCGATCAGGCGTTTCTAAAAAAAAAACTAATCGATCTGGCCATCCAAATTTCCCAACCGCACGACTCGTGGAACCCTTGCCGCACCCGGCGACTGCCCTGCTGTCCCCGATGGCCAACGGCGGTCATGGACAACTATTATGATTCTTATATTTGTCCAAGAAAATTCGCCCGGGTCCGTACGCTTCCTAAGCAAGACCGGTCTCAGCTAGAAAAATCGGACCAAGCCTGGGCAAAAAAGGTAGAAAATTGAACCGCCTCGTGATGGGCCTTTCACATGGAATGTTGAGTTGTAATTCTAGCAGAAGTGCAGGACAACGACCAGACACATTCAGCTAATCGATCTGGCTCGCTCGCCATGCCTAGCGGGCACCTTCTTTGGCCTAGTCCCCGTCTTCTTCCGCGGTGTGGTGGGCTTCTTCGGCTGAGCAACGAGTGTCGGGGCGGAGGAAGTCGTGGCGTGACATTCATCAATGTATTTAGTTGGCCGTCTAAGTCATCAGAGGAGGGACGTGTTAATTAATGTGAGCAGCAAGCAGCATCATCTGCTGTTTACAGTATCCTTGGACATAATCTTGTACAGACTAATGTGGGACGCTGACTAGTACTACTAAATTTCTTTTCCGTGTCCTCGCACCGATTCATGCATCAGAAGCTGGACGTAAGGTTGAACTTCTTCAGCATCTTATCAGGCAAAAGTGAATGGCGGTGGGCGGTGTTGCACTGGTCAGTGCCTCAATGAGGACAAATAGGTGGAGAAGACCTGTGTTTATAGCGTTGTATCTTATTCTTGTTCTTGTAATTGATCATCCTCCATGGTGCGGACACATTGCAAATTAATTAAAATTCATAATTTGTAAAACTAAAGTCATGCTATCTTCATAGTTTTAAACTGACGAGTTCATCTGTATTGGTCTTATCTTTACTCTGCCCCTAATTGCTTTGCACTATTCATGTTCTCGTTCTTGTTCTAGCAATACACCTATATCAAATTATAACTTAGCGTTCTGGACCGTACAATTATTACTCTCGTGTCATCGGGACACTATAACATAAGTGAGCTCTATCTTTACTTTATGTAGAGAACCACATTGATCAGGTCACTTATTTCCTTCACTCCCTCTGCACACTTCGTTGTACATTCAATTATATATGCACATTCAATCAAGGTATTATACTTCAAGTATGAATCAACTTACCCTTCTTTATTTGCCTATCCTCTACTTGTCTATTTATACAAGTCCTCCTTTCCTTCCCTATAATCTCTGCAACCACACGGTACTAGTTCTAACACTTATAATTCAGCTGGTCAGGTCGATTGACAAACAAGAAGATGATACTAGTGATATTTTTTTGCTAGCCCATTGCACTTCTCATTAGTTTGGCATGGGAGATATCAGGACAAATGGATCCGAGGAAGCACAACCGCAGCCTTATGTGACAAAGCATAGAAGTATATGGATTCCAATATTCGCATGCCACAGGAACAATGCTCGCGCATTACCGATTCCTCCATCTCAGCATTGTTCGGTGGCATTTACGTCTGCTGAATACATCCGCTTGTTAATATGTATATTGGCTCTGGGGGCAGGTGTAAAGCTTCACTGCCATGGCCTGCCCATGATTCAGCCCGTCATTATTTTTGTTGCTGTCGTGGCCTGCTTAGAATTTTGCCACTGATAGTGTGTGTAATATCTCCTCGTGAACTTGTTTGCATATCCTGCTGCTTAGAATTTTTTCTAAAACTTTGCCACTAAGAGTGTGTGTAATATCTCTTCGCAAACTTGTTTTCATATCATACTGTTAAATGAAAGGGATAAGTAAATGCCTAATATCATCGTCGATTATTGCATATGGTTTAGACGTTTCTTTAATTTAGTAGTTGAAGTTTCCATGTTTGTATATAATAAAGGATGCCACTAGGGCATGACAGGGCATTCGAGCGACCCAACCAAAACTTTTTATGCCGCGCCACGTGGCAACGTGGCAGCCTAGCAGTTACCATCTATCGTGTCATCGAAAATATATAGTTGGTAACTCATATGCTCCAAAATACTATTTTAAAAATAGGAAGGTTCTTTACAATTTTTCATAATTAATGGTCTAAAACTTTGCATTATATCGATCGAAATAGATTCATCTACATCTTCTATCCCGGCGGGCCTGCTAGTTCGCTCCATCTGGCATCGATCCACCTCCGGCCTCACTACATAGTCGTCCTAGCCGGCAGTTATTCACCCTGTACTCATGTTCGTCGACCTCACTAGCTGAGGCCTTGTCGGTCTCGCACATCTGTGGCCTAGTTGGCCTCGTGGCCTCACGCATTCGATACAAGGACACTCACACACTGATTCACATAACTTATTTTACATATTTCTATATGCACAAATAATATTATAGTTTAGAAAAATTATAAAGTGCATACACTAGTTCAAGATCGACCGATAATATTAGTCATAAAGTATAATGCTCCACGGAGAGATTTTTCAATCATAGATCAAACATCATTGTGCACAAATTGAAGAATGTTCTCCGCTCGATGCAGCTGGATTGTATGAAATTAAGCCCTTTGTTGTTTGTAGCAAAACAATGTTCCAAGCTTCTCATTCCATGACTCAACCAAAGTTTCATTCTTGGCGATGACCAACACATCATTGATTAGCTTGGTTTTAGTCACATAGAGACAACCTTTTGGATCTATGACCGACAAAAGAAGAAGAAATGCCGGTCTAGCGGTCGGCGAGAAAATTTTGACGAAATCTATTAGATCTAATCTACGAGTTGCGCCATGCCCGGTGGAGATTATTCTCCCCAGGGCAGCAAGGCGGATGAGGTGAGCTAAACCCTATGTCCAGAACCGAGATGCTCTGATACCATGAAGTCAATAATAGTTGATTGTCTTGATAGATTGATATTGCATATTGCGTGATTACATTGTGAGCCCTTGGGTTGTTTATATAGTATAAGATAAGACTTGGGGAGTAAAGTCCCTAGTAGAGATAGCATCCTAAACAACTAAATATAGCAATTCCGATCTACTCTAACAAGTAACCGTGGTGTACTCTAACACATGTCACACAAAAACTTGATTCTACCGGCAATGGTATGTGCCGGCATCATCCACTGTCCAGTTTACTTTTAGTTTGGTACGATTGTTTCTCTTTTTTCTTACCACAAGCCTACTTTTAAAACATAAATAAAAAAATTATGAAACATGCGCGAAGTTGTGAAACATTTTTTAAACAGTAGAAAATATTCTATAAGTTTCAAACATGTTTCACAAGTTTTATATTTGTTTGAATATTTTTCAGAGTTTTGGAGAGGGCATCGGTGATGTCATGATGACGTGGCACTCCGGTACATACTGTTGCATTGATAATCCTGGTTCGTCGTGTCACATCTTATTTTCTTTCATAACAGAAGAAGAATAGCACTAGACACACGTCGTTCATGCAAATTTGGTATTTTGTCAAGCTAAAATCGCGGTTTCCGCCAAGTTTCAAATTGAAGAGTTCATATGTACCGGCATTATTGTTTGCATGCACTTGTTGTTCTGAACTACTCATGTTCACATCCAAAGTTCTAGCAACACACCCATAGAAAAATTTCACTTAGCTTTCTCATCGTACATACTTAATACACTCGTTTATAAGGGAACTCCATAGCATAAGATAGCTCTATCTCTTTTTGTGATCAAAAAAGCATTGATCCAGCAAGGTGTTAGACTTCGTTTTGGTGGAGTGGTTGTTTGCGTACATTTACCCTGCTTTCCTACCACTATTGCCTTCACTCCATCCTCGTTTCTCTGCACATTTGATTAGGGTCTTATGCATGATGGTTGCATTAACTATCCGTCTTTATTTACACACCTCTCTACATGCCTATTTATCCAAGTCCTCCATTCTTGCTACCTTTCAATAAATGGATGTGTGCATCCTAGGATGCAGAGGCCGGGGATCCCCCATTTCAAAAAAAATGCAAGTCCTCCATTCACTTGTTCTCTATATCTCCAACCACACTATACTAGTTCGAACACATATATTTCATTGGCTGAATTCTACTGGCAAACAAGAATATGAGACCAACTTATTTTGCTAGCCTTTTGCCCTACCTAGTAGTTTGCTTGGGAGACATTAGGACAAGTAGATCTAAGGAAGCGCAACCACAGCCTTACCATAGAGAACATAGTGGTATGTGGATTCCAGTATTCACATGCCACAAATACAAATCGTGCACATTACTTCACCTTCTATCTCAAGATTGCTTGGTGATATTTATGTTTGTTGATTACTCTAGCCTCATCAAAGTTAATATCATCACAGAGTTGAGGGATAAAGCTTGGTTGGGGCCGATCTGGTCCATGTCTGCCCAGGATTCAGCCGCTCGTCCTTCTCCTAGTGGAGCTCAGAACGGCGATTCTGGCGTGCACGCTAGCATCAACCGTCGGCTCAAGCGTGGGGATCTGATCCGGGAAAGTGAGGAGCATCGTGGGCAAAGCGTATATATTCTGGACTTCTGTTTATACACCCCTTCTTTCCGGGCATACCTGACATAAAAAGGACGGCAGGCATGCGAGTGCATAGTGTTCTGCAGCTATACGTTTTATTTCTTTTATTCCTACTCCCCTTTTATGCTTCTTCTTCCTCCCGCATGTTAACATGTATGAATCTTTATTAATTACAATATATTTTATCCCTACTTCCCTTTTATGCACAGTGTTCTTTTATTCCTACTTACAATATATTTTTAATTTATTAATTATCCATTTTTAGTTACAATATAGTTTCATAAAAAGAGATTTACACATATTTATTCAAAATTTATCTGTTAACATGTATGAATCTTTACAAAATATTTTCACAGATTTTTTTCAAATAGCCATACGAACATTCATATTGTTTTTTCAAGGTAAATTTTATTAAGGATTTTGCAACTATAAAATTCATGGACGTTTCGATGCACTCTTATCACATATTTCCAAATTCATGCAAGAAACATGAACAATTCATGCAAAATCCATCAAAATCTATAGGATTCAACATGGTTCCATACAAGATTTTTCAACAATTTAGAAATTGATTTTCTGTAATCTGCATCAACCAAGATTAATACCAAGAATGTTTCACACAAGATTCACGAGATTTCACACACTATCTAATCTGATTTCACACACTATCGCGCTATCACTCCTCTCATTAACAGATCTGCCATGATTTTTATTTGCAACCAAAGTATTATTTTTACGTTGATTTTCTTAAAACCACATTAATAAGATTAATACAAAAACAAATTACACATTCACCGTGGATTTTCAAGTGTGTCGAGATTCATAGAAGATACATACAAGAATCCCAGAATATTCGTACTTCCAAATTTGGGGAAAGCAATTTGGATAAAATGGAACCAGTCCAAGGTTATTTAATCACAGAATAAGATTAATACCAAGAACGTTTCATACAAGATACACACAAGATTCACGAGATTACTCACAATATCTAATCTCATTCACATATTTTTTTCATAAAAAACAACATTTCCCTCAGATTCTTGACCAAAATCATTTTCGTTTTCCATCTTTTTTTAATGTTTCATACATAGATCCATAGAAGATTCATACCATGATCCACATTTCACGGAATTTTTCTTACATATTATTTTCACAGAATGTTTTTCATAGATTTTTCATGTAATGATTTATCACCCAAGATTCACACAAGATTTGAAATGGGTGGAGATCCATAAACAGATTTGCACAAGATCCATAAGGTTTTCACTCTATCAAATCTATATTAGATTTGAAATGGGTTGATCCATGAACAAAATCACACAGATTCATCCATGAACAAAATCTTCTGAACAAACTCAAATGATCCATACATTTTTTATTCTGAAAATGAAACATGCATACAAGTTTAATACAAATGCAGTTTCATCATAGATTCATCACAATTAATACAAAACAGGCCATGAGAAAATCCTCGTTCACAATGGTTACAATCTTCAGAGAATCACAAGATTTAATACAAGTCCATACAAGATCGATAAGAAAATCATATAATTTCCATATATACTTGACGATCTGGAAAGAAGAAATTACATTTCATAGAACAAACAACAAGATCTAGAAAAAAAATTCAACATGAACTCAAATCTGTATCTCTCAAACAAAATAATCCAATAGACGTTGGTGTATGCTTTCAAGAACAAAATGCAACAGACTTTATACACATTTCCTCGAAGAATAATCTGTGTCCGGACGTTGGTTTATGCCACAGACAAGGAAATAAAAAAGAAATGAACCATAAAAAATTCTAAAACAAAATACAGCAGATCTTATACATGTTTCCTCGAGGATTCATAAATAGTTCATATAGTTCAGAAAGGTAAACTTCTGCATGCAATGATACATTGAGTTTGGTTCAGTTTTGGACCGATTGCGGTGAGATTTATGAAAGATCATCTACAGTCGAAATGGTAAATCACTACAAGACTTGATTCTTTGATACGCTCGTGATTAAGGGCATCGGACAATTGAATATGAGAACCATGTGCACTGTCCTTTCTACTGAATTATCAAGGTATGAATCGAAAATGCTAGGTAAGGGAATGGGGACGGGGGATACTGATTTTATGGGCTAAGAAACAAAATTGCAAAATCCACCGCCCCATGACATCAAAGACCATGCTAAATTAATCGACCTAAGTGTCTGAGGGAAACACATTATATCTGGGGCTTACGTATGCTAAACTATTTGAGAGAGAACATATGAATGTGTTTGCATAATAGAAAACTCAATGGAATCATCTGTATGGGATCAGAAACAGAAAAAGGACCAAATCTGTCTAGCAAGGGGAAATCACGAATCTATCTGCCCATGATTTCCTATTAAATTGAAAAGGTGCACAAAACAAAGTATCAATTTTTGGGAGAAAGCCAAACCTGATTCGCTCGAAGAAGATTCGTCAGATTCCATGGAGGTCAAGGAAGTTGGGGACGAGGATTGGAGAAAATAGCCTGACAGGGTCGACGGCGAAGATCTCGCACGGCGGAAGGGTATGAGGAGTCCTCCAATGGCTGGCAGAGATCTGCGACGACCCAAGGGGAGACGAACAGGGAGAGAAGCTGAGCAGGAATCGATGAGGAGTTAAGGGAGAAGAGAGAGATTGTTCATCATAGGGAAAGCTGTCAGCGGGGATGGACTAAAGCTGCCACAACGGAGGAATACACGGGGGAAGAAAGGGCACACAGCAAGGAATATGCTCCGATACGAGGGATAAGGTGGGGCAACAAGTCCGAATCTCAAAACGATCGACGGCTATCACATGCACGCCAGAGTTACATTTCTGTAGTGGAGCTGGCTTGACAAGATGCTTTCTGGAAATAAAATTGTGTGGCTGTAGGATGGCCTATCTAGCAATTCTTCTGAAGATCCGACACTGACAGGATGTGTAATGTCTCACTGTGAGATTTTTCACTGTACCCTTCTGTTAAATGGCAGGGAGCAGTAAACAACCTTATTTTTTTTAGAAATGGGCGCATTTATTAAAAAATTAATGTTTACACCCGGCCTCTGCACAACCAAGATGCACACAGCCACACGAACAACAGAGCTAAGGTAAAAAGTAGACAAATATTACACAAAGGCACTATGAAAATAAATGACTAGAATCTAAGACAGATCAATCCTCAAATCACGTGGCCATCCATGTTGGGAAAAAATATCCCTCGCCGTGTCCTCCAATCACCTACATCCCTCCATAAATAAGTCGCGGAACTCCAAACGTTGGAGAATCTTCCATGAACGGAGGATAGCCGTGGCTCGATAGATAACCTATAGAGGAGAAGACACAATGTTATTAAAAATCTTGTCATTTCTACATAGCCATAACGACCATATAATGGCAAGCGCTCCCACCCTAAACAAAGTTCTATACTTATCAACAATTCACAACCAATTACCAAAAACATTGGTTACAGAACGTGGCGGAGATAAACCAGAAGCTATTTGGATGAATGACCATATAGAGCGAGCAAATTTACAATGGAAGAATAAATGGCGAATTGTCTCATCTTGATGACAAAAAACACATTGTGTACTCCCATGCCAATTCCTCTTTGCAAGATTATCTTTTGTTAGAATTACCCCTTTCCGTAAATACCATGCGAATATCTTCGTCTTAAGGGGTATTTTCATATTCCAAATTTTATTATTATCATTAACATCGACCGGGATATCAGGTTGGATCAAGGCTTTATATAGTGAGCCAACAGAAAATTTACCACTTTCTAGTAATTTCCATTTGAACACATCAACACCGTTCGATAATTGTATTCTGGATAATCGTAATAGTAGATTATTCCAAGATACCAGTCTAGGACCGATGAGACTTCTTCTGAAAGACGCATTAGGAGGATAGTCTTCCAACACCGTGGAAATTGTATCTCCTTTATATCTAACAATCGAATATAGAGCCGGATATTGTTCGCGAAGAGTAGATTGGCCAAGCCATCTATCTTCCCAAAACCTAATCTGTGATCCATCTTTAATCTCGAAAGCACCAAAACGAAAGAAATGCTTCTGGGTGGCCATAAGACCCGCCCAAAAATATGAATCACCGGGTTTCCAAACCACTTGAGACACAGCCTTGGACCCCACATATTTCTTCCATAACATGGTTTGCCAAACACCATCTTCTGTAAGTAGTTTAAAAAGCCATTTGCCCAGGAGCGCAGTGTTTTTGACTTGCATATCATGTATGCCCAGTCCATCAAATTCCTTCGGACGGCAAACCACATTCCATCTGGCCAGTCGATATTTCTTTTTCTCACTATCCCCTTGCCAAAAAAATCTTGAACGGAAATAATCCACTTTGGTCAAGACCCCTTTTGGCAATTGGAAGAACGAGATCATATACAGTACCATGTTAGTGAAGTAAACAACCTTATATCACCGTTTAAACTTGAGGCTTATTTAGACCTTAATTTTCACAGAAACAGTTTTCCAGTCTGTATATAATTATTGGGCTAATCTTTGGGCATATATCTAACGACATTGTCTCTGCTTCCACCCTAGGCGCACTAGTTCGCTTCATCTGGCATTGATTTATCTCTGGCCTCTTTTTCATTGTTGTCCTACCCAACGCTAGCTATTAGCTCTCTCGTCACTTGGTCTCGCACTTTCGCAACCTTGTCGGCATCGCGTGGTCGCACGTCCGTAACTTTGCATTTTAGAAACGACAGACATGAAAGGTCGCATTTCTGATATTATTTTATTCAAAAACACGCTCACATACTGATTCACCTAAAGTTAATTTACGTATTTCTACATTTTCAAATGTTATTAAACATTGGAAAATTAGAGAGTGCATACACAAGTTCTAGCTCGGCAACACTAATACAAGCCCCGATACCCTATAAATATTGTACTATATCATTTCCAGGACATCTTGTGGGGAATGCATACGCTGACACATCTCACCTCTCTGCAGAATCGAATTGGATGTTCAGTAACTGGACAATTGTAGCTCGCTCCATGACGATGATAAAAGTGTACCACGATATGATAGTCGCTCGTGATTAACAATCACGTTAATTTATGTCATGGTCGCATACATTTAAAATATTTGTAAACCTGAAAATCATTATTTTGCCAAGTTTCAACATGATGAGTTCTATGTACCAGTATGACTATTGTTCTACCCTTAATTGTTTTGAGCTGCACATGTTCTCGTTTGATCTTCGGGCGATACAACACTAGTCAATTTCAACTTAGCCTTCTTGATGCACACTTATTAGTCTCACGTCATTGGCAAGCAATGTAGCATCAACGACAACGCACTTATCCTATTAGTGTTGGACATTGCATAAGTGGAGCGTTTGTTCATACACACATTGCTTTGTATTCCTAAGAATAATTCTTTCTCTCCCACCTTGCTCCTCTACTCATCCAATTACGGACATGTGCTTGAAGTATTAATTCACTACCCGGCTTTACTTGTGTGCCATCTACTCGGAACCAACACATGTCCATCTTATCTACTCCCTCTGTTTTAAAATATAAGATGTTTTAGGTTTGTGAAGTAAATGTATCTTGAGTGAACCTACATACTAAAAGTAGTCTAGATATATTTACTTCACAAAACTAAAATATCTTATATTTTAAAACGGAGGGAGTATATATGCAGGTCTTTCTTTCTCTCCTTCCATGTCATCTCTACCACATGGTACTATTTATAGAACATATAGTCTGCTTGCCAAACAACAAGATGAAACTAGTGTTATCTTTTGCTATCCCATTCCCCTATCCATTAGTTTGGCTTTGGAGGCATCAGGACAAACAGATGTGAGGGCGTGGGAATGCAGCCTTAATTTGGGAAGCAAAATAGTATGTGGATTCCAATGTTCACATGACAAAAGTACCTATGAACCACATTGCTAGATGCTTGACCTAGGCATTGCTTGGTGATATCTATGTCTGCTAATACATCGGGGCTAAAATATAGCAAGCTGCTCGCCACAGGTTAACTACGGTGAGCAACTGACCATGAAGCTAGTTCCATTTACTCGTGTTCCTCGCCCGAATGCAGGAAAAAGGTTCAGACGCGCCTTCTTAGTGTCAGTGTACATAGCTCCTTAACTGTTAGGACCCTCGTATGTGTACCTGAAGATGGGCTGCTATGGCTTGATGGCACCGATGGGCCGAGCCCAGACTCTAGAGTTGTTACTTGTATACATCTGGAAGTAATGAAAGGATCATCCATTGGGATCAGGAAAATGGCACGGCGGCACTTATCCTCCCACCTCGGCTCTTATTTCCTCAACCTATTCTTTGTTCAGCTAGAAAAACCATCTATATGTAAGTGTTTTAGTGAATTGAGCAAATTGGTACCTAACATCTGGTATCAGAGTCTCTCACCACCTTTCCCAAATTTTTTCATCAAACTACACCGCCATGGACCCGAGCTCAAGGCGTAGCTTCATGAGTGGAAAGCCAGAGATAAGACTGCCTTCGACGACTATATGGCTCGCATGGACGATCATATGACTCTCGTGGATGCTTTGGTATATAGTTGACGTTCAATATAATTCGGAAGGCATTTCTAAACTTTGTGATAGTGTCCTCACGTGCGATCATGAAACTATTCTTATGAGAATGTGGGAACATCACTTATCAATTTTTTTTCTCAACTGCCATTTCCTTTAACACCATCAGCATACACACAATTAGTAATTCTCTCTATGATCGACGTTGTCTTTGATGACACTGGAGCTAACCAGTGACCACCATGGCTGCTGTCGGACTGTCACACAAAATTGGATGCGGGAGTTTCGATTCATAGCTTTATAATTGCTGGGAATGTATTGCTGCATCAACTTGGTAAACTCTTGTCCTTTCCTGGTTCAATCACTGTTAAGGATACAAGCAATACTTGGTGCAATGAAAACATCCCTGGCCAAATAGTCTTGTATCTCAATGTTTGTTTTCTAGTATTTTTGCCATGTGTCACTACAGCGTTGTGAGATTTTTCAGTCGACAAATGCATTGGTCACATTAGTGGGAATGCTCTGAAATTGTAGCACATATGAATTTGTATGTTGTCTACACTGCCCTCTTGTGCATGATTATGCAGAGAATATTAATGTAGTATATCTGATTATGCTCATCCCACTAACATGTTCGACAATTTTGGTGTCTAGTACAAATGACATGCACCCATGGTTTGGTTCTGTCATGGATAGCTCAGAAAAACATAGCCCTTCCCTTCAGGATGTATCTGAACAAATAGTCACGGAGTTTCAGCTACTAAAGTTGTTGTACTATTACCATGCATCCAAATATTATTGAATAGCAGTACTTGAATTGCAGGGATCAACATACAACTTATTGCAAGTGCAACATGCCAAGTTCACAAGGTTCCTAACTACAAGAAGTTCTCTTATTTTTCTCACTATCAGGAAGAAATTTACTTGAGTGAGTTTTGTGATATTTCTTTCAATTCTAACTTCCCCTTGTGCACTGGTGTCAGGATAGAGAAATCAAAGGGGAGTGGTGCACTCCAAACCAAGAAGTAACAATTTTAAGCTCAATGTTGAAGATGCATTCATGGAGAGTGAAGGAACGGGTGCTGCTGGAGCTATATTATACATAACGTCTAGGGAGATTTTGTCGCTGCTTCATCAAAATTTATACCGCATGTGGCGTCAGCTGGTTTGGCAGAGGCTATGGCAATGGAGCATGGCATAGGTTTTGCTACAAAATTTGGTTATCATCGCATCGAGGCGGAATCGGATTCTCGGGAAGTGGTCCAATATTGTACAGGTCAGGAGCGAGTTTGGTGTGAAGCTACTGCTATTTATGCCGAGATCTTTGCAAACGCTGGAGCCATAGAGAATGTCGAGTTTTACCATTGTGGGAGGGAGTCCAATAGAGATGCTCACCGTTTAGCTAGAGAGTGTTTTTATTCTAAAGTATCATGTAATTGGGTCGATGAGCCCCCTATCTTTCTTCTGCAAACTCTCCTAGGTGATGTAACAGTTGTTTGAGAGGTTGCAAGTTTCAGACGCACTCTTTTTCCTTACCAGGGTACCTAAGGGTACTGAAAGGTTTTAATGAGGCGGCTTGCATACAAAATATAATGATTATTTAAAAAATGGGAGTGGTGAACTAGCACACTAGTTGGCCAACAATCTGTTGAGTTCATATCAGATCTGGTTGGATGTCTTCGAATTCTCCATGGGTTCCAGACAAGTTCCTTTTCAAAGTGGGAGGGATATCATCAGGGCCTCCTTCTCGGACATAATCCTTGTCAGTCACGACTACTACATTAGCTTCCTCAACCAAATTCTCATCTATTCATACTACTATCTAAACCAAGCATACTACTTTGAGACAGTCGGCTCCGACCTCATATATTACCACAGTGACTCCAACAAGAGTAACCAAAGTCACATGCCATGGGGCCCCAAAAAGTCAGTCCCTTCAATATCACTGAAAGCTTCGGCTTGGGGACAAGATAAGTTTAAAGGAAGGAGGGATGTTAGGACCCTTGTATGTGTACCTGATTTTGTTCTTCTACGCGGGATGGCATCGATGGGACGAGTCCAGCCTCTAGAGTTGTTACTTATACACATCAGGAAGCGATGAAAGGACCATCCAATGGGACCTGGCAAATGGCACGTTGGCACTTCTCCTCCCACCTCGGCTCTGATTTCCTGATCATCTTCGTACTTGTTCTTTTGTTCAGCATGAAAATCCATGTATGTGTGAGTGCTTGAGTGAATTGAGCCAATTGGTACATAACATGAACGATGATTAAAATGTATAAGGATTATCTCGCACTCTTGATCAGCACATCACAGTGTACATAGATTTTTTACATTGATCCTACTACACGATAATTGAAAAGAACTAATGTTAGTTTTTTTTGTGAAATTGCGCTGCGTATTATATTAAGGAAGTCAGTGAAACATCTAGTACAAGCGGTTTACAATGGAATCCGGTGGAATACCGAACCAAGTCTTGCACAAATGATTGACGCATCCCTCTCTTGCTAAACTGTGTGGAGGTTCGTTCTCCGATCTCCGCACAACACATACCAAGGAATCGCCAAAGCTTCCGAGGAGGGTTTTTATTTCAGCCACCAAGGAATAGTAGAAGGATCGGCATGTCCCTTATCTTCAGCTTCTTCGCTACCCTGACCCTTTCTGTATCCAACACTACCGACTGAATACCCATCTCATGAGCAAGGAACAACCCCCTCCGGCAAGCAACTAGCTCTGAAACTTCAGCATCTAAGACATGGGGGAAAATGGCTAGCTCCAGCCACACAGCTCCCATCATGGTTGCGGATTACCACACTACCGCCATCCCTGCTCGACTCTTGTCGAAAAGAGCCATCAGCGTTTACTTTGCACCAATTCGGTTCAGGAAGGAGCCAGTGCTCCTATTGTTTGGCTCCTATAGTAATCACCATGGTATGCAGGCTCTGTCACTCGTGAATGCCCGCGATCGTCCACATAGCCACCGTCTACGGATCCATGATAGCCTTTGTTTCTCTGCAATCGTTCCTAGCCATCCACATTTTGTAGATCGTGAAGACCATCCATGAGATCTGGTCCTCAATACTCTTTCCCACAGAATCCATCCCTTTAATTCAGCATGGCACCTAAGCCTCTTTGGGGGACAATCTAGAGTCATAGGAGCATTGTCCTTGATAATTTTCCAAATCGACGCTAAATAAGAATAGGTCTAGAAACGATGGTTTGGGATTTCCTCTCTGTTGCACACTAGACAAACTACGTCGTCTTTTATCTTCCTTCGAAGTAACTCTGAAGCCACTGCCAACCCATTCTCAATCAAGCGCCAGAAGTTAACTCTAAACTTGTTTGGAATGTTAGCTCCCCATAATTCCATCCAACCCTTATGCCCGTCGCAAGACCGGGATGACTCCGGGTATCCATTTGTTGCCCTGTTCCTTTGCGTGGCCAAGTGATAGGCCGACTTTACAAAGAACAACCCATGCTTAGTAGAATTCCATGCCACAAAGTGCATAACCCCCATTTTCCAATTGGGATATTCAAAATATCATAAATATCTTGGTCAAAGAAGTGTTGCCTGAGTTTATTTTCACTCCACATACCTGGCCCTGGATAATACAATCCTTTACCGACGTCTGACAAACCTCTTTCTTATGCCCTAATGGGCAGCGTAAACTGGACCTCGGAATCCAATTACTGTCGATTATTGGAATGGATGCTCCATCATCAATACGCCACACCAATCCAGCTCGAAGCAATGACCTTCCATGATCCATGTATACAAGGCTCTCTTCGAACACGTAGAATTTAGGAAATCAATATATTTCTTTTAGAACTCATGTGTACCAATCTCGAGCCTTGCTTAGCCATAAAAGCTTGGTTGAAAGCCTTGTATTCCCTGAAACCATGTCTCCATTTTATTGGTGTTTGCACATGTGGTCCCAAGCAATCCAGTGAATCTTACTTCTCCCATATTTCTCTCCCCACCAAAAATCTGATGAGATAGAGCTTAACTGTTTAAGCATCTCCTTGGATAATTGGAAGCAGCTCATCGCATACACCAGGACAGTCTATAGGACCGATTTAACAAAAACATCCCTTCCCGCCTGAGACATACCTTGCCCCTTAATTCCTTTTATTTGACCACAAGTCCTCTCTCTTAAATGTTTAAAACAACCATCCTTTGATTTACCGTCAACCGTGCGCAGTCCCAGGTATCGTTCTGAGAGAGCTTCAATGCCAATTTCTCTTTTAAACTGTTCTTAGCTTGATCAGTACACCCCTGGCCAAAAACCAAGGAGGACTTCTGCATATTAACCTTCTGGCTTGAGCTGATCCCATATTCAGGGAACACCAATTTCAGAGTCTGCATACTTGGATGAGTGGCCTCTAAAAAGACCATACTGGTATCTGCAAATAGCAAGTGCATTATATGGGGACATGCAGCTCCAAAACTCACCCCTTGATCAAAATCTTTTTTTGAGAAACATAGTACAATCGCAGACGCTCACAAGACGTACATGTACCCACCCCTATGAACGCACGCACACACACCCTACCCTATGAGAACCTTTGAGAGACTGAGCCGGCGGATCGGGTCTTGAAATTGATGAAGTCACCACGCGTGAATATCGTCCCGAAAGAATATTTTGCCTTTTACGCGATTCAGAGTGTCAAACTTGGGGTTTAAACTCTGGTAGGTTAGGGGTAGAACTACCTTTCTCTTGCTGACCTTCTTTCTAACAAAGCCAAGAAACCCTCCACACAAAATAAGAACACTTACACTGAGGGGGGGATCTCCCTGTCGGAGGCCTCTTGTGGGGAGAAAAATATCTGAGACACACCCATTTAATTTCACGAAGAAAAAAAGTGTCTCAAGCACGACACATTCATGTAACTATTCTAATTTGTAAACTAAATTCATGCTTTCTCATAGTTTTAACATGATGTGTTCATGTGTAACAATGTTATCATATCTCTGCCGTTTTGAACTACTTAATCGGTTTTGTTCAATGTTTTAGCAACACACGTACAGCAAATTTCAACTTAGCTTTCTCAATGCAAACTTAATACTCTCTTGTCAACCGGGGCACTCTATAGCATAAGGGAGCTCTCTATTTTTAATGAACAAAACCACTAGCTAGATGTTCGACTTTTTTTAATGCACAAAACCACATTAATCCAGCTAGATGATTGATTTTGTTTTGGTGTAACGGTTGTTGCTGCTCCATTAGTGTGCTTTCGTGTCACTATCGCCTTCACTCCCTCATCACTTCTCTGCACATCTGATTAGGGTCTTATATATGCTTGAAGGATGAAATAACTATATCCATCTTTATTTTCCTACCCTCTAATTGTCTATTTATGCAAGTCCTCATTTCACTCCTTCCCTGTAATCTCTACCCGCAGGGTACTAGGTTTGACATCGACAAACAAGATGAGACTAGCTATATCTTTTTTTAGCTCGTTGCTCTCACATAAGTTTGGCTTGGTAGACATCATCAGGACAAACAGATTTGAGGAAGCATATGCATTGCCTTAGCCAGAACAAAAGAAATGTATCTGGATTTCAAAGAAATACTTTTCTACTGAGCACGTGAGATACCGTGGATGGCAAGACCACACAATATGGTTGATATGACGATGTGCATTCTCCTATTTGCGTGCTCATAAGATATTATGTTTTACGTTCCATGGTATGACACATTCAAGAATCGCTCTTCACACGTCTAGCACTCTCTTTCACTCATTAGTACCTGATTTAATTTCTAATCTTAGATTCGAAAGGGCCATGTATGTTTGAAAAATTATCAAAGTAACAATAATCCGTCTGAACCTATGAATTTCTTTCAACAATATCTTTTAAGCAGCCTAAAGGTTTTTTCGAAAAAGAGAAAATCTAAATTTGGAAACACAATGAAACTTCATGGTGGATTGTGAAATCCAATAAATTCAACAAAACAACATTAAAGTAGATACACAAGTTAAAGATTTCTGCTATGTGATAAATTTATCGAACACGTCTAAAACAAGTTTGAACTATGGAGAAACATATTCATACATGATGATGCACAACAAATCTCTATTAAGCTAGATACAAAATATTGAGGGTCCAAGATGTGGTAACTATGGTTTTAGTGCACCGGTTATGTGTCTCCCCTTATGATTTGAACTCGAAATATGATGTTGTTTATCTTGTTTTATATGAATAAATTTTGATACTTAAACGATAATGAAATTGCCAATTATTTCTAACTATGATGAGCCCTCTTCCATGTTGCCTTATACATATGGCAAGAATTGCAGCTGGCATATGCAGGATCGGCATGGTATTGTGCGCGCCGGCTAGATAGGTGCATGCCATGTTCTGCATTAGCTGCCCATGAACGAGGGCATAATCGAGATCCTTCCTAACCGAGGGAAAACCGATGCGCATGCAACTGTTATATATGCACGCACAATGATTGGTTCTCCATGTCTAGTGTGACATCATTAGTGGATAGGAGCACATATTATCTCTACCAATTTTATGTCAATGAGCCATCTTGGTTGCCTGCCTACGTATATATATGGTATATATTTATATGTGTGTGATAGGGACGTCTCAAATAAATGACCGAGCACGTGCTCAATTAGTAGCTAGTGCTCGTCGAGACACGTTCTTAAGTATGGAAAGTAACTGATCATCACCTTCCTACAGAAATGTGATGTGTAACCCGCAAGGATATCGACTACTCACTACACCACGGTTGATTATGTAAGGCATAAAAAAGTGCCTTAAAAATAACAAGTGCCTTTAAAAATCTCTAAAGGCAATAAAAAAACACCGAATCAAAAGGTGTAGAGAAAAATTATTTAAGGCACTTTATAAAACTGCCTCAAAAAATAGATCTTTTGAGGCATTTTTTAGAAGTGCCTTAAAAAATCTATCTTTTAAGGCATTTTAAAACCGCCTTACACTAATTTAAGGCACCGTTGAAAAAGCCGCTAATTTTTTTTGTTCGCACTTTGCAAAAGCACCTCCAAAAATAATTTTAGACATTTTAAAAAATACCTTGAAAAACAATTTTAGGCATTATATAATAACGCCTTAAAAGAATTGTAGCCCTTATACCTGAATTCAAGCTCACAGTATAGGCTTTTTACATTTCATATTTATTCTCATGAACAACTTATGATCCTAAAGAAAACATGGTACTATGTCGTTTAATCCATCCAAAATATGTTTCAACTTACATCAGTTTGCACCGTACAATTGATTACAGAATCTATTATATACTAAAAGCAATATAAGGATGTTTTTCGAGACACCACGTTGATCCACATCATTCAAATTATATAGACAGTTAAATCTAACATATACGGTTAAGATTTGTCTAGGTTGGTCTTGGTCTCCTCGCGCACGCACGCCCCAGACACTGGCATCGATGCCCTTGACCGCCCGGCTCTATTCCCGTATTTCCGGTTCAGGTTTTACCGGATCTAGCTAGCTTCTCCTTGTGGCGCCGCAATTGTCGATCTTGTTGCCTTTGGCCGACCGGCCGGCTCTCTTCCCATACCCCGTACCCCATACCTCCGTACGTGCATGCACATCAAGGGGCAAACTTCAATCTTGGCTCACGATTGTAGCTACGCAAAGTTAATCCAAGATTTGGCGCAGGACCATATCATGGCCCGATCGATCTCACAGCTGCGCGTTTCCATCGGCAGCATGTGGCAGAAGATCTATTAGTGGAGACCAAGTCTTGGCCCGATCTCGGTGCGGTCTATTTCCATCTAAGGATGACAATGGACAGGGTATGGACAGGATAAAGCAATACCATACCCATACCCGTGTAGTCAACGGATATAAAAGCTTACTTATAACTGTATCCACGGGTATAAAACTTTACCTGTATCCATACCCGGCGGGTACCCGTACCCATTGGGTATTCGGCGGATACCCGTACCCATTGGGTACCCGGCGGGTATCCAATAGTACACAAGTTATTCAAAATTTCACTTTCATCAATATCATATTTAAAGAAAATACAATAATCTCTACTTACTAATAGTAGATGAGTACATGGAAGTATCAAATTTAAGTTTAGAAGTCGTAATCTCATACTCGTCCCTAGGCTTCTCGGCAGCATAGGTTAAAACTCTATAGGTAAGTTTGACATGTCAGTTTAAATGGGCAGAGTATGAGTATACCCATGGATACAAGTCTATACCCATTGCCATACCCTGAATTAACAGGCAGGATATGATTACCCATGGGTATAAAAGTGTGCCCATATCCAACCCATGCAGGTACGGTACCCGCGGGTATCCGTACCCACTACTGGAAAACAGGCCTTCAGTTCGATCAGAGCAACGTCACCAGTCCCGGCCCGTCACGAATCGTGACTAGTGCTAGCACTAGTCCCGATCCGTAAGGCCTCCAACAGCTAGAAATGGCCATAAGCACTAGTCCTGGGCCGGACCAGAGCATTAGTCCCGGTCCGTAATACGGCCCGGGACTAATAATCTGAAGCGGGCCAACAGCTCTTTTCGGGGACTATTAGTCCCGGGTCGTATCACGGCCCGGGACTAATTGTCCATCACTATATATACAGCTCCCTGGCCAGCTGCCCTAAAGCATATGGTGGCCATTTTTCTCAAAGAAGCAAGAGAGTTTATGCCATTTTTTTCTCAAAATTTTTCAAGATTTAGTTTGCAACACCTAAATCCAAAGCTTTAAAAGGTTAGAACTTCATTCTTTCATCTCTTATTGCTACTTTAGCTCTATAATGCTCTAGAAGTATAGAGATATGGATCAAATGCATGCATGCTCTAGAAGTAGCTAGAAGGATTTTGATATATATGTGTAACAAATTTTGATTAGGCACATAGTTACTGAAAATTGAAATGTGTAATTTTAGAGTTTCAGAGCTTAGAATGGAATGAGGTTTTCACTGATAGAACAATAATAAAAAACTCCACATTTATCATGTTGATTGTTTTCTCCAATTCACAAATTGGTGCATGTAAATTTTTCAAAATTCAAAATTAATGCTCTAGAAGCTCTCAATATAACTTGTAATAATTTTATCATGTTGTGTAATGGTTTTTGATATACTTTTACTATAATGCAGATGGTCCGGGAATGGATGTACGGTACTGACCGACGCTCTGGCGAGTTCATTAATGGCGTGCATGAATTCATCCGTGTTGCTGATGCAAACAAGCACAATGGTTTTGTATTCTGTCCATGTAATAGATGTAGGAATCAGAAGGATTACTCTGACTCAAAAACCCTTCACAGCCACCTGTTGAAGTCCGGCTTCATGCCCAGTTATAATTATTGGACCAAGCACGAAGAGAGAGGGGTTATAATGGAAGAGAATGAAGAAGAGGAGGAGGATGACAACTATCATGGTTTCCCTGAGTATGAAGATACTTCCATGGGGGATGCTGAAGGGGAGGATGAAGAAGAGACACATGATGAACCCGTTGATAATCTTGGTCGGACCATTGCCGATGCACGAAGAGATTGTCAAACTGAAAAGGATAGGGAGAAGTTCGATCACATGCTAGAGGATCACAAAAAGTTGCTGTACCCAAATTGCGAAAATGGTATGAAAAAGCTGGGCAGCACACTGGAATTGCTGCGATGGAAGGCTGAGTGTGCTATACCTGACTCCCCATTTGAAAAGTTGCTGAAAATGATGAAGAATATGCTTCCAAAAGATAACGTATTGCCCGCCAGTACGTACGAAGCAAAGAAGGTTGTTTGCCCTCTAGGTTTAGAGGTTCAGAAGATACATGCATGCCCTAATGACTACATCCTCTACCGCGGTGAGGAGTATGGGAATTTAGATGCATGCCCGGTATGCACTTCACTTCGGTATAAGATTAGACGAGATAACCCTGGTGACGTTGAGGGCGAGCCCCCCCCCCCCCCCCCGGAAGAGGGTTCCTGCGAAGGTGATGCGGTATGCTCCTATAATACCATAGTTGAAACGCTTATTCAGAAACAAAGAGCACGCCAAGTTGTTGCGATGGCATAAAGAGGAATGTAAGTCAGATGGGATGTTGAGACACCCCGCTGATGGGTCGCAATGGAGAAAAATCGAAAAAACCCGGACTTTGCAGATGACGCAAGGAGTTTAAGGTTTGGTCTAAGTACAGATGGCATGAATCCCTTTGGGGAGCAGAGCTCCAGTCACAGCACCTGGCCCGTGACTCTATGCATCTATTGAAGGGAATATGCCTTGAGAGGCAATAATAAAATGTTTATTATGTGTATTCCAAGTATATGATAGATGTTTATTTTGCATGCTATAATTGTATTAATACGGAAACGTTAATACATGTGTGTTTAATAAACAAACAGAAAGTTCCTAGTTATGCCTCTCTCATAAACTAGTTCGTTGATTAACAAGATGATCACGGTTTCCTGATCATAGACATTAGATGTTGTTAATAACGAGATCACAACATTAGTGTAATGGTGTGATGAACATTCATCCGAAGTATAGCATTACGATCAAAGTCATTGAGTTTATATTGCTATAAACAAACTACGAAGTAGTCCTAATCCTTAAACCATGAGATCATGCCAATCACTAACACCGGAAGAGTTTCTTGTTGACATCAAACGTCACTCCGTAACTGGGTGATTATAAAGATGGCTTCAAAGCTACTAAAGTGTTATGTTGAGAATCATGGATCAAGGGTGGAATTTGTTCATCCCGATGACGGATAGATATGCTCTGGGCCCTCTCGGTGATATCACATTGGTTAGCTTGCAAGCAAGTGATTTGATCACTAGAATGTTATATCACGAGAACGAGAAAAGAGTGCATGTCAGTAACGAGATCAAACTAGGTATGGAGATACCGATGATCGAATCTCGGACATGTAATATATCGTGAAACAAAGGGATTAAGGTACAAGCGTAAAAGGTTCCAACGATCACAGGAAAAGTCATCGTTGAATGTGTGGGAGTCAGTATGGATATCTAGGTCCCGCTACTGATTATTGATCGGAGAAGGGTCTCGATCATGTCCGCATTATTCGTGAACTGTAGGGTGACACACTTAAGGGACACTGGCATCCAGTTGGAGCAAATGTTTCATGCCGAAAGAATAAACAAGCGCAGGAATTTATTTCACTAGATACCGATACAGGTTTTCGGGTGAAATTGCATAAAGTGGTTATGCATGTGAAATGGAATTCTAGCAAGGGGTTATTTGTGAATGTTTGTCATTAAAGTAATTGACAAAATTCTGAATAAAATAAAAGAGTTTTATTTAATGAGAGTTTGCATTAAACTTGGTGGACTTACCTCACGACCGAAAGGCCGTGGAGAACAAATGGATTTTCAAAAGGAAAACTGATGCTGATGGTAATGTAACCGTCTATAAAGCTCGACTTGTCGCAAAGGGGTTTCGAAAAATTCAAGGAATTGACTATGATGGATGTCAAAACCGCGTTTTTCAATGATAATATTGAAGAAGAGTTGTATATGATACAACCAAAGGGTTTTGTCGATCCTAAGGATGCTAACAAGGTGTGCAAGCTTCAGCGATCTATTTATGGATTGAAGCAAGCATCACGAAGTTGGAATCTCCGCTTTGATGAGGTGATCAAAGAGTTTGGATTTGTCCAAACTTATGGAGAAGCTTGTATTTACAAGAAAGTGAGTGGGAGCAATGTGGCATTTCTGATATTATATGTGGATGACATATTATTGATCGGAAATGATATAGATCATTTAAATGGTGTTAAAAGTTATCTAAACAGCAAATTTTCAATGAAGGACCTAGGTGAAGGGTCATACATATTAGGCATAAAGATCTATAGAGATAGATCTAGGCGCCTAATAGGGCTATCGCAAAGTACATACCTTGATAAGATTTTAAAGAAGTTTAAAATGGAAAATAGTAAGAAGGGGTTCTTACCTATGACACAAGGCACGACATTGAGTAAGACTCAAAGTCTGGCTTTGGCGAAAGAAAGAGAGATAATGGACAAGGTCCCCTATGCTTCAGCCATAGGCTCTATAATGTACGCCATGCTATGTACAAGACCGGATGTGGCACATGCTATTAGTTTGACTAGTAGGTACCAATCGGATCCAGGTTCAGAACACTGGAAAGCGGTCAAGAATATCCTTAAGTACTTGCGAAGAACTAAGGATATGTTTCATATATACGGAGGTGAAGAAGAGCTCGTCGCTAAGTGTTATGTCGACGCTAGCTTTGACACCGATCCGGATGACTCTAAGTCTCAATCCGGATACGTATTTCTCATGAATGGCGGAGCGGTTAGTTGGAGGAGCTCCAAACAACCTGTGGTGGTGGGATCAACAACGGAGGCCGAATATGTTGCTGCTTCAGAAGCGGCTCAGGAAGCAGTTTGGATGAAGGAGTTCATATCCGAACTAGGTGTGGTTGCAAACGCGTTGGACCCAATGGTGATCTATTGTGACAACAATGGTGCCATTGCCAATGCCAAAGAACCAAGGTCTCACAAGCATTCCAAGCATATTAAGCGCCGGTTTCACTCCATCCGCGAGCATGTCAAGGATGGAGATATAAAGATTTGTAAAGTACATACAGATCTCAATGTAGCAGATCCGTTGACTAAAACTCTCCCTAGAGAAAAACATGATCTACACCAGAACTCCATGGGTGTTAGATACATCACAATGTAACTAGATTATTGTCTCTAGTGCAAGTGGGAGACTGAAGGGAATATGCCCTGAGAGGCAATAATAAAATGTTTATTATGTGTATTCCAAGTATATGATAGATGTTTATTTTGCATGCTATAATTGTATTAATACGGAAACGTTAATACATGTGTGTTTAATAAACAAACAGAAAGTTCCTAGTTATGCCTCTCTCATAAACTAGTTTGTTAATTAACAAGATGATCACGGTTTCCTGATCATAGACATTGGATGTTGTTAATAACGAGATCACAACATTAGTGTAATGGTGTGATGAACATTCATCCGAAGTATAGCATTACGATCAAAGTCATTGAGTTTATATTGCTATAAACAAACTACGAAGTAGTCCTAATCCTTAGACCATGAGATCATGCCAATCACTAACACCGGAAGAGTTTCTTGTTGACATCAAACGTCACTACGTAACTGGATGATTATAAAGATGGCTTCAAAGCTACTAAAGTGTTATGTTGAGAATCATGGATCAAGGGTGGAATTTGTTCATCCCGATGACGGATAGATATGCTCTGGGCCCTCTCGGTGATATCACATTGGTTAGCTTGCAAGCAAGTGATTTGATCACTAGAATGTTATATCACGGGAACGAGAAAAGTGTGCATGTCAGTAATGAGATCAAACTAGGTATGGAGATACCGATGATCGAATCTCGGACATGTAATATATCGTGAAACAAAGGGATTAAGATACAAGCGTAAAAGGTTCCGACAATCATAGGAAAAGTCATCGTTGAATGTGTGGGAGTCAGTATGGATCTCCAGGTCCCGCTACTGATTATTGATCGGAGAAGGGTCTCGATCATGTCCGCATTATTCGCGAACCGTAGGGCGACACACTTAAGGGACACTGGCATCCAGTTGGAGCAAATGTTTCATGCCAAAAGAATAAACAAGCGCAGGAATTTATTTCACTAGATATCGAAACAGGTTTTCGGGTGAAATTGCATAAAGTGGTTATGCATGTGAAATGGAATTCTAGCAAGGGGTTATTTGTGAATGTTTGTCATTAAAGTAATTGACAAAAGTCTAAATAAAATAAAAGAGTTTTATTTAATGAGAGTTTGCATTAAATTTGGTGGAAATTTAATGGGAATTTGAGTGGACTTTTGAGTGGAGAAAATTGAAGGGACATTTTGTGAGTGGAGTGTCCACCCACATGAATGAAGGAGGGGAAGGGGCAGCCCCCATGGCCGGCGGCCAACCCCTTGGGTGCCCCCCTCCTCCTATAAAAGGAGCCCCCCTCCTCACTTGTCTCTCACACCTTCTCGTGAAGGATCTCTCTCCCCCTCTAGAATTTATCCCCCATGGTATCGGACTAGCGAGATACATGTTCCCGGTGGCTATTCAGCAAGAAAGGGTTGTGCTTCCGCTGCATCGCTGGAGCGAGGAGGCGGAGGTTGCCCGGTGTCTTGTACGTGTGTGCGAGCACGGATGCGCTGCTGCTTTGCGGCGCTAGGACTTCCTCTCGATCTTGAGATTGGCAAGAGATCGTCTACATCAACCACGAGTTGAACTCGTTAAGCTTTGTCGGTCTTCAAGGGTATGTTCTCTACGGATATACATCCGCCCGTTGTTTGTATCTAGTAGATAGATCTTGGTACTTAGTTCCCATCGTAGGAAAAAATTTGTTTTCTATGCTGCGAACCCTACATCCTCCTTGGTTGTGGATGAAGCGGAAGTTCATTATGATGCCAGTGTTGATCCAAGGTCCGAAGCAACCCGACAACGACATTGATGTGTACCTAAGGCCATTAGTGGAAGAACTTTTACAGTTGTGGCACGAACCCGGGATACGCGTGTGGGATGAGCACAAGAAGGAAGAATTTAACCTCCGAGCATTGCTTTTCGTAACAATCAATGATTGTCCTGCTCTTAGTAACCTTTCAGGACAGTCAAACAAGGGATACAATGCATGCACACACTATTTAGATGAGACTGAAAGTATATATTTGGAACATTGTAAGAAGAATGTATACAATGAGCATCGTCGATTTATTTTGGCCAAGCATCCCTTAAGAAAGAAAGGCAAGCATTTCAACGGTCTGGCATGTCACTAGACGAAGCCTAAGGAGCGATCGGTGCTGATATATATTTGATATGGTCAAAGATTTGGATCAACTGGTAACCTTTGGAAAGGGTCCTGGAGGAAAATCTGTTCCGAAAGACGCTGAAGGACACACACCCATGTGGAAGAAGAAATCTATATTTTGGGAGCTAACATATTGGAAATTCTTAGAGGTCCGCTCTGCAATCGATGTGATGCATGTGACGAAGAATCTTTGCGTGAACTCCTTTAGGCTTCTTGGGCGTGTATGGGAAGACAAAAGATACACCGGAAGCACGAAAGGACCATCAACGTATGAAAGACCCAGATGGCCTGCATCCAAAATGGTTTCAAGGTCATGCCAGCTACGCTCTTACCAAACAAGAGAAGGATTTTTTTTTGAATGCCTAAGCAGTATTAAGGTCCCATCTGCCTTCTCGTCGAATATAAAGGGGATAATAAATATGGCAGAAAAAGTTCCAAAACCTAAAGTCTCATGACTGCCACGTGATTATGACGCAAATGCTTCCGATTGCATTGAGGGGGCTTCTACCAGATAATGTTCGAGTACCCATTGTGAAGCTATGTGCATTTCTCAGTGCAATCTCTCAGAAGATAATCAATCCTGAATATCTACCACGGTTACAGAATGATGTGGTCCAATGTCTTGTCAGTTTTGAGTTGGTGTTCCCACCATCCTTCTTCAGTATTATGGCCTTTTCTTTGGTTCACCTAGTCGAAGAGATTTCCATTCTCGGTCCTGTATTTCTACACAATATGTTTCCCTTTGAGAGGTTCATGGGAATCTTAAAGAAATATGTTCGTAACCGTGCTAGGCCAGAAGGAAGCATCTCCAAGGGCTATGGAACAGAGGAGGTCATTGAATTTTCTGTTGCCTTTGTTCCTGACCTTAAGCCGATTGGTCTTCCTCAATCGCGGTATGAGGGGAGCCTGAGTGGAAAGGGTACTCTAGAAAGGAAATCAATAATATGTAGAGATGGACATTCTTACACCGAAGCACAATACATCGTTCTACAGAATTCTATCTTGGCAGCCCCATATATCGAGGAACACAAGAAAATCTTACGCTCCAACAACCCTGGAAAGCATGACTCTTGGATTAGCGATGAACACATGAAGAGTTTCGGCGGTTGGTTGCAACATCTCATCAAAAACAACACTCTTGGAGATCAGCTATACTTGTTGTCTAGGTCACCATCTTCGACTATATCGACTTTCCAAGGGTACGAGATAAATGGGTATACATTTTACACGATAGCCTAAGATAAAAAGAGCACCAACCAAAACAGTGGTGTCCGCTTTGATGCAACAGACAACAATGGGTCAAAGACCACATATTATGGTTACATAGAGGAGATATGGGAACTTGACTATGGACCTAATTTTAAGGTCCCCTTGTTTCGGTGCAAATGGGTCAAGCTGACAGGAGGAGGGGTTGAGGTAGACAAGAAATACGGAATGACATCGTTGGATCTCAACAATCTTGGGTACTTAGACGAACCATTCGTCCTAGCCAATGATGTGGCTCAGGTTTTCTATGTGAAGGACATGTCTACCAAACCTAGAAAAAGAAAAAATAAGAAAAAGAATACATCAGACGATGAGCCAAAGCGCCACATAGTTCTTTCAGGAAAAAGAAACATCGTGGGAGTGGAGGACAAGACAGACATGTCAGAAGATTGTGATAAGTTTCATAAAATTCCGCCCTTCGCGGTGAAGGATGACCCAAGCATCATGTTAATGAATGAAGATGCTCCATGGATACGATGGGATCATAAAGGAACACACGCGAAGAAATGATATGTAATAATTATAAAATTTTATGAGTGAAGATGCTCCATGCATGTGTCCATTTGTATAGTGTTGTCTGCAAACAATCCTGAGTGTGTTAGTCCCGTTTTGTGGTTGGACCGAGACTAAAGGAGGGCCCTTAGTACCGATTCATACTTACCATTAGGATCTGATCTCCAAACGCGTGATGTCACATATTAGGGAGTGCCTCTATGACCAGTTTCTCGGAGATGCCGGAGGACTGGGCTCCGTCGGCATCTCCCTGAAACTGGCCGTAGTGGTGTCCCTGCTCTCGAAAACCATCTTGCAGCTTGTAACTTCTCTAACTAGATCAATACGCCTGGGAGCTAACTAATTTCACATATTAGGGAGTGCCTCTATGACCAGTTTCTCGGAGATGCCGGAGGACTGGGCTCCGTCGGCATCTCCCTGAAACTGGCCGTAGTGGTGTCCCTGCTCTCGAAAACCATCTTGGAGATGCCTCAAACTGGCTAGAGGACTAGACTCACAAGGATGCCTATTTATAGTACAAGAAGCTCGGCATAATGTCGACACTCACGACATAATGTCGACACTCACCCCTATTATTAGTGCTGACTCATCTTTAGTCCCGGTTGGTGTCTCCAACCGGGACTAAAGGTTCATCTTTAGTCCCGGTTGGTGACACCAACCGGGACAAGGTACAAGCCGCACGACATAATGCCGACACTTACCCCTATTATTAGTGTTGCCTGGCCCAGTCTGCCGCAATCCCTTCAGTCGCGGTTGGTTTCTCCAACTGGGACTAAAGATGAACCCTCTCTTTATTTGGATTATTACAATAAAAGATATGATTTTTCAAAGTTTTTATATTAGTTTTGAATTAAAAAAGAAAATTTACAAATGAAATAATTTATAAATGATGCAAACAGATAAATGGATATTATATTCAAATTATTTATATTTTTCTGATAATAATAGACATATTATTTGTTTTATTTGGATTATTACAATAAAAGATATGATTTTTCAAAGTTTTTATATTAGTTATGAATTAAAAAGAAAATTTACAAATGAAATAATTTATAAATGATGCAAACAGATAAATGGATATTATATTAAAATTATTTATATTTTTCTGATAATAATAGACATATTATTTGTTTTATTTGGATTATTACAATAAAAGATATGATTTTTCAAAGTTTTTATATTAGTTTTGAATTAAAAAAGAAAAATTTCAAATGAAATAATTTATAAATGATGAAAACAGATAAGTGGATATTATATTAAAATTATTTATTATTTTTCTGATAATAATAGACATATTATTTGTTTTATTTGGATTATTACAATAAAAGATATGATTTTTCAAAGTTTTTATATTAGTTTTGAATTAAAAAGAAAAATTACAAATGAAATAATTTATAAATGATGCAAAAATATAAATGGATATTATATTAAAATTATTTATATTTTTCTGATAATAATAGACATATTATTTGTTTTATTTGGATTATTACAATAAAAGATATGATTTTTCAAAGTTTTTATATTAGTTTTGAATTAAAAAAGAAAATTTACAAATGAAATAATTTATAAATGATGCAAGCAGATAAATGGATATTATATTAAAATTACTTATATTTTTCTGATAATAATAGACATATTATTTGTTTTATTTGGATTATTACAATAAAAGATATGATTTTTCAAAGTTTTTATATTAGTTTTGAATTAAAAAAGGAAATTTACAAAAAAACAATTAGTCGCGGGTTGTGGCTGGACCCGGGACTAAAGGGTGTCTGCAGCGAAACGGCCGAAAACCCTTTAGTCGGGCGTGGCTTAACTCAGCGACTAAAGGTCTGTCCTTTATATTACGGGCGCCAATGAGGTGTCTCTTGCAACACTCGCATTTCGTCGGCGACGAAGCCTGAAGACGAAGCACGAGCGAAGACGGGGAGGTGTCGATTCTGCTGCCGCTCCGTCGTGCGTACGTGCTCCGTCGTGCCGCCGCTCCATAGCAGCGCCTCTGACAGTTAGGGTTCGGCCAGGGAAGGAAACGAGAGAGAGGGAGCGACCCTGGGGGGAATGAGAGGATAGGGGAGAGGGAGAGGCGTGCTCTCCAGGGCGGCGGCGCAGCGCGGATCGGCGACGGACACGGCCGGCGAGGGCATCGCGCGCCACACCGACGCTTGGCCAGAGGACGGGGAAGGACGGCCGGTGAGGTGGGCCGTGTTGGGCTGCTGGCCTGGTAGGGGAGAGGGAGAGATGGGACGGTCTGGTTGGGGTCAGGGAATTATGAATTTATGTCCCTAGTTTGTAATTATATGAATCATTTCAAAATAGTTTTCCTTGGAATGGTAATATTTAAAGTGGCATGACTATGTAATTTTGGGTAAAACAAAACTAATTTTTAATACAAGTAGATGCAACAAAGTTTGTGCCAATGGATAAATTTGCACCTTATGCATTATATCAGCAAAAATAAACCAAAATTCATGTGAGTGATGTAATCAATAATCATTAGCACATAGTTTATTCATAAAATTTTGTAGCAAGCTAATGGGGTAGATAAATGTAATATGGCGAAGCCACACAATAAAACCGAGTATCTATTGATTAAGATGTCCTCCTATTCATGATAAATGATGCAACAACGAATGTACTCAGGTGGAATGTATAGAAGAATAAGGTATTAAAATTAGGTGCAAATATGAATAGTCAAGATGTTAAAGATAGAAAATATTTCAGTTATTTGGAGTACACTTACAAAACAAATTCAAAGCTAAATCTTGGAGATGGTGTCGGTATAATATGTTAAATATTTTAGAATGAACATTGAGTTCATATTCCATAATATGAATAATGAGTAATGAAATTGATTATGACAAGATAAAATCTAAATTATCACTATATATTTGAGTGCCCAACAAGATTTCATTATTCATTTTCAGTTAAAAATGCTAACCATACCTTCAACTGCTCACAAAAATACCCAATCAGATCATTTGTTAAATTATTGTTTCTACATTAAAATTTCATCAACATACATGCTTATAAAAATCCTAAATTATCCTATTAAAGTACGTATCATGAACAAAAAAGAGAGAGAATTGGTCAAGAAAATCTCATGGTAGACCAAAATATTCTACCAACTCATAAAACTACATTATTTTGTATATAAACCTATTAATCTCTTAATAGTGAATAAAAAATGTGACCACTAATCCGATGCATCCCCATTATATCATTACTAACTTAGTAACTATCTATCAACATCATCGGGCGAAAACCTTTTATTTACACATCAACGTATAGGTTTTGTTGATGGGTATAAGATTTCGCCTCGCATTAAAGTCACATAAAATAGATACTACATTCTAGCTTGCCATCTTTACTAATCTAATATCACAACGTACAAAGGCACATAATCATTCATACATCATTTTTGTAGCAATATTAATTAATAAATTATGGAGAACCAAAGATGCATTCCACACAACTAGATTTTTAGCGGAATCTTTAAGGGGACCGGGAACCATGTTAATTCTAATCGCAAAATACAAACTTCTAGAGTCATAAAATGTTTTTAGACATATTTAGATGTTGCCCTCGCATTTGAGAGGGCCACCATACTAGTTAATCAGTAATAGTCAATCAAGTGATTAACTTCGGCTATTAGCAAATGTATACTATACTACCATTGGATCTGTCAGTCATAGTTCTGACAGAACTTGCTGTGGTGGTAGGAATCGAAGAACTATCTGTGGAATTCAAACTCGCTTCATCAAACTGAAAGATACGACGCTCCCTTGGGAGATTCTGCGCGGTACTTTCAGCTGATCCAACGCTTGCTTGGTCAAATTCTAATACCCGGTTAGGGCTTCTCCTATTAAACATCGTGATCGTGACAGTTTTTAGGACCGCTATTTCCTGCACAGAGCCTGTGCTTTTTGTGGTTTTATGCTCATTAAACCACGCTTGCCGGGGCGATCCAGTCACCCGGAGAAGATTTCTTTTCTTTCCTCGATTTCTGCTTTTCGCCTTTCAAATAGTTGGAATTCTGAGTCCAATTTTGGATTCCGGTTGCTGTGTTAGTTGTTTATTTATTATGTGCTAGTTGTTTATTATATGTCATTTCTCTAGAAAAAGAACTAGAGGTAGTAAGTCTATTGACTACAAGCAAGGTAATGACTACACGGATATCACATAGATCTAGGTTATGATATCCCTAAAATCCTATCATCCAAATCCTAAAACCATTGCAATCCCAAATAATGCATAGAAATCAATTATGAAATCGTATATTACAGCATTTATGAAAGCACTTCACTATGAGATCAATGATGTGTTCTCAAGTAACTGTTCTGATTCTCTTGACAGATTCATGTTGTCAAATGACAAAACCAATCAAGGTACTCCAACTAGAAATGACCAAACAACGAATCCAAATGAGAAATATCAAGAAAGAGGAAGGGATGACCCCTCTGATCGTGGAGATGACCCCTGTGATAGTGGAGAAGTGTGTGCAACATCTACGACTAAGGAGTTTTTTCCTCTGATACAAAAGATGCGAGAACACATTAGTCTAACAATTCCGATCTGCAGATGCATCTATTTTCGAGGACCAAAGAAGTTTTGGATATCACATAGAAATAGGCCACATACAAATTATGCCCATCCAGTTGAGATACATGATCCTACTAGAAGATGGGAGTTTTACACAGCGCTCAATAAGAAACCGTTTTATGTACGAAATGAATCCATGTTGCAATCTATATATAATTCACTAGGTTTGTTAGCTCTAAAGCGCAGATTTATTATGGATACTTGGGAAAAGTACTTAATACCAAAGACATACATAGGTGGTGGTATTAAATCTCTATTGAATGTTGAGAACATATATGAAGAGAACGTGGAATCAACCAGTCTATTTTATTCCACAGAAAAGGCAGCATATGTATACTGCTCGTTTGTTGCACTAATAAGCACAGGGTAGCGTGCTCAGTATGGTATAAGATGGTACCTTGTGGGGCTGACCCTATGATCATACCAGACGCCGTTAGATCATTATCAATTAATCAATTCTATAATCATGCAGCAGTTGTGGAAGGTTATCAACATATCTCATTCCTCTATACAAAAGATATACATCCATTTGTATTTGACTTATTTGCAAACGATGAAACCTTTAGACGTGTAGCAGATCTAAATGATTATGACCAAGAGAAATTACAGGGAGATGAGAAACATCAAAAATGTGTTGCTGGCTTTTTATCAGCTATGATTATTTGTATGTATATCACCTGTGAATTAGCCGCAGGTGGCGGTGTTTAAAACTTCCCTCTAGCTACTTTGCATTTGAAGTGATTCGCTAAAAGCTGTAATTCCTTCTTCTTTCTTGTATAGATTGAACATATTGGGCTTGCTTACAAGACTCTTGACCTATGAAACAGCTGAATCCACTATTCTATATGATAGACAGTCTATCTTTCCCTGATGATTTGATTCAATAAGCTAATAAAGCATACTTCTGATGCGTATCAAGCAGTGGTTGCACAAAATCCAATCAATATCGATGTATTGCTCTTGCTTTAGTCATTAGTTCCCCTTCCAAGCAAACTAACCTTGCTAAGTGCTAGCCAGGTGAAAGTGCTTTTCGCTAGTAGTTTTGGTGTTCTCTTCCCTTTCATCCAATTGAATCAGTCGATCAGAAGAACAAGAACAAGAAGGCACTGTACTTTTCATAGGCCCTACTTCCGAGACCTCTATCTCTATTTATTTGAATTCTTCCCTTTGAGCCTACTCACGCTGCAAGAATCTAGTTCCAGCACCATACTATCCTATCAAAACAGCGGGCTTACGCCTTAGGGTTCATGTCGAGAACGATTCGAACCACTCACAACTTCTTGCATGACAACAGCTAATCAAAGCAAAAGGAAGGATGGCAGAAAGTTGGGAATAATCCAACCTAATGTCTTAGCCAACCATCTATGTTGAAGCAACACTGGACTATGAATACATAGAGAATCTGTCTCCACCGCAAAAAAAGGGATCGGTCACTTTCCGAAACGGCCTATCCTCCACTACGTAGGGGACTGGCGTGTTAGTGACTCTACTTTTTGGAGTGACGATTGGGAAGGAACTGGCACATTGGAAAACATCCCGCCTTCGCTGAAACTAGTCTTCCTTTTTGTTTGCTGCATCAGTCCAATATGGCAAGCAACAGCCAATGTCATGCTATTTGCATAAACTTGTATGCAAGCTAGGCCTTTTCTTTCGTATTGAGAAAGCCGCTTCATAAAAAGAAAGCGGCGGAGCTGCTATAGACGCTTTGATTGGCTGGAAACAGAGATCTCTCAAGTGTGCAGTGATAGATCTTTAGAGATAGCCATACTGAAGTCGGCCCAAGCAATGCCCAAAGAATCCCATTTCTTTCTTGGTTGGACTAACCCAACCGGCAATTTCCGTCTTCCTGAATTGGGATAGTCAGATTCAGTCTTTCTTTCGTATCAAAGTCAGTTCTTTCCTTGATTCTTTCTTTTCGTGCATGACCTTTCTCGAACTTTCTAAAAATGATAGAATTTACATTTCCGTAGCCACTATTTGGACTTCTCCTTTTAAGCAATTATGAATGGAACAGGCAAGAGTGATCTTTAAAAGCCCAGGTTGGCTTTCCCACTTCCAAATCCGTAATAGTAAAGTAAGAGTAAGGTGCAGATAGCGGACAATTTCCATAATAGATAAGTGCTTAATCCTGAGAAGATGGGAGACGTCGATTGTTAGAGTACTCTTGACAAGTGCATTTCTCAAATTCTAGCCAACAGATTGAAAGCATGCCTGCCTGTTTGTTCTTTTCAGTTCCAATCAACCTTCCTTTTCTTTTTGAATCCAAGCAAGAAAACGGATGCGCTAACGCGCAACGGCTTTCACGCTAGTTGCTCAATCCGTTGCTTGTTTGGTAAGATTACCGAAATAGGATTTCCTATGCTTGCTAGATTGATAAGCCAGAGAGGTAGTCGGGGAATTGGTAGTCAGGGTCGGAAAATCATCTGCTTGTAAATTCATTTTGTAAAAAAAAGTAGTACTCGCCCTGGAATAGGCGTTATGACAAAGAACAAGAAGAAAAAGGTTTTTTTTAATGGGAACAAGGAAGTAGGACTCGGGGATCGGGTGCAAGAAGCTGGTTGTAGCTGGGAGGAAGCTATAAACAGGTTGAGGAGTTGTTTGATAAAGCAAAGAAAGAGGTTGGCGTCCCTCGTACCTGTAGTTGGAGAAACAGGATGCTGGAAGTAGATTAAGGAACAAGACTTGAAAGCTGTAAACAGGGATGTAGGAGAACTATGTAACAAGAAGTTAGTAGGAGCAGGTTGCTTATAGTCACACACGTCTTTTACAGCAATGAAGGACACATTTTATTTCGGGTATCACGCTAAGAAAACCTATTTATCCGAACCGATGGTTGTGACTGTTTTTAGTATTAAGCGGCGCCATCATTCCA